>CM060103.1:11444731-11617231 GCA_030522485.1 Stenchaetothrips biformis | reverse complement strand
CAGAGGGCCAAAACTCTAGACGCGTTTCTACCCGCCTAAAGCCGCCCCCAAAAAAAAATCACGATTTTCAACCATTCGTTTTCGGACGCTGTCGCGCGGGGTGGGGATTTTCGCCAGCTTGTGTGGCAACACTGGCTGGACCACGGCACCTGCCCACTCTTTCCCCCTGTCGTTGCCAACTTGGCGGAGCTCTAATTATTGTGTTATTGGCTGCTGGCTCTGCTGGACCTGCCGCTGGCCCACGGCCAGCACAGTCATTCCCCCACCCCCTGGCAGCACGCTGGCAGCACGCTGGCGGCGCCGAACAACACCCAAACAGCCTCACGGGCCGCAGCGCGCAGCGGCTCCGGTCCTCCAGGGTTATGAACTCGCCGGGGATGCGAACTTGGTGCCGGATTGATTGATTGATAGTCTGATAGTTGGCAAGATGGATGGCTAAAGATTCTGCTGGCACTGTGTGTGCTAGCGCCTGGCGCCGCGGCGGAGCGTGGTGTGGAGTTTGGAGCGGAGGGGCCGCTGCACAGTGGGTCAGAAGACCGTGGAGGCGGCCAAAATTCTAGACGCGTTTTGAGCTCCAGAGTCGCTAAATGGGACTCGAATCAAACTTGCGACCCCACTAATGGATTCCTCGTTTGGAAAGCAATCCATTGGTGGGTCGCACATTCGATATGAGTCTCATTTAGCGACTCAGGAGCTCAAAACGCGTCTAGAATTTTAGCCGCCTCCACGGTCTTCTGACCCACTGTGCGCTGCTGTGCTCCCTTCAGTTTCCTCGTCACTCAATGAGCCGGGCCTGGCACACTCGCTGTCTGTCTCTCTCGCACCCGTACGGAGCGCCCTGTGGGTGCGAGAGAGACAGCGCGGTGAGAGCGATCTGCGGCGGCTTAAGGGGCCGCGAACATTCGTTCCGCCTGCAGCTGCGGGGCGCGTTAAAACTGTTAAAAGCAGCCAGCCGCCACCTGCGGGCGTCATATGGCGAGCTACCCCCCCCCCCCCCCTCCACGGCGGGGAACGCCAGCATCAACCCACAGTTCCACTAACGCTCGGCAGCGTACTTCGTGGAAGTGCCCAAACAGTGAGACGGGATAGTCGTAACCCTTTATTGGACCGGGGAGGGGGGGAGGGGGAGAGTCAAATCCAATGTGGGAGGGGAGGGGCATACACACCTGTGAGCAAGCCTCCGCTCGAACCCCTGTCGGAATCCTGTCCGAATGTTGGAGGCAATGCCTTGCCGTTCAGTCGATGCGACCCACTCGGCCACTCCCCCCCCCCCCCTCCATCATGGCGGAGCCGCTGGCCGTTCCCATCCACCGCACGGTGGGCCAGAAAAAGCTCCAGAGGCGGGAAGCAGGACTAGAACCGAACGTGTGACCCTACCCGTGGATTCCTCCGTTCAGAGAGCAATGCATTGGGTGGGGTCTGCACACGTTCGGTTCGAGTCCCATGTAGCGACTCTGGAGCTCAAAACCCGTCGTCCGGGGTTTTGACCGCCACCACAGCCCACTGTGGGCTGGCCGCTCCCATCCACCGGTTCAACCACTGGCTCCCTTTCCGCAACACCCCGCGGAGTGTGAAACTCCAAAAACGCCAGGTGCGGCCACTGCGGTCCGCCGCGGCCCCCCCCCCATAGTTGTTTCTCAGCTAGCCCCATCGCATAACTCCCATCCCAGCTCGTCCCCGAAGCTTAACCCCCACCCCATCCACCCACCGTAGTAGTCTCCTCAATTCTGCCCCGTGGCGTGCATGTATATTTCTTCAACCCTCCTGCCTCTCCGCCCCGTCTGCCACCCAGATCCGACCATATCACACACACACACACACACACACACACACACACACACGAGTACGCGCATACGCCAAAAGTCGTGCTCGCACTACCACTCAGGCAGGTGCACGGCTAGGGCGGGGCTACAAGCGCTTCTCCCCCCCCCCCCACACACACACACGCGCGCGTACGTTCTGCTCCGACAAATGGCGTGACGCTGTCCACACATCCAGCAATTAACACCGACATTCTCTGCCCGGCGAGCGGGAAAAGGTTTAAACCAGGAATTATTTTTGAGTGTGTGCTACTCAAACCGAACGTGTGACCCCACCAATGGATCAAACGTGGAATCCATCGGTGGGGTCACACGTTCGGTTCGAGTCTCATTTAGCGACTCTGGAGCTTAAAACGCGAGAGCGAGTTTTGCCCGTTGCCCGCGTGCGTGTGCCGCCGGTGTTCCGGCCTCACCACATTGGCACTGACCTGAAGGTGAGCGTGGTGAGCGGCCGGTAGGACTTGTGGCTGGAGGGCAGCGCCATGCTGGTGCCCCAGAAGTCGTTGGCCAGCAGGCTGCGCAGCGGCGACAGTCCCAGGACGTCCCTGTTGGTGGTGACGGCCGGGACGTCGTCGTGCACGAAGTCGCCCCACAGCGCGTTCACGTAGCAGCCCGCCGCCGTGGCCGCCACCCCCGCGTACACTGACAATCATTTTGCGGTGTTGACAGCAGGGGGAAAAAAATTCTCATGCGGCATCACTGGTGGCGAGAACTTACTCCAAGGGCTGTTGGCCGCCCTCCGGGTGTGCTTGTGCGGTGCCCTCACTCTGCAGGTCCTGGACGGCGTCCTGGAGGCCTCCGGCGCCTCGTCGCAGCCGCAGCCGTGGCTGCAGGGGGCGGCGAACCCCGGACCCGACCGCTTGCCTGCACCCATTCCACCTGCAGGCGGTGGAGGCCATCAAAATCTCGGACGCGTTGTCAGCTCCAGAGTCGCTAAATGAGAGTCGATCCGAACGTGTGACCCCACCAACGGATTACCCTCCGAACGAGGAGGCCCATTTAGCGACTCTGGAGCTCAAAACGCGTACGAAACGCTCCCACGAAATCAGGTGCCATCAGTGACACAATGCCTTCGCAAGCTTCGTGATGAGCTCCACGTCCAAGCTACGCTTTTGATGCTGTTGTTGTTAGTTGGTCTTCTGGACCGGGCCATCCGGCGCGGGAGGCAAATGGAAGACAAACACGACGGAAGTCGGTAAATGAGTGTAATCAACACTCGAGTTAATTGTTGTCGAGTGTCTGCCCTGCGAAGGCGAGGCATAGTGCACGCGGCTCCGCCTCGCCGACGATGAGAGCCTCTCCGCGTTTCTGAAGTGTGAGTGTGCCATTCTGAAAGCCCAGTTTTGAACTCAAATGGCTTCCATTCAAAATACCTGACTGTCTCAATGCTTGGTCTCAACGCACCAAGCATGGATGGCTAAGTCTTCTCGCATCAGTCCCACGACCTACCTTCGGTTGAAGCGCACACACTGCACCAGACCCGCACGACAGACACACGCACGCGGCACGGGTTCGACGGGGCGAACGTGGTTGCGTCGACGCGGGAGCTCCCTCGGTGCTGCGTTCGGGTGTCGTGGGTGTGCGCGGAGACGCGGCCACCGACTGGGGCGGTGTAGTCCGCCTCCACCGCTCTGCCAACGCCGAGCCGGGCGCCGCGACGCCTGCAGGCGCCTACACGCCCCACCACGCCGCGCCCCCACCAGCATCCCCCGGTCGGCTGGGTATAGCGTAGCAGCGTAGCTCCATGCGTAGCGTAGCGCCCGGACGGGTTTCGAGCTGCAGAGTCGCTACATGGGACTCGAGCCGAACGTGTGACCCCACCCCCACCGATAAATTGGTCTTGGAACGAGTAGCCTCATGATTTTGTTCCAGTCTGGCGGCCAAACTCCGCGGCTGGTGGGTCCACTGTGCAGCGAGCGGGTGCGTGGGACGGGGGAGAGTGCACAATGACGAATACAAAAGTAAAGGTTTAAAGTTAATTATTATTATTACTTTATGTACAATATATTATTAAGCATTTGCAATTGCAAGCTCCCTTTGAATACTGTTGGAAAAAATGTACAGGTTTTTTTATTTTATTAAAACTATTTTAGCTTAGGGTTGTATTGGTTTATGGAATGACTTTTTACACATTTGTTCATCTGGTACACTTGAAAGTGTACCATCGTATACAATGGGCATACAATTTAAAAATGGTTAATACAATATACAAATAGACTACACATCAATATATACAATCAGTCTGAGTAGTTATAGGTGGCTGAGGTTGAGCCAGCTGAGGATGAGCCTCCAAACTTGTAGCACAACGGACAGCAACACTTACAACCATATAGTACATCCTATTGGACATTTTGATTCTTATGGAATGAATCTACATCTAAGACACATTTCTGTTAACAGATCAGGAACTTGAGATTATTATTAAGACCATATCAAATTAATTTAACTAAATAACAACAACATAACACCAAACATCAATTTGACATGAAACTAAAATCAAAGGACTTAAAAGCTTCAATAAAAACGAATTCATATCAAACCAATCTTTTCATTGAAAGGTGAAAAAAAAGAAAAGAATAATCCTTTACCAGGGTATAGATTGAACGAGATACCAGGGGTGTTGGATGAGCCAATTCTTTGGTCTTGCCGCTCACCAAACCCTATTTTCTATTTACTTACAAAGGGCATCCTTTGGTTACAAAATATGCTAGTTTTAAAATACATGTGGAGAGGTATAATGGTGTGATCAGACAATTTAGTACGAAATATATTGTTGGCATTTTCCAATTAACACACTGGCTGGCTATTTGGGTATTGCTTGACCTCAATTCACCAAAACTGTAGTATTTAGTAGACAACACCACATATGCTGTCAGACAAATTTGCATCATTGGCTTTTGAGCTTCGTAAAACTTCTTAGAATACAGTTTGATTGGAAGAAGAATACAACACTAAAGACTGCTCAAAATGTAAAATGTCAAATGAAAGACTCGACATTTTATGTTTAGTCCAGTACCTAGCATCAAGCAATAGAAAAAGCAGCACAGCAAAAACTTAACATTTAACAAATATAATCATTTCATGGGGAAAACCCTGTATCAAAAGCTTTTGTTAATTGAATGGCAACACAAATTCTCATACTTCGTATGAAAAATAGTTGAATAATAACCATAACAACAATAACATTAATTAATATTAATTACATTAAGAGAGGAAAGGTTTAGGCCAAGCAATTTGAACTTTATATTGTCAGTCTGAAGCCAACCTAGTTGCTTCCGGTGAAAAGAAGTATAAACATATCGAAGCAGGTACATGCCAACAAACAAAAACTTTTGATCATCTTCCTGTCTTTAAGCAAAATGAGTTATTACAAAATATATTTAAAAATATTCTACTGACCTAAACTGAGCTGAGGTGATACAAAAATATATTTTGAAATACAGTCACACTGTAACACACAACTCAAGTTAAATAATGGTAAATTTGAGATGAAATGCACCCTTTTTTCTTTTGAAATGCTTTCAGACAGGAGGATATTAAACTGTCGAAATGAACCATAGCATTATTAATGCATTAAAGCTCTTATACACTGGAAATTCAAAAAGCTCTTGAGTACAAGGTTGATAAGACATTCAACACTTAAATGTCAGAGTTACATAAAATTGAACACACTATTCACCAGTTTTAAGTATTCACTTTTTCAAACATCCATAACTGAACAGAGTTATGAATGTCAGTTTGTCAGAAGTTCTCTTAAAAAGACAACTACCATGAAATTTTGTGACTATTAAAAATCCAGCTATTTTTGTTGGTTGACAAGACTATCTGAATCCTCCAATATAATAAATATAAATCAAAGTAAAACTATCTGTGAATGAACATAAGTGAGTCACAAATGCTGTCTACATGTCATGGACAGTTAGTAAAATTGCCTATCCCACTGATACAATAGTAAGACATAACACAAACAGAACACTCAAAAACCATAACTCAAGTTCCATTCGAGATACAAATTTGGTTAACTTTAGGGTGTGATCTAAAAAAAAAAAGCTAAAAAAAAAACAATACCACAACAGTCATTAGAAGTGCAATGCTGTCTGTGTCAGTCCAAGTCAGTCATACAACGGATGGCAAAAACATAACAACTTACAGAGATAAAGGGGGATTGAGGTCACACATTATTCAGAGGGGTGCAGCAACTACAATAATTTAATCAATAAGACTTTGGCATAATAGAGCTCCATTTCTGAGTTTGATCCCATGAGCTACATATTTGTGAACTAAAGTAACACCAGCACATTGGCATCAGTGATGTTTAATGAGTACTGCAAAGACCATGGATCACAAAGATATAAGATATTGAACCTGTGGTGAAGCCCATTAGGAACAAAACCAAAATGTTGACAATGTGAGAAGGCTGCCATAACCAGCCATAACCACATTTTAAATAAGCGTATCTGCAATTTATATTAAAATTGGAGGCAGGCCTGAAGACTGAAAAACAACAAGCCTCCTCAAACTATCCCTAGGTAAGTGACACTCCTGACACACACCAAGGTGTACAAAAAGCATTTAAATATAAACTATCAACCTTAGTTTGGTGAAACGAACTCAGAACTGGTTCTTTAGACAGAACATACATACAAGATGATTCTAAATAAAAGTCGTATTTCTTCAAAACATAAATTTGAAAACGTGTTGCTTCGCTTTATAAGCCATGCAACAGGATGTCTTGTTCAAGACTATTAAACACTTCAGCCTGTCCAAAAGCAAATCGATACTTGATCAAGTTGGCCATACTGAGGGAAGCGAAAGCCAGCTAGCTAGCCAGCTGTACAACAGGTACATTAGAGCAATGGGTGGCCACCATAAAAAAAAACAAAAAAAACTGATGACAAGCTTCTTGAACTAAGTAAAATTCGGCAGCACTCGATTAAACACATTCAGTGTAAAAAAAATAAAAAAAAATCATTAAAATAATTAGGACTAGTAATTCCTGAAGAAAAGGGATGCAGTTTAGTAGTCACAACTCCTTTGGAATAAATAGAAATCCTGCAATTGTCAAAGAGAGGCTTTTGATACAAATTTAAGGACATAAATAAACATCAAAGCCTCACTTTGGTCAAATAGAGCTACTATACTTGAGAACACAGATTGCTTTCTCTTTGAACACTACTGCATGAGACTTTCAGTTTGTTTGTACCAAAGCAGAAAAGCATATAACTATTCAATGACAGAATGAGAAAAAAAATCAGATTTGTCACAGA
Organism: Stenchaetothrips biformis; assembly: GCA_030522485.1. NCBI lineage: Eukaryota > Metazoa > Arthropoda > Insecta > Thysanoptera > Thripidae > Stenchaetothrips > Stenchaetothrips biformis. The sequence continues at coordinate 11,610,144 of CM060103.1, read as the reverse complement.
ATAATGTACATAAATCCAGTATAAGATTAAGAGATAACAATAAATATTGAGAGGGTGTAGGAACAGTGTCTCCTGACATATACTCTAGTAATGCCCAAGAAGCTGCACATTGTCTAGGGTTTCAACATGTATGACACACTTACATTGCACACAACCATAAAATCAAGCCCTACGCATCACAACACATAAATCAGAACAGTATCACAGAAAGAGAAAATAATATATTTGGCTGAAACAGAAATAGGTAAAGGAAATGCTACATAACAGTGCATGTCAGCTCCCTCCCATCAAGCACTTAAACATCTGGGAACTTCCCCTGTTCAACTGGATCAAAAACACATTCCACTATTGATTCCCAAATTAGATGAGTGCTTGTATGGCTGGAAAACAAATGCAGAAGTAGCCAGTACAGATGAAGTATTAACTAGTCCTTACCTCAGGACCACGTCTTACCAACTTTGTTTCCTCTAAACTTTGTTTATGTCTACCATTATAATATATTATGTATTATAATTATATATTTTTAGAACTTTTTTACACTTCATATTGTGTACAACTTTCACTACCAATTAGGTATAGCATGAGAGATGAATTTTACTCAAACAGACTGTAATGGAGAAAATGGAAACAAGTTAACATAAGATGTGATCTTACAGGGAAAGGCACCATGCAACTGCAAACACCGCTAGAAATCCCTTCTTTCAAAAGTTCAAAAGTTTTGGCACACTCACTTTACAAAGCAGTGACAATAGTGTCACACTAAAATTCAAAGCCTTAACATGTTGGCTGCCAACTGCAAGTAGTACGGCAAGCACTCTTCAGCAGTCACTGTATTTTCTCTTCAAAAATTTCTTGAGTGCAGACATTTGTAAGGCGGTCAAGAATAGCAAAAAGTAATTGTTTTACCAAATATAGGGTGCTGCAGTTTTCTCTCTCTGTCAAATTAAGAAAAGTCATACAACAATTTTTGACTATAGAAGTTTGCTTGCAGTTAAAATAATTTAAAATCTGTTGTTTTTTTTTGTTTTTTTTTGTTCGTATTTTTTTTAGAGAAGGCAGTGGTAATTCTGAAATCTTATGACATGATCTGCACCCCAGAAACCAAAAGATAAAATCATGTTGACAGTGAATTAGGTCCAGCAGCATTGTTACCACACTGGTTGGTCACCTTTCTTTCTTCTACAGAAAATTTGATGATGCGTTCGAAAGGTCCGAGTGTGCCTCATTAAGGATAGCAAGTTACTAAGTTAAGATAGATTTCAAACAAAAGAAATAAGATTATTATAATTTTTAGCCACTGGATCTGTTTTGCAGTTACAGTCAACGTGTTAAAAGATAATTTTGTTTACAGTTGTGCATAATGTCCTTAGTGAGGAAGGCTGTACAAAAAGAATAAACTCAAATTCTACGTCAAATAATAAATACACATCAATAAACATAAATATTACACCTAGCATATTCACACATTTGTCCTGAAACATTCTGCAATGTACAAAATAAAACTACACACAGACCAGAAAACAAATAAAAAGTGGCACGCAAACTGCAATTGTACTTGTACTGAACGGCACAATGAAGCATTAAGTCATGGTAGGAGGACACTAGCTGAGCTTGAGCAAGCACAAATGTTGGAAAACTCATGGTATGTCAGGATTCGATAGCTGATAATCAGCCATTTATCAACATTCTGTAGTCTTGAGGGTCGGAGGTGGTCCGTGGTGAGAACTATGAGGAGGATGTGAAGTATGAGATGTGGCTCCGTTGCCATGACGATGCCAATGATCACGGATAAAGCCATTGGCTGTGTTGACATTTGCACTGCTGCCGTTACTGGCTTTACTATCTCTACTGGAGTCACTTGAATAAGCTTTCTGGTACTGTGCGTAACTGCTGGGTGCAGGGGCAGGCATACCACTCTGCTTGGGATGCTGCTCAGACAAAAAAAAACAGGTGTCAGGTTGGATAAAATGACCAAGCTAGAGAGAAAAAGAGACAAACATAGAGAACAATACATACCTGTTCTGTTTCACTTTCTGAGCCATCTACATCAAAATCCTCAATATCGTGCACAGCACATCTGAGAGGAGTCCTGGGTGATATGGCCTCGATGTCCGCATCCATCTCTCCTTCTTCCAACGGGGCCAGCCCTTGTGGAGCAGAGTGCCGAAATTCAGAGGCCTCAGAACTATGATAAAAGGATCGATCATTGAATGAAGGCAATGCGTCTGCATCAGGAAGGAGCATCTCAACTAGCTGCAGGAAGGTGGGACGGTGCGTTTGTTTGAACTGCCAACACCGCCTCATCAGATCATATAATTGTTCTGGGCAGTTCTCTGGTGCTTCCATTACTCCTCCATCCTTCACATACCGCAGCACTTGTTCATTTGACAAGCCCTGAAAAGAAAGGAGACGCAAAATGTTAGAAAAGGCAAAACATGAAGCGCTTTACAGGCAATATGAGTCTCAACATACCTGGTAAGGTTGTGAAGCTAAGGTAGCCATTTCCCAGAGCACTACTCCATAACTCCACACATCTGATGCACTACTGAAGATACCGTCTTTTAAACTTTCTGGTGCCATCCATCTAACAGGCATCAGCCCTTTGCTTCCTTTTCTGTAGTACTCTGTTTCATAGATATCACGGGTCATACCAAAATCCCCAATTTTAACGGTCATGTCATCTGCTACCATACAGTTACGAGCAGCTAAATCCCGATGAACAAACTTTTTTGCTGACAAGTAGGCCATCCCGTCTGCTATTTCCATAGCCATTCGTAATGTTTGCTGAAATCAAGCCAAAGAAATCATTATGATGCTGGCAGTGTTTGACATGTATGGAATTCACCTTCTGAAATGAATGACATTAATACCTTGAAAGTTGGAGGTTGAACTTCAGGGTCATCTGATTCATCAGGACGATGTTTTCTCAGGTAACTTTTCAAATCTCCCTTAGCCATGAGTTCCATAACTACTAAGGTAGGCTGTCCTTGTGAGACAACTCCCAACAAGCGAACAACGTGATGTGTATCAAAACCCCTGCAACAAAAAAATAAAAAGTATGAGAAAAATCCTACTTTGAATATTCAAGTCATCCAATTTCTGAGCCAACAGTTGCCTAAACTTACTTCATGACCGATGCTTCATTTAGAAATTCAATTCTGTCACGGTCACCGGAATGTTCATTCACAGTTTTGATGGCGCACTGTTGTACCTCTGGAATACCAGGTCTAGGACAATTGCGAATGATTCCCTCATACACCATTCCGAAGGAGCCCTGCCCAAGTTCTTTTAATATTTGGATGTTTGATCGAGGGACCTCCCATTCATCTGGTACATAAATGGCTGGAGCATAATCAGGATTTACATTTTGGAAAAGTTTTATATCTGGTTCCGGCGGAGGACACCAAATCTTCCTTGCATAGAGGAAAATTGGGAATCCAACCACCACAATAGCAATGATTGCTATCAGAATATACAGCCACTGGGTGGCACTATTAGTGGGTTCACTCTGAAACAAAAGGAAAAGAAAACAATTACAATGAGGAGACCAATTCTGAAAAATGCAAAAATCATCATTGAGATTCACGAGATTGATGAAAATTCAAACAACGCAATACTTACAACTATAAAATAGCGCTTTTCAGTGAAATTTCCACGACCATAGAGAGATGTAGCTTGAACATTAATGCTGTAGTTGCCAGATGGTAGATGTGGAATAACAAAAGAAGTATTTCCTCTTCCCAAACAGTATTGCCGTTGACCACTCTGAAAACAAGAATTCTCACATTAGCCCAGTGGTTCCACAGTATAATAATAATAAGCATATGTAAATTACACACGCATTCACTTACATTTACCACATTTTCAGTATATATATGAATATCATATTTCACAATGATGCCATTTGGATCAGCGGGAGGTACCCATTTGAAAATTCTCGTACTGTTAGTTTCATCTAGCGATGTCTTTAGAATTGTGTCCGCGGGCGCTGCAAAATGAAAAAGAACCATTGAGATCAACTCAAGAAGAAAGAAGAACCATTAGACATGATAAAATCACAATATATTTCCGTACCTTTGTGTAGAGTGCGCTGCTGGATAATGGCTGCTGGGCTGCAGTTTTGAGCGAGTTCAGGCCTTCGCAGCTCAGATGCATCCAACTCTCGGCAAGCAATCACTTTAATGGAATACCGTGAAAAGTGGTGCAGGTTTTTCATAACAAATAATGTATCCCCTTGAACTTCCCGGAGCACAGTATAACAAACACCTACAAGAAATGCACGCATGAAGTACGCATGTTGGTAAAATTGCTCTGACCAAAATGTGCTTTGAATGTCTTACCCGTGGTACAGTTTTCTTTAAAATCAGCATTATTATTTGAAATTGGAGGTGGATCTGGATTATCAGGAAAACGTGATTCTTGGCCAACCGATCTCTTATACCGAAAATATGCATCATCAGATATGTGACGGGCCACAGTCCGTTTCTTTCTTTTATCATTGGAACCACCAGAATCTCTTGGAGGCCTATCAAGGAGAGAAAAAATAAAATTAGTTCTACAAAAAAAATAAAAAAAATTCAAATAGCTACAGCGCTGATTTTAAAAACTCCAGTGCTTCTCACACATAAGCTGATAAACAATATTAACAGTCTTTTGACACAAACCTCCTGATGTAAATCATGTTATGGAGTTGGTCTTCAAAATTTAGTTCATTCTCACTTTCTGTTTCTTTCTCTCTTTTCCTCGCATCAATGTCCTCTTTGGAGGAGGAACAGGAACACTGTTCACCATCAGGACCAGCATCTCTCCCTGGGGGAGCTTGAGTTGTTTTGGGAATTTGGTCTATTATCTCAACAGATTCAGTTTTTGCTGCCAGTGCTGCAAAATGAAAAATAAGTGACATTGGACTACATGCTAACAAAACAACACACACATTTTAACAGTAACAAATGATACTTACGGTCGTCACAATAATCCAGTCTGTCAGGCTTATCCATCTCCATCTCAGCTTGGACGATATATTTTGTTACATTGCCATTTGGAGGAAAAGAGGGTCTCCAACGAATGATTATTTCCGAACTGGAGTTTGCAACCGCAGTCAGGTCTTTCGGCGTCGATGGAATGGAGGGAAGAGTTCGAAAGTACAGAATGTCACTCTGTGCCCCTCTTACAGTTCGAGAACCTCCTGGAAGGGTGTATGTTCGAACATAAACTGCATATTGAGTGTATGGTTCCAACTTGGTGAACAAGTGAGTCACAGTCTTGGATTCCTGGGCGTTTCCCTGCTGCACTGTTATGTCGTCCACCGCCCAGCCATCTCCACCACAGGCATCCCGACCATCATACAGTGTAACGTTTCGATAGGGGGCTTCGATTCTGTGAACCATGTACCCTAATAACGTTCTGGGATCTGGTGTGCTGAAGGGGGGCCAAACAATCAGACTTGCAAAAGGTGTCACCTTGGAGACTGTTACATTTAATACATCCATATCACCTGAAACAGAAAAAGGAAAGGCATAAGGAATCATGACTAGAAAATTCATCACAGACATCAGAGTCTTTTGTGTGTACTTACATGCTACTTTGTCACCGTTTGAACCTTTGACCAACTCAAGCCGACCAGTTTTATTTCTCAATGCTTCAATTTCTTGTGGACACAGGAGTGGATTTAGATGAAAAAAGACTTGGCCTTTCTTTATTGCAAATGTAGAGTTAGGTGACCAATCCCACAACTTCTGAAGGTTTTGATTATCGAGCACAGATAACGAGTACCTAAAACATGGAGTTACATTGGTTAGATAACTTAATGAAAGCACACAAGGTCAATGCAATTTATAAAAAGGATATATACTTACTGGCCATCTAAGTCATTGCCGTGTATTACTTGCAAATTTCTCAAAAAGTTGAGTGACACAAGAGGGGATGAACGAACTATTTTTAAATAGCCATTTATTTCTCTGATGGATTGCAAATTTTCTTCAACCTCTTTCACAAGATTTTCTGAAAAAATAGAAAGTATGGATCAATTAAAGATACTGGACTCCAATGCATAAGGTGAACACCATGCGTAAAAAAATACATACTGCCTCCACGAATCTGAATTTCCAAGGAATTTTTTATTACTGTGCATCCTTTCAGAAGTTGAGTAGCTGCAATGTTATCAACATGGCTTGCTTCACATTCCTTTTCACAGATACCTAAGAAAAAAATAACCATAAAAATAAAGAATAACAACACAAAAATTGGTATGGTTGCCTGATAGTATACATTTCTTTTCACTTAGAAGCCATAAAGAAAATGCTCACCTTTACACTTTTCACATGTGAAGGTATCTCTAATGCCTGGGCCACCTCCAGGAATTCGTTTTTCAGAATATCCAGGCGGACAATCAAGAATACAAGAGTCATTAAAAGGACGCCAGGGAAATTTCACATCCCCAGATCCTTGAAAATCCTTTGGTGCCACCATACTTCTGCACTCCTGATCTGTTACGCATCGCCTGTCAAGAAACTGAAGCACAAAGCGAAAGAACAACTATTATTTATCAGTTTCCAGTGGAACTCAAAGGAATCAATTTCAAAGAAAACACCTACTTTAGTCAGAGGGGAGGGACATTTTTCGGCACAAAAGTTCATGTTTTTTACTTCTTTGCATGCAATACAATCAGTTGAACTGGTTCCTGTACAGCCGCCCAAGCATTGCTTGGAACAGCATTCACCAGAGTCCAAGCATCCAGCCTTTCCGCATTCAGGAGGACACACTGCAAGGAGACACAGCACAATTGTATTAATTTCCATCACGAGGGGGAGGCATCGCAGTTCGCAGTGCTCCCTAACCACAGATACCCACTCTTTTGGCAATGAGAGTCAGTCCAACATAAATGGGAAGTTGTAGGTCTCAGTCCAGTAGCTTTGGCAGAGGATATTGATGTCTTGGGACATCGGTCAGGACATTTGCGCGGACACTCTCGCCCATTCTTGTTTCCCTGCACAGAGAAAAAAAAAACAAACAAAAACAACAATAAATATACTGTAACAGGAAGAGACAAATTAATTTGGAATTCCCTGTGTATAATTCTCACTTACTTTGATAAAATGTCCTTCGCCATCATGAGATATGTATGACCAGTCCACAGTGTCGACATAGCAGAGAACTGGGTTCTTTTCAATACGAATAGACCCTCTCTTAATGCTCATTAGAGATATCAGACCAATATCCTGTAACCAACCAACCAACCAACCACTCATCAGTCATCATTGAGACAAGGCGAATGTGCACGATCAGCTTTTGCACTACACGATGAAATTAGAGTCAGACTTGTGGGGCAGGCGACACACACTGGGTCAGAAGACCGTGGAGGCGGCCAAAATTCTAGACGCGTTTTGAGCTCCAGAGTCGCTAAATGGGACTCGAATCAAACTTGCGACCCCACTAATGGATTCCTCGTTTGGAGAGCAATCCATTGGTGGGTCGCACATTCGATATGAGTCCCATTTAGCGACTCAGGAGCTCAAAACACGTCTAGAATTTATGCCGCTTCCACGGTCTTCTGACCCACTGTGCGACACTCACGTTGAGATCATTCATCTCGTAGATGACAAGGGCGTAGTTGCGCATGAGGACGTAGCCTCGGATCACCACGAGGTTGGGGAACATGGTGGACAGCGAGCGCAGTCCCTTGACGCGGTACAGGATGAGGTAGCCGTGGATCTCCCTCAGCTTGGGGAACGTGATGTTGGTGAAGTTCTCCACGCCCGCGTTGTCGATCAGAGCGATGTGCACGAACCCTTCCACCACGGCGCAGTCATTCAGCTTGTCGAAATTCTCCACCGTGTTTCGAATGTCCACACTTTGGCACACTGCAACAAACCAAACAGTTGGATAATTTTCGCCCGTCAACGCTCGAGCGTCTCAGTCAGTCATGAGATTAGAATCCAGGTTTTCACGGAAGTGTACTAAAATTAAAGCAGTACAAAAAAAAAAACTCTTAACGAGCGTCCAAGAAAGGCGGACTTAAACTTCCCACAACACTGATCAAACAACACACAGTGGGCCCAGAAGACCTTGGCGGGGTCACATTGGCAGGGTCACACGTTCGGTTCGAGTCCCAGTTAGCGACTCTGGAGCTCAGAAACGCGTCCGGGATCGGGGCCGCTCCCAGCGGTCTTACTGTGCAATGTCCAGGCGCTTCAAACAACAGACTCGGCGCCTACTCCAGAGGGGTCCTTGCCCCCGCCCGGCCCGGCAGGCCCGGCAGGCCCGGCCCACTGTGCTCGGGCCCCACCTGGGCCACAGCAGCAGCAAGCAGCAGCAAGCAGCAGCGTGCCCGTGCTGGCTCCGAGGCTACGTCACGGCCCGGCCACCGCGGCGTGGCGCGGCGCGGCGTGGCGCACCCAAAACACGCTAGTGCAAATTCAACAGGGTTCGCGCCCACAATCCTCCTCTGCGTAGTTTTCCTCGAGGTGCAAACAAACACGAGGCGGGGCGGGGCGGGGCGGGGTGGGGCGGGGCGGCCAAGACCGCTTACCTTGAAGGCACCACGCGCACCTCGGCAAGGAAAGCAGACAGCATAGACCAGCATGGCGGGCACGGCCCGACCAGCGCCGCCGCTGCATCAACATGCTTATGAATCCGAAATAGCATCGAGAAAAACAACGGCCGCCAAATTGGTATGCAGGTAGCTCCGACCAGGCAAGGACGTGCGACTAATCACGCGCGACGATTAAAAAAAATAAAAAAATGAAAAAAATAAAAATAAAAACACAGGGGAAGCTAAGTTTATTGGACGCCTAACTGCTCCACTACTTAGAGAAAGAATTCTTTCTCTAAGCTCCACTACGACGGCGCGGTTAAAAAAGGAATGCCAAATAATCCGAGCGGCAGAGGCATGCCATGTTGTCTTCAGGTTGCCTCCACTCCGAGCGCTCCGCCAAAACCGGGGAATCGATAAAAACTGGAAAGTTTAATACAGAAAGGCGCCGAGCCACGCTGCATAGTCGTAAAGGCAAGTCATTCCGGGGAGTCAATGGCATGCGACGAGAGGGGCTGCAAATGACCTCCATTTTCCATTTTCTCCGCGAGCGAGCCAAGGGAATTTCGCCTCGCCGCGAGTCGTTGTACTCTCCCCGACCCGTAACAACCCACAGCCCAACTTTGTCCACACACACACACGGTGGGCCAGAAGACGGGCGCAGGCGGCCAAGAATCTGGACGCGTTTTGAGCACCGAGTCGCTAAATGGGACTCGAATCGAACGTGTGACCCCACCAATGGATGGCTCTCCGAACGAGGAATCCATTAGCGGGGGTCACACGTTCGGTTCGGGTCCCATATGGCGACGGCGAAGCTCAAAACGCGGCTGGAATTTCGGACGCCGGCGCCGGGCTTCTGGCCCACTGTGCACTGATACTACACACAGAGGGGGATGCGACCGGGTCACAGTAATCCGGTGGGATGCGAGTGGGGATGGTAGCAGCGAGCGGACAACATCCCATCCTGCCTCGGCGTGGCGTCCCTCGCTCCTTGAGCCGGCGCGACAAGCACAACACACGGCGGCCCGCACGCACCACATGCAGCCCCCCCCCCCTTTCCTTCGACCCAGACGCCGTGGGGCCGCCGCTGCGTGGCCGCTGCGGCGCGGCGTACCGCGAAAATAGGTTGGAATGTCACAGAGTGGGGGTGGGGAGGAAGTAGCCTCACTGAGTCATTCAGGAACCGGATGACGGCCGCCGTTTTCAGCGCAGGGTATGCGTCGGCCGTCGAGGACACGGTTAAATTTAAAAAAAAAAAAAAAAAAAAAAGAGGGGGTTTTGGAACTTGCCAGTTCCGGTTACCGTGGCAGCTTGACAAAAATAGCTGAAAAATGGGGGGGGGACACTGTTTTCAGCTCAGCGCCGTCAGCGCGGGAAGCAAGACAGAACGACCACAAAAACAACAACAAACGGAAAAGGACGAAAGTCGACGTCAGCTGATGCGAGTTCGCACCTCACACACCTGTGCCATTTTTACTTACTATAGTGCTCTACACTGCTCCGTCACAGCGGTCCCGCCTCGGAGACAGAGTGGGTGCCATCTACGCGCGTTGGCGTTCCCCTAAGCGCACCACTCTGCGTTTGTCAGCGCACCGTCCCGAAACGGCAAACAGCCACGAAAAATGGACTTCCCTTGAGGGCGGGGCGTGCATACGACGAACAAGGCTATCGTGCTCGCACCTCGCCCGGGGAACCCAGCCGTGCCAAAGACATATCGAGTACGGCCTCCAATCTACTTTTCTACCTCAGCTGGTCGCACGTATGTGTGATATAGCTACGTACTACTGAGCAGAGGGGTTTGTCATCGAGAACCATCAGAGGAAATTTTTCCCGATAAATCAAACTTCTGCGACACAACTCCTTTGTCAACGGAGAGGAGCCACGTTCACCGTAATCTCTCTCCCCTCCTTGCGTCTTAAATACTAAATGCAAAGCAACTTGCTAGTCCTGGGGAGCAATCTCACAGTGGGCCGCAGGGGGCGGTCAAAATCCCGATCTAGAGTTTTTTTTGCCGCCTGCGGGGCCCACTGTGCTGCTGGTCCAGGCGTCACACTCGTCACGTTCGTTTCAATACTACGTCACGTTCCTTCTAATGAATCGAGGCTCAATCAGGGCCACGTGTAGCCGATTCACACCCCCGTGACACATTGGCGGTCAAACCAATACTATGACGTCACGCCGAGACACCAGAGTAGCTACACCGGCCCGTCGGTGGTCCGAAATTCTATCCACCGGCATAGCGGGTCCGAGAGCGATAGACGAGGATAGAGCGACCAGCAGAAGGCGGGGGTGGGGAGTGAGCGACACTGTGTGACGGTCGGTCACTGGCAGCGGGCAGCGGTCCATCGTGGCCGTGCCCCCCCCCCCCCTGTCGCCCGGCAGACAGCGAGTGCGAGAGAGACAGCCACTCCCTGGCGACACAATGCAGAGCAGCAGCATCTCGACTGGTCCTGACCGGCGGCCACGGCGGGGCGACGGGGGTGGAAGCACTCGAGGCACCACTGTATGTATGCAAAGGAGTGCGGTTCCTACTGCACCAAAAAGAGGAGCCAGAGGGCGGGCAGCGCGCCCGGAGCCACGCCCCGACGACGCCAAGAAGTGCCCCACAGTGACCCGGCGACGACGCGGGACGCCCCCGCGCCGCCCCCGTCCGGGGACTGTCCACGAGATAGCGCGGGGCCAGCAAACAGCGTGACAGGGGGGCGGCACCGCCAACAACGACCACCCTCCAATTTCTCCCACTTCTTCTCGTTGATTCAGGTGTGGCTCATCGGGTGGGCCGGCTGGCCTTCCCTGCCGCCCTGGCGCCCCGCCGGCCCGGCCGGTGACGTCAGGGCCGCCGCCCACATCGCGCAGGGGCGCCACAGTGGGCCAGAGGAGGACCCGTGGCGGCGGCGGTCTAAACCCCGGACGCGTTTAGAGCTCACCGTCGTTGAGTGGGACTCGAACCGAACCCGTGACCCCAGCAATGGATTGCTCTCCGAACGAGGAATCCATTGCAGGTCATTGGAGTCCCATTCAGCAACTCTGGAGTTCAAAACGCGTCAGCGCCGGTCTTCTGGCCCACTGTGCGCCGCCCACCGCGCCTGACTCGCCAAAACAATCCCAGTGGCCCTCCGACCACCTCAATACACCGCCGCAATGCCACCGGTATTTTTAACGCGCCCCGACATTGGCCCGGCATTCTCCTCATGTCGAGCGCCGCTTCCCGAATAAACCCGCGCGGCGCATTCGAGAATCGACCTGACGAATATCGAGAGCGACAGAGATCGATAAATCGAGTGCAAGCGTAGAATGCCACAGCGCCGGTTACACTGTGCACTGCAAGCCAGCACTGCAGGCGTCACTAAGTCACACCCTGCACTCGCTGCACAGCACAGTAGGAGCGGGGCCGAAGCACGGGCTGCAGCTCGAAAACTCACAGCGTTCTACTTTGCATGTTTCACTGCACGCTCTAAAACTTTACGCGTGTTGAGCATGGACGGGACAAACTACCTCGTTTGTTATGCGAAGAACGAGTTCTTAAATTACGAAGTATTATCCTCGGAAGCTCACGTGTGCTCAAAATAAGTCTACAGTGGTTCGTAAGGTTTTCAGAGTGTGATAAAACAACAGTTTGTGAACTTTTTCCAAAGCTCGCGTGGACGTTTGTCGCGGTCAGTTCCAATAAGACGCCCTTTCGTCCGAAGCCACGCTCGCAGGGCCCTGTTCTCACGCTCCAGAAGCAAGACGTGACGACGTGAGCGTAACTGTCGCCGCGAGACGTGGCGCCGCCCGGTCTAGGCCGGCCACGCCCATTGGCTAGTTTTCCTTTCCTCGAGCGGCAAACACGTTTCCGCTCAGGTGTGGTCAGGCCGGAGGAATGCCGGTGGCGGGGCGGGGCGGGGCGGGCCGGGGCGGGGCGGCCACCAGTCGCACATTCGCAGCCAGTCAGTTCGGAGCCAGCCCATGGCCAATCAGTTCGTGGTCAGTTAGTCGCTTTAAAAAGTCTTTTCGTCATGGAGTAAGGTAGTCAGTCTAGTCAGTTCGGAGCCAGCCAGCCAGCCAGCCAGCGCCGAGCAGAAACATTGGCCGATACGGGACCGCTGTCTGCCTGGCTGCCTGTCTGGCTGCAGGGCCAGCCTGGAATGCGGCCCGGCCGCCTGGACTCGCTCAATGAAGGGCCTAGGCAGCAAGCTTGGCCCAAATAATGTCGCACAGCAGGAAAGACAACACTGGCAAAATTTAACGTCGATGCTCACCTCGAAATGACACCATCTCACGGCCAATTTTACGACAAGAACGTCATCGTACCCTCATTGATTTACACTTTAAGACAAAATCTCGACAATGGCAGCATTTTCGAGTCATGACAATGTCGTCCGGGATTTCGTCGTAAACTGACGGCAACATTCTAGCAGTGAAGGCCGGTAAAAGCGTGACACTGGAGGGGAGGGGGGTGACACCTGCGCACATTCCGAGCCCTTTCAAGCCCTGAGTCAGCAGTGCGGCGCCGCGCCTAGCCGCGCCCTGCCCGTGGCTGCCTGCGATCCGCCAGCCAATTCGAGAGCCTTTTCCAGGGTGGCCCCACAAGATTCCTTTTTTCATTTTCCCTGACAAAAATCGAAAGTTACGCGACAATATGCAGTGCTGCGGAATAGAGGTAAAACAATCAAAATAAGATATCACGTTTCAATATTTTTAAATTTTTCCCTGACTTTTCCCTGACAACCTTTTTTTTCCCCTGACATTTCCTTGACTTCCCTGACGCGTGGCCACCCTGCTTTCCATACCAGCACAGTGGGCCAGAGGACCAGCGCGGGCGGTCAAAACCGGCCAAAACTCTACAGCACCCGAGTCGCTAAATAGGACTCGTTCACACATTCCATTCGCGAGTCCCATTCAACGACTCAGAAGCTCCAAAACGCGTCTAGAGTTTTGTCGACCTACGTCGGTCTTCTGGCCCACTGTGCCTGCCGAAATCCAGAGCGTCCGGTTTCTCCGGGTGCAGCTGGCTCTGCAGAGCTCCGGGACTCCGGTGAGTAGACTACTGCATTCCGCCGCGACTCCCCGGACGCGGCGGCGTCCCGGAGCAGGACTCGAATCGAGAATCGAACCCACGACCGCAACGATCGATTCCCCGTTCCCAATCCAGTGCCGTCATGAGTTGGGCTCAGCAGAGGAGCGAGTCGGCGTGTATTCAAATCATTTGGGCATCAAAGCGATGCTCGGGCCGGCGATAAGTTTTCGTCCGCCGCCGCCTTGACAGACAACAGGCGCGGGCGAGGGACGATGCCGGGACCAATACCAACACAAACAAAAAGAGTCGACCAAACCGGCAGCAAAAACACTTAGCGGGTCCGGCGGCCTGTCCGGCGGCCAGTCCGGCGGGCTAGGCGTGGGAGCAGAGCGGCCAGAGCGCAGAGGCACCAGCACACGGTGGGCCAGAAGACCGTTGAGGCGGCCAAAATTCTAGACGTGTTTTGAGCTCCAGAGTCGCTAAATGGGACTCGAAACGAACGTGTGACCCGACCAATGGATTGCTCTCCGAACGAGGAATCCATTGGTGGGGTCACACGTCTCGATTCGAGGCCCATTTAGCGACTCTGGAGCTCAAAACGTGTCCGGGATTTTTGGCCGCCTCAACGGTCTTCTGACCCACGGTGCTGCAGCTACGACGCGTCGCAGGCATACCGGACAACCGGTTGGAGAGGCTTACAGGAAGAGCAAGGCCAAAAAGAAGGCGACGGCTCCAAACGTTAAAACAGCGCGCGCGGCCTCGAAACGGGGCAACCGCTCGCCAAATCCGGTGTCCACCTGAGTACCCAAAATCCCTTGGAATTTCACGAAACACGAACAAAATTTGGGCCTAAAACTGTGTGAAATGTCACAAAATTCGCACGGGATTTTGATTGCCTCCGCCGGCCTTCTGGTTCACTGCGGGACGTCCCGATCATTCATTCAACTGGCATTCTTCAAGGCGTCGCTTTTTCAGGTGTAGTCCCACAGGACACAGGACGGGAAGCGCACGTCCAAGCAAATCCGGTTCCTTCGCGTTTTAGAGAGATGAAAAAAAAAAAAAAGTGGAAAAGGAGGAAGGGACAATGTTGCGATCATCGCATCAAACCAGTCATCGCTACACTTTTCTCACATTTTCGTTAGTTTCCCAGCTCTTTTTTATTTCTTTTTATAATTTTCCGGAGTAGTTTGGCCTGCCCGCGTCCGGTCGCCGTTAATTGTCTCACCACGCTGACTTTACGACCGGGAATAAAGAGGAAAAAAAAAAGATACGACACGGCCTTATTAACAAGAAAGAGAAAGATGGTATCACTCGCGGCGAAATGGCATAAAATTTAATCTTTTTTTTTTTTTTAAGAGCGAGCCCGGAGGGTCCCTGGAGGGGGTGGTTTCACTCAATAAAACTATTGTCGGTGCATCGTAAAAAGCCGCACCTGCGGCGCACAGTGGGCCGCGCAGCCGCGCACCGCCGGCAAATTAAATTACTCGGGAATGCGCTATCGCTTCCCGTCACAGAGTAGTCGAGCCAGTTCCGAGAGCACCGCGCGCGCCGCGCTAGCCGCGCCCGGGTGTCGCTGAGACGTCAAAATTGGCACATCCTTCACGAACGGAAACAAAGTCCGGAACAAACTAATTGCCCCTTAAGAAACGCTTTCCACTCCAAGGGAATTTGTCAGTCGGACGCGCTTCGCGGTGGAGGTGTTCCTCAAAAAGTGCTCCTTCGCCCCTCCTTCGGGCCGGTGCTGGATCCGCCACTGGACTCGGCGAAGGCAGAGAGAGATGTCGCGGCCTGGGAGCCAAAGCCTGGACAGACCAAACTCACTAATGAATCCAGAGAGATCCTCCGTGAGGTCCTCGTCCCACAGTGGGCCAGAAGACCGGCGCGGCCGGCCAAAACTCTGGACGCGTTCTGAGCTCCAGAGTCGCTAAATGGGAATCGAACTGAACGTTTGATCCCCACCGTTGGATTTCCTCGCTTGGTGAGGAATCCATTGGTGAGGTGACATGCTCGGTTCGAGTCCCATTCAGCGACGCTGTGCCCGGCCTTCTGGCCCACCGTGCAGTCGCCGTGCTCCCAGTCGACGTGCGGCTCCTCGACTCGACGCGACTCTCGCGGGGAATGCGGCTCTCTAGGCTAAGCGAGCCTCAATGAAAGCGTAACCGGGCCGGCGGCGGCCCGCGAGCCTGCTGGCTGCCAGCCCCGCCTGCCCGCCCGGCTGCCTGCCTGGCTGCCTGCCCGGCCGCCGCCGAGCTTTGACCGAACGGAATGACTCGGGGCAAGCAGGCACGGCGCAGAGGTGAGGTTTCAAGTGGCAAACAAGTTTGACTGCTGCTAACGCTATCTCCGTTTGGTCCGTGGTGCGGCGTGGCGGGGCGTGGCGGGGCGTGGCGTGGCGGGGCGTGGCGGGGCGTGGCGGGGCGTGGCGGGGCGTGGCGGGGCGTGGCGTGGCGGGGCGGGGCGTGGCGGGGCGTGGCGGGGCGCGCCAGGTCCTCAACGCGGCTCCGCGAGTATTCAACGCGGACAGAGCCCTTCAATGGCCCACAATCGCTCGCCAACGTCGCATGCCAGATGACGGGACGGTCTGATTAAATCGAGTCAAAAGTCGAGGTAGAGGACGAGTCAAAAGTCGAGGTAAGAGTCGAGTCAAAAGTCGGGGTAAAAGTCAGGTTCAAAATAAGGTTAAAAGTCGAGTTCATAATGCCCGATTAAGTGGATCCGGTTGAGCCCATCCCGACGGCACGCGAGTAGACACACGGCGAGCCGCGGCCCGAAGACGGAAGGCGGCCGGAAGTGCAAACGAGCGGAAAAAGGCGCAGAATTGCAAACGAGCCGCCGGTCGGTGCGCCCCGCATATGACGCCTTTTAATCACCCGTCCTTGTCTGCCTCATTGCGAAATTCCCGGCCCCTACAGTGGGCCAGAGGACCGGCGCGGGCGTTTTGAGCCTCAGAGTCGCTACATGGGACTCGAACCGAGCGTGTGACCCCACCAGTGGATTCCACGCTCGTAGAGCAATCCATTTGGTGGGGTCACGCGTTCGGTTCGAGTCCCGTTTAGCGACTCTGGAGCTCAAAACGCGCCTGGAGGCCGCCTCCAACGGTCTTCTGACCCACTGTGCGGCCCTGCCCGATAAACGGACGAGGCCCGTAAAACGAATTAACGCCCGGAAACGCCAAAAGCGGGCAAAAGCGAAGCAAGACGAGGCGAGAGCAGGCAGTGGCTGAAACGGAGAGCGATGTCAAGGAACACAAGGCAAACAGTGGGCCAGACGCCGCCACGCCAACGGCCAAACGGCGACAAGGAGGCACACATAGGCCGCCTCATCTTCAAATCAAAACCTCTCTTACAGTGTACAAGCTTCAACTTCCGCTTGTATTTTCATCCACTTGGCCACCACCGCGTTCTTTCTGATTCAGCCGCAGGGACTCTCGCGATTATCCACAATGAAGTGACTCTCGAAGTCCTTGGCCACGGCGCCGCGGGGAGCCGGCGGCGACTCGGGAGAGGAGGGGAAGGGAGGGGAGGGGAAAGGGGCAGAGGGGAGGGGAAGGGGCAGAGGGGAGGGGAGGGGGCGTGTGGCGGGCCTGGCAGGGACATAGCAGGACCGATATCATTTCAATTAACGCGAATCGCGAGCAGTAAGGGCCCGAAGGACCCGAAGGCTAGCCGAAGGGCGGCCGAAGGACAGCCGAAGGGCCCAAGGGACGACGCTGCACGTAATGAGAAGCAGTGGTAGTTGCCACGGCTATCCCGCCATGGTCATTCGCATCACGTCTCCGTCTTAGGTCCCCCACGGCCCGGGGCTGCACGGTGGGCCAGAAGACCGGTGGGAGCGGTCGAAATTCCGGACGCGCTTCGAACGCGTGACCCCGCCGATGGATTGCTCTTCGAACGGGGCAGCAGTTGGTGGGGTCACACGCTCGGTTCGAGTTCCTTTAGTGACTCTGGAGCACGAAACACGTCTAGAGTTTTGGCCGCCCGCACCGATCTTCTGGCCCACTGTGGGCCAACGAGGGTGGCCGACTCATGCCGGGGGAAACAACAAATCGAAAACGGAACTGCGTCCAAAGGGCCATCTGTCTGTCCGTGTGACAGCCTGTCCGTCCGGCCCACGCGACGTAAACAAATGCAGCGACGCACAGTAGGCCAGACGCTCGGAGCGAACGATCAAAGCCGCGAGACAGCACCGGGAAGTTGCTCGATCGAAGGGCAAGCCATTAGTGTCGTCATAAGACGGGCCTCGTGTTGTGGTGCTGCAGTGCAGAGAGCACGGTGGGCCAGAAGACCTTTCCGGCCCACTGTGCAGGCGGCCCGCCGTTGAATGCGCCTATGTAAACCGCTCTTCCACCGCGCAAACGAGCGCCTCTCCAATTTAGCCGGCAGCTCGGCCAATCACAACGCACCCAATTAGAAGATACTTTATTTAATCCCAAGGCAGAGCGCGGCGACAGAGTGAGACAACGCGTGGGCGGCGCACCATTTATACCACACGGGCCTGCAATTATGTTAATGGGTCGCCACCTGCACTGTGGGCACTCCACACGACACTCTAGTAGTCTCGCGCGGGGAACCCTTGCGCCCCAATACCCATGTACTTCTCGTTCGGAAAGCAATACATAGGCGGGGTCGCGCGTTATTCCGTTCGAGTGTCATTCAGCGACTCTGGAGCTCCAAACCCGCACGGGATTTCGACCGCCTCCGCCGCTCTTTCTGGCCCACCGTGCGGTGCGCTGGTTGCGCGCGTCCCAAGTTAGACCGCCTGGACTTTCCACCGATCGGCGATGATGCATGTCGACCGCGCGTTCGCGCTTCCAAAAGGCGCGCGACCCTCGCCGATTTCGTCCCCTGTCCCCCCCCCCCCACCCCGCGGGGTATCGCCGGGTCACATCCGGTACCTCCGCCAATCGGCCAATCGCATAGCGCGTCCAACAAGTCTCAGACGCCCGCCATCCATAACGTCATCGGGGCGGGGCGGGGCGAGGCTGACGGCGTCCCCGGCTCACGGGGGATGAGGTGCGAAGACTAGTCCGATAAATCACGCTGGCTGGCTGGCGGCCGGCGGCGCGGCCCGTCGAGGGAGCACCACCACCACCACGAGCAGCAGCAGCAGCAGCAGCACGCAGTGCCTAGCAGTGTGCCTCAGTGCCGCCACCCAAAGCCGCAGCATTCCGCGACGCGGCGTTGCCAAACCGGCGCCGCCCGGCCTAAGGCCCAGCCGGGCCCGCCGTCGCCGGCAGCGCGTCAGGTTGGCAACGCGGCGCGCCGCCGGCCTGCCGCCCCGGCCGGCCGCCGTGCCCGCAAGACGTCAGGCACGCCGTCAGACACACTGTCAGCCACCGTCAGGCCGCCGTCACACAGTGAGCCAGAAGACCGTAGGAGGCGGCCCAGAGTAGCTAAATGGGACTCGGACCGAACGTGTGACCCCACCAATGGATTGCTCTCCGAACGAGGAATCCATTAGCAGGGGTCACACGATCGGTCCCAGCCCCAATCAGCGACCCTGGAGCACAAAACGCGTCTAGAGTTTTGGCCGGCCGCGCCGGTCTTCTGGCCCACTGTGGGACGAGGTCCTCGCGGAGGATCTCTCTGGATTCATTAGTGAGTTTGGCCTGTCCAGGCTTTGGCTCCCAGGCCGCGACATCTCTCTCTGCCTTCGCCGAGTCCACTGTGCGTCAGGCCGCTGCCTCCATTGACAGCCTGGCTAACAGACGCCAGGTGACGCGACGCAGAGGCCCCGCCTCGGCCGCCCCCAGACCCCCCCGGGGGGCACGCGCAAGGGGGCGCTGCGCGAGACAAGTCAGAGCGAGGGACCGTCTACATATTACGTAATCACCTTTTTGGGGAATTTGACACCCCCGTGTTTTTATTTGCTAGCCGATCCTTCCTTCCGTGCTTCAAGCATGGGACCTCGTAAATCAAAGCGCTCTCCGTCCCGGGTGATTACGTAATAAGTGGACGACTGGGCCTACAGACCCACGCGACAGAGTCAGATCGCGCCGCACCCCTGAGGTGAGGGAGAGGGATGGCCCAGCGGGGCGAGATAGAAATCACGGGGCGGCTTTGGCGCGCCTTCCCGCCTAAATGGCGGGCTGCCTGCGGTACCGGCGGTGGCCCGCGGTGGCCTGCCCAGTGCGCGTGCGCGGCGACCACACCCCGGGGATGGACGCCGACGGCGGGCTTCACGAGGCGCAGTGGGCCAGAAGACCGGTGGAGGCGGTCAACATACCGGACGCATTTCGGAGCTCCAGAGTCGCTAAATGGGACTCGAACCGAACGTGTGACCGCACCAATGGACTGCTCTCCGAACGACGGCGGCGTCAGAGGCCGCACCGGCAACGCAAAGAAGCTGCAGAGGGGTTTCGAGAGGAGAGAGAGAGAGAGAGAGAGAGAGAGAGAGAGAGAGAGAGAGAGAGAGAGAGAGAGAGAGAGAGAGAGAGAGAGAGAGAGAGAGAGAGAGAGAGAGAGAGAGAGCGATGGAAACGACTATCTGAATCGGTCTGCAGGCGGCGGCCTGGCGGTCACCGGGACCTCCAGACGGGCGGGCGCAGCACGCATGGGCGTGGCGTGGGGTGAGGTGGGGTGAGGCGGGGTGAGGCGGGGCGGAGTGAGGGGCGAAAAGGCACGGAAGGATGAGCGTAGCGCACGCGTGTAGAGAAGTGTAGCGGCGAGGCGGGCGAGGCGGCCAGACAGGGAGGGGGGCCGGAACTTGAAGTCGTTGACCCGGCCGGCCTGCGCCTCCCCTACCACCCCGCCCCGCCCCGCCTCCCCTGCCGCCGCCGCCGCTGCCACCCCGCCGCGCCGCGTCTGGCCTGCACTGCGGAGGGCGGCCAAAGGGGTGGGCGGGGCGGGTGTCGAGGGCGGGGCGGGGCGGGCGGGCGGGGCACCCACACTAATGAGTTACCTGCAGGCTCCAGCGCAGTGCACATTGCATGTGTGTGTGTGTGTGTGTGTGTGAGTCATCGCGGATTTGTCGCCAATCCGTGGCGCTGGACGCGCTGGACGACGGCAGGCAGCGACTGCAGCGGCGGCCGGAAGAGGCGCTCTCGACCAATTCACGCCGCGGCCCGCTCCCCGCCGCTCCCCGCCGGCACTAGAGTGTTAACACGTTCACTGCGACGGGTTGTTCGAAGGGGGATCCCGCCGTGGCAACGCGTTTTCGGAGTGGGTACTACATACACGGCTAGACAGCGTGGGTTGACGCGTTGGTTCACAATGTGGACCCAGTGTATTTGACGGCCTGCTTGACGGGGCACGTGATGACGAGTCAATTGACACCCCTCCCAGCGAAATCGGCTGAGAAATTGAGAAGATAGGGTGTGTTGACGGTGTGAACCCAACCCCGCAGTGGCGTTCCCGGTGGGTTCACCGCCGTGTATCCACTCCGAAAACGCGTCGCCACAGCGGGATCCCCGTTCGAATAACCCGTCGCAGTGAACGTGCTAGAGTCGCTACATGGCACTCGAACCGCACGTGTGACCCACCAATGGATTGCTCTCCAAACGAGGAATCCATTGGTGGGGTCACGCGTTCGATTCGAGTCCCATTTAGCGACTCTGGAGCTCAAAACGCGTCTAGAATTTCGGCCGCCTCCACGGTCTTCTGACCCACTGTGCAGCGTCCCGCAGACGGCAAAAAGGTTGCACCAGATAATGAAATGCATTCCCTCCCACGTGCAGGGGTGTGACGTCCTCACGGCGCCGCGTCACACCCGTTGTCTCTCTCGCACCCTTTTACGGCTGCAGTGCGACGGAGTCGGCATCGTGTCACTCTCGCGTGGCACCTGCACGACAGCGAGCAGCTTTCTCACGAGTCACTCCGACCAACAAGTTCCTGTTCCGAGAACAAATGCGCGCGTGTGTGTCACTCTTTTTCCTCGCTCAAGAGCGGTGTGAGTCACTCTCGCACGCACCACAACGAGCAGCATTTATGAACGTGACCGGACAGCCGGCGATGGGTAGGCCTCCCTTCCCCCACAGGGATAGCCGCCCGCCTCCGCGCCAAAAACCGCAAAAAAAAAAAAAAAAAAAAAAAAAAAAAAAAACGCCAAAATTCCGCCAACACCATGCGGCGAGGTCCGCGGGCCACGCCGCCCTCGACCGAAGTCCGTCCAGAGTCTTCGTCGGCCTTGCCTTTCACTTGAACTTGGGCTCGGCTGGCGAGCGCAGTTCTCGCAGGTGGCAAAGAAGCACTCGCAGCAATCTGTTTCCAATTGTGGTGAGGGAAGCGCGAGGCCAGCAGAATGGCAGAAACCGAGGAGGCGCGCCACCGGCCCACCACCGACGCACAGTGGAACAGCCAGAAGACCGACGCAGGTGGCCAAAACGAAGGACGCGTTTCGAGCTCCAGAGTCGCCAAAAGGGACTCGAACCGAACGTGTGACCCCACCAATGGATTCCTCGTTCGGAGAGCAATCCATTGGTGAGGCCACACGTTCGGTTACAGTCCCATTTCAGCGACTCTGGAGCTCAAAACCCGCACGGGATTTGAAGCGCCTCCATCGGACTTCTGGCCCATCGTGCAGGAGGGGATTGGCAAAGTTATGGGCGGGAAAAACACTGGCTAATACCGTGCTTTCCCCCGCGCTGAGTAACAACACTGCTTTCGCCGCCGTCTCTCTCGCACTCATGGGGCGTCCCGCATGGGTGCGAGAAAGACAGAGCGACGAACAGGGGAACAAGACGTTACAACCAACCACCCCGCGTCCGTCGCAGTTTGCATTCAATTAGACGAAACAACGATAGACGCGATAGCGTCCTTAATCTCCAATCTGCGCTATGCAAATCGCCGGCCGGCATTCGTCGCTGTCTCTCTCGCACTCATGGTCCGTCCCGCATGGGTGCGAGAGAGACAGAGCGACGGATTCAGTCTGCTAGCCGCGCCGCCACGCCCACAGGACAGGCCGGCAGGACCAGCCCCCGCCGAACCAACATTCTTATCCGGAGAATGACCGCGGCATAGTGGGCCACATGACCGGCGGATGCGGTCCAAATCCCGGACGTGTTATGAGCTCCAGAGTCGGAGTTGCTAAACGGGACTCGAACCGAACGTGCGACCCCACCAATGGATTCCTCGTTCGGAGAGCAATCCATTGGTGGGGTCACACGTTCGATTCGAGTCCCATTTAGCGTTACGCGTAACGCCGCTCTTCTGGCCCACTGTGCGGCGCCCTCCCGGATCCGCCCAGGCCGCCGCCGACCTGAAGCGCGGCGTCAACCAGGCTTCGCCATTGTCACGAGATGCACAGGCAGCAACTACGGCAGCAACTTTCAGTCCAACGTTAGCCGGACTGCGGACATGCCACCGATACCACCATGGTTCGAGGCGAACAGAAATATTCCGAGCCCCCTCCGGGGATTCTGAAAAACAATTTGTTGGGTCTCTGGCACACCGGGATTCTGTATTAAAACTTTGAAACATGATCTGCGCGATGGTGGAACCCGAATCCGCGACGTTGGAAGACCTGTCAAACAGAAACGCAGGGCACAAAAGGCGCCACCCCGACAGCCGGGATTCGAACCCGGGCCGCGAGCAGCACCAGCTGGACGCCCTGCCCAGCGCAATGCTGGGCCTGGGCTCTGTCAGCGCGGCTCAAGGGGCTCGGGTTCGAACCCCGGCCCTCGGGGCCAAGCTCGGGGTGGAGCCCTGGTCCAGCCGGTGCAGCTCCAGGCCTCCAGGGAGGCTCCAGGCGACAGCCATGCTGAAACCTGAAATTACCCACGCTCACCTTTTCCCTCGGAGGTTGCCAGCCCCGTCTGGGGGCTGACGGCCGCACTGGCCAGGCAGCCAGGCGTGGCCAGCAGCAGGAACAGCGGCGCTATCCAAAACAGCGACGAGCACGGGCTGGGGCGCGGCGCGGGGCGGCCCGTGGGGCGGGGTCGCCCCAGCACGCGGCCGACGCACAGCGCCAGCACGCACACCAACCACAACACTGCACTAGCACCGGCACTGCCATCACTACACTGGCTGCACTGGCCGCCAGGGCCGCCCTGGGGGCCTTCAGGGGGTCGGCGCCAACGTCTCCGGCGACGCCTCCAGCGACACCGCCACAGCAGCGAGTCTACGCCGGCATCCCGGGCCGCGCCGCCCCCGCACTGGTGGCAGAAGCATCGCGTCCTACTCGTCCGACCCTCATCCTGGTCACAGCCACAGCAGCCGCCGTGCACGTCGTCTTCCTGGTGGGCGTCGCCCTGGACGCAGCCCGCCGGGGCGTCGCCGTCGTGGTCGTCCAGGCGGTCGCGGCAGCAGCGCGCGATGGCTACGCCACCGGGCCAGGGGTCCGCGCCGCCGACTTGGAGGGCCCCAGCCGTGCGCAGCTCGGGGCCGCCGCAGCCAGGGCATTCAGGTGGCACCGCGCCGCCCGGGTCCGGGTCTGGCGGAGGGCTCTGGTTGGCGGCCGCCGAGACGATGCCCGCCGAGGCCGCGAAGGCCGTGGGGCTGCACTGCCTCATGGCGAGCCTTGGTCGCGCGGCGGCGAAAACAACATCACTCCACCGTCACTCGTCACTGGGCACAGCACTTGTGGCACACCACTCCGACGCGCGGCTTCACATGTCTGCCGAGGCGCGCGGCGGCGAGGCTGCCAGGTCAACACGCCAAGGGACGCGGCACTGGGTCCCACACTGCGCAGCCAAACGGCCACAACGCACCACTCAAAACAAACAACAACGCAGGGAGGACAGCAGCGACGCGCACGGGACGGCGCACGACCGCACGGCGCAGCACCGCGACGCAACTAACCCGAGTTGAGTTTGTTTTCGTAGCAAGCTGAGCGAGCGGGAGCGCGGCGGCGGCGCGGGGAGGGTGGCGGCGTGGGGGGGGGAGGAGGCCGGCGAGCAGACGGGAAGCAGTCGGCGGTCTGTCGGTCTGTCCGTCTGCCGTGCCGCCGCCGCCGCCTTCCCCCACCCCCTGACGCCCCGAGTGCTCGGCCGCGTCTGCGCCGTCGCCCGCTCCCCGTCTCTCTGGGTCGGCGTGTCGTGTCTCTGTCGCCCCGGCAGCCCCGGCCGCGCGACTCGGGGAACGGAGAGAGACGGCGGCGTTCGGCCCGCCGCCCGAACGCTGCCGACGCGACGCCCCCCCTCCCGCCCGCCCCGACGGAAAAAAATCAATGGGTGCGTGCGCAGTGCACGCGTGACGTCACGGTTACCATGACGACCAAGGCAGCCGAAGGCACGTAGTACGCCATGCGCCGTCGCCGCCTCGCCGTTCCGCCGAGCGCCTGCCAGCCTGCCCCTCAAACGGATACAAACAAACCACGAGAAATTGTTTCGGCTCGGCTCGGCTCGGCTCGGCTCGCTCGGCGGCAGCGAACTGGCAGCGCTGTCGGAGGCGCTCGGCCCGACTGTGTTCGGCTTCGGCTCGCCGTTCGGAGGCCGTCGGCCGCCGCCGCCATCTCTTCGGCTCCGCTTCCCGCTTCGCTTCGGCCGTGCTCGGGAGTGTCCTGCATACTCCGCGCACAGTGGGCTAGATGATCGGCGCAGGCGCCCCAAGCACTAGACGCGTTTTGAGCCCAAGAGCGACTAAACAGGACTCGAACCGAACGTGTGACCCCACCAATACGTTCCTCTGCGAGAGAGGAATTCATTGGTAGGGTGATACGTTTGGTTCGAGTCCCATTCAGCGATTGGGAGCTCAAAACGCGTCCGGGATTTAGACGATTTGGACCGCCTCCACCGGGGTCTCCTGGCCCTGGCCCACTGTGTGCCAGGCCCCGTGCACCCAAGAGGGAAGGGGAGCGCCGGCACAAAAACACAGCCGATTCGAACTCGGAGCACGGCGACGATGACGACGGCGTGCTTGACGCGAGGCGTGGCGGAGCGTGGCGGGCGGCTGGGCCTTGCCTTGCTCCCCTTCGGACCTTCGGGCCGTCCGTTCGGAGCTCGGATTGTTCGGATCGCTTCGGACGGCGCCGGCTCGCCTTCGGGACGCGTTCGGGGCGCCGCTGGCTTGCTTGTCTGTTCCACTGTTCGGTCTTCGGTCGTCCGAAGCACGCGGCACGCAGCACGCCGCGCAGTGGGCCAGAAGACCGTAAAGGCGGCCAGAATTCTAGACGCGTTTTGAGCTCCTGAGTCGCAGAATAGGACTCATATCGAACGTTCGACCCCACAAATGGATTTCTCTTCGAACGAGGAATCCATTGGTGGGGTCACACGTTTGATTCGAGTCCCATTTGGCGACTCTGGAGCTCAAAACGCGTCTAGAATTTTGGCCGTCTTCACGGTCTTCTTGCCCACTGTGCGCCGCCCGCAGACTGAGAGTCCTCACTCTGTCTCTCTCGCGCTGACGCGGTGCGAGAGAGACAACGGCGATAGGACGACTCGCTGAATCAGTCTGCAGGCGATTCGGACGCGAAGCCAAAGGCGACATGAGATATCGCCGGCACTTACAGGCACGCCGGCCTGATCGTGCATGCCGCCGTCTCTCTCCTACCCGTGCGGCACGCGGCTACGCCGGCTACGCCCCACGAGTGCGAGAGAGAGGGCGGCACGGCGTGAATGGTGGGCCGGTTGGAGTCCACCCCGTCCCAGGGGAACACCGCAATTAAATTTCCGCTCGCAAACAGTGTCGATCCTTGTTGGGCCCACTGCGACGATCCCAGTGACCTACATTTGCAGCGCATATCTCGCTAACTACTAATCCGCATGTGGAGTGCACGGCGCCCATAAATACCTCAACTCCCGCGGGCCATCAGGGGACCGCAACCAGGAGCCTGTCACACACCGGTCAACCAGCGGCAGGGGTGCCTCGCGCCGCACAAATCACAGTCTATCCTCGAGAGCAATCCATTGGTGGGTTCACACGTTCGGTTCGAGTCCCGTCTAGCGACTCTGGATCTCAAAACGCGTCGGGAGTCGTGGCCGCCTGCGCCGGTCTTCTGGCCCACTGTGCGACGGCCCACAGTCCCTCGATGCCCTTTGAGCAGTGCGTCGGGGAATTCCCGGCCGCGTCACCGCGGCGGCCAATCACAGCGCTCCAAAGGCCCTTCACGCATACCGACACTGCGCCGCTTCCGGCCCACTGTGCACTGCGCGTCGTCCGAAAAAGAACGTCCTTCTTGGCGGCGGACAGGACACGAACTTTCTGTCGTGCGAGCCGATGGATGGATGGATGGATGGCTGGATGGATGGATGGATGGATGGATGGATGGAAGGATGGATGGATGGATGGATGGATGGATGGATGGATGGATGGATGGATGGATGGATTGATGGATGGATGAATGAAGCGGACAAAATGAATGAACGGCTCGCCTATCTCGCCGCAGTACCTTATCAATCCACTTTGTAGTCCTGCGAGTTTGTGGGCGATAAGCCAGTCCATACGGTTGTTTGTTGCTTTCTGCCCTCGCCATCATGTGGTGGCGTAGCAGCGTGGCCCCGCAGATACAGTGGCGTAGCGACCGACGCACAGTGGGCCAGACGACCGCGTCATAAGCGGCCAAAACTCTAGAAGCGCTTAGAGCTCCAGAGTCGCTAAATGGGACTCGAACCGAACGTGTGACTCACCAACCGATTGCTCTCCGAACGAGGGATCCACTGGTGGGGTCATCGAGTCCCTGTGGCTCAAAACGCGTCTACAGTTTTGGACGCCTGCGCCGGTCTTCTTCTGGCCCACTGTGCACAGCGTAGCGTCCGACGCAGCGGCCTGGGGGGCGAAAATCCAGGACAACGACGAGCCGAAGCAACAGGCTCCGTCACCATTCCGAGAAACCAATTCACTCCTGTTATTGTTATTAGCCGGGGCAGCGCCTCAGCCGGCCATAGCTCGGCCACACCGACGGAGAGGCAGCCCCCCCCCTCCCCCTTCCCCCTCCCCTAGCCCTGCCCCCTCTCTCCGGTCCAAAACAAAAGGCGGGAATTTCGGGAGTCCGTAGTAGACAACAACGCTGGCCATGGTCCAGCCAGCAGGGCAAGTCACGCGCGCACCCGTCACAGGTATCGCCTAACCTAACCTCACCCAACATTTGTTGCGGGAATTAAAATTAGTACAGATGGTCGAAAACGGTACAGTTCGCTAAATAGGGCTCGAACAGAGCGTGTAACCCCCACCCATGGATTGCTCTCCGAACGAGGAATCCATTGGTGGGGGTTACACGTGCGGTTCGAGTCTTGTTTAGCGACTCTGGAGCGCTCAGAACGCGTCTGTGAGAGCAGCGATGATGATGATGCATTCCACACACGGCGCCATGCCACTAAAAAATGATTGACGTGATAAGATACGCGTAGACTACTTAGTGCACGGCGGCTCCCTTGACGAAAATTCTTGGCCGAGACACTCGAGAGTTGGTCCGCCAATGAGGCGAGCGATAGCGAAGAGAGAGACACGCAGCGGAGGGAGTCGGCCGTCGCACGGTGGGCCAGAAGACCGCCGCTGGCGTCCAAAACTCTGGACGCGTTTTGAGCTCCAGAGTCGCTAAATGGGACTCGAACCGAACATGTGACCCCTCCACTGGATTCATCGTGGGGATAGCAATCCATCGGTGGGGTCACACGTTAGGTTCGAGTCTCAATCTTGGAGAGGCCTAGCAGCGTTGATGACGATGATGGAGCTCAAAGCGCGTCTAGAGTTTAGGACGCCAGCGGCGATCTTCTGGCCCACTGTGCGTCGCCGCACCCCCGGCTCAGTCACTTGCTTTCTCAAGATTTATTCCCGTACGAGGCTCCCGAGGGCACCCTGAGTAGAAAACTCGCGAAAACAAGTGTAGAAGCGTTCCGCAGACAGGCCCGCCATCTTGCGGGCATTCCTCTTTCTTCCTGCCGGCAAAATGCCTCGTTCCCGATATTATTTGCCATCTTTAGCATCCCCCTGGAGGGGAAGGGGGAGTAGGGCCGAGTTCTCGGAAGCGTCCTTTTTGTGCTCCCGTATGAAAACCAGCCAGGTGCTTCATCACGCTGCCTGTCTCGTCTGTGAATGCCTGACCCCCCCCCCTCCCCTTCCAGCAGCAACCTCCACTCCGTAGGTGTTTGCTGGGCAAGAGTGTGAAATGATTAAATTAGCCGCCAAGACTTATTCTTTTAATTAAAATTAATGGTCTGGCCGGGAAACCAAGCCGTGTTCGTGTCATTTCATTGGCTGGGAGTGTATATATACGAGAAAAATGTTTCATTGCGCGTTCGTTAATTTGGCCACCAGCACTCAATGGACTTTTCACTTCCGGTATGAGAAAACTCGTGGGCTCGCTTGAGAGGCTTTTGCGCGGATGCACAGTAGGCCAGATGACCGGTGGAGGTGGTTAGTATTTCACCTTCGAAACGCCGCAGAGCGTACCGGAACAACGATAACGCCGCACCGATTTCTCATACCGAGCGCGGCCGTCTAAACTGGTTCCGGTCCGGGAGCATGTTTTTGATACTCGCGCTTCCGGCCCAGGGATTCACGAAAGTACCCTATCCATTGGTTGCACCTTGAGCGATTTCTCATCTCGTCTATATATGCGGGCCGAATTGAAGCAGAGCGCACTCTCGGTTCCTTCCCACGGCCTAGGCTCGCCGGGCCCACAGATAACGAAGAACGAAGTAACACGCCGTGTTTGTTTTCATATCGCTTCAAAGGAAGGGGCTGTTGGCAGGCCTGCTCGTGCCGCCCACTGTGCCGCCCGGCATTGCCAACATGCCGACAATTACCGCATCACACAAACACGCTCTTTTCCGTCTACGCTCCGGATTTGCGAATGCGTGAAAAGCAAGACTCCGTGACTAACAGCGATAAGTCGGATGCGTGGCTTGTTAGGGGCTTTATGGGTGTGTCACGGAGCCGCGCACAGTAGGCCAAAAGACCAGCGGCAACCAAAACTGTACTTAGACACGTCGTTTTGAGCGACAGAGTCGCTAATTAGGACTCGTTCGGAACATGTGACCCCACCAATGGATCGCTCTGCGGACGAGGGAATCCATTGGTGGGGCCACACGTTCGGTTCGGGCATTCACTCGAAACTCTTTAGAAGTGTTCATTAACTCGGTCACGAGCGAATAACGTTTGTGGCGTCGTGAAGCTCGGATTCCGAACATTGGACTCGTAACACGCCATATGTACGTAGGCGGTCAAAGTCACAGTTCCAGGAAGTTGGTCAGGTTGTTGAGTGCCTTAGCGCCATGCTCTACAGGCAGGAGCCATTCACTGATGGCTGAAAAATGGAGTGACCGACCAACAAAGTCGAAAACAGATAAAACGTTGAGGACTGTGGCACGCGATGCACGTGAAATAGTTCTAGAGTCGAGTGGGGCGACAGCGACTGTTGTTGCACCGTTGATGTTGTTTTTGTTGTTTTAATTATTATTATTATTATTATTATTATTATTATTATTATTATTATTATTATTATTATTATTATTATTATTATTATTATTATTATTATTATTATTGCTGTTGTTGCTGTTCGACGGTGGCTGATTGAGGTAGCCGGGGTCGGCTCGCGTACACGGGGTGATTAGCCCACGCAATCCAAAGCTCTCACGCGAATTGAAACGAGAAGGATGCGAGTGGTTATTGGCAGTGTTGGCGGCACTGGCATTGCACGCGCCGCGCCGCCGCCGCGCATCGCGTCGCGTCAGGTTGCCGTCTGGGAAAAGGGGGAAGGGGAGGGGTAAGGGGGGGGGGTCTTTATCAGTGTGCTCCCCGTTATCGCAGTGGTGAGACGATTCATCCACTTGTCTCTCTTTGCAACTTTGTCCCTTGAACTGCTGCTCTAGGATGGTGCACCATGGGATGGCATGTCTAGGATGACCGGTGGTGCGTTCAAAAGTTCCGTGTCAAAGAGTGTCGGACAGGAGTGCCAGGACATCTCTCTCTTTTCTCTTCTCTTCTCTCTCTCTCTCTCTCTCTCTCTCTCTCGCTCTCTCTCTCTCTCTCTCTCTCTCTCTCTCTCTCTCTCTCTCTCTCTCTCTCTCTCTCTCTCTCTCTCTCTCTCTCCCTCTCCTCTCTCTCTCTCTCTCTCTCTTTCTATGCTTTTTTTTTAGAAAATATTTTTTTTATTTTTTTTTTTTTAGTGTTGATCGGTTTTAGGGTGTGACGGTGCATTCCGTGGGTGCAGCGCGCCGCACGTGGAAGGTGCGCGCAGGCGGGCGGCCGCGGCGGGGCGGCAGCGACCACAGATATCGCCTGATTGGAGATAAGCATCATCAAACGGACCCTGGCCATTGCGGCTGGCCCATACCGGACAGGCACACGCATTTCAGCGGCCTGGGTGGACACGCTCGCTCTGAAAGTCAGCCGGACGTCAGTCGGTGCAGCTGACGGCATCCTGGCCGCGCTGACGGCATCCTGGCCGCATCGACGGCGCCCTGACTCCCTGACGCGCGCGTGCCGGCTGACGCACGTCGCCGGCTGCCCTCCGCCCACCGCCCCCGCCGCCCCACCGCCCCACCGCCCCCACCGCCCCACCGACCCCACCGACCCCACCGCCCCCACCGCCCCCACCGACCCACCGGAGCGGAGCGTTAGTGCGGCAAACAATTATTGGCACTACTTGACTACTTGACTCTCCCTGGTTCGCTCTGTCTGCTCGCACCCGCGAGGCTGGACGCGCAGCATGGTGGGCCGGAGGACCGGTGGAGCAGGCGGTTTGAGTTCCCTGTAGCGACTCTAGAGCTCAACACGCGTCGAGAGTCTTCTGGCCCACTGTGCGTGGGTGCGAGAGAGGCAGCGCGCTGTGCAGGAGGTCTGACGCGGCCAGTCCCTTCACCTGGACGTCACCGCCGGCACGGGGTTCGGCACGTGCAGCACGGACCTTGCCATTGCCAATGCGTGAGAAGAGCTTCCTTAACAATCCCCCCCTTTTTTTTTTTTTTTTTTTTTTCTTTTTCGCTGAGAGTGTGACACGCCAGCCGTCAGCCAGCCGCCGCGGCCCGTTTCGCAATCGAAAGCACGTCGCGTTTCTGTTTATGTCTCTCTCTCTCTCTCTCTCTCTCTCTCTCTCTCTCTCTCTCTCTCTCTCTCTCTCTCTCTCTCTCTCTCTCTCTCTCTCTCTCTCTCTCTCTCTCTCTCTCTCTCTCTCTCTCGGGATCGCGGACGAACCGTCTAACGAGGAATGGCAAAATTATCCAGATGCGGCGCGGCCGGCCGGCGGGCCGAACAGGGAAGGGGGAAACATCGCGTTTCTGTTAACAGGTTTTTGTTTCTCCTGAAAAATGATGGAAATTGAGTTATCCCCTTCTTCCGCTTCATGGATCACTTGTGCCATGCGGACAGTGACCTTTCGTTGGGCAGTGAGGAGCCGCGGCGTGCCGCACCTGCGCAGGGCGTCGGCAAACACGGATGTATTTTTACATTGTACGCGGGCCGCACAGTGGGCCAGAAGACCGGCGCAGGCGGCCAAACCACAGAGTGGCTAAGCAGGACTCAAACCGATTCAAACCAGACGTGTGACCGCACCAATGGATTCCTCGTTCGGAGACCAACCCATTGGCGGGGGGTATCGCACG
Organism: Stenchaetothrips biformis; assembly: GCA_030522485.1. NCBI lineage: Eukaryota > Metazoa > Arthropoda > Insecta > Thysanoptera > Thripidae > Stenchaetothrips > Stenchaetothrips biformis. The sequence goes on along the minus strand of CM060103.1, from coordinate 11,578,200 downwards.
TTCGGTTCGAGTCCAATTTAGCGGCATTGGAGCTCAAACCCCGTCGGGGTTTCGACCGCCTCCACCGGTCTTCTGGCCCACTGGGGCAGCGCGACCATGCATCACAGCGAGACGGGGATGCCGGCGAGGAGGACGACGGCGATCATGACGAGGTGGTGGTGCCCCACTGCCCTTCCCGCTGACGGCGTGCTCCGCGCGGCGCTAGACGCGGCGCGTGCTCTGGGGGGCGTCGGCGGCGTAGGTCGCGGCGTCCCCGTCCGCACCGGCAGCTCGCCGTCGGCCGCCCCGCCGGACCGACCACGCCGACCACCCCGACGGCGGCGGCCCCGCCAGCCCCGCCAGCCCCGCCAGCCCCGCCAGCCCCGCCAGCCCCGCCAGCCCCGCCAGCCCCGCCAGCCTCGCCAGCCCCGCCAGCCCCGCCAGCCCCGCCACGCACTGCCGACCTGAGCGCCGCGCCGCACCGCGCGTCTAGAAATAGGCTGCGGCCCAGACGCGTCGCGCCCGCCCCGCCCCGCCGCGCCCCGCCGCACCCTGTGTCGCGCGGACCGGAAATTGGTAAATGTCTCGGCGTTCTCGTTATTCGGCCGGCCGGCCCAGCCAGCACACAGTGTAGCGGTGGAGGTGAATCACCGCTGGTCGTCTGGCCCACTGTGGGCCGGCGTCGACGCGAGGACGCGACGACGCACGCGGAAAAAAGGGCGAGGAATCCAGCCGACTGTTTGTCGCGCTGTTTCTCTCGCACGCGTGCGGAGCGGCCCGAGTGGGACGGAGTCAGAGCGGCACGGCGGGTTGAGGCAGCGGCACTTACCGCTCGAGGCCCGCTAATGAAGACGTAAATCAATTTTCAATCTAGAAAAACGTCGCGGTCCTAAAATGTGGGCCCCTGGGTGGGTTTCGAACGACGACCCGAAAGTTACTTCGTCAAGTGCCAAGTTAGAGGCTGACGCGCTGACGCGGCGACAGGTTGAACGCTCCAACTATGGGGGCGGAGCTATAAATACCAGCGAAACAGCGTCCGTATCACGGCAATGTCTGCGCGGCCGAGATCGTAATGGCGCCGATTTCTAAATTAAAATCCGGCGTTCAACCCCCCCCCCCCCCCGAAAAAAAAGGAATCTTTTTTTTTTCTGTTTCATCCAGGAATGGTGTCGGCAGCGGGTCGGTATCGTGATGCTTCTCCCTGCACAGATAAAGGTCTGACTGGCGTCGCGACGCCTGGGCGACGCCTAGGCGACGCCAGGGCGACGCCAGGGCGACGCACGGCACGGCGGCCTGCGCGTCGCACTGCTGCAAGAGCGAGACAGCGGCGCTGTGCAGCGGCGGCCGGCACTGGCGGCACTACTGGCGCCAGGAACAGAAAAACAGACGTGACGTCATCAGCGACGCGTCGCGACGGTCACCGCGCCTCGCATGACGACCAGCACCGCGTCGAGCACCACAGTGGGCCAGAGGACCGCGACCGCGAGCGCGTGCTCCAGAGCCGTTCCACCGAGCCTCTGGCCCACTGTGCTCCGAGCACGACCGCGTCGAGCACCGAGCACTGAGGAGGCAAAGCACCCCGCCAAAAGTTGCCACCGGCTCGGTTAAGGCGGACGATAAAATCAGGCCGAGATAAGCCCTGGCTTTTATTTCAGAGGCCGGCCGGCCTGGTGGCCGATAGGACGACGACGCACCGCGCTGGGTAACTGGAGAGAGAGAGAGAGAGAGAGAGAGAGAGAGAGAGAGAGAGAGAGAGAGAGAGAGAGAGAGAGAGAGAGAGAGAGAGAGAGAGAGAGAGAGAGAGAGAGAGAGAGAGAGAGAGAGAGAGAGAGAGAGAGAGGGGAAATTAGCCACGGGGCGCCTATGGTTATCGTTTTGGACGATTTGAAATCAAGATAAGATACCACCGAAAATAGACGTCCTGGCATCAAGCTAGGAACACCTCCGGCATCATCAGCCCTGCCTTGAATTGGATGACTCTTTGAACCGGGGCAGGGGGGGGGGGGCACGTCAATTGAGCGCTGGCGCCATGGGCATGGCCATGGACAGGCTCCATGACACGAGCGGCGGGCTCTCTGTCTCCCTCGCACCCGCACTGGAGAACGGGACGCAGTGCGAGAGACACAGCTTATTCGGACGGGCCGTGCTCCGCGTGTGGCCCGCTTGGGGCCCGCTCGGCCCCAGGGCGCTGATATCACGGTCATAATACATTCGGTTCGAGTCCCATTCAGCGACGCTGGAGCTAGAAACGCGTCCCGGATTATGGCCGCCCACACCGGCCTTCTGGCCCACTGTGCAGGGGAGTTGTTCCGCAGGGCAGGGCGGAAGTAACAAGATAGGAGTCCCGCGAGTCGGATGAAAAAAAATAATAATAAAAATACCGCAGTCTCGCTTCTTCGATGACGCCTTTCCTGGTTTTACTTCCGTTCGAGTGGGCTTCGCGGAAACACCCTCCCCTCCGCACTGTGGGACAGTCATAGGTCGGCTCCGTGACGCGGCAGCCAGTCATCGCGCGAGGCTACGCGAGGCTACGCGAGGCTACGCGTCACACTCTACACTAGGGGAGCGGAACACCGAAACCGCGCCGGGAGGCGCCGCCCAGAGAGCATAACGCCAAAGTGTCATGCCGCGAAACCCATGAATCATGCATCCTGCAACGGAACAACGACGTCACTGGTGGTCACGCGGTGCGTCATCGTGACCCGTGGAGGAACTACCGAGGAACTACCCGGGGACTACTCAGGAACCATCAGGGAACGACGTCGCTGATGGTCACGTGGTGCGGTGCATCATCGTTACCCGTGACGAAACCAGCAAGGAACTAGCCAGGATCTACTCAAGAACTAGCAGGGAACTAGCCAGGATCTACTCAGGAACTAGCAGGGAACTAGCCAGGATCTACTCAGGAACTAGCAGGGAACTAGTCGGGATCTACTCAGGAACTAGCAGGGAACTAGCCAGGATCTACTCAGGAACTAGCAGGGAACTAGCAGGGAACTAGTCGGGAACTAGTCGGGATCTACTCAGGAACTAGCAGGGAACTAGTCGGGATCTACTCAGGAACTAGCAGGGAACGACGCAGGACGAGGGTGTGCCGATCGGACGCCGGGAATGACTGGCTCGACTGGCTGGTATTCAGTCAATAACCAATCTGGACGTCCACCGCGCGCTCCTGCCACTATCCCCCCCTTCTCTCTCCCTCTCTCTCTCTCTCTCTCTCTCTCTCTCTCTCTCTCTCTCTCTCTCTCTCTCTCTCTCTCTCTTTTTCTCTCTCTCTCTCTCCCCCTCCCCTTCTCCTTCTCTCTCTCTCCCCCGTCGCTCCCATTCTGTTCCTCATTGACTCCAATCAAAGTCCGCGAAGGAAAGAAGGAAAGGATCCGCCGGCTCCGAACGGCGCGAGAGAAACCTCGATCGCGCCACCGTGGAGCGGGAGGTGTTTTCGGTTCGACACTCTACACCGTCATGCGCGTTTTGAGCTCCAGAGTCGCTAAACAGGACTCGAACGGAACGAGTGACCCCACCAATGGATTCCTCGTTCGGAGAGCAGTCCATTGGTGGGGTCACACGTTCGATTCGAGTCCTGTTGAGCGACTCTGGCGCTCACAACGCGTCCGGGATTCTGACCGGCCCACTGCGTCGCGACGCCCACACTGGCGTCTGTCTGACGCGCATTGCGCACGCCTCGGGGACAATTGGCAGGTCAAGCAGTACCTCGATCGATGGCGGAGGTCGCAGATGCCGGCCCTGATTGGCCGAGATTTGAACGGGGCTTCGCCCGTCGTCTCCGTGCAGGCTTCGCGCCAATGCCGTGCGACTCCAAGGATGGCGCTGCGTGCGCAGTTATTTTTCGTCCAGGCTAACTTTGTTGGCTTGCCCGCTGCGCCGCTGCGCCCCGCCCACTGTGGCCAGTGCGTCGGGGTGATCCCTTCAAACTGCTCGGTCCGCCACCGCGCCACCGCCGGCCGCCGCCACTGCGCCGTGTAATCCTGTACCGCACCACCACACTGCACCAGGGCGCCCTCCCAATCCCAATGGCCACCAGTGTTGCCAGATAAGTAGGCAAAAAGTAGCCCAAACACACAGGGGTGCGGCAGGCTGCATCTCCTCCTGCCTACTAGGCGACTTCTCGCCACAGCTGTTCAGTAGCTGCCTGGTAGGCAGGAGGAGATGCAGCCCACCGCACACCTGTGTGTTTGGGCTACTTTTTGCCTACTTTTCTGGCCACACTGATGGCCACCCTCTGTCTGGCACACTGTGAACGTCTCATCAACATGTTGCGGTCAAGATTTTTCCCGCAGGACGAAAGAAATTCAACCAGGTATCCGTGAAGGTACGATGAACTTTCAGAGCGGTAAGCAATGCGAAGTCAGCTGCAATGGAGAATCTTCACCGAGACTTTCAGAGTGCACGCGCAGCGGGGCCGAGGTAGCGACCCGGAAAACGTGCTGGGTGCGGTTGGGTTCGGACCCCCGACACTGGCGTCAGGTAGCTCGGAAAGGAGCCAGCAGCGAGCGGAGCAGACGAAAATTAAAAGTCAAAACAACAGACGTCGCGCTCTACTTCGCCTCGCCATTCCTGTGCCGCCCGCGTCTCGCAGTGCAGTTCCCGGAAAAATGGAAACATCCTCCCTATGCTAATTGGGCGGGGCTGCAGGCTCTCTCTCTCTCTCTCTCTCTCTCTCTCTCTCCTCTCTCTCTCTCTCTCTCTCTCTCTCTCTCTCTCTCTCTCTCTCCTCTCTCTCTCTCCTCTCTCTCTCTCTCTCTCTCTCTTTCTCTCTCTCTCTCTCTCTCTCTCTCTCCTCTCTCTCTCTCTCTCTCCTCTCTCTCTCTCTCTCTCTCTCTTTCTCTCTCTCTGGCCGCTGGGAGCGCCGAGAGGGTAGGCAAGGCGCCGGCACCGCTGCCCGGCGGGTCTGCCTACCCGCCCCCTGCGGCCGTCGCACTCTGAGCTGCGCTGCGGCTCGAACTGCGTCCAAACAACTTTTGCGGCGACCACGATCCCGCTCATTGTACCTCGCGCTGAACCGGGGGTGGAAACTTTTGCTCATTCAAACTGACAAAGAAAAAAAATCAGTTTCCATGATGGTTTATCATTTATTTTTTTATAAATATTTTTACCCGCTCTTTAATTTTTTGCCTTTTTCTGCGAAGCGTTTAGCATTTATTAAGTGCCCTCTGTCTTTGCGACTGCCGACTGAGATTGCTGGCGACGCTGCGCCAGTTGTTTACTCGCAGTGGCGATGATGTGTCGGTGACTCGGCCGAATGGCGGGGAAAGGCTGCCCCGCCGCGAGGCTAGGCCCTCCGCCGCACAGTGGGCCAGAAAACCCGCGCAAGCGGCCAAAACTAGAGCCGCGTTTTGAGCTCCAGCGTCGCTAAATTGGACTCGAACCGAACGAGTGACTCCACCGATGATGGATAGCTCTCCGAACGAGGACGCGAGGCTATAGACCCGGTCTAACCGTGGCCAGACGCTAGCGTGCTTGGGCGGTGCCCGCGTTAACGCCGTTCGGGACCAATTAAGGATACCGCAATGCACTGCAAGGTGCCAGGCGGGGCGGGGCGGCCACCGCGTCTGCGACGGCGTGCTCGGGATGGTAGCCAGGTCAACTATGTTTGCGAGTTGTTCCGGCGCCGCGCCTAAAGAGCATTGACAAGACGCCCTGCCTGCCTTGTCCTTTATATCGAGGAGCTTGTCGTCGGCGAGGAGGGAGGATCAACCATGTCAGGGGCAGCGCGATGCGGCAGCCACTTCGTCAGACAAACAACCGCTCCCCTCCCTTCTCTCTCTCTCTCTCTCTCTCTCTCTCTCTCTCTCTCTCTTCTCTCTCTCTCTCTCTCTCTCTCTCTCTCTCTCTGTCTCTCTCTCTCTCTCTCTCTCTCTCTCTCTCTCTCTCTCTCTCTCTCTCTCTCTCTCTCTCTCTCTCTCTCTCTCTCTCTCTGTCGCTCTCTGTCTGCCCGTCTCTCTGTCTCTCCCTCTCTCTACGCGCGTGGTAGTCGCGGTCTACAGCTTGGCACTTGCGCAAATATAGGCGGCCTCTATCATAGGCGCACCTGATACGTTTAGGAACTGACGGAAAACAAACACGCTCCTACAGTGTGTCTGTTGCCGCAGCTGTTCTTTCTGCTGCGTCACTGCGTCACTGCGTCACACTGTGGGCCAGACGACCAGTGGAGGCGGTCAAAGTCCACGTGCGGGTTTCGAGCTCCAGAGTCGTTCATTGAGACTCGAACCCGAAACGTGTGACCCCACCAACGGATTGCTCTACAAACAAGGAATCCATCGGTGGGGTCACACGTTCGGTTCGAGTCCCATTTATCGACTCTGGAGCTCCAAACGCGTCTATAGTTTTGGCCGCCCCGCTGGTCCTCTGGCCCACTGTGCTGTCCAGGTTCGCGACGAAGAAGGACTGATGCCCCTCTCCCTTTTTCGGCACTATGGCTGGGGTGCGAGGCGTGGCGCGGCGTCCAAAACCTACGTCACGAGGATCAATGACAACCCGCCGCCGCCGCGCACCCCCGCACGGCACAGTCGCAAGACAGGCCCCGACTTAAACTGCTCAATTATTGATAGGGTGGCGGACGGACTGTGCGAAGGGGACCAACCCCACCTCGGCGGACGCGGAAAGACAAGGAGTTGGTCGTATCGATGGGAAATGGGTTGGTTGCTGCAATCCGGCGGTGGCGGCCATCTTTCTGACTATTAGTGAGTCACCTTAAAGGTGACCAACCATCGGCGTTTCTACGCGTTGGCGGTGCATGGTGATCGAGGGTCGATCGCGTCAATCGAAAGTTCGTCTGAGGCGCGCGCAGCCTATCGACCAAGTCGATCCTCACGCCCGAGTCCTGACTCTACCGACGCAACATTTTTTTCCGTGAAGAGCTTTACGATGCGGCAGAGTGTCCCTCTCTCCCGCTCAGTCCATTCATCAATCCAACTAAAACTCCGTCAATACCGATCAGGTCGTTGCACGGCGCTTTATACCGCCATTCCACACGGCCCCGCCCCGCCGCGCCCCGCCCCGCCGCGCCCCGCCCCACCCCCTGGCCGTCACAACACGGCGTAGTACGCGCAGTGCCAGCACGGCGGCGTGGAGGCCGTGTACAGCGAGATACCGACCGGGCGCCGCCTCCCGAGCCAAGCCCAGCGGCCAAACGGCAGAGGGAGGTGGATGGGTTGGCACGGGTGTGCCGATTCGAAAATACGGCGCCACTGGCACCCATGGTACCATGGCGGCCCCGTCGGGCGGCCCAGCGAACCAGCCCACTGTGGTGGCGGCCATGGCCCACGTGTGCGGGGAGGGCTTTATCGACCGAGGGGGGCAGGGGGTGGGAGGGGAGGGGGGGCACGACGGGGAGGGGCTTGTTTTGGCGGGGCCTGGCCTGGAGTTAAGGAGGGTTATGGCCGGTCCGGGGGGCAGCGGGGGCTGGGGGCGGTGGGGGCTGGGGGCAGCGGGGGCTGTATCGTGCCTCGGGAGTTCGGCGAGGGTGCGGCGCGCACGACATCAATGTTGTTCGAGAACAAGAACAAGTAAGTGTGGTCCCGGGCCGCCGTCCGGGCCGGGGTCTGATTAGCCGTCAGAATGACTCTCTTCTAGGCGAGCTAGACGCGGAATGCAGCGCACAATGGGCCAGACGACCGTCGAGGCGGCCAAAATTCCGGACACGTGACCTCATTAATAGATTCCTCGTTTCGAGAGTAATCCATTGGTGGGGTCACACGTTCGATTCGAGTCCCATTTAGAGACTCTGGAGCTCAAAACGCGTCTAGAATTTTGACCGCCTCAACGGTCTTCTGACCCACCGTGCAGCGCCCTCGGAACTGGCACGGTGAGGGGTTTGAAGCTGAAAAATAAATCATTCATAAATTATGCCAAGCTAGATTTCAGCAGCAGGGCCTTGCACTCTCGAAGAAATTTCACTCTCGCTCACCCCCATGCATCTCCTTGAAATCAAAAAGGACCTTCCGTACGAGGCTTGTTTGATTTCTACGAGCCGTTGCGCAACTGCATGGGCAGCCGCGTGTTTTTTCACGTCTTTGCGCGATGGGGCCGGGCAGGGCCGGGCAGGGCCGGGCAGGGCCGGGCAGGGCCGGGCAGGGCGGCGCCGAGGCATTACGTGCAGGCGTGGCACGGCACGCCACGGCGCCAACTAAACTCACAGAGGTTCACCGCTCAGTGTAACACACTGTAACAAGGTAAACAAACATGTGGCAGCTTTCCTGACCACGCCCCGCGGTATAAGCCAGCTCCCAAAGCACACACACACAGCTACACACATACACAGAAAGCAGCGCGCGCGTACACACACACACACACACACACACACACACACAGGGCGACATTCGGTGTCTCCTCGCGGAATGGAATCCGAAGTCATTAATGGAGTAACGTCCTGCCGCACGCCGCACCACTGTAATTGAAGCGGAAGGTTCGGAAGAACGGGGAATCGATTGCCTGATCAAGTGCGGTTCAAACCATCAAACCATAGACGCGATTCATTCTCCGCTTACCGGCTGTGGCATATGATCCGCGGTGGCCAAGAAAACTGAGGCATCGGTTCCCGACTCGCGGGTCGGGCGATCGATTCCTCGCACATCTCTTCACTTTTCGACTGGCTATCCCACCGCGGCTGGAACTCGTTGGCTCACCCGGCTTTGTTACCCAGGCCCAGGTGGCCGAGTGCGGAAAGGCGTCGGTGTTCGACAATCGGATCGGGGGATCGAATCCCAGCATTTTCACATTTTGTTTTGGGAACTTGTCCTGCATCCAGTCTTGATTGACACAGAGGCGGGTATGCGGGGCGGGTTATACCGGGCGGGCACGGCGACCAAGGTACACGTTCGCCCTTTCAGCTTGGCAGCCTTTGCAGGTCCCACTGGCGCGCCGGCGGCGCTTATGTTCTCTGTGCGGCGGCGTGGTGGTGGACGGCGAGCCCGGTGCAGCGCGATGCCTTGGCGGCGCAGTTGGTTCGCAGGCCCTGTTACCCCAGGCAGGCCGCCGAGCCCGACCGCGGATCGGCGGACTACTGCCGGGGAATAGAGTCGTCAGGCGGCGCATCACCGCCAACACCACACTGCGGTGACTGGTCTTCGGTACTCAGTAAAAAAAAATAATTGCAAAAAAAGTTTTTTTTTTAAATTTATTTTTTCATTTTTATGGAAATGATCGTCGAAATGACGTCAACCTGATGTCGTCGGTTTGTTTGAACAGCCGATCTTTTGACACTGGCCCGGAGCGGTGCCGCGCTGGCCGCGCTCGCGTCACGTGCCCCCTTGGGCCACAGACACACAGAAACTCGAGTGCTGCAGCATTGAGGCGGCAAGTCCGGAAGAGCAGAAGATCAACAAAATTCGAGATTCCCAAGGGGCAGCATGGTGCATGCACCACGTCTGCATCTGAGGCCGGAGGTCGCCGGACTTTGCCGATAACTTTGCCAGCGCGGTCCCACGTAAACGGATTCGGGGAGCCGCGGTCAGGCCGCGGTCTCGCACAACGAGCTCGGCTACACTGCGAAGAACACGCTCGGAGACACACAGTGGGCGGGAAGACCGGAGGAGGCGGCCAAAATCCTGGACGGATTTTGAGCTCAGGAGTCTCTACATTGGACCCGAACCGAACGTGTGACCCCACCAATGGATGCCTCGTTCGGAGAGCAATCGATTGGTGGCGTCACACGTTCGATTCGAGTCCCATACACCGACTCTCGAGCTCAAAACGCGTCCGGGATTTTGACCAGCCGAAATGCAATCGTCCCCGCAAGGCGGCCAGAAGGCGCCTCGGTAGTGTTGTACGGCCTCAGCCAGGCAGGCAGACCACGCAGACCGCCCCGTCTCTCTCGCACTCATGGCACGTCCCGCGGGAGGGAGGCGGAGCGACCAAAATGACTCTCGGAATCAGTCTGCTGGCCGGCCGTCCGAGTCGCTCTGTCTCTCTCGCACTCGTGGGTCGCTGCGGAGGAGTGCGAGAGAGACAGAGCGACTGGCCTGCGGTAAAGGATTGCGGTAATAGGGAAGAGGAGGGGGAAGGGGGGGGGACGTAAAGCAAGTACGAAGGCAATTATCACAAGCCGGGGCACCGGCGCAGGGCTGCACTTAGATGCACTTTGTTTACTGAGCCACTCGGCATTCACGCCGAAGGGGACAGACCGTCGGGAAAAAACACGTGAACAACAACACAACAAGGGACACGCCGATTTTCGCGCAAGTTTGATTCCGTTGGATTAAAAGGCGTAGGTAAACAAGGAAATTCAACGGTTTGGCTGGCTGCCTGCTGGGCTGGCTGGCTGGCTGCCTGACTGGCGGGCGGAATGACCGGCGACTTTTCCTGTTTACTACTTCCGGCGCGCGCGCACTCATGTTCGCCCCACCGACGTCAAGAAGTGTATTATTGTTGTTGTTGTTGTTGTTGTTGTTGTTGTATTTGTTGTTGTGGTGCTGGAATAAAAGTCTTGCGAAAGTATGTCACACTCATAAACCCTGTGAGTGTGTGTGTGTGTGTGTGAAGTCCCGCGTCGGGTCGAAGAAAAGTTCCAGCCTTTTTTATTCCGGTTCATTATTTTCCCCCACTGAATAATGGTGTATACGTTTATGTCACTGCAGTTGCTTGTACTCCGTTAATAAAGATATATTTTTCCGGTTCGGTCTGTGATCAGTTTCGTCCCTGTTTGTGGCCACAAAGTTGTGGTCACAATTGTCTCCCCACAGACTGACTGTAGGAATAGCAATGGCAATGGCAATGGCCCCTGACGGCGGGCCAGGGTAGACCAGCCCGCCAGACACCCCAGTGGGCGGGTCTGCCTGCCCGCCCGGCGCTCCGGGCGGCCGCATTTATAAATTGCCTCCCGGAGAATATTGTTCAACGCAAGTCCGTCCGTTCTCGGAATCACCGGAGTCGGGTTGACAAGACACCGTCTCCGTTTGATTGGGAGCCGTGGCACAGTGGGCCAGAAGACCGACGCCGGCGCCCGAAACGCTGCTAGACGCGTTTTGAGCTCCAGAGTCGCTAAATGGGACTCGAATTGATCCCACCGATGGATTGCTCTTCGAACGAGGAATCCACTCGTGGGGTCACACGTTCAGTTCGAGTCCCACCAAGTCCCACTCAGCGTCTCAAAACGCGTCTAGAGATTTGGCCGACCGCGCCGGTCTTCTGGTCCACTGTGCGCTGGGAGCCTGAGGAACGAAGGCCGCTCTTGACCTTTGCCGGCCGCCCAGCCCGGCCAGAGTAGTCCTGCCGGGGAAACCTGATGAATGGAATGTTATCGGGCAAGGATCTGGATCGTGCCTGTCGTCTGTTCACTTCTTAGGTGACTTGGTGTCCCCCGAGTTTTGTATCCCGGTGTGCTAGCGGCGGCCAGCGGCGGCCAGCGACCACTCAACGGCATTTTCCTCGCCGCGTGCTCTCCATCATCGTCGTTCCGGTTGGCAGTCGGCTATGCTTTCGTCTTTTTCGCCCATTTTCCCAATTTCACCGAAAATCTCGTTGTTTTTTTTACCTGTTGCGGTTTTTTTCTTTGCGGTGTAGTCTGCTGCGACACGGGATAGTGCCGTCACCGTCAGTCACCCCATTAAGTATTTGTACGGTTGGCAATGCTTTGACCCCGTCTCCCGTGTCGGCGGCTGGCGGGGAACGGCGCCGCTCTCTCTCTCTCTCTCTCTCTCTCTCTCTCTCTCTCTCTCTCTCTCTCTCTCTCTCTCTCTCTCTCTCTCTCTCTCTCTCTCTCTCTCTCTCTCCTCGTACAAGTGTTCGACAGGCACCCTCCTTAGTCTTTTGTCGGCCTCGTTGACGTCGTTGACGTGTTATGGCTGGAAGAGTGGCGAACAACACTCGAATTCTGCTTTACGACGCACAGGCTCCTTTTTTTCGAGTTTTTTTGTTGTGCTTTTTTGTTGTTTTCCGTTCCCTTTTCGTCGTTGTTTTTGCGGGCGCTCTAAGGGGACCGCCAGGTGGCTTGAATGAAAACAAGACGATGACACACAGTGGGACGGAGAGAGACGGGTGGCGTGCGCGCCGTGCCCTGCCGTGCCCTGCCGTGCCCTGCCGTGCCCTGCCTGGCCCTGCCTGGCCCTGCCTGGCCCTGCCTGGCCCTGCCTGGCCCTCCAAGCATCCAGGACGTCCAGGACATCCAGACGCCGATCGCTGCCCCGGCCGGCCAGAAGGCCCAAACTAAAGCGGACGGACTGTCAATGGCCATGACCACGAAACCAAAATAATTACGTAAAATTTTGCATGAGAAAGGTCATAGAGCGCAGGACGGCTCTCCGAGACAGCCTGTCGAAAATGACGACCGCTCTAGGTGTCGAACTTAGGTTCCCCGGAATCAGAGTTCCACGCCTCTACGCTCTCGGCCACAGTGATCCACATCTTAACCGATGCAAACCGGGGTATTTGAAGACAGGCTTGAACTGCTAGCTTAGCTTTGGTCCAGTCCAGTTCAGTTTGTTGGGTGATAAATCAACTTATGCGGCATTCTACACCGCCCCTGGTTAGGTTAGGCGGACGGCATTCGCCGAGGACGGACAAAGACGAGGCCATTAGCCGGGCCATCCTCGGGTGGGTACACGTTGCGGGTGCGCGGGGCGGCGGGGCGGTACACAACCTCATCCTTCAGGTCCTTAAGGCGGATCGATCTGGCAAGGCCGGCTTACTCTACACGACGCCACCTCTCCGCCTTTTCAGGGGCAAGTCGGGCGTTCTGGTGTTTACCGTGACCACACCAGACCGGGAGTTCATGACAAAACGTAGAGTTGCGAGGCGCAGCGATCACGGTCTATATTTGGCCTCCCCCCCCCCACGACGAGCCTGGCCGCGCCGCCGCCGTCGGAAGGGGCGGTACTGGGGGCGGCAGGGGGACGGTACCCGACTGGAGTCTGGCTGCCTCCAGCCCCTATCGAGCGCATAGGCAACTCCCATTCAGGCAGTGCCCCGAGCAGTGCCCCCACTCCCCGTCTGCCCCGTGGTCTGCCCTTGGCTGGCTAGCGCTGGCTAGCGCACCCCCACTGTGCCGCCGGTACTACCCCCACCCAAGCAACCGAACCAGGCAACCCCGGCGAGCTCGTCAATGCCCCCAACGAGGCCGCGAGGCCGCGAGGCCCGACTAGCTCGACGGCCCCCCACCCCGGCCGTCTGGGCATCCACCCCCACCACGGCCCCGCCACGCCAAGCCGCCGCGCCCCGCCGCGCCCCGCCGCGCCGACGGCGTAGTGTAGCGTAGCCAGCTGACTGACTGGGTAACCCGGCGTCAGAGTCGTCAGGCCCGGCGGCGGGGCGGCGGCGTGGCGGCGTGGCGGCGTGGCGGGGCAGCGGGGCGGCGGGGCGATGGCGGGGGCGCTGGAACATTTGTTAAGACTGACAGGCCGCCGAGCCGAGCCCCGCAAAATGAGCGCCGGTGGGCTTCGAGGGGCCGCAGGGGCGTCGCAGGGGTGTCACAGGGGCGTCGTAGGGGCGTCGCAGGGGCCGAGGGAGAGGCCGAGGGAGAGGCGTGGAGGGGGAGGCTTGGTCACTGACGCGGACAGACACGCAAGGCATGAAAGGCGATGTCGCCGTGTTGTGTTCCCCTGACCGGCACGCACACTGCGCACGCGGCAGTATGCGGTGCGCCGACGTGTTCCGGCAAAAAGCGTCAGTGACGCCATGCAGTTGATTCCCCCGGCAACGCGCAACGCATTAGCACCGGCCTCTCTCTCTCTCTCTCTCTCTCTCTCTCTCTCTCTCTCTCTCTCTCTCTCTCTCTCTCTCTCTCTCTCTCTCTCTCTGCAGCGGCGCGCGTCCCACTACACGTGCGGCGGCGGCGTGCTTCAGGTTTGCATTCATTCCCCGAAGACCGCGCCGGTTCCGTTCGTAAGCACCGCGTCTCTGCACGCCGCCGGTGGTCCCAGAACTCGTTCGCCTTCATCGAGGGGCTGCTTCGGCTGCTTCCGCGCGTCAGGAACAGTTTCTCGCTGCGGGGCGGGGCGGGGCGGGGCGGGGCGGGGCGGGGCGGGGCGGGGCGGGGCGGGGCCGGGCGGGGCCGGGCGGGGCGGCGTGTCATTCAACCGCCTGCCTCGCCCCCCGCAGTGCCCCGCGTGGGGCGAGGACGCCGTCGAGGGATGAGGCCGGCCTAGCAGCCTGTCTCTCTCGCACCCACGGCCCGGCCGGCCCACTGAGGACGCCAGGGTGAGAGAGAGACAGCGCGACCACGCACTGAATAATACCGGAGGATGTAGTAAACAACGCGCGGCACTCGCACGACGGACAGGTGGACAGAGTCCGCGCGGCCGGCGGCGGTGCGGTGCGGCCGCAGCGCCATCTAGCGGACGGCCTCGGAACCGCGTGTGAGCTTCCCCGCCGCGCCGTGGGGCCGCACGCCTAACGCACGCCGCACCCGGCCGGCACCGCGCCGCACTCGAAGAAATCAAAACAAGACACGCTTCCGCTCAAAAGAGGGCAGCCCCCGCCCATGCCGTGGGGCTCACCAACACACACACACACACACACACATACACACACACGCCCAGGGCCAATGTCACGCAGAGCTGCGCGCGAAAACGGTCCTATCGCCGTTCCTGTTTTCCCGGTCTGTCTTCGTCACGCCGCCATGGACGGCAGCAGGCAGCCGCCGACTCATTTTCTATTTCTTTTTTTAGTTTGCTGTCTCTTTGCGCGCAGTTGGCTTTCCACCCACACACACACACACACACACACACACACACACACACACACACACACACACACACACACACACACACACACACACACACACACACACACACACACACACACACACACACACACATATGCACGCACTTACTCGCAGACACAGCATCATCGATCAAAGCGTCGTCGCGCAAACAAGAGTTTTCCGTCGGCTAGAAGGTTTTTTACAAGTGACTGCCCTCGTGCTACTTTGCATAACGTGAGACTCAGAGTGCACATCCACACACACACACCACAATGTCTTCATCTTGCAGGCGCAGTAATCCTCTGCGGCCGCTACCGTGTTGTTGCATCGTCTGTGATACAGCCAAAGACCGTCCACGACATGGCACAGTGGGCCTGAAGACCGGCGCAGGCGGTCCAAACTCTAGACATGTCTTGAGCTGCAGAGTCGCCAAACAGGACTCGAACCGAACCCGTGACCCCACGAATGGATTCCTCCTTCGGAGAGCAATCCATTGGCAGGGTCGCACGTTCGTTTCGAGTCCCATTTATAAGCGCCTCTGGAGCTCTGATCCGGGATTTTGGCCGCCTCCGCCGGTCTTCCGGCCCACTGTGCCTGCTGTGGCGAGCACCGGCACCGCGCGCCGCGCCGAATCCTGGCAGTGTCAACTTGTTTACGTTTGTTGGAAGGTCAGCCGACTTCCTGGCCCGCGATGCGTCGTGCCGCGCCGTGCCGCGCCGTGCCACCGTGCAGTGACGAGGCTGATGCCTAGATTGCACAAACACGATAACGAACACAGGCCCCCGTGATTTGGGCTGCCGTGCCCGCGGTATGGGTCTGCGGTCTGCGTCCGAGTCTGGACTTGCATCAGACGCAGCCGATATCGCGACAACGCGGCGGTGGAGCCACGGCGATAGCGCGTTCTGCCTTCTGCCCCTTTCACCAGAATGAATGAATGAATGAATGAATGAACGGAGCAAACAGCGTCGAAACGGATCTGAATCGAGAGTCTCGAACTCGATCGCTGGCAAAGGAACCGGTCAGTGCAGTCACGACAGCCTCTCTTTATTTTCATTTTTATTGTAAAAATATTGGTACTAACTTTTGATTTGTTGTATGTACCGTAAGCCTGAAACGCACGGTCTCTGCCCAACCGAGCACGCCTCTCGTAAAGGTCTCTCTAAGTTCTCTTTGGGTCTCTTCAGCTGACGGCAGCGTGGGTTCTCACGCCCGACGAAGGGACGGTAGGCCAGCCCGCCCAACACTGCCGTGCCGCAGACATGCCCACCCTGCCGGGCGCTCGCCCTGCTTGCTGACTGCCGTCTCAACTGCAGACACGGGATTTTCAGGTCACAGTTCAGTCTGAGGTTCAGTCAACATGTCAAGCGCAACAGCACAATCAATTTTTTTAATTTTTTTTTTTTAAAAGAAGAATTGAAAATAATTTTTGGTTTGTTTACAGTCTATCTGTTTGCCAGGTGCATGCACCCGAGCCACGCCGCTGTCTCGCAGTCCTTAATGCCAAATCCATTATTCGCAGAGTCCTGCCGCCACTCAGCCACGGCGCTGCCATCAACATTAGCAACACGCAATAAATCTGCCGCCGCCGCCCCGCCCCGCCCCGTCTCGCGGCTGTCTATAGCCGACCGCAAATCTATTTGCAGACGCAATTAGGGCCGGCCGGCTCGGCTCCCATCCTGGCCGTCAGCGTCGTCTGCGTGTCTCCGGCGCACCGGCGGGGCGGGCCGCGTGTGCCCTGCGGTCCCTGCGGGTGCGAGAGAGACGGAGCGACTGCACCGCTCCGCCTGCCGGCCTGCCCCGCCGCATGGCGTGCACATCCCGACCGCAAGCGGCAAGCGCTGTGCTACGCTGTGCTGCACAGAGCAGCGAGCAGCCCAGGGCTCCAAGTGTGCACCTCGGACACGGCGCCTCATAGCTCTTTGCTCTTTCCTTGGCTGGCACAACTCTTTCCGACGGGCCGATTTTTTTTGCAGAGCGCAGGAGTTTCGTGTTTTTCTCGGTTTTTAATTTTTTTAGGATGGGGGTAGATAATGTTGCCCATTTTTTACTACTTTTGGGTGGATTGTACATTAAAGTGAACCGAAGCAGGGTTAGTTTCCATTTTAATTTACCTTTGCGAAATCAATTATTGGAGTCGAATCATCAAAATACAAACGTGCAAGCAGCCAAAAGATTACCTTCCGCTGCCCCCAACCCCTTCACCATCGCAGATTAGGGTCCTGAAGGACCCTAGAGTTACATACTACGATACTACCTTGCGCGGAATTTTTCATATCCGTTAGACCGTTCCCTCCCCCTCCACCCCACCCCATCTTCTCAAGCACAAACAAAAACAAACAGCAAACAGACGATCATTCTGATTTGGGTTTATATCGGAACTTCGGGCTTTAGTTGAGGTAAGTCACGGGTGCGATTTGATTGGAAATTAATTTTATTGATACTGTCCTGTTGCGAGTGTTGTTCGTTTCGTTTAAGTATCTATAAATAAAAATTTAACTATTGACATATGGGGCAACATAACCTCGAATCAGTATCACTGTTTGCTGTTTTGACAGGAGCAGCAACAGCGATGGCCCAGGTTTCGGATTCTTGCCGGCCTTGTATGAATGATCGGAAACTGTGGGAACCCCTCATCGCCGCAGAATGTTTGGTTCCCTGGGACGTCATTAGGATGCTCGATCCATGCAAGGAGCGCGTCGACTTCTTTGGCCCATTCCCAGTGCATGCCAATGAGAATGACACTTGTGACGACAATGAGTTATTTGCCATTCGTTTCCACTCCACTGGGAAGTGGATCAAAGTTGGTATACAGAGGAATTGCCTGAAGCAGCCATGGCAAGAACTGCTGGTCAAATCATGCGTGTTATGTACTAAGCGAGAGAGTGGAAATGAGCCATTCAATCAGAACCCGCTGATGTGGCCATTGCCCGAAGAGAAGAACTCAACGCACATTATTGCTGACAAGAATGGAAATAACTACTACTCTAGGGATACTCTTGAGGGCACTTTAATGCAGATGCCTCAATGCACAACACGCTGTTTTATTGTGAGGCTGGAGGTTTGTCCAATCCTAGTAATTTGTGATATGCATCCTGATCAACTATCATCAGCTAAATTCTGTAGCAGAGGACAAAAAATATTTTTTAAAATGGATTAATTTATTGGTTTTGATTTTTTGCCAGGTTTATAGACGACGAACCATTCCCACAGACTCCCTGATCAACAGTTTAAATTTAGCTCGGAAGACTGGGTCGCCTCTCTGTGACGTACAACTCCGAGTGGATGGCCATGTATTTCCTGCTCACAAAGCTGTTCTCAGTGCAACTAGCAGCGTTTTTATGGTGAGGTGCATTAGCGTTTGAAGAAGGAAGTATTTAAACCATTGCCATTGATCATTAATTCCTTTTTTTTGCAGGCTATGTTTACTGGGGAGTTCAAAGAAAAAACGGCTGAGACAGTTAACATTGAAGGCGTGTCCAAAGAGGCCTTTGCCAGGTTTTTGGACTTCCTCTACACTGAAGATATTGCCTGTTGGGAAGGGTGTGAGCTTGAGCTCTTGGATTTGTCAGAGCGGTACCAGGTTGGTTCAAGTACTTTTGTTTCGTGAATCAATATTTAAGGCTGTAATGTTGAAATAAGGTTTTTTACGGGCATCAACCCCTTTTACTGGCTTTTTAAATAATTTGGAAAGCGGTAGGGAGCATGCTTCTATAACATGTCTGGTCTCTCGAATAAGGACAGACACAAAATAAACTTTCAAAATTTTATTGGTCCCCATTTTCTGGTAAAAGTGTGGAGACATGGCAGTGCAGTGAGTGCAGTGAGTTGTTGGGTGGGTGTCTGCAGGTGGACCGGCTTAAGGCGCGGTGTGAGATGTGCCTGTGGGGGCTGGCCGGCCCCCGCGCCCTCAGCATGCTCATGGAGGCGGACAAGTGGCCCGTGGTGACGCCCGCCATGAGGAACCGCCTGTGCCGTCTGGTGGTGGCGGAATGGCGGGCCGTGGCAGACTCGGACGAGTGGCAGGCCCTGCAGGCCAGCAACCCGGTGGCCTCCGGCATCATCCAGGCCTTCGCCGCCATCGTGGCGCCCTCCGTCAAGGTGTTCAAGAGGACGTGAGTGCTGCTGCCTTCGGACGACTGCGTGGTGGGTGGGTCCATTCCAAGGAGTGAGTTTTATGACAGGATAACATTGTGATACGCAAGAAGACTTCTGACTAGATGTAAAATTAACTTTGGTAAGACTGCTGCATGTAGACTCCAGGGCTCAACTTTGTGTTCTAGTCAAAGAAATATGACTGCATTTCTGGCATGTTAGTTAATACATTGTGGCTGTTTAAAATGTACATAGTAGTATATTTTTGTTCTAGAATATGACTGAGGTTAAATGAAATACCCAACTAATCAAATAAACTTTAATTCAAAAGTCAATCACAAGATTACAAAGGCAATTTTTAATTATTTTTTTTCCAACAGAATTTTTACATGCAAATTAAAATAAGCATAGGATTGAACAAACATGTGCTATCACATCACAATGTTTGGCAAAGCAAAGTCTATAGAAAGAAAACAAACTCTGTAGTCAAAGAGTACAAAAACTTGTTCAAAAAAATTTTGTTTTAAATTGATGATGGTATGTAAGATCATACATAATTACCATAAGTGAAAACTGACACAGCACCTCAATCAGGAGGACAAGTACCCATTAAGTAACAGTCCAATGAAATCAATTTGAACTTTTAGTGATTGGTAATGGCAAAAAAATGACTAAGCAAGTGATTAAACATGAGCAAACCATCCATCATACAAAAGAATACAGTAAAAAACAGTGCCAATAAAATCAAACATGTGTGATAGTGTTACACTTCTTAAAGGAATTTAAACAACAAAGTACAGTATGTAATTCTTTTGTGCCTCTATTACGTATCCAAATAAATGATTACAAATTAATTTTTGTCAAACAAAATGAACATATAGACTATATTATCAATGGTCCGAATCAAAGAGAACCAGGTAACATTATATCTGACTTCTTTAAGAATTACTTTCCACCCGCCTGATTCTGTAAAAGACAAAAAGCAAAATATAAACAGGATACATTCTATTTTAAAAATAATATAGAAGCACTATAGTTATGATGAAAAGAGAAATCATACCTTCATAAGTTTCTCCCTGTAGAGTTTGGTATAGTAGCGCACATAGGCAGCTTGTTCTTGCGGATTCTTGGCATAAGCTGAGGCACAATATTGGGCCAGTGTAGGGATGTCCTTCTCGGAATAATTGCCCTCAAGCATTGAGCGTATGGAAGCTGTTGATATTATGGCAGGTTTGGCTGGCGGTGCAGGGGTTGGTGCGGGCACGTGAACAGGGGTGGGCACCGCTGCTGGCGGTGGCGGTGGCGCTGTCCGGGGAACGACAGGAATATTGTTGCTTGATGGGGGAGCCGTGTGCATTGACAGAGGAATGGAGGGTGGTGCGACTGAATGGACCGGGGGCAGGCCAGGGTGGAGTTGGCCAGGGTGAGAGTCCATCGGAGGCAACTTGTCCAGTTGGCAATACGCAACCATTACTGCAAAGAAAAAAAAAGAAAAGAAGAGACCATGTTAGAAATTAGAGGCTAACTTCATTCACACACAACACAGCTATCTTAACAACAGGGTTGGTAAGGTTTCATACCTAAGTTGTTGTCAATCATGAGAGGTTCAGTCACAATTGATTTGTGAAGACACATTGAGTCCACGACACTTGTCAACTGAACAAAGCACACAGAGCGGGGTCGGCCCTTCATATCTACTCCCATCTTCACACTGTCTATTCTTGAATGTGCTAGCATTCGACCCTTCAACGCCTTAATGACTTCTGAAGTACTGGTCAGGGGATTCAATCCTCGCAAGAGAAGAGCTAGAAACAATTTTACAAAAATTTTCAGCAATTTTTCTGATGCGAGTTGTTCAGTTAAAATTTACTGAAATTATACACCTACCGTTAGTAGGATATGGACAGGTTTCTTCCCATCCATCAAGACAATCGTCTTTCAATCTGTTACATTGATAACAGGCAGATCTGTTCTTGAAGTTGGTAGTATGACACTGAAATACAAAACCAAGAATTCATTAGCTGTCTAATATAAAAAATAGGACCATAAGATGATTGTCTACATTTACTTACTCGGACACACTCCCAGTCTTTGGACACAGGGTTGCTGTAATCCATTGCTGCGTGATTGTTGGGGCGAAGATTAAGAACACCCTAAAAGTAAAGAATTTTTTTAAATAATTTTTAATGACTTTATTCTTGTAAAAGAGGTCATTGGCATATATAAAAACCTTACATTTCTCAAGTCCATCCACCTCGTGGCCTCATCAACTGAATTGAAAGTGACAAAGGCTAGGCCTCGTGATATGCCTTTGTTTGCAAAAATACCAAAAAAAAAAAAAAAAAAAAAAAAAAAAAAATTATGAAGGATTAGTCTATAAACCTCAAAAATATTTTAAAAGACAAATTTAGTTTCTTTACCTGTATCAGTATCATAAACTACACGAACATCTTTTGCCCAAAGACCGCAGTTGCTGATATCCTTCCTAACATCCATATCTGAGACATCTCTTGCTAGTCCACGTACAAATATCACCTCTCTGGGAGACAGAAGACTCTTGGGGGGAAATGGCCTGAAGGTGGTGGAGTCCCTTGATGGCTTGCTTGATCTGGCAGAAAAACAGAAAAAAAAACAAAAAAACAAAGTGTTAGTAATCAGATCAACACACTAAGACATGGCTTGGATGTCCCTCTGGGTCCTTGTGGCTTGCAGGTCTGTAGCAAGGATGCAATAGCTGGGATTATGATGCCATTGGGTGCATAGTTCCATCTAAACTCCCTGATAGGCACTTAGAGCTTCGTGCTTGATGTATAAAACCAAACCAAATCAGAGCTCCACTAGGGATAAAACTGGGTAATAGAAGCTGCCATTTAGCTGTTTGTGAGGGTAACTGTAGAACTAGTATCCTCTCTTCATATCCCAAAGCTTGGCTAATTACTTCTCAATTAGCACATTTTATGGCGAATAAGTCATGAAGTGATCTCAAATGCTGTTTAACAACAAAATTAGTGATGACTGCTGTTCCTGATATATACTTAAACCTGAGAGAGAACATGCAAAACCTATACTTGATGCCCATGAGGATGCAATAGAACACTTTTCATAGAACACAGCAATGATAGAACTTACAGGTCAGACCGAGGCTTGTTCCATAGAGACTCGCCATGAGAAGGAAGATCTCTGCTCCTCTGCCAGTGGCCGTCTTCGGCTTTCCCGTTCGAAGGCGGATGATGTGGGTTTGCTGAACTCTGGGAGGAAGTTGACTTGTGACTGTTAAAGTGATTAGAGGCCTTTTCTCTCCGGCCTGGACTTTCCCACCGGGAAGACCTACGCCTTTCCTCTTCAGGGTGACTCAACGAGTGTTTGGTGTTCTGACTTTGCCAACTTCCAGGCTCATCTTTTTTCTGAGACTGAGACAAGTGATTATCATTTTGGTTCCTGGGCAGATATGGGGCAGACATGTTTCTTGAACTACGGGTTTCTTGTGGCCTAGTTTCTTCACGGGATGAATTCTGCCTCTGTCTTCTTGTTTCATCAAGGAATGGGAGATCTATTAACGGCTGAGCAGTTCTTCTTTCTTGGAAATCTCGAATATTTTCCCATTCCCTAGAGTCATTTTCATTAAAACTACTGCCCTGCTTTTTAGCTTGGACTGAGTCACTTCTTCCATGTTTACCCACAAATTCATCTCTTCTAACAGATTTCTCAGGTTTTTCAAGCTCTCTTGCAAATCTTTGTTTACACTCTTCAGCCGAAAATTGAGAAGTTCTCTTCCCACATTTTTCTTGTAAAGTGCGACGCTCTTGGCTTCTTAGAGGATCCCTTGCAGCTAATTTACTTAGGTTGTCTTCATGTTCCCTGTTACGGTTCTGCTCCAGCTTTGAGCTTGAGCTGGATTCTCTTGGTCTGTCTGGCTGTATATCTTGAGTCTTGTGATGTTCAAAATCCCTTCTTCGAGGTTGATCTTGACCCTTGTCTCGGCGATCTTGATCCTTGGACCTTGAAGGAATCTTGTCTTTCTGCTCCCTAGCACGTCCTTCAGTATCTCTTCCTCTACTACGATCTCTTGACTGATCGGCAGGCATCCCTAATTGTCTTCCTCTGCCTCTGGAATGTTCACTGTTTGGACTACGCTCTCTGTTCCGTCCAGGACTTTTTGGTTGGTTCCAGACAGCAGCCCTAAACCTTTCAGCACTTGGAGTCCTGGGACCCGTCCAACGTGGACTTCTATCCCTATCCCTACCCAAGCTAATGTCCCTTTCAGGTCTAGAAGCCCTTTCCCGACTACTACTTCGGGCCCAGCGACTGTTCCTAGTACCCTCCTCAACCCCACCCCTCTTTCTAACCTGTTCAAAATTTCTTTGCCTGTCACGATCAAAGCTTCTATTTCT
This sequence comes from Stenchaetothrips biformis, assembly GCA_030522485.1. Classification (NCBI taxonomy): domain Eukaryota; kingdom Metazoa; phylum Arthropoda; class Insecta; order Thysanoptera; family Thripidae; genus Stenchaetothrips; species Stenchaetothrips biformis. Next base: position 11,555,082 of record CM060103.1, on the reverse strand, counting down.
TTCCCGGCTCACACTCCTAGTCCTCACCCGCTCCAAACTCACATCCTTCTCCTGTCCTACATTCCAGTTCCTGCCTCGCCCACTGCTTGTGTCCCTCTCCCTTATCCTTCCTCTGTTAGGTTCACGATCAACACTCCTATTCCTTTCCCGCCTAGGCCCTCTACCCCTTGGTGATGAAACGCTGTTGTTCCTCTCTTGACTTCTTCTGTTTCTCTCACTGTTCATGGCACGAGGAGGCACAGGGCTGATGCTTCCCATTCTTGGTTGGTTCCTTTCCCTCACTCTACTTGTTTCTCTCGGAGGGCTTCTCATCCGTCCTCTTGCATCAAGTATAGGAGACAATCTTTCTGTTTCCAACAATCCAGGACTGCAATGAGGAGGAAATGTCCTATCTCTTTCAAAAGTGAAGTCTCTTTCAGATACCCTCCTTTCATCCTCAAAACTACCTCTCCTTTTTTGTTCTAGGGGAACTCTGTCCCTGTGAGGAACCAGCTCAAACCTTTTCTCCCAACTTGAATCCCTTTGTCTACTTCCTTGCTCAAAACTTCTTTCCCTCAGGACTCTTCCAGGTGAACTTCTCACCCTCTCATGACTTCTGTTTCTTGAATGATCTTGATTTCTTCTGTTAGGGTTACCACCTAATCTTGGAGAACGGTCTCTTGAAGTCAGGCGTTCTTCTCTGGGGCTGCCATGAGGAACACGAGACCTGGGCCAGTCAGCTTCAGGGAACAAATCTTGCCTTTTTCTTCCAGGCCATCCATCGGGTTGTTCAAAGCTTCTCCCAGGGGGAGAACCCCTCCGTTGACGCCATTTGCCATGTATCCATTCTTCTTGATGTGGCAGGTCTTCATTTGGCAAAACATTTTCTTCAAGAGGAATGTCCAGTGGCTCTCGGTCATCTTCAAATTCATATGGTTCTGCATCACTTTCAAAGTCGTTTTCAAAATGTCTGACGGACCTATCATCTTCAGCACCTTCATGATAGTACTCATTGCGAATTCTAAGGCGTATGTCTTCTTCAAGATCAACATCTCCAACAACATCCTCTGTGAATTCATCCATCAGACTCATATCAGGTGCTTCAATTAAGTCTCTCAGATCGATGTTTCCAGGATCACGAGAATCAATCACCTCTCTCAGGTCACCTAAATCGGGATCTTTTTTCTGAAGCTTTTCACGAAGATCACCTTCTGAATCTGCATGGTAGCGTTTTCTCCGGTTTAACACTTCTCTACAATCTACTAGATCACTTGCAGCTGGACGTTTGAATCTGTTTCCCTGGGCCCACTTACCCCTGCCACCATCATGATAACCCCTCGAACCTCTGCCTCTTGAAAATCTTGGTCGGTTTCTAACGTCTTCAAAAGGTTCCATTTCTACCTCATCCGATGCCGCAAATCTCTTCCCATCTTGAATTTTCACTTTCAGGTTAGTGATTTCTTCACCAGGTGGCATTTCCAAATTCTCTTCCTCATCAGGGAGGTGACGTCTTCTAGTTCTTTGGTTACTGTCTGATCCGTGATCCGAACCTGCAGAATAGTTTCTGTGCTCCCACTTCTGAAATCGGTTTTGGCCCCGATGTTGGTTGAAATGGTTGAACTGATAGCGGCCCCTCCACTTCTGGTTTGGATTCTTTCCATAAGGCTTGTGGTACTTAGGACCACTTTTGCTGATTTCATTGATGTCGTCCCACTCATGCTCCCACTGTTCATCATATTCCTCTTCCTTTAGCTCAGGAACACCGGGATCACTCCTGCAATTCACAAAAATCAAGACAGTCAGAAAAGTGAAGTTCCTAGAGGCCTACTGAAATGTAGGTAACAGATGAAAATTGAAAACAATTTACAGTTGGTGCGGTTTTTACCTCTTGTCTCCTTCCTTGTGAGACTGGCGTTCTCGGGAGCCAGAACGCTCTCTTCTTAACTTACCGGCTGAAAAATAGAACACAGTCGTATTGAGCACGGCTAACTTCTGCAGAGGCCTGCAGCCATGCAAGTTGGTGCAAATTGATGGCATGGTCATCTATATTTTTGTGGTAACTTGACACGCTGAGGTAGAACTGAATTGAGGCTTTCATGCAGAGGACATATTAGTCAGTAGTAAGTTTAGTGCTGGGGAGTTGACTGGAAGGGAAATAGGCTGGAACTCAGTGACTAATAAATATCAAATGAGAGAGTTCGCCGATGGATTAGGGCCGATATCAAGTGGAACTAATGGAAAGAAAAAATTGCACCTAGTGGACAGAAACATCGATTGGGAAAGCTTGAGCTACCAATACGAAGGTTAGCAACAAAAGACAAACATCATGCCAGAATGATACAGATGGTAAGGTTATGTTGCTCGAAAACATGTTATCAGACTACAGGTCCGGAGATGCTAACTGGCGTACAGAACCAAAATGCCCCACCAAGTTAGAAAGACACAAAAACGTTATCTGCAGTCATTTTAACTTGGAACTGCTAGTTCAGACGTGCGGAACCCGTATAGGCTTACATGACATTATTTCGATGGGAATGTCTGCATTCGTCGAATGACTACGCGCTCCCGTGACGTTCAGAAATGAACATGAATTCAGCGACGATAAAACGACTCGTGAGTCAGTAAGTCACATGACACACGATTCGAAAGTAAAATAAACTACCGAATCTGAGTCGGAGTGAGAGGGAGGGAAGCGCAGGCGCAGGGGAGAAACGAAGGCCCCCCCCCTTCCCCTCTACTTATTTATCACCAACCACCCCCTGGCCGCTTCAAACCATTTGTCATAGCAAGATTTTTTCCCCTTTAAATATTGATTTGTAGCTTTGGGAATGAAGTGTTTCTTGCACTCTCCAGAGTAGCTAAAGGCAGAAGGAAGGAAAGGAAAAAGGAACGCCTGCAAAAGACGAGGTAGACTGACCCGCCAAACAGAAATGCCCATTGGGCTGCCTACCTCCACGGCTTCTGCAGGAAGAGTTTCCCTTGTGTTTTGAGTTCTGTACGTTCTGGTACTTGTCTGTATCTTGCCATGGAATAGGACATAGAAAAGGACTGGAACAACGACACAATAAAATTACTTTCATAAATTTTTATTAACGGTTACACCAGTTGTATCACATATTTTATGTATATTCCATACATTTTTACAAATGTGATAGCTTAACACAATAACATTAACTTTGACACAATTTCTTCAAAACCCTTAGTAGTTTCTTTGGTACAGAAGATGGGTTGGTGAGCGTCAACTCAAACCCTAACATAACGAATAGAATTAATATTGAGAGGATTTTAACTGTGTGGATGTGGATTTCAGAACTGAGAGAGTGAAGCTACTACAAAGGAGAACATTTGGGATTGGAATGTTGTTAAATGTGAACAAAAACCACTAAATAATTTTTTTGTTCATTTTCTCACCAACAATAGTGGCAGTTTTCAGTCAAAGTCCACCCCAAGAAATCAGGCTGCACAACGGCAACCAGGTTTGTTCATAAGACTGAAAACACATAAGTCTAACCAACCATACATTCATCATCTATTTTTGAAGAAATGTTATTTCTTGCAAAGAAGGTCAAACCAATAATAATGAAGAAGGGGGGGATATTTTTTCCAGATGTGTACTTAAATTAAAGATGGTTGAGTGCTGTCCGATCAGACATAAAAATTCCACACTAATGCAAGTTTGATTTTGAACCATAAATTTTTCTTTGATAGAGTAAATTTAAAAAAAATGAAGATTGGAATGTGGAACATATGCATGCAAACTGAATAGTCATTCCATTAAGTTTGTATTTAATGCTTGGAGATTCCTGACTTTAGCTGTTTTCTAGTGGCAAGGGGACTTCACACATTCCTATTGAGCAAAATTGCGAAGGTGCCTCAAACAACCACAAACAACGACATGGAATGACTCATCTTTAAGAAGAGAAATGCAAGTATGACTGCCAGTTTGGAGTTTGGGATGGATCCACAGTATGGATTTAATTTCTCATCACTTGTCAAAAGCCACCCCAAAGATCAGGAGCAGTTTTAGATCTGAACTCTGGCTTAATGCAAATGAAGAGAGAGACACTTTAATGTCAACAGCGTCGCTGAAGCAATATATGAATCTACGATATGTGATTGTCATGTATCATGTATCAATATTTACAAATTTTTGTAAAAGATATGATATGCATTTTCCAAACATTCCATTGTACACTGCTCACAATCTTAGGTCATACAAAATGTTGCAACGACAGAGTGAGAGTGCCTACTTTACTACAAGTGGTCCATTCATTCTTATAGGAAGAGCAGTAATCAGTTATGTACATACATTCATTACTACAATAAGTTACTAAAATAGAGGGAGACATTAAGAGGATATTTTGCATTTAATATTGCTCGGAAAGATGTGTCAGTCTCAGAAGACTATAGAAAAAAAAACAATACAGGAGAAGAGATTAGAGATGGCAGCAATACATTTAAAGTATTGGTGTAGCAAGAATTTAGGTGCAACAACTTGGACACAACTTTGCTTTGCTTATGCAGGGTACACATACATCACAGAACACCTCCATAACACTATCATCACTCTACCACAAAACATCTTTTTTTTTCTAATTGTAACAGGGGGAGAGGGAGGTACAAGCGTTTTTAACACAAACTCTAGAAATCTCTGATGAAACATGGTTTAATATTTACAGGGATAAAAAATAAATATCATTATCAATGTAGAAATGAGCTGAAATTACAGTATTTTGTTTCACTTCTCTGAGAATCTTATGGGTTGGCATCAGATCGATCAGTACCCTGACTAACCAAGCAAAGACTGATTTGAGAAGAATGAAAAAGAATGGTAGCTCTAAAGCCCCTTAACATCATAATGCTGGTTCAAGTTCAATCTACCTACTTGGGTGCTATAATCAACATTATTTGCCAACTCACACGTCTCCAAGAAATGATACAGCAAAACCTTCAACATGCCTAACATTATTTAAAAATAAAAAAAAAAAAAACTCTTACAAGCAAATAGTTGAAGATAAAAATCACTTCTCAGCCATTTAACAAATTTAAGGCAGAGACACCCTGTCAGAAAAATGTAAAGCATTTCTTGCCATAACAGAGCACTACAAAAGACTAGAGTGGTCCACATAAGAAACTTCCAAAATGAAACTGATAGATATTGCACTTAAAAAATTAAACAACCTGTTAAACCTATAAATTCATAGCTGTATACTGCACCTACTCACATCTTTAATAGGGCCACAGCCATTAACGAAAGTTCACAGTTACGCTGGAAATTTATGAACAAACAAAAACAACAAAACAACACAGCTGAATTATTATTGCTTAGCATCTCAGTTAGATATATCAACTAAGAGCTTTTGGACAAAAAGGAAGGGCAAGGGACAATATCTGAAATCATAAAAAAAAAGACAAAAATGGATTTCCTATTAATGTGATAGGTAAAAGTTACAATGTCCTTAACAGTACTTACAAGAGCAAGCCAAATCGGCTTTGCATATTTGACTTTATGAAAGATTTCTTAACAATACAGTACATTAACAGTTAGTGAGAAAACAAATACTAAAAATTGACATCATTCAAAATATTATGAAGGAAAAAAAAGTTTTTAAACCACAATTGTTGAATGGAATCAACTTTTTCCAGGAAGAAAGCATGTAAATGCCCCAAATTGGAAAGCCTTTTACAATGTGGTTAGTACTCTTGCACAAAGAGAAAAATAGATGCAATTAAACTAATCAGAGCCGCACTGTCATAGCCAAGAGGGGGGGGTCTTTTGTGACAACATGCAAAAAGGGAGCAGTCGGGTCTAAAATAAAAATAAAAAGTACATACAGTACAGGATTTCACAGCATTTTCACAGACCTCAAACTTACACAATCATCCAGGGTACTAACGAATTTTTAAATTAGAAAGTAATGAAAACTTGGTATTTACAAAACGTTGACAAGACAAGGCATGCACAAAATGTGGAGTGTACATTATTTCAAATTTAATGTAAGACATTTTACAAAGTGATAAAAATCTCAGTGACCAGGTAAAGATAAGTCAGAAGAGCGTACCTTCAAGCAAATTTCAAGAGTCATCATACAATTCTACTGATTACACAGAGTTGAGGTTGAAAAAGGTAAGTACGCAGCTTCTACCTACAAAAGGTGAAGACCTACTGAAAGTAATGTTAACCGATGTAATTAAGAAAATTATCAATTCAAAATTAGACAAATGCAAAAGTTAGATGAATTTTCCAAAAAACAAGAGCAAATGGAAGACCTAATGAACATCAAGTGAAAAAATTATTTATACATTGATTTCACTTAGAGAGACTTTGACATACTATATTATTGCATCACAAAATAGATTTATTTAGTTAAGATTCGAAACATAGTACTTATCACACTAGTAAATAAGATCACTGCAAAAGTGGCAAGTATAAAGACGCCTAATAATATTAACAAAGAAGTCTGAACTTGCACGTAATTTTTTTTTGCTACAATGAGATTTAACTACTTCCAATACGAACCATGCACCAAACGATCGTAAATGTTGTCTAGATTTGTTGCCATGACCAAATGTGACATAACAATCAAAATGTGGTAAATCTATTTCTATAAATGAAACATTGTTCAAAGCAGAACACATTTGAGACAGTAACAGTATGGCAGAGCAAGATAAGACAGGTCTATAAAACAAGTAAATTAATTAAATCATAGTCTTCTTCGAGGGACTATTTGAGTTTTAGAGACTATTTGTTGGTCATATTGGCATCAACGCAGGGACAAAACGGTCCAATGAGATGACACATCTTGGGATTGCTGCACGTGCAATCCAAGATGGTAATAGGATGTAAGATGAGATTTATCATACCAAACAACGCCATGCCACACCAGGGCTGTGGGGAGGGAGGAGAGGGGTGGGCCCGGGGCTTGGACCAGACCAAACTCCACCCAAAAACACGAGCAAAGGATGTGAAAGATGAAAGCCAGCTACAGGCAGCTGGCCATACCCACCGAGGCTCAATCAGGGGCAGCGTCCAGCTCGAATAGTGGCTACAGTTTGCAGGTTGATCAGTTCATCGTTGCAAAATTTGAGTAACCATACAACACGACAAACAAAGTGATGCCTTGGCAGAGTGGGGCAGGGCAGGAGGAAGGTGTGAATACGACAAGTCTGCTAGACGATGGTTTCAACATCCTCAGTCACAAGGTGAAAGCGTTCTTGGCCTGTGCAATTCACAAAGAAAATGCATGAGCAGCTTAATATTTGATGGATTGGAGAAGAAATGGTTACAAATGACTTACTTTCAAGGTAATGGGCAAGCTCTGAGTCATTGGCTTGCAGGGCAAGCTGCTTGGCGGTTCGGCCCTGGCGGTCGCGGGCGACTAGGGAAGCCCCAGCAGCCACCAGCAGACAGCACACTGACCTTCTGCCCCCAGCAGCGGCCACTTGCAAGGCAGTCTGCCCTCTGCAACCACAACAACAGCACCAAATGTACCTCAGACGATTCGTCCATCAATATGATGAGGTAAGCCGGCGTACGCCAGGACTGAAAGAACCCACCTTTCTGTATCGGGTATGTCAACAATGGCAGGCGGGGCATTTGCTAGCAGGTACTTGACAATATCACGATGATCTGCTCTGGCAGAAATGTGAAGAGCAGTCTGGCCGACAGCATCGATGGACAGCATGGAGAAGCCTTGCTGATGGAGATCCCTTAGCTGTAGACAAGCAGGTAGGGGGAGTGTAATAAAGTTTAAGGTAAGAAAAATTTAAAAGTGATGCTGAAAATATTTAACAGCTCCTACCCTTCTCAGATCATTCTCTCGTGAAGCTCTGAGGACATCTTCCGAAGATTTTTCAAGTAAGTGACTGGATAACAAAGAAACAAATACAAAACATGTCAAATTAATGGACAGTATTTGGGGCTAAAATTTCAGCTTATTTAATTTTTGGGGTGTTTGGTTTGATACACTCACCTGTACTTAACATAGTTCAGTCCAAACAACTTTTGTTGCGTTCGGCTGCCATGCACAGACATTCGGACATCAAAAGCACATTTACATGCGGGTTCAACAACGAGGCACTACTTTTGCTCAAAGCACATTTCCTATTTATCTGTTCCCTCACATCAAACAAATATATGACAGAATTTTTCAAAAAATAAAAATTACAAAGGCATTTATTTGAACACCATTAACTTTGGATTTTGATACGCATTTAGCAAAAACTAGTCAATGGGTGTCAGGTTAACATGTACAGAAAATGAAGCATCACTACTCACTATTAAATGAAATTTACAACATTAACCCATTTCTGAGGTCACATTTTCATACTACGTACTGCTACAACCAAGGAAAATTTATAAGCATCTCTTAGCAACAGTCCTGACAACACAGATGCGTCATCATCTGCCCACAATCCTTACTTGACTTCTACATCAAATACATGACCATTCCATTATCTCCTAATGTCAACAAGCAGTAAGGACAGGACATCAAACCTGCACACCGCAGTAGAACAACTTAAAACCGGAAAAAGTGCCAAGTTTTCGTTCAGTTTTGGTCTCTTTTCAGCACAGAAGTGGAGGTTCACTTTACCTGGAGCCGGCGGCAGCGCTGTCCGTGTTTGAGATGGGGACGCCTTCAGTGGAGTAAACCGGGGTGTAGGTCGAGGGGGTGTAGGTCGAGGGGGCGTGGGACAAGGGGGCGTGGGGGGTAGGCATGGCAGTGGCGGTCGCCGGCACAGTAGAAAAAGATTCCTGGAAGGACATCAAAATAAATATTTGACATGATTTGGAGTGTGATCTCACGTATGACAGTGGAGGCGGGGTCCTTCCCTTCCCTCACCTTGTCTTCGGTGAGGGGGTCCGGCGAGGCCCGGTCCGACGTGGACTGGTCGTCCGAGGGAGACAGGACTTCCTGCGACATGTCCTGCGAAGTCTCCTGCGACGTCTCTCGGGACCCATCCTTGGTGGCGGCGCCCGAGCCACCGGAACCACCGGACGCGTCCGCGACGTCGGCCACCTCCTCCAGGATGAAGAGCTGCTCGGCGGCCACGTCCATCAGGAAGTGGAGGTGCTCCTGGGCGCGGTCCACGCGGAAGAACCGCTCCGCCGTGCACGCTGAGGAGAAAAAAAGAAATAAAGACCTCGGCTGGGATCGAACCCGCGGCCGCGACGGGAGGCGGTACTCACAGTCCACGAAGCACCAGTCCGGGGGGATGTTGGGGCTCTCCATCTTGCCGATCATGGCTCGGACTTGCTCCAGGTCGGAGGCGGGGCCCGTCTCCAGCTCGCCGATCGGCTGGGCTGCGGTGGACAAGTGGGGGGTATTCAAAACGAGCACTCGCACGAGGGGTATTGCCGAGCACTTTAGCAGCGCGCCGGCCTGTGCGAGGGGTATCGCCGCGCCACTCACCGGCCTGCGCGAGCAGCTCCTTGTCGTAGTGGTGCTGCTCGTAGTCGGGCATGCTGATCTTGAGCACGGTCACCTTGAGCGACTCCTGCGCCGCCTCCTGCGCCTGGGGCCGGCCGCCGCGCCGCTTGGCCAGCATGGTGGCCTGGTTGAGCAGCGACAGCGTGATGACGGAGGGCTCCAGCTTGCACGCCTCGCCGTCCACCTGCATGGGGATGGTCTTGGAGGTGACAATGCGCGCCGTGCGGCACTGCGCGATGCAGGTGCCGTGGCCGCCGGCCTGCAGCAGCGGCAGCTGGTAGGTCGTCAGCCCCACCACCTCGATGAGGCCGTCGTCCGTGGCCTGCTCGATGCCCGAGGCGCGGTTCCAGGGGTGCGTGCCGCCGCCGTAGCTGGGGATGTTCAGGAACACCACGGCGTGCACGCGGTGGTCCTTGAGCTTCGGGGTCAGGTCCTTGCCGTCGCACTCGAGCGTTACCAGCTCGGCGAGGCCCTTCCACTTCCGCCGCACCAGGTCCTTGCCGCCCATCTGGCCGTAGAACATCTTGTTGCGGAGGCGGGAGTTGAAGCGCTCCGGGTGTGCCTCTGCGGAAAAAAAAAACATTTGGCAATTGCCTTTGCTTTGCATTCACACGCGCACGGTGAGCCAGAAGACCGGCACACGGCCAGACCTCTCGACGCGTTTTGAGCTCCAGAGTCGCTAAATGGGACTCGAACCGAACGTGTGACCCCGCCAGCAGATTGCTCTCCGAGCGAGCAATCCATTGGTGAGGTCACACGTTCGGTTGGAGTCCCATGAAGCGAATCTGGAGCTCAAAAGCCGTCCGGGATTTTGACCGAATTTGAAATTTGAATGAATAAAAGATGAATGAAGAAAGAAAGAATGAATGAAGAATGAATGAATAAAGAATGCATGAAAAAACAACGCCGCCGAAACGGGGTCTGCGGTGTGCCGCTGCCTCTAAGTGTTTCACAGATCACACACAAGGTGGCGCGCGTAGTCTATGCCGGTGCGCGCCTCGCGGTTTGAACGTATGTTTGCCGTTTGCCTAAAGGTCCGCCAAACTCCGCTGTTTCTTCGCTGATGACGATTTTAAATGAAATCGTAATTTTTGTAGGGGTCCGTCCATTCCTTCTTGGAGGACCCTAATAAATAACCAGAGATGCTCGAGTGGACAGACGTCTGCCCGAAGACTCACTGACCTCTGGCCTCGTGGAACTCGAGCGCGATGTGCGCGTCGACACCCATGGAGAAGTAGTTGTTGACGACGGACAGCGGCAGCTGCTCCTTGCCGTCGCCCTTGTCCTTGGCGTCCACGTTCTTCTCCACCTTGAGCTGCCATCGGTCCAGCAGCACCGTCTCGCTGTTGCCGATGTTGGACAGGATCTTGGAGATGGGCTCATCCGTGTAGCCCTGCGCACGCCGCCGAGGAAACCATCAGCAAAATGGGGAGTTAGGTTAGGTTAGGTTAGGTTAGTGGGACGGAGCGGCTGTACAGTTTGGCAGAAGACCGTTCAAGCGGCCTAAGACGCGATTTGAGCTCCAGAGTCGCTAAATGGGACCCGAATCGAGCGTGTGAGCCCACCAAGCCCACCAATGGATTTCTCGTTCAAAAAGCAATCTGACGGTGGGGTCGCCACGTTCGATTCGAGTCCCATTTAGCGACTCTGGAGCTCCAAACGCGTCTAGACTTTTGGCCGCCTGAACGGTGTTCTGGCCCACTGCAGGCTGGCCGCACTCACTCACCCCTCCCCAGCCGAGCGCCCGCGCCAGGTCGTTGCCGGTGCCCAGGGGCAGCACCCCCACGGCGGGCGGCGGGTGGAAGGCGAGCTGGTCCAGGACGGACAGCACCCAGCCCACTGTGCCGTCGCCGCCGCACGCCAGCACGCGCAGGTTCGGCACCTTGCGGAACAGCTCCAGCCTGAAACAGTCGCGGGTTCAAATACCAGCCGGGCCGACCGCATTTTCGTTTCCAGCAGCAGTGGGCCAGAGGACCAGCGCAGGCGGCCAAAACGCTAGACGCTTGACCACCTCCACCGGTCCTCTGTCCCACTGTGCCAAGCCGCGGTTTTTGAACCTACCCCATCTTGGGCCCGCCCTGCGTGAGGTCGAACACCTGCCGCGGGTTGAGGTGCCACTGGAACTTCTGCAGCAGCTTGGTGCCCTGGTTGCCGCCGCTCTTGGGGTTGATAAACACGATCACGGGCCGCACGTTGGCGGTGGGGATGGGCTTGATCACGAACGCGCGCGGCTCCTTCTCAGCCTGCGCGTCCAAAGCAAACAAACAGCAGAGTGAATACGCCTCCCGCCAAAGGAATAATGAAAATTAAATAACAATATTTGGGCTATCGGTTGCGCCGCCGACCTTGTCCTTGGTCTTCTTTTTGGAGGAGCCCTTCTTCTTGGGCGACTTGCGCAGGCTCGACTTGAAGCTGCCCCTCCTGGGCAGCTTGACGATCCAGGACGGCGGCACCACGATGCTCTTGTGGGAGCCTGCGTCCAAACACGCCAATTAGAAGCCCTGCTGGGCGCCCACGCCACGCCCACGCTCACGCCCACGCCCACGCAACGCCACGCCACGCCACGCAACGCCACGCAACGCCCAAGCCACGCCACGACCGGCATGTAGAGACAAGCCGCCCTTTTATCCAGGGAGTTGTCTCCGAAGAGTCTCTCTCTCTCTCTCTCTCTCTCTCTCTCTCTCTCTCTCTCTCTCTCTCTCTCTCTCTCTCTCTCTCTCTCTCTCTCTCTCTCTCTCTCTCTCTCTCTCTGTCGCACTCATGAGGTGCCGCGTAGGCGACTCTTCAGAATGGGGTACGGTGGAGGGGGGGGGGAAACGAAGGGGACGCGCTGGAGGGGGCGGTGTTCTCGACTGGCGAGGGGCTGCCGGCGGGGGAGTTAGACACGTATCGGTGTACATCCAGAGGCAACGCGGCAACGCAAACACAGCCCCGACATTTCCTGCGCCCTGCTCTCTCTCTCTCTCTCTCTCTCTCTCTCTCTCTCTCTCTCTCTCTCTCTCTCTCTCTCTCTCTCTCTCTCTCTCTCTCTCTCTCTCCCTCCCAGCACGGTCGCAGTACGCCCTCTCCCCCGCGCAATGTAAAAAGCAGGTTCGACAGTAAGCAGACGGTCTGGAGGGTGGGGGGGGGGGAGTAAAAAAATTAGGAAGGGTGGGGGGTCGAAACTGTGTCAATTCCCCAGCCAATTTGGCGCGACAGGTAGCGCGCGACGCGACGTGGCAGGCAGCCCTCCTGCCGGCATGCCGACCTGGGCGTGAGCCGTGAGCCACCAGTGTGTGCACAGTGGGTGTGTACACCGCGCACGGCACACTGTGCATCCCAGGGCGCGTTCGGGCGCATGAATCGTGCCGAGTGCTCAGGGCAGATAGCACACGAACCGGCAGCCTTCGACCGAATAAAACCAACCACGAGGCTTTCTTTTCCAGTGGGCCAGAAGACCGGTGCCGGCCTTACCAAGGGTGCACTCCTCGCCGATCCGCGTCAGGTTGAAGCAGGCCTCCTTGTTGTGGTAGGACGTCTTGCACCAGCTGCAGCTCAGAGCGACGATCTCCTTGGAACTGAACGACAGCTTGGACTGGAACGACTGCGGCAGACAACCCAAATAAAACTAACAACATTACTTGTCCGTTTTTTTTTCTTGTCCGTTTTTTTGTCTTGTTCGCGGCGGGAGGATTAAGAAAAAGTGGGACCATAATTTGGTTGCAAGTTATTCATTGGCCGTTTGTTCGGAGGGACAGGTCCTCGCGGAACGGCTGGGCGGGAGGGCGGCCCGGGGGAAAGGGGGAAGGGGGTGGGGGAACCGGATACCCTTTTTGTGGCGCCTCGCCTAGCCTCGCCCCGGGGAGCGGGCAGAGCGGGCCTGTCCGTAAGCAGCTCCAAAGGGAAAACACAGTCCGCCCGAGGGGTGCGAGGGACACACAGCGGAGGTCGGTGGTTATGCCCACCGAGTGCAAGTCCCCAGTTTTCCGTGGGAGTTCCTTCAGGCCTTTCCGTCCAGCGGTGGGTCCTCTTTTATTCAACGACAGACACACTCACACACACACACACACACACACCGACGGGCTGACCAGTGCAGCGGAGCGCCACCTAAGGGCCCCGCGAGGCCAGCCACACTTGAGGGAGGGGGGGCATTGGGGTCGCCTAGCCAACACTGGCGGCGCGTGCAGCACACTGGGCCAGAGGACCTGTGGATACGCTACCCTGCACGGATTTTGAGCTCAAGAGTCGCACAATGGGACTCAAACAAAACGTGTGACCCCCACCAATGGATTCCTCGTCCGGAGAGCGATCCATTGGTGGGGTCGCACGTTCGGTTCGAGTCCCATTTAGCGACTCTGGAGCTCAAAACACGTCCGGGATTGTGACCGCCTCCTCCGGTCTTCCGGCCCACTGCGCGCTGGGCTTACAGCGCCGCCAGGACGTGCGCTAGATGAATGTGCACCTGGCAGGGCGGCCACCTGGTTCCTGTTGCTGCGCCTTCCAGACACCCCTGGGGGAGTTCCGCGCGCCCCTGCTGGATTTCAGAATCCAGAATGCCGCCTGTCCTCTCACATACACTCAACACGTCAGCAAGGAAACATTTCAAATCCAAACTTTTTATTTTTGGTAAAAGAGGTCAAGCTTCAAAAAAAAAAAAAAAAAAAAAGACGCACAAACACAAATCCATTTTTTTAATTTTTTTTTAATACAGTTTGTTTGGTTGGTACCCACCTTGCCGCACTGGCGGCACTTCCCCTTCTGGCTGCGGCGGTGCACCCAGTGGTGGGTGACGGCGGTGCTGGCCTGCTCGCGGTAGGCGCGCACGCCCACGTCCCTGAAGGTGGCCTTGCAGGTGAACCGCAGCCGCTCCAGCAGGATCGGCACGCACGACTGGTGCGCCACGATCTTGCAGGCCGCGCACTTGTACCGCGGCCCATGTTTCTGCAGCAACAACAAAAACAACAACGTCAAAATCAGCCACAGCAACAACAAGAAGAAGGTTAGCATGCCGCACAGTGGGCCAGAAGATCGGCACGGGAGCTCCTGAGTTGCTAAATGTGACTCAAACCGAACGTGTGACCCCACCAATGGATTGCTCCCCGAACGAGGAATCCATCGGTGGGGTCACACGATCGTTCCGAGTCGAATTTAGCGACTCTGGAGCTCGAAACGCGTCCGGGATTTGGCCCACTGCGCGCAACACATCCAGTGTAGCCGAGCCCTGTTGGAAGTAGGTCTCGCTCGCCTCAAATGTCACCGAGGGGCGGACAGGTGCGCGAGCAAAGGGGGACTCGCAGGGGAGGAGGGCGGCCCTCAGCTAAACCAACCAAACAAGTTTCGTTTTCTCCTTTTTTCCCCCCTTTTTTTCCCAGAACTGCTTCATTTTTTTAGAGCGTTTCTCCGTGTGAGAAGACCGTCTCATTAAATCTCTCTCTCTCTCTCTCTCTCTCTCTCTCTCTCTCTCTCTCTCTCTCTCTCTCTCTCTCTCTCTCTCTCTCTCTCTCTCTCTCTCTCTCTCTCTCTCTCTCTCTCTCTCTCTCTCTCTCTCTCTCTCTCTCTCTCTTGGCATCACTTCTGGCTCTCGACTCAAGTTGCTGAGATGGAGGCACCAGATGACGTGATGGCAGAAAGTTTATCGCGGACCGAACGCCGGGCCGCAGCAGTGCTACCACCCCACCGCCTCATCCTTGCAGGTTTGCCAACGTGGCAACACTGTCGCACTGCCACTGCCCATCTTGACGACCCGCGCCTTTACTGCCAACCTCCGCACAGTGGGCCAGAAGACCAGCGCATACCTCTCGATGCGGGAGTTTGCCCACCATTACCGGTCTTCTGGCCCACTGTGCTCCGGCGCCAACGTTTTCGACCTCACACCGGGCCAGTCAAACTTCACGGCCTACGTCACGCCAACGATAATCGTAAACCTGACGCATAATCAAGTTAAATAAATCAGGTTTTAGAATGCGACAGTATACTCGCGGGGAAACCTCTCCAAAAACGTACTTTGAGCGCTAATGAATGCTTAAAAAAAAGCTTTTCATGGAAAAATAATTTTATTTGAAAGTCCCAAAACAGTGTGTTGTTAGGCTTTGACTTGACTTGAAAAAGCTTGGGTCACGAATGATCCTTTGATGGTCCCGCATAGAAAAACTTGGCGTAAACTTGACGATCGTCTCACTGCTGGGCCTCTGCGAGTAGAGCGACCTCGCTTTGACACTCCGAATTCTGCCCCCTTTTTTTAGTTTTTTTTTTATCCGGAGTCCTTTCTTCCACCTCCCCCTCGCAACGGCCTGCAGTCGATGGGGGGTGATCATCGGTGAGGGGATGGCGACCGCGCGGCTTGGCTCGGCCCGGCTCGGCCGCACAGTGGGCCAGAAGATCTAGGCTCTAGACGCATTCCGCCTCCGCCCGGTCTTCTGGCCCACTGTGGACGGCAGGTCCTCCGGTTTTTTGCACGCTGCTTTCTCCCCGGCCGGCTCAAAGTGGCAATTCTATCCGAAACCATCGACATCCACACCATTGTCGGGGGCATTCCCTAGGGGCGAACGGTCCCCGCCGCCCCCGCCGCCCCCGCCGCCCCCGCCGCCCCCCGCCGCCCCCGCCGCCCCCGCCGCCCCTGCCGCGCCTGGCCCGGGGAGCGGAGCCGAGATCCCGTCCGACCGTCCGCCTGTCCGCCTGTCCGCCCGTTCCCGAGAGTGAAAGCGAGACAGACGCATTACGGCGTAGTAAATCAAGCCAAATTAGTGAGGACTTGTTCTCGCCTCTCTTGGTAAGGAGAGAGAGCCGCGCAGGAGGTGGCGAAGAAAATTCCAGCACACAAACCGAAAAAAACAACAAGAAAAAACAACCAAAAAAACGAAGAAAGGGGGGGGGGAACTTTCTCTCTGTCTCTCCGTCTCTCTCTCTCTCTGTCTCTGTCTCTGTCTGTCTCTCTCTCTCTCTCCCTCTCTCAGAGACTGGGACAAGCGCCCGCTGACGGGTGGGTAGGCAACGCGCTGCACACCAGTGCCTCGTAGCGCACACGGCGGCCTACCTCCCAGGCGGGCCCCTCCACCAATGGCTTGCTCTGCGCTCCGAACGAGGAATCCATTGGTGGGGTCACACGTTCGGTTCGAGTCCCATTTAGCGACTCTGGAGCTCGAAACCCGTCCGGGCCCGGGGTGGCTACCGCCTCCACCGGTCCTCTGGCCCACTGTGCGCCGCCCTGCGCAACAAGTGGGCGGACACGCCGTCCGCGTTAAACGACGGCCCTACACTGTTACGCAGCGACGCCCCGGTGCAGCAGACCCCCTGCGGGGCCCCGGTCCGTAAAGAGGCATTTGGAAACATTGACGTGAGCATAAGTTAAGTCGGTTATTCTTCCTGGGGGAGCAGTGTGCCGGCCGGCCAGACTGTTCCCGTCTCCGTCGCACTCACGGGGCGTCCCGGACCCGGGGGCGTGAGGCGGCGCGGCGGCGCGGCGGCGCGGCCAAACGACTTTCCGGAATCGCTGGGCCGAGCCGCGCCGGGCGTGGACGCCCCGACTCGTAGCGTTTTGTCTCATGGAAACGGGGCGGACGTGCGGCCGGAGGGTCATTCGTTGCACTGCAAATTATTTTGTATAAAATATTTTTTTAGATACTGAAAATTTTTATTTAAAAAAATAAAAAAATAAAATAGTGTTTTTTAATAATACAGTTCTAAATTATGTTATAACGAAAAAAAAAGTTAACAAAATACACGATTTTTTTTAAAAAAGGAAATTATTTTTTTTTCGACGAAAAAACATTTTTCATGTTTATCCTCGAGGGACTTTTTCACTGTGTACCCGAACGACTCAATGATCGCGCGAGAATCGCCAATCGGCAGTCGAATGGCAATGGGACGACCGACCCGGTCGGCGGGCGGAGCCAATCGGGGCGACTCGGGGGCGGCGGGGGCGCCTTCCTGTCGCTCCGTCTCTCTCGCACTCACGGGCCGGGGCGGCGCCTTCCTGTCGCTCCTTCTCTCTCGCTCTCACGGGATGGGGCGGCCCGCTGGAGAGCGGCGGAGACGCGGCGACCGAACCACTGGCGGAGAAAATTCGCCGAAGGCGGCCCAGAATGAGCGACAAGGGCCCGAGCCTCCGCCTCAAATGCAAACAAGGCCATTCTACGCGATTCTTGTTCCACGGCCTCTCACTCTGTCACGCGGGCAGGTAAGGACCGGGGCAGCCTCTGTTACGTGGGCCAGTGGGCCAGAAGACTGGTGGAGGCGGTCCAAATCCCGGACGCGTTTTGAACTCCAGAGTCGCTGAATGGGACTCGAACCGATCGCGTGACCCCACCAGTTGATTCCTCGTTCGGAGAGCAAGCCATTGGTGGGGTCACACGTTCGGTTCGAGTCCCATTCAGCGACTCCGGAGCTCAAAACCCGTCGAGTGTTTTTTTCCCCCTGCGCTGGTCGTCTTGCCCACTGTGTCACGGTGTCACAGTACACTCAAGTCCTCCGCATTGTGCGCAAGCACAGACCAGACCGGCCTCCCT
This sequence comes from Stenchaetothrips biformis, assembly GCA_030522485.1. Lineage (NCBI taxonomy): Eukaryota > Metazoa > Arthropoda > Insecta > Thysanoptera > Thripidae > Stenchaetothrips > Stenchaetothrips biformis. The sequence continues at coordinate 11,537,189 of CM060103.1, read as the reverse complement.
GGCTTCCCTTTGCAACGTTCCGGTCGCTTTGACCGCCAGCCCTGCCAGCCCCGCCAGCCTGCAGCATGAAAGGGCTGCCCCCGTGCCCGCGACCTCCAGCCTGCCGTGCTACGCTCGCCACAATGAAGGCAGGAAAGGACGGCCGGATGGAACAGAGCCCCGCCCCGCCCCGCCCCGCCCCGCCCCGCCCCGCCCCGCCCCGCCCCGCCCCGCCCCGCCCCGCCCCACCCCGCCCCGCCCCGCCCCGCCCCGCCAACCCCGATGATGTCTTTAATATTCTTATTACTCCCCCTCCCCGTCACTGTTACAGTGTAACCACCATTCCGTTTCGTGCGGTCAGGCAGGCAAAAATAATTTATCACCGCCCGCAAAATGACACAAGTTGCCCCGGTAAAATTACTTTCCGTTGATCCCCTGACAGTCTCGGGTCTTATAAGTCTCGGGCTGCGGCGGGGCGGGGCGGGGTGGGGTGGGTGGGGTGGGTTGCCGCATCCACACCAGCCACCTGACCTGGTGCCCTTCCCGGAACCGTCCTTCGTTATCAGCCCGAGACCGCGTACTTATTACGGAACTCCGCTATCTCTCTCGCACTCGCTGTCTCTCCGCCAGCGCAGTCCAGCGGGAGCGACGGGGACAGAGCAAGCGTCACGTGGGCGGTCGTTCGCTGGACAAAGACGGGTCATCCATAAACAACGCCGCTGCCCGATGGACGGTGGGTAAGTGCAGCAGGGGTATCGCAGGGAGTGGGCCGCGCGTACCCGTGGCAGAAACAACGACAAGAAAGAGCAGCAACAACGACAAAACAAAACAAAAACCTCCCCCCGGCGGCATGGCACAACACGGGCGTTCAGTGTCCGGCGGCACGAATGCCGCCCTAAACGCACTCCGAATCTGATCCACACAGTGGGCCAGAGGATCGGCGCAGGCGGCCACAACTCTAGACGCGTTATGAGCTCCAGACTCGCTTAGTGGGACTCGAACCGAACGTGTGACCCCACCAATGGATTCCTCGTTCAGAGAGCAATCCATTGGTGGGGTCACACGTTCGGTTGGAGTCCCATTTGGCGACTCTGGAGCTCAAAAAACGCGTCCGGGGATTCGACCGCCTCTACCGGTCTTCTGGCCCACTGTGGGGCGGGGCGGGGCGGCAGGCCCGCAGACCCGCAGGGGGAGTAACCGCAGAGAAAAAAAAAGTGGCACACAAAAAATAACAATAAAAGGGTTGACGTAAACGGCTAAAACGGCCTCACGGGGCGGACGGCGGGCGGACGGCGGGCGGACGGCGGGCGGACGGTGTGACGGACTCGACGGACGGACGGAGGACTGGTATTGCGTGACGCCGTGACGCCGCACGATAGCGGCCGCCAACCACTCCGTCATAAACCGGCGAGCCGCAATCCGGCGGCAAAATTAAAACGCCCTCGCGGGAAAAAGACGCTGCGCTATGTGCTACGCCGCCGAGCGACCAGACGCGATGAAATGCTCCTATCGACGAGAAGGTCTGCGTCCCGCACCATCGACCCTCCGTCGCGGTGCACGTCGCACAGTGGGCCGTTCAGCCTATCGCCGTTTCAATCACATCACTGCGAAGCAAACAATGCGCCCCGCCCCGCCCCGCCCCACACACAGCCCGGGCGACTCGCAGCATGAACACGCGTTGCCCGCTCGGCTGTGTCAGGCAGCAGCGTGGCGTTGAGGACTCTTGCACCAGTCGGCTGTGGTGCACCGACAAAATCATTTTTATTTTTTTCATGACAGGAAAAAACTTTTAAACGCAGCGCTGTTCCAAAACTGTCTTGTTAAAAAATATTTTTTTTTGCAGCAGAGTGCAGATAAAATGGTGGCGTCACCGCGACCGGTGGGCTGCGTCTGGCGTGTGCTGGTTCTGACAGTGCAGCGACAGCTCGCCGATTGCGGTGTACGGCACGCTTTTTGTCGACGAGGCCGCCCTCGCGGGGAGTCGAACCCGAGCCACGGCGCGGGACTCTAGTTGCCGGACACGCGGACACGTGGCACGGAACAGACCGAGATGTGACGATCACGTGACAGGATATGCTGTGTCCGACACGCAGCCCCGCTCAGAAGGAAAGTGGACCTTTCACCGGGCCGGGCACCGTATCATTAGTTACAAAGCCCCCCCCCCCCCCCAAAAAAAAAAAAAAAAAAAAAAAAAGAGGAAAAAGATAGGATAGCTACGGCAACCTGTTGCCAAAATAGATCCGCTTTTTATTTTTCACCGCTTTCTCAGGCTCGGTTTTTGAGCCTGCCGTTAGTTTCGGTCGAAAGGCGACGGACATTATATTGCTAGCCTGTGGGATTCATCATCCCAACAAATTAAAGTTACACGAAAACGCTTTCACGCGTGGCAGGGGGCGATGTGTGCGTGAGTGGAGAGAGAGAGAGGATAGCGAGAGACAAAGAGAGAGAAATGGGGAAAGGTAGGGAGGGGGGACCGCTACATCCCGCACAGCCTCCTTAGTACCCAAAAAGAGAGCAAAAGTGACTTCGCCGATCCAATAATAATAACTCAGAATCCTCCCCGCTGCGCTGGAACACGATTGGAGAGTCGTGAAAGAGAACAACAACAATAACGGCATGGCAGCATTAACAACAAAAACTAAGGGCTGGAACTAACAAGGTGCGGCGCCCCGCCTCCACCCCCTGCCGCCTGCGTGGTGCGCTCGGCTGTGCCAGCCTCCTGACCGAAACAACAACAAGAAAACAAGAGCTGACCCCGCCGATACCCAGGCACAAAGGGACCCCCGGAACACTGCTGTGTGAAAAAAAAAAATCTTGGAAATTTCCAAAGAACTTGTTGTGAAAAAAATTCTTTCGGGATTATCGAATTTATTTTTAACAGTGAACGCGTTTCCTCCCGCTGTCGGTCGGAGGTCGCTGCCGACAGACCTGGCTGTCATGTGTCTCGCCGCAGTCAGGCTGACGACGACGACGACAACAACAACGACAAAAACAACAACAACAACAACATCGGCAGTGGCGGTAATAGTGTCGCGCACAGAAGCCAAGACAGACTGAGTCGCTCCGATCCGGATTCTGCGGTTAATTTGCACGAGACGAGGTGTTTCTCTCCCCCCCCCCATTGCCACGGTGTGCCACGCGCAGTCTCCACACGTCGTGGAACACATGTGGAACACAGTGGAACACACGCAAAGCCTCTCCGCAGTGTCACCGCATAAGTGAACAAACACTCCCACGATGCACCAGTAGTGTCGAAGGGGTTGCGTGGCTACGTCTGGGCTTAACGGCGCCGGCTTCCTGGCCCACTGTGCCGCGCTGCGGGCGTAGCGGAGTACTGCCTGCTGGCTAGGTTTCTAGGCGCGACCCTACACCAACCAATAACACCGACGCAAAAACTCCGACCGGCGCACTAAAAGGAAGAGGCGAGGGGAAAAATCCCCGGCGAAACGCGAAGGCGCAGTATTTCACCTCTCGCACACTCAAGGAGCGATGCATTCGGACACCGCCCCCTTGGTGTGTCTGTCTGTCTGCCTGCCTGCCTGTTTGTCCGATCGCCCGCCCGGGAAAGGAATGACGAACATCCGGGCGGGGACGAGACCGGAACCATCAGAAAACGAGAACGAATGCACGATCACGAGCGCCGCGTTGGCGGGCCGTAGTGGCGCACAGTGGGCCGTGCGTGTCTGCCCGAGACTGCAGCGCGGCCGGCCATGATTCATCTGTCTGTTCGACTTCGCTTTCTTTGCAGCTGTAGGAAAGAAGGAAAAGAAGAGAAAAGAAAAGAAAAGAAAGTCAAGTGTCTCCCCTTCGCCGTAGGCAACGGGAGACATTGCTGTCCGTCGGGTTGCACCACCACCAACAACAACAATAGCGAAATCACCGTTAACAACGACAACGACGACGACGACGACGACGACGACAACAACAACAACAAAAACAACAACAACCCATTCCGCTCGTTCGCCGGGCCTCAAGTGTGCGGGGTTCGTGCTGTTGGTGCAACACACCGATCCGACGGCGGCGTCCCGCTCCTCGTTTCAAATCAACAAAAACACGGAAAGCAGCAACAAAAATGTTGACGGCGTGTGCAAATAGCGGCGCGGCGCGCGCGCGGTCGATTTCAAGAGTAGTCTGCTGAGTGCGGCTAAAGCTGGGGGAGGGGAGGGGGGGGGTGCACTGTGGGCCAGAAGACCGTTGAGGCGGCCAAAATACCAGACACGTTTAGAGCTCCAGAGTCGCTAAATGGGGCACGAACAGAACGTGTGACCCCACCAATGGATTCCTCGTTTGAAAAGCAATCCATTGGTGGGGTCACACGTTCGATTCGAGTCCCACTTTGCGACTCTGGAGGCTCAAAACGCGTCTAGAATTATGCCCGCCTCAACGATCCTCTGACCCACTGTGGGGTGGGGGGAGCTGCACTGGTGCACCACTCACTTGAATCGACAGGCGGGACAAAGACGGCCTTAGTGGAGGTGAGAGTGGGAGACGTGCCAGGCCATCTCAATTTGCCGGCCGTGCCGCTGCGCGCCGTGCCACTGTGATGCCGCGCTGACAGGGCCGGCCTGCCTGGCCTGCCTGGCCGACCAGATGACAGCCTCGCGCGCCCCGCGGGGGGTGCGAGAGAGACCAGACGAAAACTCTTCTGAATAGCTTGTCCGGCAGCACCGAATGCCGAGTCAGCCGACGGCGGGACGGCAGAGAGACAGAACCACGAGCATTTTCCGTTCGACTAATGGGTTTCAACGAAATTTCACCGACGCACACTGTTCGAGATAAATTAGGAAATCCCGAAATGCGATCGAAAGATCCGACTGGAATTTCCAAAAACTTCACTTTGCGAAAATATTTTTTTGTATTATCTGTCGAGAACTCATACAAAATAGAAACATGGTTGTTTATGAAATTTTCTAAGTCAAATTTTTTCCCAACGTTTCCCTCCAGAAATTTCCAATACTTTATTAACAGTGCAGTAAAATTCTAAAATGTGATTTAAAACAAACAAAAAAAAACAACTTTTTATTGGACTGCGTTGTTAAACATGCATGTCCCGCTGCTTTGAGCTCAATTGGCGGCAAAACAACGAGCGAAAAAGCGAATTAGCTTCGGCGAGATTCGAACCCGGAGCCAGGCGCCGCCCCTGCGATTCTACGGCGCTGATTGACTCGGCGAGGGACAGAAGGAGGTCAGTATGCCTGCTGGTGGGGCTGGTGGGGCTGGTGGGGCTGGTGGGGCTGGTGCTAGTGTGGTGGGGCGCAGGGGGCACCTGAGGGGGCGGGCGGTGCGGTGGGCCCTCTGTGTAAATGGGGGTGACTTGGCGCACCAGTTGTGTAACGTAAGTGCTGCCGGCGCACAGTGGGCCAGAAGACCGGCGCTATGGACTCGTTTTGAGCTCCAGAGTCGCTTAATGAGACTCGAACCGAATAACGTGTGACCCCACCAATCGATTGCTCTCCGAATGAGGAATCCATCGGTGGGGTCGCACGTTTTGGTTCGAGTCCCATTTAGCGACTCTGCACCCGTCCGGTATTTTGACCGCCGCCACCGGTCCTCTGGCCCACTGTGCGGTATGGCAGCTGCAGCCGCGGCTGGTGCCGGGACGCCTTCATAATTCATGTCAGACTCATGTTGGGACTCGTGAGCCCTGCAGCGCAGCCTCTCATCCTGGACCAATCCGTTAGTGCGGGCGGCTTATCCCCACAATCACCGGTTGCATTATTCACCGCGAGTAATAGTACCTGCTGGCTGAGAAGCGGACCCAGACGGGGGGTCATTCGCCCGGGGGTGCACGCAAACACGGACCCACGCGGACAGACAGACACACACACACACAGACAGACAGACAGACACACAGAGTTACGATTCACTGTGGATCATCAAGCGAGCTTTCGCCTTGACTTGTGAACAAAGTTGTCGAGAGCGCGATCTCTGGAAAACGGGGCCCGCGCCCTTGTCGCACACTCACGCCTGACTAATGGCAGGGGAGAGAGAGAGAGAGAGAGAGAGAGAGAGAGAGAGAGAGAGAGAGAGAGAGAGAGAGAGAGAGAGAGAGAGAGAGAGAGAGAGAGAGAGAGAGAGCGCACGCAAGGGCCGGCCATCTGTGGGTAGAAAGCAGTGGCACAGAGAGAGCCGCGCTGAGGTCAAAGTGGAGTAGGAGGAAGTAGTTGGGTTTAGTAACCAAGTCGGTACTGCAAGGGGCCTGCCAAGGCTCGGGCTTTGCGAGCGGAACGAACAACCGACGGCAGGGATTTCGCTCACACCTCAAGGCCGTCAGCCCATCGGACTTCGCTGGGTCCTCTCTCTCTCTCTGTCTCTCTCTCTCTCTCTCTCTCTCTCTGTCTCTCTCTCTCTCTCTCTCTCTGTCTCTCTCTCTCTCTCTCTCTCTCTCTCTCTCTCTCTCTCTCTCTCTCTCTCTCTCTCTCTCTCTCTCTCTCTCTCTCCGAGGGCCACGTAAAAGCACGAGAGTCGCAAACGCGCACTGCGAGTACTTTCCAGGCAGCCCACTGCAACGCGAGACCCTGCGTTAACTTCGTGGCCGGCCAGGGCGGCCCGGCATTGGCTTACTTGCAGGTCCTCCAGAGCACACGCTGAGCAACGAAAACGGAGAGGCCTGCCGCACGCGCGCCGGGGCCTGGTTAGACGACCTCTTGCCCGAGGAGAACGCGAAACAATCAGCATAAGAAAGCCGCAGAAAAACGTATACACAAAAATTCAAATGAAACCCAATCAAAAAGTTTGATTGGGGGTGGCGGAGGGGGAATTTCAGAGCCGGGGCCCATCTTAAGCGAACGCGCCGGTGTGTCTGAGGGTTAGCCAACCTGCGCGCACGCACACACACACACACAGACACACACACACACACACACACACACACACACACACACACACACACACACACACACACACACACTCTTTCTCTCTCTCCCTCTCTATCTCTCTCTCGCGAGTCGTTTCCTCGTATTCCAAGTACGGCCGCCTCCCTGTGGAGCTCATCACAACCGACTCGAGTCACTCCGCGAGGCACCACGTGTCCTGGCCCGTGGCGGCGGGGGCGGCGGGCGGCGGGGCGGCGGCGGGGGCGGCGGGGGCGGCGGGGCCCGGGGGGCTCGCTGCGGGCAAATCCAAGGCTGCTGCTGCAGGACGGCGGTCCAAATTGCCAGTGACGGCGACGGCAGCCGCCCTCAAAAACCCCGCGGCCATGCCGGCGTTGCCGTGGCGCTGGCGTGGCGGCCCGCAGAGCACGGCAAGGCTCGCCCGCGCTCCACCGGACGCACAGTGGGCCGGAAGTCGCCGTCGGAAGCTGTTGTGAGTCACTCATTGGGACTCAAACCGAACGTATGACCCCACCGATGGATTGCTCTCCGAACGAGGAATCCATCGGTGGGGTCACACGTTCGGTTCGAGTCCCGCTTAGCGACTCTGGAGCTCAAAACGCGAGTTCCGGTCTTCTGGCCCACTGCGCGACGAGGAGGTGCCGCTGTACGTCACTAATTAGCAGCGTAGCAGCGCCGAGACGGAATGGCCGATGAGCCTCATTCGTTTCCGGACCAGGGGGGGGGGGGAGGATACGCTGAATCGCGAGTTACACTGTACCGGCCGACAAAGCCGGCGGGACGAACGAGTTTCATTATTGATAAGGAATTGTGAGGCAAAGGCAGGCGCAGCCGGACGGACGGACGGACGGTCGGGCAGAGAGACAGACAGGCAGACGGACGGCTTCAGGAGAGTCACGTGCCGCGGACCGCGGGCCGAGAGAGAGGCTTGTTCCCTGTTCCTTGTTCTAAAACACAGGCCGTGGAAATGAGGCAATGAGGCGTAAGTCGCTGCGCAGCTAGCGAGCCAGCCAGGCAGCCAGCCAGGCAGCCAGCCAGGCAGCCAGCCGGCAGCGAATTGAGTCAAGGTACCGTCTTGTCTTTAGCCCACCGTCCCGCGAAAAAGGGGGAGGGGAGGGGGGTGTCTAATTCAGAAAGAAAACACGGCACCATCGGGAAGGGCCGACCGACCCGTCATCAGAGCCAGCACGGCGACGACGCCTCCACGCGGGACGCGGAAAAACGAGAATCACGCGCGGGCGGGCAGCACGCAGGCACACAGTGGGCCAGAAGACCAGCACACGGCCAGACCACTCGACGCGTTTTGAGCTCCAGAGTCGCTGGATGGGACTCGAACCGAACGTGTGATTCCACTAATAAATTGCTCTCCGAACGAGGGACCCATTGGCGGCGTCACACGTTCGATTCGAGTCCCATTTGGCGACTCCCGAGCTCAAAACGCGTCTTGAGTTCTGTCCGCCTCCGCCGGTCTTCCGGCCCACTGTGAGGCAGGCCGGCCTGCAAAATAAAGGGGAGCGGCCGTCTTTGGTGGCGGGCCGATCTCGCCTTTCTCCGTCCCGGCTGCGAGGCTGCGACACACACGGCGTGCCGTAACTGCCGCCGCCGCCGCCCCTAGATACGACAGGGATGCACCGCCCCCGCGCCGCCTCCAAGCCGCCTCCAAGCCGCCTTCAAGCCGCCCCCGGAGGCCGCCCAGGAGGCCTTCGGGGCTGGCTTACGTTTGATATACAACCGCGCGAGCTAGTCCGGCGCCTAAGTTATTGAAATGCGACCCGGTGCCCGCCCCGCCCCGCCCCGCCTGCCGCACCCCGCCCCAGCACGAAACTCAAGATCATGGGTGACGCATATGAGGGAGCCGGTGCAAGCGGAGCAGCTGAGCGGTGAGACACAGAAATTGAATTGAACGGGACCGGGAGGGAGTAGGTCAGGGAGTGAGTCGGTGGCGCGACGGCGCCGCGGCAGCGGAGGAGGTGGCGACGCACTATCGCCGCGACCAGGCGCGCCGAAGGCCGAGGGGCTTGGCGAATGCTTGCCGAATGCTTGCCGAATGCTTGCCGAAGGCAGGGCTTTGTTCCACCTCCTCGCTTATCGTCACTCGTGGGACTGTGCACTCTGCCACTGCACCAAAAAAAATAAAAAATACTTGCAACTGAATAATTCTTGTAACTCACTTATTTCAATTGCCGGCCCAAGAGCTTTTTTTTTTTTTTTTTTTTTGAGGGGGTGGTTCTGCGTTCCGCCCTCGGTTCCGCCCGTCTGTCCGAACGTACACTGTAGGACAGCAGGCATAGCAGGCAGCGCCGAGGAAACAAAGACCCTCAATCAGCATGCACTCTTTGAATGGAATCGGGTTGGACGGCCCGCCCGAGTGGAGTGGGCGTCCAAAGTGGGTTAGGCTCGCCTGGCGCAACGCGAAAGGGTGGACAGGAGAGCCAGCGGCGGCGGCAGTTTCAAGTGAGGCACCCACTCTTCACGCGGAGCTCGCATAGTCTCGTGGTTAGCATGCTCGTGGAGGAGTTCCTACACCGTGGGTTCTAATACCGACTGGTGAAGTCATTTTAGTCGAGTCATGTCTCGCTACCTCGCGCCGCTTCCAGTGACGGACACGTCCGCTACAGGCGGGCCATCGATTTTTCCGCGATATTCAAGCCGAAATGAACACCTGCCAGGCGCGGCGCGCGGACTCGATAGAACCAGACTTTTTCCACCCTTTTTGTGAAGCCTGCTGCCGTATAATTGCGCACAGTTTGATTTTCTCTTTTATTTTTCTTTCTCACTTTTCTTTTTCCGTTCGGAGGGTGAAGTGCAGAGCGAAGGCCCGCGGCAGCCAACGGCGCCTCTCTTTCCATCACGTGCGTGTTTCGACGCACGCAAAGCCTGACGACCACTTACCCGCTTCGGCGCACCACTTTGCCCCCCCCCCCCCGCTAATTCCCGTCACCTCGAAAGTAGGTCGGCCGAAACGGAAATCGGCGGACAAAGTCGCACTAGTCGGAGCAATGTGCGACCGCGACCCCGGACCGACCCTGAGTGGGTCGGGATTATGCTAAAGAAAATTCTCAAAAACTATATAAAAAAATAAATATTTTTCGCTGTAGATATGTCAAGAGTGCCGCGCCAGGTTGGGGGGGGGGGGCACATCCGACCCGGAGTCGCTGTCGCCAAGTTTAATCCAAGTACAACTACACGTCCCCTCCCCAGGCGCGGTGCGGTGCGTCGGTTCACCGCGCAGACTTTGAAAAAGTTAGTCCGAGTTGAGCAGCCGGCTGACTTGTGCGGTCTTCGCCCCGGCCGCGCCGCCCTTGCCGCGCCCTTCTTTACGGCGGTTCTCATTAAATATGAAAATTCGGTGAGGTGAGGCGCGTAGAGCGAGTGGGCCTGCAAGCGATCACCCCTGCAGCCTGCAGCCAGGCAGCCAGGCTCCGTTGCAACCCTCCACCACCCTTTAAAACAGGGCCGGCACGGCCGCCTTCCGAGAATACAATGCTATGAAACTTTGATTAAAAGTGTTCTTTAGGAATGCCCCCCGCCCACCCTGCCCCGCCAAACAAGACTCCTTGGCGACGTCGAATGACTTGCGGTTCTCTCTTTAGCGGGTTTCTGCGAGCAAGGTCGCCGGCAGCCCGGAAGGAGGCGAAAGTAAACGCCCGGAATGCGGGTCTTTCACCAATTTGGCGGCGAAGAAAGGAGAGAGAGAGAGAGAGAGAGAGAGAGAGAGAGAGAGAGAGAGAGAGAGAGAGAGAGAGAGAGAGAGAGAGAGAGAGAGAGAGAGAGAGAGAGAGAGAGAGAGAGAGAGAGAGAGACTCACCGTGCATTCAGGCTCGCCGACGTAGCACATGTCTCCGGACTGCGTGGTCGGCGACCACAGGTGTTCGCCGTTGATGGCCGACTCCGCCCAGTCGGGTGTCGCCCTGAACTCGCGCTGTGCGCCCTCCGCGCTCACCGCCCGCCTGGAAACAGAGAGAGAGAGAGTCAGCGGACTCCCGGGGAGAGAGAGAGAGAGAGAGAGAGAGAGAAAAGGAAGAGTGGGATAACAACATGCGAGAGGAGGAGGAAACGACCTCAGCTTTATGCGCACTCCACCTGGATTGTTTTTGTCATCGGTTATTGATTGAAAACGACAGGAGATTTCTCAACTTTTGCTTTCATTGACGATAAAACCCTCTCAGGATTTGTCATGCATCCGTACCGAAGTTGTTTCCCCACAGAACAACCTTCTCAAGGTGAAACAGCCCTCCTTTAAAACGGCGTGCGAAGATGCGGTGATAAGAGGCTCGCCCGAAGAAAAGCGAGTCATTAACGTTGCCCACCCCACCCCGCCCCACCCCGCTGTGCCCTTCATTACTTTACGCCATCAATCACGGAGGCCGCGAACTCCCCCCCACCTGGAATATTGCTCTGGGGATCGCAACATCCTGCCTTTCGTCGATCGTGCGGTGGATCCTGTGGCCGCAAACACGAACAGCCAGTCATGGCCGCGCCCATCATCTAGGCAGCCTTTTAAAGTTTAAAACAAAATTCACAAAATAAAATTATTTGTGACTCCCTGAACGAAATCCGTGAAAATATTTAGCTTTCTGGGCAAAGTAAGCCGTCACTGCGAAAAGAAACAAAAAGATAGAAAAAAAAACAAAGGTCCTGGATCGATCTATGAGACTTTGTCTGCCCAACTGTTTTTTTTCCCACCCATCTTCCAGACACCATTAAAAATTCGCGAGAAGAAAATAAAAAGACCGGCGACGATACTCAGCCCGCCCGCCTCACATTCGCACACACAGCAGTGCGAGCCGCGCGCCCGGGCGAAATAAAAGCTCTTAGGTACAACTCCAAGTGCGATATCAAAGTGAAACTTGGCTCTCTGTCTGGCAACGCGACGCGCAGTACTCCCGCCTGTACTCCGCGGAGAGAGCCCTCGCAGACGTGTGCACCCCCCTCCCCCTCATCCCCCCCGACCCGCGTAACGGGCCGCAGCACCTCCACAAGACGGTAAACTCCGTTACAAAAAATTAAAAAGAAAACACCATCAAGTTTTTGCGGTAAAGTTATGTGGCAGGGACGCTAGAACCGCGCTAATAACGGCGCGGAACGGTCGGGAATTAATCTAGCACGAAAAACCCAAACCCGGCCCAACCCCTCCACTTCCGGGCCGCCCACGCCGCGAAATGTCGGATATAGGTGATTGTTCGCGGCCACAATGGTCGCGGGGAAGTTCCTCTCGCCTCGCCGGAGCACAGGGCCAGGGCGGCGGGCCAGCGGGTACTTACCGGAGCAGGGAGGCGGGTCCCGGCGGGGGTAACCTCCAACGGCCGGTAGGATGAGCGGAACTTAAACTTACCTCGGCAACTTGGTGCGAGTGAGCGAGAGATAAACAAAGGGCTTCCTTGCACCGCCGCTGCACAGTGGGCCGGAAGACCGGCGCAGACGGCCAAAAGTCTGGACGCGTTTTGAGCTCCAGAGTCGCTAAACGGGACTCGAATCGAACGTGCGACCCCACCGATGGACTCCTCGTTCGGAGCAGAGCAACCCATCGGTGGTCTCCCGGGCCACTGTGCGCTGGCCGTCGCGGGCGTACCTGGCGATGTGGAGAGGCGGCGGCTGGGCGGGCGCCGCCATGGCCAGGGCCTTGTAGCGCGCCTGTTCATCGGTGGGCAGCACGATGTCCACGGAGCGCGACCGCAGCGTGCCGGGCGGTGGCGGCTCCAGCGTCGAGCCCAGCGAGGCCCCCGCCGGCGGCACCACCTCCTCCGCCTTGCCGCCGGCGGGGGCCTTGTTGATGAAGCACGAGTCGACGGACGCGGCGCGGTCGCGCTTCAGCTCGGGCACCGCCAGGTAGAAGTCCCGCACCAGCAGCCCGGCCTGGTTGGGCGCGGGCGGCACGGCCGCGTCGCTGCCGTCCGACGTGGCGTCCGAGGCGTACTCCAGCGAGCTGCTGCCCTGCGGCACCAGCATGCACGCCTCGGGGGGCTCCACGATGAAGAGCGCCTCCTGGCGCTGGATGGAGCGGCGCCGCACGGGGGACGCGGGCGGCGGCGTCGGCGGCCGCTCCTGCTCGGGCGACGCCGGCGACGCGGACAGCGTGACGCGGATGCCGCACGCCACCACGTCCTGCCCCGGCCAGGGCGGCGGCGACTCCGGCGCCCCCTCGTCGTCGCCATCGTCCGAGTCCTCGCCGATGTCGTCGGACGAGTCATCGTCGTCCGAGTCGACGGGGGAGGCCGGCGCCGGCCAGCTGGACACTGCCGGCACGGGGTCGCGGCTCCACTCCTCCATCAGGGCGCAGTGGATGCAGTACACGGTGCGCTCCCCCGAGGACCGGCGTCGCTGGAAGCGGCTCCTCGCCGGCACCTCCAGGAACGCGCCGGACTCCTCGCTGCTGTCCGCCCTGGCCGTGGACGCCGACGGCGCCGACGGCGTGGGCGGAGGGACGTAGCCGCCGCCGCCAGGGCCGCCCACGCCGTCGAAGCTCTTGGAGCGCTGGCCGCCGACGTGCGGCACGCGCAGCAGCGACGAGGACGCCGCGTCCGCGTCGGGCGCGGCCGGCACCTCCATGCGCTTCGCCTCCAGCTGGATCTCGTCGAAGGAGGCGCTCCGCACCGTCTTGGGCACGTCCAGGCTGGACTGCATCTTCATGTCGGCGCCGGTGGGCGTGCGCGAGCGCTGGAACGTGTTCCTCAGGCGCTGCATGGCCGACGGGGCCGACGGCGCGCGAGACCGGCTTCCTCATCGTGACCACGTCGCCACCCTCGCCTCGCCCCGCGCACCGAGGCCTCGGACGCCGCGGAGGCCGCCAAGGCCCTGGCCCAGCAGGCCCCAGCTCCGCGCACCGCACGGCCACCGCAACGGCTGCAAGCAAGGAGCGCGTCAGACCTCGGCGTCGAAGCCTAGCCGCGCCATCAGTTGCATGCCGTGTGTGTGTGTGTGTGTGTGTGTGTGCGGTAAGCTAAGCCGGTAAGTTAAGTAGTACATAACTAAGTGTGTGTGTCTATGAGTCGGAGAGAGAGAGAGAGAGAGAGAGAGAGAGAGAGAGAGAGAGAGAGAGAGAGAGAGAGAGAGAGAGAGAGAGAGAGAGAGAGAGAGAGGGAGAGGGGGGAGTGAAGCGATCCCCACGTCCCCACTACGCCCGCCCCACTGCTTGCTGCCCTGGTTTGCGAGCTGACCGCCTCAGGGTGTTCAGGGTCAAGTCCTGCGCCATGTTCCGGACACGGCCGGCAGGCCAGAAGACCGTTGGAGGCGGCCAAAACTCTCGACGCTCCAGAGTCGCTAGATGGGACTCGAAGCGAACGTGTGACCCCACCAATGGATTACTCCCGGAGTGAGGAATCCATGGTGGGGGGGGGGGGAGGGAGTCGTCACACTTTTAGTTCGAGTCCTGTTTAGCGACTCTGGAGCTAAGACAGGTCCAGAGTTTTGGCCGCCAGCGCCGGTCGTCTGGCCCACTGTGCTATGCCAAGGTGACGCGCCGCAGCCCGGCTCACTTTCTCCACCAGAGACCCCTCCTCCGCTTCTCTCTCGGGGCCACCGGGCGCCCAGGGCCCCGCGGGGGGCACAGTGGAGTGGGGCGTGACCGTGAGCTCGGTCACCGTGGTGGCCCCCCCATCACCGGAACCAGCTCACAAAAAAGGACGTAAATAAATGCGACGTCGGGGATTTGAACCGGTGGCCTTCGGTTCACCAAGCTGACACTCTTAACCACGCGGCTACGACGACGGGGTCCGACGGGAAGGCCACTGGCACGCCACAGGGGGTCGGCGTCGGAGAAAGACTTTCCGACGAAAGGCAAGGCTGCCAGAAAACACGCCATACTCCGACAGGAGATTTTCAGGCCCGGCTGCTCACAATGGGATAGGTACCGGGAATTGCGCAATAATGACTGGAGGCCCACACCACGTGCCGCAATGTTGCCCCTCAGGCTAGGTGCTCCGGCCTCGCTACGCCATGGCTTCCAGGAACCACGCCGGGAGAGGACACATTTCACGGTCTGTGTGCGAATCCGTTCCCGGGACAGTCCTGAGGGAGCGGATCAGGACAGCACGGGGAGCGCGACACACAGTGGGCCAGGACACCGGCGCAGCCGGTCAAAACTCCACACGCGTTTTGCGCTCCAGAGTCGCTAAACAGGACTCAAAAAGAACGTGTGACCTCACCAATGGATTCCTCGTTCGGAGAGCAATCCATTGCTAGGGTCACACGTTCTGTTCGATTCCTGCTAGCGACTCGCGCCTGGCAGGCAGGCAAAGACAGGCAGTCGAACTCGGCCGCGCGCCGGGTTGCCTACCCCGCCGTCCGCGGGCGCTCCGTTGGCTGGCAAGCAGCGAGCGGCGCGGTGCGAACATGACAGAGGTCCTGGACGCCCTCTGTTTGCTGGCGCGAATGATGGAAGTCTAATGCCACTTCCGAAAGGCCCCTCTCTGCGAACTGAATGGTGCATACGTCAAGCCGATTGGGTGGGGGAGGGGAAAGGCTTTGGAAAGGGAGGCTTAGAAATTATGAGACATTTCCCTAATCGCGACCGTCTATAAGCCGGTCGCCAGATGGGGATCGCAGATCCCAGGCGGGGCGGGGCGAGGCGGGGCGGGGCGGGGCGGGGCGGAGCGGAGCGGAGCGTTCCTTGCTGATAGACCGCCTCCCGGCTAGCGGCTTCGACAAAGCACGCCTTCTTTTATTTCCACATTCTTTTGCTGCTCCCTTCTATCCCCTTTCCCGTCACCCTGCCTCGGTCATGCCGCCAGGCGTGCATGCGTTATCACACGTGTCAAACTTGGAGTGGTGATGGGGGCTGGCACACGCGCCTTACCAGTGTTACCAACAGGCACAAACTTCGAGAAAAAAAAAAATGACTGTGTGATTTTGCTCTCGCCTATCAGGGTAGCTGTAATAGACCTGCAGCACCTGCCCCTAAGCCTATTACTCCGCATTACTCGTGGCACAGGTAATCTACGGGGGCCCCGCGGGCACAGTGGGCCCCCACCGCAAGCCCAGCCAGCGCTGCCTCACGAGTAGGCCAAAATTCCCACGATGCACCGGAAAGGGTTGCCACCTCAGCCCTTGGCAATATCTGGTCTTGGCTTCGGAACTAATGCATGCGCAGGCTAACGTTGCTGAGACCAGCGCCGGTTGGCCGGAGGACCGGTGGAGTACCGCCGTGTGCCAGCGTCGAAGAGTGGCCCGAAATCGGTCTGCCCGCGCTTATCTCCCAGCCTCACGGGGACTGAACTCTGAACGGGGCCCCGCGCCACACACACACACACATACACACACACACGCACGCACGCACGCACGCGCACACACTCACACACTCACACACACACACACACACACACACGCAAAACAAAAAAAAAAAAACAAACGAAAAACGGGCTTGTTACTGCGAAGAAGGTGAAAGCATTGTAGAGTTTTTCTGAGCAGCCGCCAGCCCCACACACGGCAATCTAGCCGCGTAATCCTGAAGCTGCCTCGGCAGCCCAATTCGGCCCACTCATGGCTCAAGTTGGTCTGGCCGCCGGAGCGATTCACACATCAAAGTAGTTTCCAGTGGCGCGACTAAATTGCAGAGACTGCGTTACCGGCGGTGCCTCCACGGTGTCGCTTGCAAATTACGGCGTCAGGTCGAATTGTCGCCAAGTTGTGCAGCTTTGCATAGTGGGCCAGAAGACCGGTGCGGACGGGCACAATCCAGGACGGGTTTTGAGCTCCGGAGTCGCTAAGTGGGACTCTGGAGAGCACTCCATTGGTGGGGTCACACGTTCGGCTCCGAGTCCCATTTAGAGTATTGGCCGCCTGCGCCGGTTCTGGTCCACTGTGCATTGCACGGCCGGGGTCGAAGGACGCGCAGTGCCCACTAGGTGTTGATGACGCCCCCACCCTCACCCCCACCCCCGCCGTTTGCCTGCGGGCCCAACTAATCCCTTGAACAAGCTGCCTGGGACTCGTGGCTCAGGGGCCGGCGGGCCGGGGGGCTGGCACGGCACTTGCAGTGTGCAGGTGTTTAAACACCTGCACCAGCGCACCTGGAGGCCACAAGGCGGCGCGCAAAACGCCTCGCGGCCAAGTTTTAGATATGCAGAACACCAAGCAAAATTATTATTTCTCGAACGTTGTTTTTCCTCCGCATTGCGGGAGGTTTCCTCGTTGTATATTACAGCAAAAAACACACAAAAAAAAAAAAAATTCGTAAATCATTGAACTAAGAGGATACTCAGTTTCAGTAAACTTCTTTTTACTGCTGTTGTTTTTTTTCAGTGCAGGCCAAACTGCCGAGCGCCAGCCGGATTCTAATCATCCATAAAACTAAAAGAACACTCAGTTTCAGTCTACTATATGTTGTTGTTGTTTTCTTTTTTTTTCTTTTCGCAGTGAAGACCTCGCTGCTGCGCGCAAGCCGGGCCATTCCGAGCACGTCTTTGCGCTCTACAAGACCACTCCTTTTCCTCGGCTCAGCTCCATTCATCCGGCTGACATTTTTCTGAGTCTCGCCGCCGGTGCCGCTGAATATTGTTGCTGTCCCGATGAAAGGTTAGCCGCCGATGAGGGCGAAAATGAAGGCCGTACGCAAACTCGACCCTTCCCCGCTCGCTACACAGACACGCTTTCAGGCCGCGGCAGAGAGGGGGGGGAGGGGGAGAGTTGAAGGGCACCAGGTGGAGAGGGAAGGGGGGGGGGCACAGGGCCGACCATCCTGTACAGTACCCACCGACAAGCAGCAGAGAGCAGAGGCGCGCCCACTCGAGTGTCTAAAACCCGCGACACGTTGGTATTTCATTAGAGCGAGACACGTGGGTGACACGTGTGACACCGGGTGGGAGTAGGCCCTGCCGTCCTACACTATCACGGCCTGCCTCGCAGCACGCCTGGCAGCGTAGGCAGGCGCGCTGTCAGTATGTACAGCCTGTGTCCTTGGCATTGAGGTCTGCCCTCACCAAGCACCCCCCCCCCCCCCTCTCTCTCTCTCTCTCTCTCTCTCTCTCTCTCTCTCTCTCTCTCTCTCTCTCTCTCTCTCTCTCTCTCTCTCTCTCTCTCTCTCTCTCGGCCCTTTTTCAACGACTCGGTGATAGATCGGTCCCGTGCAGTTGCGCGTCTCTATCTGCCATCAACGAAACACGCTCCTAATTTCAATAAAAAAAAAGTCCAAAAGGTCGAATTTCCCTACGAAAATTCCTAAGTCTCGTGAACGTCATTTTTAGTTTTCTGAGAGTCTCGTGACGGGAGTGTAGAAACGGAAACATCGTTTCCTGGCCGCGCAAAGTGGTAAACCTAAAAAAAAGGCAGCAAAAACAATGATTGCCCTTTAATTAAGCTAGCCCTTTCTGCGCGTAAAAGCAAAGGGATGAAAGAGGACGTGTCCAATCGGGGTCGAACCCTAATCCCAAGGATCGCTGGGGTCACTCGCAGCACGTCCTTCTTTGGCAGGTGTTTAGTCGACAATGCGTTTACTGCCCCTCAACAGCTCTCTAAGCTCTCCGCCTCTCTCTCCCTAGCTCTCTCAGTCTCTCTCTCGCCATTGAAAACCCATCGCAGCCAGCGAACCAGGGCAAACCCGAAACCGTGGCATATTGGCTGGGAATCGAGCTTCAGCCGCCTCTATCGGGTCGATTCCAAAATCACGGGGGCGAGGCAGCAAAGAACACACACACACACACACAGACAAACACACACACACACACACACCACAAAAAGGGGGGGGGGGCGGGGTCTGGAAAAATGATAATATCGGAATGAAGCACTGCAAAGAGAGGAACCAGGAAGGAAGGCAGAGCAGGCAGGGGGCGAGACAAGCCGTGCCCCGCCGTGCCACACACGGGTTGCCCTGGAAACACGCGGTGACGTCACGGCGCGCCGCGTGGCCGTGCACAGTGGCGCTGCACAGTGGGTCAGAAGACCGTTGAGGCGGCCAAAACTCTAGACGCGTTTTTGAGCTCCAGGGTCGCTAAATGGGACTCGAATCGAACGTGTGACCCCACCAATGGATTGCTCTCCGGACGAGGAGTCCATCGGTGGGGTCACACGTTCGATTCGAGTCCCCTTTAGCGACTCTATAGCTCAAAACGTGTCCGGGATTTTGGCCGCCTCAACGGTCTTCTGACCGACCCACTGTGCGCTTCCCTGGCGCTGCCCCCGCGTCGTCGTCGACTACTTCAAGTCCATCCCCGACAGGGGCAGCACACCAAACCACCCCGTCTCCTACGCATTCTCAAAATAAACACAAAAAAATAAAAAATACGACGTTTTACTGTGTGCGCGCGGACTAGAACGGGACTAGGACCAGACGGAGGGATGGATATTTGCGGTGGCCTAAAAATTCGTTCCAGCGCAGCGCGCGACGCAGCGGCACATGCCAGGCTTTCCACTCGACGCGGCAAGTGTTCCCAGCGGCCCCCCTCCCCTCCCCTCCCCTCCCCTCCCCTCCCCTCCCCTCCCCTCCGCTCCCCCTCGCGACGCGAAAGAAGGAGTTGCCGGCCCTGCGTGCGAGAAACAGACGAAATTCCTGTTGACAAATCCCCTCTTGCAGCGTGTCGGGGACAAAGCACGACTAGAGGAGGCGGGAAGAACGAGTCTCTCTCTCTCTCTCTCTCTCTCTCTCTCTCTCTCTCTCTCTCTCTCTCTCTCTCTCTCTCTCTCTCTCTCTCTCTCTCTCTCTCTCTCTCTCTTTCTCTCCCCGCGTTGTTTTGCCGTCTCACTTGTTGACGCCAGGCTAGTTGCGTGTGCTGTGCTGATCCACTGTAAATAACCGCCAAGACAGCAGCAGCCAAGAAGTGAGGCATCACAGTCAATCGCTGTTGTGCGCAGTGGACACGAACGACGATTTGGGCGAGTTTAGTGTCGGACGATGCGTGAGAAGCCACCATTTGTCAAACTGAAAAAAGTTTCCCTCTTGACAGGACGGTGCACAGTGGGCCAGAAGACCGGCGGAGGCGGATGATTGGGGACGCGTTTTGGGCTCCAGAGTCGCTAAACGGGACTCAAAACGAACATGTGACCCCACCAACGGATTCCTCGTTCGGAGAGCAATCTATCGGGGGTCGCAGGTTCGGTTCGAGTCCTGTTCAGCGACTCTAGAGCTCAAAACGCGTCTAGAATTTTGGACACTTGCGCCGGTCTCCTGGCCCACTGTACGGCGGCGCTGTCGTGGACACGTGATGATGGGTAACCTTTTTTCGGCTGTTTCTCTGCTGTACACGAACGGACACGCACTGGGGAGAGAGATGGAACCTTCCCTGGTGGCCGTAACCATTCCGGCCTGCCTTCCCACTTTGAGGCCCACTTCGCGGCAGAAATGGAAAAAACCGCTGTTGGTGTGTGACTGTTTGTGCGGCGGAGCGGACGGGCTGAGACTGCGAGATTTCATCTGCGACTGTGTGTCAACGGCACGTCATGCCTGCGGCCACAATGCCCCCCCCCCTCCCCCCTTTCCCCCACCCTTCCGCCCCTGTCGCCCCACGAGGACGATCACCTACACTGTCCTAATTGGGTGACCTCGTGCCATCAAAACATGTCGTTTAGATTCACCCAAAAAAAAAAAAAAAAAAAAAAAAAAAGAGAGAGTTATTCGCCTATGGCTCTTGAAACTTTTCCGTATCCCCGCGGCCACACAGGCCGAGCCGACCGCAAATACGGAACAATCTCCCATGCATAGTAACAAGGGGGCCCGCATACGGCTGCCAGGCAGGCCTTGTTAGCTCGGCCGCGCAGTGGGCCAGAGGACCGGCGCACGCGGCGAAAACTCTAGACGCGTTTTGAGCTCCAGAGTCGCTAAATGAGACCTGAACCCTCGCATGTCTTCCTCGTTTGAAGAGCAATCCACTGGTGGGGTCTCACGTTCGGTTCGAGTCCCATTCAGAGGCTCTGGAGCTCAAAACCCGTCCGGAATTTCGACCGCCTCCGCCTTTCTTCTAGCCCACTGGGAAGGGTGGAGCAAGTCAGGCAGCGGATATTGAAAATGGCTGGAGCAATAAAAGTCAGGTGACACGGGGCGCTCCGGACAGCTCAACAGTCCCACTGGGCTGGCGACCTGCACGGCGCGTCGCAACTGGAAATTCCCGGAGAACTTTTCGGAAAAATAATTACCTCCGATCCTTGAATAATAATTCCAAATTGTTTCTATTTTGTAAAAGTTTTTCACAAGGTGTAGTAATCCTTTTTTTCTTTTTTAAATTGAAGTTTTTGGAAATTTCCGATGGAGCTTCAGACTGCACTTCCCGGGACGTCCCAATTTACCGGCGGAGCTCTGCGGGGCTCAGCCCGACCGTTCGTCCGTCCGTCCGTCCGGCCCTTCAAATGCACTCGCCCCGCGACGCTCTCAACGCGCACCAGCTCAATACTGCACAAACTCACCCCCTGACCCGAGCCCGGCCACTGGGGCAGCTTCAAAGCGAAGCGAGGTTCTGAAATCCGTTTTAAAAAAGACACCTAAAAGGCCCTCCTTTTTCACCACCTGCTCTTTTTTAGATTCATCGCTGTCCAATGCTTTTCCTCATTCCGCTGTTAGCACAAGACAGGGAGGGCGGCCCATTGACGCAAGCGGCCAATTCCCCCGTTAGCTTGCGCTTTGTTCTCTACGGAAAAAAAATATAAATAACAAAGACAAAGAAGGTCTTCATTCGCTTGGATCCGCTCCGCCTCGGGCGGGCCTCAACAGCCACCATCACATCGACGCACAGTGGGCCAGAAGGCGGGTGGGGGCGGTCTGTGCCTGTGTGTGCTAGCTGGACGTAAAGAGTGAACGGCCGTGTTGTAGGAAAAAGAGGGAGAGAGAGCGAGAGAGAGAGAGAGAGAGAGAGAGAGAGAGAGAGAGAGAGAGAGAGAGAGAGAGAGAGAGAGAGAGAGAGAGAGAGAGAGAGAGAGAGAGAAAGAGAGAGAGAAAGCCTAGGGAGGGAGCTCCTGACCGGATGGAAGCTTTCCGCGCGAATTATGGCGTGAGATTTGGGCCCGCGCCCCGCCGTCCCACTGTGCGTCGGCCCGGGAAGGGGGTGGGGTGGGTGGGGGTCCGCAGGGTCGAAGGGTCGGGGGTCAGGCCGTCGGGTCGAGGGGCTTCCGAGACAGTGAGGACTTTGGCGGCCATACAGACAGGGCCAGGCAGCCGGGGTTGCAGGGCTCGTTTAATTAACCCTTCATACCGTGAAACACTGCCAAACTAGTGGGCTGTTTATTTTTACAGCGAGCCTCCGTCCTTCTGATTAAATTGAACTAGTTACTGCACGGCGAATGAGACCCTCGACCGAGGCTACATCACACTGTTGGCAGCGTCGGGAGGGATATCCCCGCAGAACGCCTGGCCTGCGTATTTTCACCAAAGCTACTGTATTCACTCAATAGGTACAAAATAAACAATAATTTTTTGCGGGGGGAGGTGGTGTGGGGTCGCGAATGTTTGGCTGTGGGGCCGCGCAAATGTTTGGCAGCCATTTTTGGGTCGCAAGCCGAATAAGGTTGGGAACCGCTGGTGTAGGTACCGTAGGTACCCCTTTTTGAATCTTTAAAATTAAAACTCTTGCTCCTTTTTGCTACGTTTACTATCCCACTGGCGTGGCCAGGCTCCTGCCCGCGCACGCTCCGCCACAGTGGAGCTCGGTGTGCCGGCACAGACCGGTAGGGGCTGAGGTCCTGCCCAACCGGCCCCATTGTTTCCCATGCGACTCTGGAGCTCAACACGCGTCCGGGATTTCGGCGGCCCTCCGGTCTTCTGGCCCACTGTGCGACGCTAAGACGGTGCTCCGCGGTCTAATCGTGCTCAGCGTTTCGCTGCCGTCCACGCAGGGCCATGCCATGGCCATGCCGCCGCCGGTGTCGGCCTGAATGCTGCATGCTGCTCGCGCGCGCGCAGGCTATTGTAATATTCAGTCCGCCAACTTCATGATTTTTCAAGTCCTCGGCTTCTCCTAAATCTCCTCCACTCTACCGCCCCGGCGCGCGGGCAGCGAGCGTGGAGTGTGCTTACTCACAGTGGCGTGACCGTTGCCCCTGCCGCCGCCGGCCAGGCGGCCGCCGAACACGGGTTTTTGACTGCAGTACACTGTTCCTGGCACACCCAGAAAACTGATTTCTTGAATCAAGTAAAATTTACTTGATGCAAGTAATTTTTTGCATTAATGTGTCTAAGTCAAATAATTCTGCTTTGAGTGAAGTAGAAATATGCTTGATACGGTTAGAGTTGAATGAAATGCGAAGCCTATTAGTATTGATCTGACACTCAGTTCAGCTTAAATCAAGTATTTTTAATCAAGAAAAATATTTCACTTGATTCAAGAAATAATTTCTCTGGGTGCAGCGAAGGCCGCTTCGCCGCGGCAGCTCCATCGAGTCCCACTTTAATTAGTGGAGGGCCATAAGACGGTCTGGCCGGCCGGCCTCCGGGGGCGCATCGCTGCATCGGGGCGCAACAAGTACGCTGCACTGGCGGACCCGCCGCACAGTGGGACAGACGACCGGTGGAGGCGGTCCAGATCCCAGACGACGGCTTTTCAGCTCTGTGTATTCAACGGCGCACGCGCTCGCCCACGCGTTTACACTACCAAGCGACCCTGCCTGATGTTATTGGTCTGGGAACAAAACGTGAATTCGGTGGCGTAGTTAGACTGGGGGGGTGGGGGTGGGTCCGCTTGCGAGTACACGCAGCAGTGCGTCTGTGTGCGGCAGTGTGTGCTTCGCTGTTGGCCCTACAGAAGCATGTTACAACTGGATGTTGCCGCCACACGCTAAACCGCCCCGGGCGTCACAGTCTGCTATTCTACGCGCGCGCGCGCGCGCGTGTGTGTGTGTGTGTGTGTGTGTGTGTGGGGTTGGATCAGGATACACATTGAAGATCGCGGACGAAGCTAATAGCGGTCGCAGCAACTCTCTCTCTCTCTCTCTCTCTCTCTCTCTCTCTCTCTCTCTCTCTCTCTCTCTCTCTCTCTCTCTCCCTCTCTCTCTTTCTCTCTCTCTCTCCCTCTCTCTCTCTCTCTCTCTCTCTCTCTCTCTCTCTCTCTCTCTCTCTCTCTCTCTCTCTCTCTCTCTCTCTCTCTCTCTCTCTCTCTCTCTCTCTCTCTCTCTCTCTTTTTCTCTCTCACTGACGGCTGCATAGTAATTCCCCACCAACAAGCACACGGTCAAGGCTAATTGGGGCAATGTGTTTGGCTGGGCCCGGCGAGCCCGAAAGAGCGTCGCTTGCCGTCTCTCTCGCACTCGTGTGGGTGTGTGTTTCAAGATGGGCCGTACGGCTGCCCTGTGAACGACCAGATCAGCCTGCAGGACACAGCCCGTCCAGTAGCCAAGGCGCAGCGAGGCCGCTCGGAGAGACAGAGACGTTCAATTACACAGAAAATGTCTCTGAACTAGTACATTTTGAAAATTGGAAGGCGGAAAACTACTCTCTTTACCGTTGGCCGTTGGCCGTACCTTCGATCTCTCCAGTCGGCTTTCTTCTTCCCAGGCCGTGGCCTCGGCGAGATAACATTTTGCGGATTGAGTTGCCGGGGGCGGGGGGGGGGGGGGGGGGGGGGGGGGAGTCGGCTAGTGCGCGTAAATGGAAGTGTCGCCGCATTCCAAGAAATGTAATTCTGCGAAATCGCCTCGGTGAAATCAAAAGAAGCAGAAGGACAGAGAAGGGGTGGAAGGGGAGGGAAGAGGGGATTGGCGGGAAATGATGAAGCAGCCCTGTTGCCGGTCTTAGTGCAGGCGTCTCTCTTTGTGCACCAACTGGTGCACACTCACACTCACTCTCTCTCTCTCTCTCTCTCTCTCTCTCTCTCTCTCTCTCTCTCTCTCTCTCTCTCTCTCTCTCTCTCTCACAGACACACACACACACACAAGCACGCAGGCTCACACTCTATACGCACTGAACAACAGACTCGGCGACCCGCGCAAATCTATGCAGATGGCTGAAATCCGCAAAGTCGTGTCTGTATTTGCGCGCACCAGTGGGTGCGTGCGTGTGTGTGTGTGTGACGTCGAACTGAAAATACGAGGATACGGCATCACTGCACCGAACAGCTCATTAGTATTTTAGTAGAACCTATGTATCAAAAAATTCTAATTGGGGTGGGGTCCCTTGTGAATATTCCAGTATTTTCGAGGTTTCTTGATCCAGCAGCATACACTGTTGATCGAACCTCATTTAGAGGAACAATGGTGGCACCCATTCCCAGGTTCCCCGTTGTCCGACAAGACTGAATTGAGGGTAAATTGCTCCGCCGACCATCGTTCTCACTCTCTCTCTCTCTCTCTCTCTCTCTCTCTCTCTCTCTCTCTCTCTCTCTCTCTCTCTCTCTCTCTCTCTCTCTCTCTCTTTCTCTTATCACCGCCTAATGGGGCCGAGGGCCCTGCGCAGGACGCCCTAGATTGAGCGATCCAGGACGACTTGAAACGATTACCTCCATCAAGTTCTCACAAGTCAGGTTGCCCTACGCACAGAGGGCCAGAAGACCACGCGTTTTGAGCTCCAGAGTCGCTAAATGGGACTCGAACCGAACGTGCGACCCAACCAATGGATTGCTCTCCAAACGAGGAATCTATGGGTGGGGCCACACGTTCAATTAGAGTCCCATTCAGCGACTCTGGAGCTCGAAACACGTCTAGTCCAGAGTTTTGGTCGCCTGCACCGGTCTTCTGGCCCACTGTGCGCCAGGAATCGTCGCAATCGCCACAGCAGACGAAGCGATATATCACAGCGAGTGTATGAAAAATTGCGGACATCACAAACATTTGAGCTGGCGAACGCAGAGTTCCACAGCGACTCGCCGTTCGGCAGTTCATCTTGTCGGCCGCGGTGCAGGCGCAGCAACTCATTCGAGTGTGCCAGCTCGCTTCACCTCCACTTTGGCGCGGCGACCGCCTTGCGACCGCGCCTAGCCTCCCGCCGGGGGACGCCGCCCAACTTGGGGAAAATTGCGCCTTTTAGAAGTCTGCCCGCAAACTAGTTCTCACAGTGCGACCTTTGTGGGGGTGGGGCGGCGTATCGGAGCGACCGCGGGGCTGAAAACGGTGCTTCGACGCACGGCCTGCCGAGCCTGCAGCAAATCCTGGTGCCCCTCCCTCCCTCTCCCTCACCCTTCCCTGCCAGACGTGCGCCGACCTCGTAGCAGACAATGCCGTACGTGCACCACCTTCCCCAACGCAGCCACCGCCGCCGCAGCAATGTTGCCACAAAAGTATGCGAAAATCCCCAAGTGTCGCCAACAATGGACTGCGTCTGGCCTACTGTGCGGCCCGGGTTCATAATCGGCCAGGCAAGTCCCGTGCTTTTTCTGCACCTTTTTCTTCCCATGCTAGCTATGCTGATGTTAAACCAATAAAATGAAATTTATAACATGATGCTTCCTTAGCTTTGTTATCACTACCATTTTTCATTTCTTCGCCGTTCTGGCGTGGAGAAGGCCGCGCCACGATTTATAGCCAATTACCAGTGTAAAGCACCCGCACGTGATCCAGCGTTATCCCACCGTGTATGCACTGGTACAGTTTCGAGGCCCCTGGGAAGCTGATACGGCTTCGCCGGCTTCGCCCCCGTACCAGTTACCTCAGTAACCACCCCGTTCGGGCACGTTTCTCCATCATGTACATACACTGTTATTCAGGGGTGCTCTGTAAGGTAGCGCCTTTTGACGCTTGCCCTAGTTTTTGTAGCGCCTTTAGGCGCCTCGCCTGGAGGCGCCTAAAGGTGCCTTATTCTGAGGCGCCTTTAGGCGCTAAGTTTCGAGACACCTTTGGTCCAGCCCACTGGATTCAATAAGGCTCGAGCTGTTGCCCAGGCCAAAGGTGTTTGGGGACCAAGCACCTTTGCCAATGCATTGGGGCCTATGCTGCCATGCATTTCCCATGCAATGCAACCACAAGGTGTATGGACAGCAAACACCTTGTACTGCAACGCATTGGCAAAGGTGCCTGGTCCCCAAACACCTTTGGCCTGAGCAACAGCTCGAGCCTTATTGAATCCAGTGGGCTGGACCAAAGGTGTCTCGAAACTTAGCGCCTTAAGGCGCCTCAGAATAAGGCACCTTTAGGCGCCTCCAGGCGAGGCGCCTAAAGGCGCTACAAAAACTAGGGCAAGCGTCAAAAGGCGCTACCTTACAGAGCACCCCTGAATAACAGTGTACACACCCCTCCACAGTGGGCCAGAAGACCGGTGCAGGCGGTCAAAATCCCGGACGCGTTTTGAGCTCCAGAGTCGCTAAATGGGACTCGAACCGAGCGTGTGACCCCACCAATGGAATCCCTGTTCAGAGAGCTATCCATTGGTGGGGTCACACATTCGATTCGACTCGCGCACTGTGCGTCCGCAGGTTCGAAACCGCCCGAGGCCTGTTAATTTCTTTCTGGCAGTGGCCGCGCTAGCACTACAGGGGGTTAGACACATCAAGCGGGATTCACCCGGGATTACGGTGTGGGGGGCACGCCGAGCGCTCGCGTCACTGCCTTCGAGTCACGCTTCACCCCACAAAAAAACTGTCTTCAGACCTTTTTTTTTTAGGGGTTCCGACGAAGGAGGACCCCTATTGTTTTTGACGGCTCCGCTTCTTCTTTTTTTTATATCCTATTCGGTTTTGGAAAATGAGTACCGCCAAATTATTCGTTACGATAAAAAAATAAGGGTAGCGGGAAGTTTTTAAAAATTTATCGTGGAAATTTTGCGTAATTTGTTAAAACATAAAACTTCAACAATCAAACACCCTTAACCGTTGGTTTTATCGAGAAACGTTTCAAAGACAAAATGTGCCTCAGTAGAAAATTCAAACTTTTGACTCATTAAATTAACGAAAACTTGTCTACGTTACGGTCTAATACGAAAAACATGAATAAATCATTTCCATAGAAACGAATACGATCCACCCGTCAAAATTCAAACTGACCAGTAGAAACAAAGCAGAATGGCGGGAAATTCAAAATGTTCTTTCTGCGCATGCGCTCAATTCAAACCGACCAATACCGAAGACTTCCGGTCAAACCTGATTCAGTTACCACCATGATTTCTGCTCTCCACCTCGCGACTTTCAGTGCTCATACTTCTCAAACAAAGATCACCCGCGTTTTAAAACCGTCCCTTTCCAGTTTTATGAGTTTGTCAAACCAGCGGCGCATCCAACAAAAGAACTTGGAGGGAAAAAAAAGAAGAAAAAATGGGGGCCCTTCTCCCACCTTCCCACACAGTAGGGAGGACCGCCTGCAACTTCGGTGGATCGGGGGAACCGGTGCATTCCAGGCGGCGACCCCAGGGGTTCTCATCTGATGTGGGCCGGGTGAAGGGCGGGGGTTGAGAGCCTTTGGTTTTCGCGGGGTGGTCAGTGGTACCCACAGTGGTACCCCCGCTGTCCGGCGCTCTCTACCGAACATGCAGTGTGAAGGGCCAGCTTCAAAGGACTTATCAACTCCAAACCGACGAATCAGAATGGACCCACTCGCGACCAATTGCGAGTGGCTGGAACGACCGGGGATCGAACCAGTGCCGAGGCCAATCCGCCGAAGCGGACTGCTTTTTAGACACCCAAGCATAGTGGACGACAAATGATCCAGACCACTACGCTATCACGACTGCACGTCTGCCGAGTGTCGGACGACGGGTTTGAGTCGTATTGGGATGAGGGAGGCAGTCGTAAAATGTATTGAAATGTTGGGATTCGATCCCCGGACCTTACTGTTCAAGTCCGACGCCTTAGCGATCTCAGCCACCACGGCTCATGGTAGATGCGGCGTCAGCCGGGCTCTAGACGCGGCAGGGATGGAGCCGCAGTGACCGGGTCATTCGAAAAATGTTGAGAAAAAGTGGGACTCGATCCGTCGACCCTGGTACCGGGAACCGACGCCTATACCACCTATACCACCTGGTACCGCGGTACTTTACTTTACTTTCCTGCCCATGCCTGGTTGGCAATAAAAAACTACTTTTGCAACTATTTTTTAAATTAGCGGAACACCACGCAATGCATGAGCATTGGATTTTTTTTTTTTTTTTTTTCGATTTTTAACAAAACGCTCATGCTTTCCTGTGCCCTTTCACACGGTCCGCATCAGCCGCACCAGGTGGGTTGTGACGGCAGCGCAGGACTCTGGACAACTTTTCCCTAGTTCGTTTTTCATTTTTCGACAAAGGACGTCTCCTGCACCGCCGGTGGGGCTCCACGAGGTGCGCCTCCCACCGCAACCCGCCCTGTAACCCCCCTGCAGCCCCAGGCCGTCCAACCGGAGAAAGCACAACAACAAACGAATAATAACAACAACGCCTCCTTTCTTTGCGGGCCAAACCTGTGCTGCCACGTTAGTAGATGGAAAGCGCAGACTATTTCGGGCCTAACAAACTAAATTGGCTAGTGCATCGTGTTTTTTTTTTAAATTTTTTTATTAATACCATGGGACGTGGCAACCCTGCACCCGACCGTCTTGGCTGCTGGTCATTTTCATTAACCTGGCATTCCGCGCGACGCGTGTCAGACCGTTCCTTACCGTTCCCGCCTCGAAAAATGCTCCACCGGCTACGAGGTGGTGTGGTACAGTGGGCCCGAAGACCGGTGGACGTGGTCAAAATAATACACACGTTATGAGCTCCAAAGTCGCTAAACAGGACTCCGACCGGAGCGTGTGACCCCGATTCCGATTAGCGGGGTCACACGTCCGGTTCGAGTCCCATTCAGCGACTCAGGAGCAGAAAACCCGTCCGGGATTTTGACCGCCTCCACCAGTCTTCTGGCCCACTGTGCGTGGCCCGGGTCCCTGGACCTGGTCGCGCGACGCGGAATGCTGGAGATTAAAATTGTTGGCTGGCTGCCTCACACTGCTAAGCGAGTTCAGGTTGCCCGGCCCGTGTGACACGGCAACTTTGAAAGCACCGCAAAATAAAGAAAAAGTGAAAAGGAAAAAATAAATAAATTAAAACGCGGATAGAGTAGGAGAAGGAGTGGGCGGAACAACTTCAACATCGCTAACTTTTTTTTTAAAAGAAACTATGATGTTTTTTTTTTGTTTTTTTGAGCATAATATTTATAAGCTGTGCTCTTTCTGAGAAAAACACACTGACCCAGCAATATGTCGTTGGTAAAAGACGAAGGCGCTCAAACAAGTTCATGTCCAGCGCCAAGTTCGGGCCCGGCTGAGAAAAAGTAGCGTCGCATCACCGAAACAGACCGCCTGGAAGGCAACCGCGACGACAATAAACACAGGTGGTGGCAGTATTTGAACCGGAAACCTATTGCGCAACAGTTCGCCGCACTACCGCCAGCGCCACCGCGCCACGCTCGTAAAGGTAGAACAAACCAGCGCCATAACGCACGGCCGGGCCACCCTGTCACTGGCCTGTTACGGCCATCGGCGCAGCCTTGAAAGGCGGGGCGGGGCGGGGCGGGGCGGGGCGAGCGGGGTGCAGCAGAGGTGCGGCGGTCATTAAAAAGTTACGTCTGTCATAGTACTGCGTGTGGCGGTTTCGTCTCCCGAGGGGGGGGATGCAGGTGCTGAAGTGAGAGCCAGAGAGAGAGAGAGAGAGAGAGAGAGAGAGAGAGAGAGAGAGAGAGAGAGAGAGAGAGAGAGAGAGAGAGAGAGAGAGAGAGAGAGAGAGAGAGGGAGAGAGAGAGAGAGAGAGAGCGTATGCGTGGGTGTGCCGCGCTGGCTTGATGGAGTCAGTCCGTTGCTGCTGCAGGGTGATATGGTGATGGCTCAAGGTGGGGTGGTGGTGGGCAGCAGGGCATGAGTGGGGCGGGGCGGGGCGGGGTGGGGTGGGGCGTGGCGGGGCGCGCACTCAAGTCGGAAAGGGGGCGTGCCCCAGAGTCCACGACCCGCTGGTAAATAATGCATCCTTCATTACAGTCTGGCGTCCTGCCGGGACCTGACGGGAGATGGCTCGTGCACTGGGGCCCTAGCGGCCAGCACAGAGGCTGACGGCACCGCTGCTGTAGCGCCGACCCGAGTATAGTTACCTCAGCTCACCCGCTCCAAAGTCACCACGACGATTGTCCTGATGACCATAAGCGTTCCTCTCTAAGAAAGAAACTAGAACGGAACAGTTTGAGTCGACTTTACCCGACGCTCGCACGCGCGCACGCGAGAGCCAGGCACAGTGAGGATGATTGCTGGCCCACAAAGGGGCACAGTGCGCGAAGAAAGAGGCGAGGGAGGTTCTTGGAGAGGCGGCGCCCCCGGCGGGGCTCAGCCTGGTCCATGCGTCCTGCGGGGTCATTAGTGGGCCGGGTGGGGCCCCACGGTGGGGCGTGTCGCGGACGTGCCGGCCCGGCAGGCAGGCAGGCGGGGCGGACCGAGCAGGCAACCATCACGGCACACCTGCCCAGGTTATCGGCCGCCGGGCCCTGCTCTGCCCGGCCAGGCTAATCCGCCAAATTGTTGCCGACCGGAGGCAACTTGGCGGCCGCTTCCGACTGAGGCTCTGCTCCTGTCGGCCGCACGTCCCGCCTGCACTGGAAAAACGGCACAACGCTACACTGCAAGAAAAAGTGTGGATAGTACAACAAAAGTACAACGAAAACGGTACAATAAAAGTACAACAGGGATTGTAGAAAGTACAACGAGAATTGCCTGGACTGCACAGCAGCACAGCACTTGTCATGCCGGTTCCATTGTACTTTGTGCAACAATTGTTGTACTTTGAAAGCACAATAAATTCTTCATGAAAAAAAAATTGCCAGGAATTTTTGTACTTATTTTGTTGTGGTTTTTCCTTGCAGTGTACGTCGTCGAATTTTCTGAATCGATTTCTCGTTGCTCGCGGCCTCTAGCCTGGGCGGCCCGATCCATTGCGTCACAACGGTGCGCGTCCCTGGGGCTGGCAGTGCATCCCACCCGGCCGCCCGTCAACAAAGTTGGAGCCACAGTCCTGTCCATTAATCAGGCCGGCCAGGCTACGCTGCACGTCCCACTGTGACGAGCACACCGCCAAAGAATTAAATTGAAAATTTAATTCACTTACTCGTTCCAAGTAGAGTAGCTTGGTTCAAGAATCGAAGGATTGCTCTCCGAAAGAGGAGTCCATCGGTGGGGTCACACGTTCGGTTCGAGTCCCATTTAGCGACTCCGGAGTCAAAACGGTCTCCCGGCCCACTGTGCGG
Organism: Stenchaetothrips biformis; assembly: GCA_030522485.1. NCBI lineage: Eukaryota > Metazoa > Arthropoda > Insecta > Thysanoptera > Thripidae > Stenchaetothrips > Stenchaetothrips biformis. The sequence continues at coordinate 11,505,364 of CM060103.1, read as the reverse complement.
CGAACCCCGCGTCTGATCGATGCCCCCACTTTCTTCACGGTGCACCTGACCTACTTCTCGGCGCAGGCCTCCAAAACAGCGCGATGGAGGTACCGCAACAGGTCGCAATGCGCGCGCCACCTGCACGGCCCACTGTGCGGCGCGAGGGCCGCTACGGTCGAGCCTCCAAACAAAAGCCTCCCCGAAGTCCCAGGCAGCCGTCAAAGGGGAATCACGGCAGAAGGGGCCATCAGTGGAAGCAGGAAACACTACGGCACGCCGCGGCAAGTCACAAAGGATGGAGAGTGATGCCTCGGGAGTGCCGGCGCCGCACGGCCCACTAGACGGAGCAGTGTTGCCACATAAAGCGGCAAAAATTCCCGCTTCTCACTGGTGTTGAAAGGATTGCCAACTTAAGCCTGGCCAGTAGGCGGGCTGCTCGATGGCTTCATCATCATCATCATCATAATCATCATCAGCGCTGCGCCGGTAGGCCTCTGCAGACCTCCAGCGAAGCCAAGATGTGTCCCGGTAGACAGGCTGAAGTTGGCAACCCTTTCGACAATGGTGCCTCATGGCGATTTTTGCCTACTTACGTCAATTTCACAGCACTGGCTCTCTCGATCTGGCTCTGTGTCTTTATTGTTTCGATGCGAACAGAGTTGTGGCCCCACATGACACGCGATTTAAAAGGGCCGCGGGTGATTTATGTTTTCCGCTTTGCGTCAACACATCCTTTGGCATCAGACACCACAGTAATATTATATTCGCTTGGACGAGCGAACTTGCCGCAAAATGGCCAAAAGTGGAACTTAAAAATGCCAACGACTTTGAATTTCCAAGATATTTTTTAGCAGTGAGGGAGCCCGCATCCTCGTCCGACCTGTTGCAGCCTCAGACTGTACCAAAAAAAAAAAAGAGAGTGGCCAAGCAACAACAAAAGGACGCACTGCACCGCACTGTGGGTCAGAAGACCCGTGGAGGGGGTCGAAATTCCGCACGGATTTTGAGCTCCACAGTCGCTAAATGGAACTCGAACCGAACGTGCGACCCCCACCGACAGATTGCTCGCCGAACGAGGAATCCTATGGTGGGGTCATGCGTTCGGTTCGACTCCCGTTTAGCGACTCTGGAGCTCGCAGCGCGTCTAGACTTTCGGCCGCCGCCTGCGCCCGTCTTCTGGCCCACTGTGCGGCTGGCTAGACGAGGCCGGGTTGCGACTCAAGTTTGCCTCCCTCCCACAGAGAGGACGTAAGCGGGTGGGCCTTGAGGTGTGACACGCTCCTCCCGGGACACACAGCGCCGCGCTGTACACTGGCGAGGCGGCGTCCTTGGGGCCACGCCGCACCGCCGCGGGCCACTGCAGGGACCGCACCGCCAACGCCACATTTTCCAGTTTCTCCTCCTCGAATTCGCCCGCTTCTCTCCTGTCTCCGCGCGGAGATGAATTAAACGCCAACGCAAAGCCGAGAAAGGTCATACCAGCGTCTTGGCGCGGGAAAAAGGAAGGACAAAAATTAAGTGACTCTGCCCGGGGCGCGGCGCGACATCCCAGTTTGACGCCACACTGCGCAAACATCTTATCCCTTTTTCCGAACCTCCGACGCGCCGGCGGGAAGGTTACACAGGGTCCAGCCTGCCAGGTGTCCCCCCACCCCCACCGGCCCTGCCTCCACCCGTGTGGGTTATTCATACGCCCTATTGACTCGGCCGACTGCCGAGTCTCGCCCACCACGAGAGAGAGAGAGAGAGAGAGAGAGAGAGAGAGAGAGAGAGAGAGAGAGAGAGAGAGAGAGAGAGAGAGAGAGAGAGAGAGAAAGAGAGAGAGACGCGCGAGCACAGCCAGTGACCCTCGTTAAGGCCATGCTGGTGCGGTACAGCGCATCGCCATACAAGTGCTACTAGAAGAAGAAGAAGAAGAAGAAGAAGAAGAAGAAGAAGAAGAAGAAGAAGAAGAGGAGCCGATCGTCTTGACAAGGAGAGCCCCTGGGCGGTAGGCACAGCGCGACACGGGTGTGCGTCGGGTTGCCTGCCCGGCACTTCACAGGGGCTCCAGCCCACGCTATGCGGGACGCGGCTGGGCCGGCCAGCCGGCGGGCCGAACCCGTTCGGGAGTCAAGGTGGACGATTCGGATTTTATTTATAGCCTTCGGACCGAGATCGAGCCCGAGCATGTGTCTGGGGAGCAGGGCCGCCCCTCCCCTCCCCGCCGCGCGCGCTCGTCTTGCAGTCGCCTCCATTGTAAATCAGCCATAAACACACAGGCCTTTACTGCGCCCCAGATTCCACCAACGCCGAATTCCAGTGGTGTGACGGAGAGCCCTCCCCAGATGGCGGGAAACGATCGTGTTGTCGGGTTGCCCACGTCGTTAAAGAATCAACAACATGACAACAAAAGTTGATATGGATTTTTTCTGTGAGTGCGACCGTGTTTGCATGGCTGTCCCAGGGTACGTCGGTCGAGTTATTTGTTGTGACCGCAGTCGTTGCGAGTGAAGCCCGGGAGGGAAACTTTGGACGCGCCGCACAGTCCTCGGGCCCACCGTGCGCTGAGGTTCGAAAACGGGCGCCCGCAACGATCCGTCAAGCGAAATATAGCATAGAGGCGTGAATGCCGCGGTTCCGCCTGTCCTGTCAGTTAGCGGTCCTCGGCGCGTCGCCCTCCTCGGTTCGATACATCGTAACACCGCGAGGCAGGGTCGATATGTAAACGCCGATTCGAGAAGCGCATCGGGGATTCCCAAACAAACACGGTCCGGTGCCAAGGCAACGGGCATCGCCCCGTGTCAAGTCAAAAAAAAACAAAAAAAAAAAAAATACCAACTGTCCACAAAAAAAAAATAATAAAAAAAATGGATTGAGCGCAGTGCCTGCCGAAAGTTAGCCCCAAAACCACGAGTTCTACTCAATGTCTTATGTTTCATGGTGACGATTTTCTTCTGCCGATCCCGAAAAAAAAACTGCATCGGGACCAAGATAGCACGCGCTCTCGGAAAGAGGTCTTGGAATCGCACTCTTCGGCGCGTGACTCGTGCGCGGGGAGGCGTCTGGGGAAGTGAGGATGAAATAGGCTGGCTGGGTGCGCGGTGGGGTGCGGCCCCGCGGGGAGTGGGGGAGGGGTGGGGGAGGGGGAGGGGGAGGGGGAGAGGAGAAGGGGACAGGTAGAGTGCTGCCACGTCGGCTTTCCAAATGACCTGTGAGGGATTCAATTTTACACTCGACTTGTGAGGGAGTCGCTGCGTCGGTCCGACTCCGCTTGCTCCGCGCCCAGCCGGCCCACTGTGCGGCTCCGGGTTTACGCCGCGGAGGTGGAACGAAAGAGAGAGCACCGGTGTTCCCCGGCCAGCGGGACAGCCCCCATAAAACCGAGCAGCTTCCAATGCGCACTAGCGTAATTTGGCCCCGTGTTGACTCGGGCCCTGAGAGGCAGGCAGGGCAAGTGGAGATGGACGCGGGCAGGTGAGCAAGACTGTGGAGACTCCCTGCTCTGGAAACGCCGTCCTCGAAATGTGAAGAAAATTCGAATTTCCCTGGGGAGGACCGCGGTGCTGCACAGTGGGCCAGAAGACCGGCGGCGGACGTCAAAATCCAGGACAAGTTTTAAGCCCCACTGTCGCTAAATGGGACTCGAATCGGACGTGTGACCCCACCAATGGATTGATCTCCAAACGAGAAATCCATTGGTGGGGTCACACGTTCGGTTCGAGTCCTCATTAGCGTCTCTGGAGCTCAAAACGCGTCTGGATCTTTGGCCGGCCGCGCCAGTCTTCTGGCCCACGGTGTGCCGCCGCCGAACAGTTTAATTTCGAGCAGGCCTGCCATATATTGCGTCCCTGGCAGCCTCGCTGTTAACTCGTTGGAGACTGTTAGCACAGCGCGACCCTATCACGATACTGAGGAGGCTCAATAGAGACGCTTTGCGATTGCAAAGATATTAAAACCCACCACGAAAAATAGTAAATAATTTAGTCACAGACAAAAATTAATAATATCTTAAAACTTTTCCCGCGAGAAAGCGAACTTTGTTTAGGTTCCGTTGAGCGAGTTGCGGCCACCCCTTACTCAAGCCACTATGTTTCGCGTAGAGGTATAAGCCTCTCCCCCCACTCTCTCTCTCTCTCTCTCTCTCTCTCTCTCTCTCTCTCTCTCTCTCTCTCTGCTGCGTGCGTGCATGGGGCCGCACGCTCGTCGCTGGGGTGGGGGCGAAATCACGGGCAGAACACTTTTATCAGAACCATACATATTTAGGGCAACGGGCCGTGCGCCCGCCCGAACCAGACCAGAGCGTGTAAGTGTGTGTGCGTGTGTGTGCGTGTGTGTGCGTGTGTGTGTGTGTGTGTGCACGAGCGTGTGCATGCGAAGAGGCAGGCATGTATATTCTGTCTGTGAGAGAGTACCTTCCATTTTTCACCCAAGTGAATGTCTGCACTGAGGCGCACAAAGTTTCCGAGTAAAAGATCGATAAAAGTGTAACGATCCATCACACGCCGCGGGGAATCTCACACAGTGTCACGGCCTAGTCCTCTACCCACCCCACAGTGGGCCGGAAGACCAGCTTAGGGCTCGGGCCACCGGAAGTCTAGACGTGTTTCGAGCTCCAGAGTCGTTAAATGGGACTCGAACCGAAGGGAACCGAAGGTGGGACCCCACCAATCGATTCCTCGTAACAAGAGCAATCCATTGGAGGGGTCACACGTCCCGGGATTTCGACCGCCTTCACCGGTCTTCTGGCCTACTGTGCACCACCCATCTGTGGGACCTCCCCCACCACCCCGTGCATCATGGGCCTGCCTATGGCCTGCTGACCCAGCGGCCTCTCTTGAATCTCAAGCGCACGCCCGGCCTGACCAAGCGCAGTGTGGCACCGTGTCCATAGTGAGTCAGCACAAACACGCACTCTCTCTCTCTCTCTCTCTCTCTCTCTCTCTCTCTCTCTCTCTCTCTCTCTCTCTCTCTCTCTCTCTCTCTCTCTCTCTCTCTCTCTCTCTCTCTCTCTCTCTCTCTCTCTCTCTCTCTCTCCTTCTCTCTCTCTCTCTCCTTCTCCTTCTCTCTCTCTCTCTCTCTCTCTCTCTCTCTCTCTCTCTCTCTCTCTCTCTCTCTCTCTCTCTCTCTCTCTCTCTCTCTCTCTCTCTCTCTCTCTCTCTCACACACACACACACGGGGCCGACGTCACAGGGATGGAAGGCACCTGGCCGTGGAACCCCGGCAGTGAAACTCCTTGGCCAGCTGACGTATGGCGGGGCGTGGCGAGCATTGTAACGGCGCGTCCGCAAATGACGTAACCGCCCCCTTGCACGGTGATGCACGGCAACCGCACACGCAGCGTGTGTGAGTGGGGTAGGGCCACGTGCCGAGCGCCGAGTCGCACAGCCGGCCAGGAGACGCGTTTTCAGCTCCAGAGTCACTGAATGGGAGTGGAACCGACCCCACCGATAGATTCCTCGTTGGGAGAGCAATCCATTAGTGGGGTCAAACGTGCGGTTACGGTCCTGTTTCGCGACTCTGGAGCTCAAAACTCAACTCCACCGCCCAGTGTGCGGTATTCCTTGAATGGGACTCGAACGGACATCCGAACAAGGAATCCGAACAAGGAGCAGCGGCGCTTATGCTTTGCGAGGAGGGACATTCTGTGGGATTCATTACAAGATTCATTACGCCCCCGGACTGGGCCCCACAGTGGGCCACACCGCACTGTAACCCGGGCAGCTTGGCCGCAGAGGCCAGACGGCGACCTTGGCACCCAGTTTGTGTACCGACCCCGTGCAGGCGCGGCGGGCTGCAGGCTGCGTGAGAGACAGAGCGACGCGTTGAACTCAGCCCAATGGCCATGCAGATCAGGCTGCATGCCGGCCCTCCCGCAGTAATCCTTCCAATAACGATAATGCACTGGCTCGCGTGAGCACGTGCGCGCCCCTCCCCCCATCTCTCTCTCTCTCTCTCTCTCTCTCTCTCTCTCTCTCTCTCTCTCTCTCTCTCTCTCTCTCTCTCTCCCTCTCCCCTTCTCTAGCTCACCTCAAACAAGAGACACAAAAAATCATTCCCAGGTCTTGCTGTTGCCGTTACGGTGCAGAGAGTTGTTAGAAAAACAAATTACAGAAAAAAACATACAAAAAGAAAACAAGAAACACGCGCGTCTTTGTAAAAAGAAGTGGGCCTCGATTATAAATCTGACCATGACAAATAGAACGACATAGCAAGGGAGCGCACGCAACCGCGTGGAACTGACTCACGTAGAGCGCCTGGAGCGATCACTCACACACACACAGAAACACACACACATCCTACGCACCGTCTGATTGTGGCAACAAATCTCACAACCCTTCGTCCTGCTTCAGGGGGAAAAGGTGACGGCTCGCCACTTCTTTTCGGTGCATTATGAACAATATAACCAAGGAGGTTTCAAGGGTTAAAAAAAAATGACCGGGTGGGATTTAAAAATTGAAACTCGCCATGGGAATTTCCATTTTTTTTTTGTTTCCACCAACGCGAGCTTCGGTGCAACGCCCCGCTAGTGCGACAGAGACAGACAGGCCGGGGCAGCTGGAGGCGGCGCGTGGAGCACGACGAAAATTGCGACCCTCGCCAACAGATTAAAAATTGACGCTGGCTCAAAGGATATCGACCGGCATGGCCTCCACCGCCACCACCACTGCCGTGATAAAGTGTTGATAAGCCCCTCGACAGACGACGGACCAACATAGCAGCAGAGGGCCCAGTCTTTGGACCTCTCGACGGCCAAACTTGGACGGCGAGCTACTGCCTGGCTGCTTGGGAGCAAACTTTCGCTCATGAAGACTTATATGCATCCGGGGCCGGCCAGCAATAGGTCGCATGGGAAGTTAAATATGCTGCACTCACAGACACAGACAGACATACAAATAGACAGACAGACACGCACGCGCGCGCGCGCGCGCACACACACACACACACACACACACACACACACACACACACACAAGGAAAGCCTTCCGCCGATATTGCATCCACGGTTCCCGTTTCCCGCGTATTTATTTACAAAGCCCTAAAACTCGCGTGATGCGAGGAACACCCTCCGCCGCGGCAGTCAACCCCACCCGGAGCACGAACAGAAAACAACAAAAACAAGACAGAAAAAAAAAACAAAAACAAGGGCCGAGGGCAACGATCGGGCGTGTTGCATGCGGACACGGCAGTAAAGCCCGACCAATCACGAGCAAGCAGCACAAGCTGCTGTGCGCCATAAAAAAGGCCCGCTACATACTCGGTGCCAATTGTTTGGGGGCACTCGCCAGCCCGCCCAACACCACTCCACCCCGCCACGCCTCACTGGTCCTGAATTGGCGACGACAAACAGAAGCGGCTGAAGGCTGACATACCAACACAACGCGCGCCGCTTCGTCTCGCCAGCGAAGCGGGAGCTAGGCTCCGTGCACCTCGCTTCAAAGAGGATTGTGTGTGTGTGTGTGTGTGAGAGAGAGAGAGAGAGAGAGAGAGAGAGAGAGAGAGAGAGAGAGAGAGAGAGAGAGAGAGAGAGAGAGAGAGAGAGAGAGAGAGAGAGAGAGAGTGTCTGCGCCTGCGCTCAGGGGCATGCTTATGACGTCATCCCCAGGAAGATAAGTGTGCTTTTAGGCAAGGGGTGCACACACTCCAAGTGTCCTGTGCGTTGCACGCTGCGTAAAGAAAGAAGAGCACACACTCACACACACACACACACACACACACACACACACGCGCGCGCGCGCGCGCTAGCGCATTTTGTCACCTTTGCAGCGCCGTTTTGACGAGCAGAGTATTTCCGTTGCATAATAGAAAGACGGCAGAGGAGCGCTGCTGCTGCGCTGCGGGAGCTGCAAGTTCCCCGAAGTGGCAAAGGCTGTATAGAAAATGGTGCTAATGGCGGCGAGCAGCGGGACGAGGTGTACCATGTAGTACGCCGACACGGCCACCTTGTAGTTGTACCGGGAGGACACAAACTCTCACCTCGCGAGGGCGAGGCTGGTTGTCGGGCGAAAACAACGTGCTTCCATGCTCACAGACATACCGTGCCCCTCATGCATACCCAAATACACCAGCACGCACTCACACACACACACACAATCCTGATAACAGCCCCACCGTTTGTCTCCTTATCTGTCTCCAATCAGGAGCCCCCGTTCCCTCCTGCATCCTTCATAGATGCGCACTACTTCTGTGGCAGGAACAAACAGCCCGACGAGAGAAAGAGATAGAAAAAAGTTGGGCGAGCAGTTGGAGGACGATTTTGCGAGCCAGCGCAAACATCAATATCAGACGAGATCCACTGATTGGAGGCTGCTGCATATTGATGCCGACTTCTGGAGTTGAAGAATCTCATTAACAGGTTAACAAGGTGGGCGGCGAGAGTAGACGGGGGTACTAGTTTGGCTGTCGTTCGTGTCGGACTGCGAAGCTACCAGAGTTCCAGGGAAAGCGTTTGCAGTCACTGTCGCTTCCCCGGAATTCAGTCACAAACGAGCAAAGGCGCGATACCGCGTGAGACTCTGCGCCAAGTTCGCGCGACCCTGATAAAGCCGAAAACCATTTTTCTCCTCACATCGGGGTTGATCCCAGGGCTTATCGTCAATGTTCCCCCTGTCTCCGAGCCGAACTGTTGCAATAAGCCATAAAGTGGGCGGACAAAGTTGCTGCCGGCTGCAACTGTGAGCCTTGCAGCCCGCCCATACTGCCAGGTGATCCCTCCCCTTCTGGTCCGTGTGAGTTGGACCCGCGGGGCCCCGCTTGGGCCGGCAGGGCCGAGCCGGCTGGAGCTAGAGGGAGGCCTCGTCCGACCTCGTCCCTGGAGTCTTGCACTACATCCGCCTTCCTGGCCGGCCATTTGTTATGAAAGAATATTTCTGCCTGGCACTCTAGTCCAGGCGGTCGGGGTGCCGAAACGCGAAAGTCGCGCAGTGGTCGTGGCACAGTGGGGCAGACGACAGGACAGCGCCGCTACCCGTTACGCTGTTGGTCCCCAGGGGAGGCGCAGTGCCGCGAGGAAAGAGGACATTTTTCCTGCGAATGGGTTCTTATCTCGGGACCCACGGCCAGAATAAAGACATACATAATGCAGGGTCTCTTATCAGCGTGCCAAGGACCCGGGCAGGTCCCCGACTCGCCGACGAGCCCTTGACTTGTCAACCTGCCTCGCGTTTTGAAACAAGTCACGTCCTCACCGGTGCAGTTGATGTCACAAGTAAATCCGTCTTCCGAAACCTCGCTTCAAGGTGCCCAGCGGATAAAGCCGGAAAAAATGACGGCTAACATCATTTATCAAATTTTCTCAACTATTTTTTTTTTCTGTTTAGCGTGCCCTGCATTGATGAGGCCAAGGACGAGTGTGGGCGTGTGGTGCTCGCTGTGTAGCCCTGTACAGCACGCACTGGTGAGGCACGGCGCGACCCCATCCATGTTCGATGCTTGCAGAATTACTCATTCATGGACACGGCACCCAGCACAGCAAGCACGCTGTACTAACCCCAAAGGCGGCTACAACAATCTGTCAAGAGAGCGGCTGAAAAGGCACCCAGACACAGTGTTCACTGAGAATGAAAGAGTCATGATTATGACTAAAAATTAGGGTGAGGAATTCTTCATCACCCAAATTCGGGTGATAAAGTGTTCCTCACCCAAAAATGGGTATTGATCATGACTCTTTCATTCTCAGTGTTGCGATACACGTAGAAGAAAATTCCCGCGATGCAAAACTTTGGGTTGCCATCCTGCTTCAGAGTCGCTAAGTGGGACTCGAACCGAACGTGTAACCCCACCAATGGATTGAGCCTACTGTGGTAGGCTTGGCAGCCGTCGTTGCTTGGAGTGCAGCGTGAAGCTGTCCGTCCGGCGGTTTACAGCCGCACCGTAATGTCGACTAATACGCCCCGCGCACCGCAGCATTCAGATTCACTTTCGCGGCGGCAGCGCTTGCCTGCCCTGCGGTCCAACCGCAATCCGCAGGCAGCGTGCCCGCCACTTCCTTGGGGGGGTTCGCTGGGGAAATTCCCCCGGCCGGCCGGCGGACCGCACCATATTCTCAATCTGGCGTCTATTTTTAATCTAAAGCGCGCGCGCATAAATGCGCCAGTCCTCTATTTCTGGCGTGTGGCGATAAACGGTCAGGGCTGTCAAGGGCCCAACAACAAAAACGACAGCAGCAGCAACAACAACATCAACGGGCCGGCCGGCCGACCGCAATCTCGCATCTCAAACTTCAGAATTACGTGATTAGCATATCACCGTTTAAGCTTTTGCGGGTAACGGTGTTAACACCCAGCGGCTCCATCAACCCCTCCCCTCCTACCCCTTCCCTGTAATTCCCAAAAAATAGAGAGAAAAAAATGGCATTATAAGGAAAAGAAGGGCACACGCACTACAAAAACAAAAACAACACGAGCAGAGAGGACATTGTAAGGCGAAAAATCCAGCCAATTAATTGTGCGCTGCAAAAAAAAACAGAAAGGAGGGTCGCATTGCAGGTGAGCTGCGTAGCTCCGCGAGCAACATATTACGCGCAACAACGACATGGAAAAAACGAAAACAAAAACAAAACAACAGCAGCCGGCGGGCAAGAGAGTGCGCTCTGTGCGTAGAGCGTGGCCTCTCGCAAATCACGGAGAAATAAGCAGGACTTCCTTCCGGGCTTCTTTTCTTATTCCTTGTGCGTGTGCGTGCCGCAATGGGCACAGTGGGCCACGCTCACCAACTGCAGCCGCGGGCCAAGTAAACTTCGAGCGTCTCGAGCGCCTCTGCAACGCCGATATTCGCGATCCACGTGCCTGGCTGGCTGGCTGGCTGGCTGGCTGCCTGCCTGGCCGCCTGGGGGAGCCACGCCGCCTCCGCGTTCGGCTGCCTCCACGCGCCGTCCCGTCCGTCCTACGCTTCGCCCCCACCTGTCGCCCAGAGCAAGCCGGGGCCGCGACGCGCAGTTTATGTGTGGTACACTGTTTGCGTCGGGCCCGCCGCGCTCTCCGACTTGCGCCGCCCCGGCGACAGGGAAGTCTCCTCCTCCCGAACTCACATTTCACTGCATCGAGTGCCGGATGGATGCCCCGCACAGTGGGACAGAAGACAGGCGCCGACGTCCGAAACTCTAGACGCGTTTTGAGCTCCAGAGTCGCTAATAAATGGGACTCGAACCGAACGTGTGACCCCCACTAGTGGATTCCTCATTCGGAGAGCAATCCATAGGTGGGGTCTCACCTGAGTTTTTGGCCGCCTGGGCCGGTGTTCTGTCCCACTGTGCGTCGGGGGCGCCCCCCCCCCCCCCCCGTGCTGACGTGGCTGGCCGGCGGGGCTGTGTCTCCACATGGCGATTACGGTCGCCGTTAAGGCACGCCGAGGCCCCGAAGCCTCCCTCCAGCAGGCCCTCCTGGACACAACTCGGAGCGGGGCGGCCGGGGCCGGCGGACCGGCGAGCCCCCAGGGGGGCACACTACACGGTGATGGGGAGAGGCCAGCCACACGACGACGCACAGCGGGCCCTACACGGCGCTGCTGACTGCGTCTCGGGGCGCGCCACGCATCCATATGGATTGTGTGCATAATACAAATGCATCCTGAGCCAGTCGGAATGACGTGACGGGGCCCACAGTGGGCCAGACGACAGGCGCAGGCGGACAAAAATCTAGACGCGTTTTGAGCCCCAGAGCCGCACAAAGAGATTCGAACCAAACGTAATCACACCAATGGATTCCTCGTTCGGTGATAGGGATTTAAAAATACCGGTAATTTAAAACCCTTACCGTAAGTTACGGTAATATTGGTAATATACGGTAATATTACGGTAATTTTGGTATTTTTCTAAAAAATCAAGAATTTATACGAAAATTCTGAAAATAAATTATATTTTCAAATAAAGGGTTCTACAAACACGTACAATGAAAGGGGAAAAGTACAAAATCAAGTAATAAGAGTACAGAGACTAAACGATACATAGTCATTAGCCATTATACAATAGGCAGGTACGTACAGGTACGCACATATTCTACTTAAGTCCGGTCATTCTAACGACACTGAGAATGAAAGAGTCATGATCATGACTAAAAATTAGGGTGAGGAATTCTTCATCACCCAAATTCGGGTGATAAAGTGTTCCTCACCCAAAAATGGGTATTGATCATGACTCTTTCATTCTCAGTGGAGGGCGTGCTCTGCGACACCTGGTAAGTCGGGCCTCGGTACCAGTAGCCGCGGCTGCGGTCGCCCTGGGGGGAACAGGCGCAGCCGCGGTGTCATGAGGAGGAGTAGGAACCCTTTGCTGATGCGGGAGAGGACGCGGTATTGGCCCTTGCTCCGCTTCGGGCTCACGCAGGGGCTCGTCCACCGGCACATGATCTTCCTCCTCTTCACTGTCTGATTCCGGCAGCCAGACCGGCCGCTTGTGACGAGGCGGGGGCAAGCAGCAGCCATATGGCAACACAGCAGGGCTCGCCCGACGCGCGGGAAGCTCAAATGCACTGCCGCAACGCCGCCGGAGCGGGATTTGCGCCTTAATATGCGTATACGCCAATATTACCAATATTACCAATGTTACCGCCTCACCGTAACTTACCGTAATTTACGCGTAAGTTACCGAATCTTACGGGTAATATTACCGGGCTTTAAATCCCTATTCGGTGAGCAATGCATCGGTTTGGGCCGCCTGCGCCGGTCTTCTGGTCCACTGTGTGCGGACGGTTTGGACGAATCTTTTGGTGGGTAGCAACAACCTACAGCCACCTCACAGGCAGTATCATTGCGGAGGGCCACACACACACACAAACACACACACACACACACGCACATACACACACCTCTGCTCATTTACTAATTCAGCCAATTTCTCCAGCCTGGAACACGGGCCATGAAGCTGCAGCTGGGCTGGCTCTGGGCTGGCCGGCTGACCCTGCCTGCCTGGCTCCGGGCTGGCCGGCTGCTGGCGTTTGAATACAGCCGAGGTACACATATTACAATGAGCGACGCACCCCTGGGGAAATCTGGGCCACATTTTTCGTGCCCCACTCCGAGGCCGTTGAGTGGTGGCCAGGTAAGGCCATGATGTACGGCAGGCCGACGCCACGGCCCTGCAGCACGGCGGGCGCACCCAGTCCAATTTAGTTGCCGAGGCTAATTCAATATCCGCCATTGTTTGCTCTTTCTGATGGAAACTCGTCCGGGCATGTTAACGCCATTATGCTGAAACGTGTGCGAGAGAGAGGGGCCCACTGCGCGACCGCCAACCAGACGCAGGGCGCAGTGTAACCGGCAGGCTGGGGCACCGCAGGGGGGCCAACCAGAGCCCCTCTAGAGAGATACGGTGTTGCCATCCTGACCGCACATCGCCTTGCCGCACATCAACATAAGCACTACCCTCACCGCACAGTGGGCCAGAAGACCGGCGCAGGTGGTGGCAAAAACTCTGGACGTGCTTTGAGCTCCAGAGTCGCTAAATGGGACTCGAACCGAACGTGTGACCCCGGCAACGGACTCCTCAGAGAGCAATCCATTGGTGGGGTCACACGTTCGATTCGAGTCCCATTTAGCGACTCTGGGGCTCAAAGCCCGCGTACAAAGCTTCTGCCGCCAGCGCCGGTCCTCTGGCCCACTGTGCACCGCCGACATGCCAAAGCCGGCGGGAAATCCGAAGTCACACCGAGGCGACCGCGGTTAAAGTTACAGGGGCAGGAAGGCGGCCAGCCTCCCTCCGCACGCCGCCGGTCTATCGGCCCACTGTGCTCCGCTCCAGGACGAGAGGACGAGGCTGTCGCTTTTCGAAACAGACGGCCGGCCCGGCCGGCGGTGCCCGGCGGCAGGCCGCCTCATTATTGATCAGCCTCATGCATATCGCACGTCCCTCGCACTCAGCGCGACCGCCGTGCGCCAACTGTGTTCCATTTTCATCCATTTTCATCCTGCGCCCGCTCGCGGCCTTCGCCGCCAGGGCTCGGTTTGCTCTGCGTCCACGTTCCGACAGCCGTCCGGGGCGGGTTTTCCCGCGCGGTGTTTAATAAAGGTTTCCCGCAGGGGGACGGCAGAACGAGAGCAGTGGCGGAAAATCATCGCCTTCTCGGAACAAACTATTTTATATTCCCCCGCTCCATGCACTAGCAGTGTCCAAAGGGTTGCCAACCCACAGCGGGCCAGAGGAGCGGCGCAGGCGGACAAAACTTTAGCCGCATTTTGAGCTCCAGAGTCGCTGAATGGGACTTCATCGTGGGAATTCCCAGCTGCTTTTGGACAGCAAAAGGCAGCAAAGGCTGGCGGCCGGCCCGGCAAGCCTCGCCCAGATTACCTTCCCCGCCACGGTCTCCACCGCCACCTCGCGGAAGAGCCTCTTGAATATGCATCCCCAGGTTGCCTTTGCCACGCAAGGACTCCGCGCCATGTTATTCCAAATTTAAATTAATTCGGAATTGAGGTCTTTGCGGTGGAAAATACAGCCCTATCCGGTCGGATATGAATTTGGAAGGGATATTTTGTTGACTGTAGGGCGAGTCGGTCGCTCAGTCAGGCTGGAAGCGCGAATCTGGGTCACTTCACTATCCGCGGGTTTCACAGCTCCATGGTGCCGCCTGAGCGGGGAATGGTTGACGCAAAAGTTAGACCACAGGTGCTCTGACAACCAGGACTTCCCCTCAGAGGTACCTGTACCGGTACCTGTATGTGCGCTACCCTCCCACAGTGTGGAAACCCTGTTATTGTGCGAGTGGCGAGGGTCAGCCCTACCAAAGACTTGCATCGGGCGCGCAATAAACCTATACTCACGTGCCGCCGTTCCCACACACTATTTGCTAACGTAATTGGTTCTTCGCAGAGTCGCGCCGTCCCACTCGTGGAAACATCCAAAATTAATTGGGCCGTTTTGTGAGGCCTTGTATTGTGGTGTGTGTTTGCGATGGCAATCAGCAACTGATGTCGACGGCAGGACGAATCAGAACCGTACGTTGCACAGTGGGCCAGCAGACCGGCGCAGGGGCGGCCGAAACTCTGGACGCGTTTTGAGCGCCGGTCTTCTGGCCCATTGTGCGTTGCGTTACACAACGGCTAGGATAACACGGACGCCCGAGCACGCGTGCGGATGAAAAGGTTGCGTCGCGGAACTTCTAGATTCTGTCAGATTGTTCTCACAACTGTAATTTCACTACTGTCGGTCAATACTTTGTCGCGCAGCCACACGGTCCCGACCGATTTTTAAGAAGCCGTTTCCCAGCATTTCCCCGGAGAGACTGACACAAAACAAGCTCCGGCGAGCAACCTTTTTCTTGTTCCCTGCGCGGCGTCCGTGCCACCCTTCATTTCTGCGATCTTGGCCGTCAGGCAGTAATCACTGAGCGGCCATCCCCGCGGCTCTCTGCCTGATGAAATGCCGCCCCTCGGGGCGTTGCCCTCCAAGGTCAGTGGGCACGACAATGCAAAAGCACCGACTTTCTCCCAAACGGTGTTTTCCGTCCGCATAGATTCTCTTGCCGATGCAACGCAGGCAGGCCAAATGCATTGCTGTGATGGAATCCACCGCAGCGGCTAGAGATCATCGACTGAAGCGTGGATCGGCCAAGATCGAGACGCCGGGTACACAACACAGGCAACTTTTTAAGATTAAAACTTACAATTTTGTCCAAAACATTATTAATTATTTTTTTTTGCGAAATAGTTTTACGAAATATTTTTACAAAATAGTTTCACCTTTTTTTGTTGCGCCAGTTATAATTTTTTTTTGCAAACTAGCTCTACAAAATATTTTTGCAAAACAGTATTTTTTTTAGCGTTTTTTTTTGCAAAACCGTCTACGCAATCATTATTTTTTTCAAAAACATTTTTTTTTTTTTTTGAAACAGTTTTCCCACCTGGCTGCTCAGGCGGGGCGGCATGGCGCTCCCCTCCGGTGCCTCCGGTGCTGAGCCGCTCGCGTCCGCCAGCTCCCCATGGCGGCTACCTCCTCGGCGAAGGGTATTCCGTCGACGCGATCCACATGTTCCTCCGGCCCGTCAAGGAAGGCGCGCGCGCGGTGCGGCGACGCCCGACCAGCACGCCGTGCTGCTACCCGCGCGTACCGGCTCGCCAAACTGTTGCTTCGGCCGTGTGGGCCGTGGGGCCGCGGGGGCCGTGGGGCCGCGGGGGCGTCGGGACGGTGGGCGTGCGACCGGCCTCCTTCCGCGGTCTGGCCCCGACTGGCGGGGCTGGCGGGGCCGCCGGGGTGGGGAGCGACGCCGACGCCCGGCGACGCCCCACCGCCGGCGGAAGGGGAGGGGGCAGCGCACAGTGGGCCAGACGACCGGCGCGCAGCCGGCCAAAACTCGAGACGCGGATTGAGCTCCAGAGTCACTAAATGGGACTCGAACCGAACGCGCGACCCCACCAATGGATGAGGAATCCGGAGAGAAATGAATCGGTGGTCACACGATCGGTTTGAGTCCCATTTAGCGACTCAAAACGCGTCTCGGGTTTAGCCGCCTGCACTGGTCCTCTGGCCCACTGTGCACGGCCCAGCGCACCGCTGCCGCGCTACTCAAGAACGGCTCAGCCCGACAATTTATGCACCGCACTGTTGGACGCGTATTTTTTTACAGTGTCTCACCTGCTTTTGCATGGGTCAACGGGGGGGGAGCCAGTCCTTCAGGGCGCAGTGTCATGGCGGTTTCCTCTTTCATGCCCGGAACCCACTCGTCTTTTTATTCTGACGTTACTGCGCCTCACTACAGAGAGAGAGAGAGAGAGAGAGAGAGAGAGAGAGAGAGAGAGAGAGAGAGAGAGAGAGAGAGAGAGAGAGAGAGAGAGAGAGAGAAAACGCAGCTGATGACCACGCTCTATATGTACTGCTTCGCTTCCCTCCCCCTCCCTCCCCCTACCCCCTCGTGGAGTAATGAGGGCCCTGAGCAGCCGAAGGCCGATCCCCTGACCCCTAATACTTTGCCGAGGCGGTCGTCGAATCTGTGCACGGCTCGCTGATCAACGATAAGCAGGTGGAGTATGAAAAATCGCTCGCATCACCGATAAGATTGCGTCCCTCGGGGCTCTCCGATTGTTTCGATTCCCAGCAGGCAGCTCGAGGCCGACGAGAACTGGGACCTCCGGCCTTCGGGCCGGTTGAAAAACTGCCGTGGCTGAAGGCAAGGGGGCACAGTGGGCCAGAAGACGCGTTTTGACCCCATCAATGGATTGCTCTCCGCCGAAGGAGGAATCCATCGGTGGGGTCACACGTTCGGTTCGAGTCCCATTTAGCGACCTCGAAGCTGGAAACGCGTCTGGACTTTCCGCCCACAGTGCGGCCGTAGGCGGCCTGCTGAGCACTGCAGCCCAGGCAACCCAGACGAGAAAGGTCGAACGGCGCGTCCGGCTGGCCTGGCCACCCGGATGGCGGCCTGGAGGACCGGGTGGGCCGGATGGAGGGCCGCGGGGCTGCAGGCGCAAGAACGCCTCAAAGAAAGGGGCCATTTTTCATCATCAGCAAAGACGGAACGCGGAGAAAATCTATAACCCGCCGACCAGCCCACCGTTAGTGGGAATAAATACTCATTGCCGCGTGTTGCCGCGTGGGCCGGCCGCGGTGCTCGTCTAGTCAGCGGCAACGTTATCTGGTTTGTGCTGGCTTCGCTGGGCTCTTCACCGCCTCCTAGATAGCGGCCTTCGCTGCGATCCACCACCGCCACTTGAAAGAGGCAGATGCAGACTTAAGCCGTCGGGCTGCCACACGAAAAAAAAAAGGAAAAAAAAGGAAGAAGGGTATAACTGGGTGATGAGAGCGGAAATGGTTTCAGACTCACCGTGCTCGAGGAGTCATCAGTCTGATGGGGCGCCGGGGCGTTCTGGGGCGTTCTCGGGCGTTCTCGGGCGTACCGCCCACTTACCGTGGCGAGGCAGACCGCCCATTCCGCCGTGCAGTGCCAGAGCAATCACAGCCCGACTTACCTGCGGAGAGAAAAAGGAACACAGTGAGCCACACTCCATGCAGACGCGCACACTGGGAGGTTCGCTACTGCCAACCTCAAATATTTAAAAATAAAAAATGTTGCAGTTTTAGCGACACATAAATTCCTTGGCAAACGTGATACCCCTCCTGAACTTCAGCGATAATTTTTACCGGGATACTTTTTCCTCAGAGTGTACCCGTGACCGACTGCTTTCGGAAGAGACTGTACCTTCCCACCGCACCACGCGTGGAGGACAGCGGGCACAGCCCGCCGCGGCCAGCCTGCACGCGAGTCAATGTTTCCCAAATCGGGCCGAGTTGTGCAAACTAAACGGAAAGTTACGGGTCGGAATGGGAAACTTTTAGGTGTGTTTGCGTGGACCGTGCACGGCTTGCCATCCGTGGCCGGCGGGGAAGACGACCTGGGAAACGACTCGGTGACCTCCGCGTCAACAAGATGTTGGCTTTGCCGTGGGATGACACATGGTGTAATGCCGAGGCATGGCTGTCAGAGCCGCTCCTGTTGAAAGACAGAGACGGCCTGCTCTGCATGCAGTCGGCCGTGGTGGCGGCCGTACTCCCCGCCTCACAGTGGGCCGGAAGACCGGTGGAGGCGGGCAAAATCCCGGACGGGTTTTGAGCTTCAAAGTCGTTAAATGGGACTCGAACGAGGAATCCATTGGTGGGGTCACACGTTCAGTTCGAGTCCCATTTAGCGACACTGGAGCTAAATACGCGTCCAGAGTTTTGGCCGCCTGCGCCGGTCTTCTGGCCCACTGTGCGCCCCGCCCCGCCGGCCTTGGCGTCCACCCACATGTCCACATCGAGAGCTGACACAACTAAGCACTCACGCATTGTAGGCTATCAATCAGCACGACGCTCGGGACAGAAACAAAAACCAAATGGATTGGCGAACCACATTTCCTGTATGTGGGCGAGGCATCACACTTGCCCTGCCATTATTTATTTCTGTACCAAAAGCTGGTTTACGAGACCCCCTTTTTAAAATATAACTGGAACGTTAAAGTGACTTGACGACTTGATTGTCCACTGTGCGAGATAGAGAGAGAGAGAGAGAGAGAGAGAGAGAGAGAGAGAGAGAGAGAGAGAGAGAGAGAGAGAGAGAGAGAGAGAGAGAGAGAGAGAGAGAGAGAGAGAGAGAGAGAGAGAGAGAGAGGGAGAGAGAGAGAGAGAGAGAGAGAGAGAGGGAAAGGCGGCGGCAAAAAATAATTTGAGTTCCAGACATGCCGCATGGAAAAATTGGCACTGGGGACGTGTTATGACTTTCCCGGGGTTTTCATAAAGCGCGCCACAATGAGTAATGAAAGAGACGCATCCCGCTGTCTCTGTCGCACTCACAGGGCGTCCTGCGGGGGTGCGAGAGAGACAGAGCGACCCCCTCGTAATCGCTCAACAGTCAGTGTGTGAGTCTCGCTTCCAAGACGCCTGCGCCGAGGCTGAAGGGGGGCTCTGAGACTCAGGGAGCCCCTGTCATGCTCGGGGTGGGCAACCCAACGCACGGCACTGCCCGCCCGCGGCCAGCCTCCCGGGGGCCCTTAGAGCGAGAGAGAGGGGGAGGGAGAGAGAGAGAGAGAGAGAGAGAGAGAGAGAGAGAGAGAGAGAGAGAGAGAGAGAGAGAGAGAGAGAGAGAGAGGGAGACAAAGAGAGAGAGAGAAAGGAAGAGAGAGAGAGAGGGAGAGAGAGAGAGAGAGGAGAGAGAGAGAGAGAGAGAGAGAGAGAGAGAGAGAGAGAGAGAGAGAGAGAGAGAGAGAGAGAGAGAGAGAGAGAGAGAGAGAGAGAGAGAGAGAGAGAGAGAGAGAGAGAGAGAGAGAAGCACCAGCCTGAGTGCACCAGAGTGGTGCCTGTCAAGCCGCGCACACTGTTCGGTTAGGCACGGGGGGAGGTGGGGGGGGGGGTGTAATCCATGACGGACAGGCACAAACGCAGCAAGCTGTCTCCGCTCAGCCAATTAATAAACGCGGTCCCAGTGCAGTCAAGAGGGAGGGAGAGGAGAGGGGGGAGGGAGAGACCCCCTTCCATATTTTGCCCGCTTCACAACTTGGCGAGGGGGCGGAGCGGGGCATCTGAGAATGTTCATTAAAAGCGAAACAACAACGCAGCAGCAGCCTGGTGGCGATACGCAAGTCAGCGCATCTGCCCGGTCTCGACCCTTTCCATGCAAAAATAATAATTTTATAATTTAATTTAAAATGTTCAGTTGCTGTTTGTTTCGTTTTGCAAAAAGAATAAAACGAAAACTCTTGTGACTTGTTGGCTTAGTGTTGACGTTGTGTGCTGTGGTGGCGCAGGTGTAGACGTGTCGGTTTCCCGGTGTGAGGATCGACGGTTCAAATCTTATTACTTCACCTTTTTATTTTCTGATCGCTGCTCATCGTCGCGTCAAGCGCACGCTTTGATCAGCGTCAGACATGAGCCGTGGTGGCTGAGAGTGGAGAGGCGTCGATTCCCGACCGTAAGGTCTGGGGATCGAATTCCCATGTCTCTTATCATTTTTCGAGTGGCTTCCTCCCACTGCGACTCAAACCCGTCGTCCAACACTCGGCAGACGTGCAAGTCAGGGTGGTGTAGTGGTCTAGGCTCAATCCAGGCCATTACACCCGGGTGTCTAAAAAGCAGTCCGCTTCGGCGGATTGGCCTCGGCACTGGTTCGATCCCCGATCGAGCCAGCCACTCGAGATTGGTCGCGAGTGGGTCCATTCCGATTCGTCGGATGGAGTTGATAAGTCCTTTGAAGCTGGCCCACTGACTGCATGTTCGGGTCTGGGAGCGCCGGACAGCGGGTGTACCATTTGGGTACCGACCACCCTGCGCAAACAAAAGCTCCCAAAACTACTCTCTCTCTCTTTCTTTCTTTCTCTGTCTCTCTATCGTCTCTGCCTTACTCTACTCTGCCCATGTTGGGCCGTGTCGGCGGCTCGGGTCCTACTGGGTCCCCGGCGTACGATATCGAAGTCGCTGGATCGGATTAACCCCAGTTACCTGATAGCACCGGTTCCCATCCCGAACACCGAAGTAAAGCAGGAGGCATCCCCATTAAGACTGGGGAGGGGGTGTAGAGTTCCATTTTTTTAAATTTATTTTTAGTTAAACACGATTGCCAGCGCAGGGTACACCGTTTCCCACATCCGAACAATTGTAAAATTGTAAAAAAACAGAGTCATTTAAAGAATTTTTTTTTTTAAAAAATTTCAAATTTTGGTAATTTTTTAAAAAATTACAATTAAAAAAATTTACAATATTCCTCGTTTCCTCGTTTGGAGGCAGCAATCCATTGACGGGGTCACACGTTCGGTTCGAGTCCCAATCAGCGACTCTGGAGCTCCGAACCCACACGAAGCCGCCTTCACCGGGCGCCTGACGCACTGTGAAATGCCCCGCGGTGGCTGTCGGCCACCGTGTGAACGGCACAGTGGGCGAGACTTTCAAGGCCGGTGGGAGACAGCGCATGCAAAGGCGCGTCAAAACTTTGGCTTTATCTACGTATCTGCTCGCGAAGGGGGAGGGGGGGGGGGAAATCAACCTAGCGGCCACTCCCCACTGCCCTTCAATACACCTTCGGCTCAAAACACGAATAGATGTCGACACCGATCGGTCGTCCGACAAATCAGCGGAACATTTATGCCACCATAAATTCCATTGCCCTCGCAGCAGCACAGAGAGAGAGAGAGAGAGAGAGAGAGAGAGAGAGAGAGAGAGAGAGAGAGAGAGAGAGAGAGAGAGAGAGAGAGAGAGAGAGAGAGAGAGAGAGAGAGAGAGAGAGAGAGAGAGAGAGAGAGAGAGAGAGAGAGAGAGAGAGAGAGAGAGAGAGAGAGAGAGAGAGAGAGAGAGAGAGAGGCGCGTTGTTGCTCCGAAATCATTCGGCATTCGGACAAGGACAACACGTAGCGAATTTGTGAGGTGTTGATTGGGGACATGGCGTGTGGATTTTATTGCTACTGGTTGACGGGTGGCTTGGCGTTGACACTACTGGAGGTGTGGTGGTGGTTTGGAGGGTGGGGGGCACTCCTTACCCTTCCTCGTCCCCCATGGCCTTGTACGCCGGCCGACGCACGCAGCACGCGCAGCGCACGCAGGAAGCACACGTCACGTCACCACTGCATCCCTGGGCATCGCCAGCACACCACGCCAGGGCAGGGGACACGGGACTGACCACCGGGCGACGGGCCCAGTGGCGGGGAGGTCGCAAAGAAGCCCGTCGACGCCGTGGTGGCGTCGCCGCCCGCCCCTGCGCGCCCGGCAGAGGGGGTGACGGGAGAGCGGGGTTCAAAATCGCGCGCCCTCACTGCAGCCGCCGCTGGTGCGGACTCTGCAGACGGCAGTGCATGCACGCCGACCTCAGCGACTTATGAACCGCCTTCGGTGTGGCGCCGGAAACGCGGGGTATTTGCGGCGCGCGTCCACGCAGTGCCCGGCCAACAGACGTGCACCACGCCTACATCCGCAGGTGTCGGCCACCCGGCCGGGTCGGTCCGACCGGCAAATAGGATTATGTGTTGAGGCGTCATCCTGTTAGGGTGTCCCCACCCCCCAGCCATACACGGCCTAGATGCACCCCGAGTGGGGGCGCGCAGCTCGGCGGTGGGCTATGCCAGCAGGAACAGAGTGGGCCGGTCTTCTGGCACACTGGGGGATGCCAGCAAAACTTGCCGAATAGAGAGTGGTTTTTCCTCCTGGCGGCGGAAGAGGACGCATATCCCCCCCTGGCGACGACACAAGCTGCCAATTAGAGACCTCTCATTTAAAACGGAACAAATCAAAGGGAAACTGATTCCTGTGTTTTCGCCTCCTTCTTCCCGTCGCGGGGTGATCGGCCAGCCAATCGGCTTGGCGCCGTACAACGCACAACTATCCCGTGGCCTCGGCGGCCTCGGCGGCGACCTTGAGGTCTCGTCGCCGCCGCCGGGGACATGGGGGGGATCCTCGCCCAATTACGGTCGTTGTAATCAGGGTAACTTCGGTAACGACGTTCAACCCTTTCGACCGAGCGGTGCGCCGGACGGGCCACTGCTCGCCTCAGCGCACAGTGGGACGGCGGGGCGAGACCCGGCCGGGGGGGGGGGGGGGAGTGTGCGCCGGGGCGGTAGGCCACCCAACGGCCTCTGCGGCGCAGCGGGCGGCCGAGCTTAGAGTGCGCGGGCGCTCGCCTTGCGCGGCCGCCACGGCACAGTGGGCCGGAGGATGGGTGCAGGCGGGCAAAGTCCCGAACGCGCGTCGAGCTCCACAGTCGCTAAATGGCACTCGAACCGAACGTGTGACCCCACCAATGGATTCCTCGTTCGGAGAGCAATCCATTGGTGGGGTCACACGTTCGCTTCGAGGCCCATTTAGCGACTCTGGAGCTCAACATGCGTCTACAGTTTTGGTCTTCTGGCCCACTGTGGGCGTGATGCAGGGTACACTGGCGTATCGCCGTGTTGCGCGTGGTAACGGCGATGGCGGTGATCGCATCACAATGCAGCTTTATGGTGCAGCCTTAGTGGTGGCTGTCGCATAGCTCGTCACTACGCTCGCCACGAGGCACGCCCCAATGCCGCTGTAAAGCGCAAAGCCGGTTACTCCTGTGGTTTAGTGCACGCGTTTGGAGTCTGGTAATTACTACCCCATCGCAGGAACGCCTCACTGAGGCTTCGATGCGGTGAGCTCAGACTCAGAGCGAACCGGCTACAACTTCCGATTAAAAAAATAACAGTTCATTAATATTTTTTTAAGTGACTCGATAATAATTTGGTGAATTACTTTATAAAGAGCCTGAAGACAAAATATCTTTCTTTTGCCCTTGGACTTCTCCGCGAATTCCTGCGGTGTTTTTGAGGGTGGCGTGACTATCCCACATTCAATACGCAGGCCAGGCATTGGACATAAAACGCGCGCACAAACATATCGAATTTTCTCGCTCAAGTGCCACAAGGGCGGTATGAATAAGTGACAACGTCGGTATGGGCCTCTAGGGCCAGGCCCTGGGGCTCACGCCCTGCGGCTATCCAGCCCTGCGACCCTAGCCCTGTGGCTGTAGCCATGCCGTGGGGTCAACGGACGAACTAGGCTGTTCATTTCCATTGTTCGAATTCCGTGCTTGCTGAATATGCAGCGACTAGCTGGCCCCATTCCAATATCCGATATTCCCGTGTCCGCGACGCTCCAGACACACACACACACACACACACACACACACACACACACACACACACACACACACACACACACACACACACACACACACACACACACACACGCTTCGCATTCCTTTGCCTTTTGCATCGGACTGCCTGCTGCGCCAAGCCCCGCTCCCACCAGAGAGAGTAAGTAAACAGACGCAGAGAGAGGCGGGCCATTTTCCGAAAACTGCTTCGACAGTGTGTTCAAATATGAATGCGCGCGTGGAAAGGCGGCGGGCTTTAGAGCGACACATCGGTGAAACGCCCCCCCCCCCCCTGTCTCTCTCTCTCTCTCTCTCTCTCTCTCTCTCTCTCTCTCTCTCTCTCTCTCTCTCTCTCTCTCTCTCTCTCTCTCTCTCTCTCTCTCTCTCTCTCTCTCTCTCTCTCTCCAGAGAGGGCCAGAGAGGGTTGTTACAGGATCCCGCCTTTCCGATTCCCTGGCTGATCCCCAGTTTCGCCAGGCCAGCGATCCGCCTGGAAACACGAGCGGCTTGCAGCCATTAAGCGTCATAACACACCGGAAATCCATAACCGGATTGTTCCCCGTTCATCCCCAAACAAAATTGTCCCACGTGGGTTCAACAACCGTGCCAATTTTATTTTTTTTGTTTGTACGTGGCATTTGACGATGAAACAATCAGTCAACGAGTTTCGCTCAGCCTGTGACGCCCACTTCATCTTCCCATTCAGGACCAAAGCCGACTCTGCTTTCGTTTTCATCAGAGCCAAGTGCGTAGCACAGAGGATCAGGACCAAAAGAATCAGGACCACTTTTCCTCCTGGACTCCCTGGGAAAGGACACCGTGAGCGCTGCACAGTGGGCCAGAAGACCGGTCGTCCGGTCCACTGTGCGCCGCCCAGCGAGAGCTTAGCCGTGGCCGGTGAACCAGTCAGTCAGGCAGCTTGGCGGCGAGTAGCCGAGTTTAAATTTGCCGCACCTAACGGCCAGTCGCCGCGTAGCGGCCAGCAAGTGCCTCAACGTGTGCTTCCTCGAAGCGTGTGTGAAAAAGTGAGAAAACAGGGGCTACTGGTTGAGCGGGCCGGCCGTGTGCCAGAGAGAGAGAGAGAGAGAGAGAGAGAGAGAGAGAGAGAGAGAGAGAGAGAGAGAGAGAGAGAGAGAGAGAGAGAGAGAGAGAGAGAGAGAGAGAGAGAGAGAGAGAGAGAGAGACGGCGTGCTCTGGGCGGAGCGGATAGCCCGACGGCGCCGGCCCATCCCTTTGTAAAGCAGACATACCGACATTTTCCCCGGATCAGTCTGGGCGCAGCAACCCGTTCGGCAGCTGTCTCGCCCCGTCCGTGTTTGGAGAGAGAGAGAGAGAGAGAGAGAGAGAGAGAGAGAGAGAGAGAGAGAGAGAGAGAGAGAGAGAGAGAGAGAGAGAGAGAGAGCACCGCACGCGTGTGCGTGCCTGTGTTTCGGGAAGAAAGAAAAAAGGAAGAATGGTTCGACGAGGTATCTAGGTCAAATGGACCACCAAACGAATAACAGAGTAGCCAGGAAGCAACACACGGGATCGGTATGCAAATGAGGAAACTCAAAAGCGGGCGCGCGAGAGAGAAAGAAAGAGAGACGGAACGAAGGGGGAGGGAAAAAGGAAGAAAACCCATCATTTTCAGTATCGTGCGTCACACATTTATGACAATGCAGCGCCGCCATGCGCTAACCGCGTAAAATCTTAATTAGTGTTCTAGCTTAAGGCAAAGAAAAGCAAACAGGAAAAGCCTTGTCACAGAAAAAAAAAAAAATCTGACAAGCGGCCGGTTGAGGACCTCATGCTTCCACGGACGATCGTCCAGACACGAAAAAGGACCAGGAATCCTTTTCAGATGAAAACCGCAGAGGGATCAGGCGACTGCACCAATTAGGAGAAAGAGAAAGAGAGACTGGCTGGGAAACAGGAAGAGAGAGCGAGACAGGAGAAAGGGAGGGGGGCGTCGTGGACGTGAGAGAATCCGCCGCTGGCACACTGGTAATTATCCTTCGCCGATTTTCGCGTTATAATCTGAGTCGCTAGGAGCGGCGAGCGCAGCGCTAGATCCATACCAAATTCATGACCCGAAGTCGTGGGTCTAGTCGGCGGAGGGGGCCGCGGGGGCCCAGGCACAGTGGGCCAGAACACCGGCGCAGGCGGCCAAAACCTGAAGACGCGTTTTGAGCTCCAGGGTCTTTTGGCCCACCGTGCGAGGGGGCCCCCCAGGGGGCCGAGGCACAAGGGGCGCGGCCGGTGAGTCAGCACCCGAAAAGAAAGCCGTCTTCGACATAGCACGTGATTTATTGACAAACACACTCGTCACACATTCACACGTCGTCAGTACAAGTCAGTCTTATCGCAAACCCGCGCCTTGGGACAGGTTGTCGCATGGTCAAAAATAAATTAAGGCGGCCGTGCGGGCCAATAAATAATTAATACATTAAAATAAATTAATAAATTAATTATTCCGACAGCAACGTTTTGAGCAATCATCAGTGCAGAAACGACAGGGAAATAAATTAACAACAACAACAACAATAAATTAGGGGGCCGGCCCGCCGCGGCGCGTCACCAGGACGTCCCCGACGAGGGCGAGCCGTCGGCGTGCCGTCGGCGTGCCGGCATGGCGGTCGGGGGGTCTAGCTGGCGGGGGCCTGTGCGGCGTACGCCTGTCGCTGTGCGTGGTCGTTCCAGGCGCGCTTGTCCCAGCCGCCGGAGGAGCCGGAGGGGCCGTACCCGGAGAACGAGCTGCCGGAGTCCCAGCCACCGGAGTGCGCGCCGTAGCTCACGCCGTGCGCCTTCTTCTCCTGGAGCTTCCAGAAGAACTGGATGATGGCGATGGCCACGAAGATGAAGGACAGGAAGAACGTCTTGACCTGCAGCAGGAAGGACAGCAGGCCGACCTTCATGGAGATGAGCATGCCGAACATCATCTTGAGCATGTAGAAGGTCTGCAGCAGGCCGCCGCCCTTCTTGCCCTTCTTCAGCTTGCCGAGCTTGATTTTCTTGCGTCCTGCAACACCAACAAGGCGGTTAGACATCCAAACCTCCGCACAGAGCGCCAGACGACCGGCGCGCCAACCAAAAGAACAGACAAAATTCTCGAATTAAACGAGTGACCCCACCAATGTATTCCTCGATCGGAGCACAATCCATTGGTGGGGTCATGTTTGGTACGAGTCCCATCCAGCGTCTCTAGAGCTCAAAACGCGTCCGGAATTTTGACGACCGCACCGGTCTTCTGGACCATTGTGCTCAGCTAGGCTTCTATTTGGCCCCCGGAGCCATAAAAGGAGAAAACTAGCCACACACACACTGACCCAAATCAAGGGCCCGCCCCGCGTCCAGGGCCATGGGTCCAGGGCCATGGGTCCTGGGCGGTCAAGACCGCGCGACTCATTGATAAAACTCGTTTAGGAAAAGCTCTTTCGTCCCGTTGCATTTCCCCGTCCAGGACGATGCTCCCAGAGCATTCCGATTCGGGGACCCAAACAGCAGGGGGCCCGCGTTCAAATGCCGGCTCATTTGAATTTCAGTGCTCAGGAACTATTTTTCGGATGGTACTTTTTCCGACGGTTCAAACCGAATTAAAATTCACGGCGTGAGGGACGAGACACCGAGTCGAAAAAGACAACGGGACTCGGAGACAATGCGTTAATAAGAACACGTTCGCGTTCGGGCCAGGCGCAGTGTTCGAGAAGGGCCGTGCCCGACGAGACGCACAGTGGGCCAGACGACCGGTGGAGGCGGTCCAAACCCGGACGTGCTTTGAGCTCCAGAGTCGCTAAATGGGACTCGAAGCGGACGTGTGACCCCACTAATGGATTGCTCTCCGAACGAGGAATCCATTGGTGGGGGTCACACGTTCGCTTCGAGTCCCGTTTGCTGGAGCAGCTGAAAACGCGTCTAGAGTTTGGCCAACCTGGCCCACTGTGAGACCGCAGAGCCTCGCCTGGGGCGCGCCCCGTTGTTATTGGACCAGTATCATTTGGCGTCACCTTTGAGGCGATGGGACGGCCCCTTTGCATGTCTTGACCTATGCCCCGCTGTGCCGGCCGCTGCCCAGCCTCCCCCCCCCCTCCTCCCCTCCACCCAATTTACCACGTCCCAGCGGCCGCGCCCGGGGGCAGCGTGGTCTGAACGCGGGGCAACAACCGGGCTGCTTTGACGGGCCCGTCCCTCTCTTTTCTTCTTCTTCTTCTTCTTCTTCATCTTTTCCTCTGCCTCGCGCCGCATGCACCGCCCACCACTCTCTAGTTTCGTGTCTTCGGTTATCGGACGCCGGAGGAAGAGGAGGTGTGAGGCCCCCTCCCCCTCCCCTCCTCCCCCTCCTCCCCCCGCACCAAATCAGACTGACCTACAACCGAGTCCCTGGGCGCGCGTCCCACCGAGTACGTGACTGGACCCCCTCCAGCGCACGCACGCACGCACGCACGCACACACGCACACACGCGCGCACGCACGCATCAAAGTCAAACCCAAACTAGTAAACGCCGACGGCCGTTTCGGCACATTTCCAGCCGTCAACAGGCACGACTAGCTTCACTGGCTTCGCTAGCTATTCGCTGGCTTCGCCTTGGCTGCACTGCCGGCCGTCGCTGCGCCGCGCCGCGTCCCCAACAAGGCAGGTGTCAACGGGACGCGCGTGGATTAAGGCGTGGAGCCGAATACTGATCGGCCGACCCACTTCCTCTCCGCTGCGGGAAACCGGCAGCCGCTGGACACGCCGCGGACACGCCGTCCCTCGCGACACACTGACGGACGCCTACCGCCTACCGCGCAGATTCCTCGTTGGCAGAGCACTCCGTTGGCGGGGTCGCACGATCGGTTCGAGTCCCATTTAGCGACTCTGGGGCTCAAGACGCGTCCTGGCCACTGTGCGCCGCCAGGGCGGCGGCCGACGGCGACCCCCCGCGGCGGCGAGCTGGCAGAGGAGTGCAATTATTGGATCCACATCGGTGGGCAGGCACGCCCCGCCCGGCGCCCGGCGGCGCGGCGAGCCTTTTGAAAAGAGCGCGTCTGGGCACCACAGCCCACGAGCAGCACGCCGGTCGACGCCTGGGACGCATCAGCGTGCATTTATCTTATAAAGGGAGGCGACGCTTCGATAGCTCGAATGGGACAGCTCGAGTTCGATAATTCGACAGCTCGGTGCCACTGCATTGCGGGGCCCACGCCGCTTCAGAGACTGTGGTTCCGCGCGCTCCCACCCGCACGGCCCGCTCTGTCTCTCTCGCTCCCCAGCGGAACGCCCCACGGGTGCGAGAGAGGCAGAGCGACGGAACCGCTGTCCGGAATCGGTATGGAAAAAAAAAAGGCAGGCAGCAGTAATGCGCACCTAACAGGAGCTTTACTGGGGCATTTCTCGAGGTCGTAAATCTAACAGTGATAAGGCGGTGCCGGTACTGGAAAACGATAATTGGACCTGCAGAGATTCGAACCCGCCAACCGTGGCCTGCCGGCCCGCCGCGCTACCACTCGCCTACCTCTTCCGGCGCGACACGCATGCGAACACAGCGTTTTGAATCGCAAACGGACGAAACTTGAGGAAGCAGGGCGCACTCGTGACAAAGCCCGTTCCAGACACGCGTGCGGCAGGCAGGCGGTCTTTGAAAAACTTTGCAAAACTACTAACACGACTAAGCTAGACACATTCTGGTTCTGGAGCACTCACCTTCTTCGATGGCGCGGCCCTGGTTGTCGGTCTCTGCCTCGGCCTCAGCGACCTCCTCCTGCTCCTCGTCCTTCTTCAGGTACTCGATCATCCTGGCGGTGCCGTCATGGAGGACCTCGAGGATGGAGTCGTCCTTGGTGCTGGGGGCGGCGGCGGCGGCCGCGGCCGCTTCCTTCTTGCTGACGTGCAGCTCCTTGAGCGCGCGCGCCGAGTTCTCCCGGAGGCAGCCGACGGCGTCGTCTTCCCAGACACAGCCGAGGAGGGCGGACCATCCCGACGACGGGGAGGTGCTCGCGACGGCGGGGGCCTCTGCGGGGGTCGCGTCGCCGGCGGCAGCGGCGGCCACCAGGGCGGCGGCGAAGACGTAGTACGCGAACATGGCTGATGCACACGCACTCACTGGCCCACTACTGACTCCTGAGCTGCTCACTCGAGAGAAGACGACGCCTCACTGTGACCGGGACAGGGGACCAGCGTAGTTTTACCTGCTACTCGTGTAAACAATCGGACACCGCCCCCCCTCCCGGCCGTTGCCTGGCCGTTGCCACCTCCACCTGGACGCGGTCCTCACGCCCGCCCCGCGCCCCGCCGCCGCCACGGACGGGGCACCCTGGCCCCCCTCCAGGCCGACGCCGCGGCCGACGCCGTGGACCTGGCCCAGTGTGCCGCCGTGGCGGAGGGACGGAAAGACTGCCGCTGAATGGTAAAAGCACTGCATGAAAGTTTTCAAATATTTGCACGGCACTGCGATGCCCCGCACGCACACACACACACACCACACACACAGGCGCGCCTGCAGATGGAACGCGAACAGCGGTACTGGAGAGGCTGTACCCCTGGAGACACATGGCCCGCGCCGAGCACACCCTCAAGGCCCGGACCCAGAAGCCTGAACCAGGCAAAGAAGGGGTCCCGGTGTCACAGTGTGCGCGTGCCTGTCCAGACGCGAAGCGACACCAGCACCGCGCTTCACCAAAGTCCGCCACCTTAAAGGCGTCAGCCTGAGTGAATCCCGTGTCGCTTTGAGGGCCGGCCCTTGTTCCGGCCCACTGTGTGTCTCGCCCACCAAGCCACTTGTTGACGGGGAGGTGCCGGACGCCATTAGGAGTGCGGCGTGTCTCGCACGTTTCACTTTCAAAGGCACCGCCAAAAGAAACGCGGCGCCAGTACTCGAACCCGGGACCGCGGTGGCCGAAAAGGGAGGAAACCGACCCCTGGAGTTTGAAGCCGGGACCGCGAGAAACAGCGGAAAGCGGAGCCCTCTTGCGCTGGAGCCGCTGGAGCCGCTGGAGCCCAGCGCACGCCAACAGTTGGGGTATTCTTTTCCGACTGGAGAACAGAATCCCGCACGGGTTTTGAGCTCCAGGGTCGCTGAATGACACTCGAACCGATCGTGTGACCCCTCCAAGGGATTGCTCTCCGAACGAGGAATCCATGGGCGGGGTCACACGTTCGGTTCGAGTCCCATTTAACAACTCTGGAGCTGAAAAAACGTCGAGACTTCTGGACGCCTGGCCCACTGTACGGCTCCCAATTTTTTCGAATTGGGAACTCATCCTAGCCCTGAGCGGGAGGCCCGCAGCATTATCAAGACCCTGTTAATTCGGCGGCCCCCGAAAACGACTCATAATGCCATGTTACGGCTTACGAGATCATAAAAAGTTACAACCTGGAGGAACAGCAGGCGGCGCAACGCGCACCGCGCACCCGCAGCGCTGTCCGGCCCACCATGACCAGCTCCAAGTTCAAGGGCTTCCCTCCTGAAGGGCTTTCTACGGCCCAACAAGGAACAAGTTCGACAAGGACGGGAACCATTTCAAAGGGCCGCCGAGCAGGGGCGCCGAGGGCCGAGCCACACTGTAGGAAACGATCTCCACATCAAAATCGGTCCAAAATTAGTGACCTTCATCTGATTTTCCCTCGGAAAACGACCTCGATGCTTGAAACAAAGGGCCGAGTGCGTCCGAGGCGTGACACCGCTGTCCAGAACCGGGTCAGTGGATAAGGGGGGGCCGTGGTAATGGAAGAGCCCGGTGACGTAGCCGGCCGGCCTGACCGAGCAGGCGGCCGAAGATTAACATGACATAGTGCGGCCAAGTGTGGAGCGTGAATGGAAGGGAGCCCGTGTGTTCCGTCTCAACGAGGCAGGAGCCTCTCCTGGTCGCAGCGAGCGAGACTCAACTTCAATTGGATTGATTAATTCGATCGTTCTCCTCACCGAAGCCTAAGACTCTAGACGCGTTCGGAGCTCCGCAGTCGCTAAATGGGACTCGAAGCGAACGTAAGACTCCACCGATGGACTCCTCGTTTGGAGAGCAATCCATTGGTGGGGTCACACGTTCGCTTCGAGTCCCATATAGCGACCGGAGCTCAAAACGCGTTCGTGATTTTGACCGCCTTCACCGGTCTTCTGCCCCTTCTGTAGGTTCGCTCTTTTCTTTCCCCCCTCGCGGGCCTTTCGGACGGGGAGTAATCAAATAATTGGGCACGACAATCACCTGGCGCGACAAGCAGCACGTATTACCTGGATTCCAAATTGCCGGCCGATGGCGTGTCGGGGAGGGGGGAGGGGGCGGCGGCAGAAGATGATTAATTATAAAATACCGCACGGTTCGAACCCGGCAAGAATTTCCCGTGCAGTGAAAGTGCGGAGGGGCGTGGCGGGGCGTGGCGTGGCGGGGCGTGGCGGGGCGTGGCGGGGCGGGGCGTGGCGGGGCGGGGCGGGGCGTGGCGGGCCCACTGTGTGTTCGTTCGTTAACACCACGGTGGCCCCCGCTGCATGTGTGTGTGTGTTTGCCGTTTGGTTCCCATGCAGGTAGCTAGCGTGTTGGCGTAGAGGAAGGGTCCAGCCTGGCTCACTGTGCCCCGGTCACCAAGCCCCCAACAATGCGAATCATTTTTTATTTTTTTTTTAAGGAGAAGCGTTATCCCCGAAAACACGCCGCAGTTCTAATTAATAATTAATCAGATGCGTGCGTGGAACTATAACAGCAACGCCGCGGCGGAGATGCGAGTCTGATTGGCGAGGATATTTTTGTTCTTCATGCTGACAGTCTCTCTCACGCCGCTTTGCGCCGCGAATTGCCTTGGCTGCCCGCAGACCCCGGGCAGACGTGCCGTGTGGAGCCAGACAGTGGGCCGGGCGACAGCAGCGCTGGCACCGCTCACACAACATTAGCACCTTTCCGCGCCCAGTGGCGTTCCAATAGAAAGTGCCGACAGCGGGCATGACTTTTGGGCTTGCCTGTACCCGCGTCCAGCCGCCGCGACTGGAGGGCTGCCTGGTAGCAGCGCGTGGATACCGCCTCGTTATAAGGAGCGGCCAGATGGGATTGCTTTGCTGGCCTTTTAAAAGAGGGGGAAAAACAGAGGGAAAAAAATAACAGAAAAAAGAAACAAATGTTTTTTAAATTTATTTTTTATTTTTTTTTTTGTTTTGGTTTAGCATTTTTTTTTTCCTCATAAAGAGGCGATCCGTTTGTTTTCTGACGAGCGATTTTTTTCCGGGCCGTGCCGGTGTCTTCGTCCCGGAGAGAGAGGCGCCGCGACGCGTCCTGTGCTTGCTTTGCCGAGTCTGACGACGCGCTATACGCCACGCCGCGCCACGGAAGCCGGAGCGAAAAGGAAGGGCCGCACAGTGGGCCGGAGGACGGGGATGAAGCAGCAGCGTCCTGGAAGGGACGCACGGTACAGATTAGCCCTTTCGGGGAAGCTGCTCTGTGCCCCCGGCCCCGCCGTGCTTGGCAGATTTCGACCCGCTCGGCTCCCCGTTATGCCTGCTTGTTTGACCAGCCCACACTGCGCCACGCTCACTGACCTGGCTTTACAATACACTTTCAACTATTTTTTCCAATTTTTTTTTAGCAGATGATACCTTTTCACTTCAAACATACCTAGACATGTTTCCAGTATTTTTAGATTTTTTTTTTTTTTAAATTCCGGTTTCTTTCTGACACTTTGAAAGTTTCCGGAAAATTAGCATCTCTAACACTTTCCTCAAGCGTTCGGCCGGGCTGTCTTCCCGGTGGTCATAAAGCCATCGCCAAAGAACAGGCCCAGCCACGTGACGTCAGGTAAAAGAAATGAGCCAGCAGGGGGCGTCTGCTATTTCCATGGTAGGCCGGGCCGCACCCCGCACTGCCCACACTCGATAGTGTAGTCGGGACAGACGGGGCATCGACAGCCAACGGCACCGAGTCGATGCACACGACACTGGTGAAACACAGGCACGAAAACGACGCCATCGCAGCGCGTAAATGATTTACGCCCCTGAGCGGCGTGAATCGTTTTATGCCCTTCGCAGGGGCGTGAATTGGTATAGGACTTCTATGCGAAATTTTGATCCGCTTCCAAAGGAATTATCTTATTACGCCGTTAAAGGGCGTGACAGGCGAAGGTTTTATCCCATTGTTTTCCAGCGGACTTTTCCTCAGACAATCTTGGAATGAATTCGCCTTGCTTCCGGTGCCAGCAGGCTGCGAGGCACAGCGGGCCTAGTCTCATTTAGCGACTCTGGAGCTCAAAACGCGTCTTGTGTTCCGGCCGCCTTTGCTGGGCCCGCGGCTGTGCCGCTCCAAAGAGACATCCAGGTTCGGCTCCCTTGTCTCGTGTACACAGAAGTGGGGCCATGTCTGGACACAATATCATCGAATGCGCCGTTTCCTTTGCCTGCTTCGCTTCCCGGGCAGCAGATGACTGCTCCTCTGTTTTCCCTTTGAATTTCGGCAAGCCGGGCATGCTCCGCCCGCATCCCCGGGGCGACTGAATTTGCTTGTCGACGACAATCAGAAAGGAGAAGATCGGACAAAAGAGCCGCCCGGACCACACCGCAGGTCCGCTGCGTCCGTTCCACAACAATCCAAGCGTCATTTCACCGTTTGATAAAAAAGACTAGCGTCCCAGCGATGAAGCATGCTGCAGTGAAATCAGTGACTAGAAATTTGAGTGCGAGACGCGGTTTCATGCATGGGTGTGTCGTCCAAGCCTGAAGCAATGGCACTGGAGAGCACCGAAGCAGAAACTGATACGCGAGAGAACCCTGTTCGAATTAAACTGCCTCTGATCGCCACTCCGAGATGATGGAATTTTAAACACGCACGTGAACATGACCAGAGAATCAGTGGTCGTGCCAGCATAACTGTCCGCAGGCGCTGAAGCGTGTGGACGAAGGAAGCATAGGCTCCTTGCTCTACCTTTTCATCGATAATTCAGAGCTGCATGAGTCTAGGTCACGCTATTAAATACACAACCAGGGCGAATCCACAAAAAAATTAAACAGAACTGGTTCTCTGTTCGGAGAAGAAAACCTTGCGTCTTGGCTCTTCTATTAGTGTGCGGCTTCCTTTTGCTTCTTGGGTCGATGCACTTCTACTTGGAAAAATACTCTCTGCAGTTAGTTTATTCTTTTCATTTGTAAAAATATTTCTCAGAGATTACCTCTTTCGGTCTTAAGTTACTCGAGTGTCATGTCTTCATGTTTTTTAAAACACAAACAAAAGCACAAGTTTTTGTGGCATCATCCTAAACCAACAGGCCCGAGCTTATGATAGGAACTGTCCACAAACTCCATCTTCTTCACACGTGCTCCGAACGCCACCTCCCACGCGTTACCCGTCTCAAGAGACTTCTTGCGCGCAGTGGTGCCACCCAAGCAGACACTGGTGCATCGTGAGAATTTTCGTCTGCCTATGTGGCAACACTGCGTGCAGGCACTCTCCCTCTCTTTCCCGCCAATTCCTCGCAGAGTCACCGGATTATTCAGCAAGGGATCTTGATACGGGCGAGCGAGCGCGCGCGCGGTGTATGCATAGCATTCCTAAAGTGGCGGCGCAGAAGGCCTCTTCCTTTGGAGCCAACGGGACGCGGATGTGAGTGAAACCACGCGTGCGCCGGACGCGCACGGCACGCGCACGCGGCGCCAAGAAAAAAAAATACATCGAGGTTTTTATGTTTGCTGACCTGTCCCATAGAAGACTGGACGCGTTTTACGCCCCAGAGTCGCGAAAGGGGACTCGAACCGAACCTGCGACACCGCCAATGAATTCCTCCGATCGGGAGGCCGGTGTTCGCGCCCGGGCAGTGCCGCACGTTTTCACGGACGAGCGCGAAAATTCCCCCCCCCCCACACACACACAGAGGCGGAGTGGGTTGTGACCCAGTGCGTCCGCACTAGGCATGCACGCTAAAGAAGACAATATTCGTTGAGCGGTCTGTTTAGCTCCGTGTTTGCCATTCATGCGTATGTGTGTGTGTGTGTGTGTGTGTGTGTGCGTGTGTGCGTGTGTGTGTGTGTGTGTGTGTGTGTGTGTGTGTGTGTGCTGGCCACACACCCCAGTGTATGGCCACTTACGGCAAGCACTCAGGCCTATGTGGCGCTGCGATCTTCGGCAGGTCAGTCCTGCATGGCGCTCCCGCTACGGCCTGGTGGAAGTATACCGTCAAAAAGTCTGCTAGATTTTTAAATTTTTACAGCGTGATGTGGTCAGAGGGCAGTGACCTTTCAGCAAAAGCGCCTTTTCGTTTGTCAAAAAATGTTCTTTTCTATAGAACATTTGCAATTTTAAAAAAAAAACTGACGATAAGTACTTTGGGAAACTTGTTCTTGAAGTGGACTCGAATGAAAAAGCTGTGGTAGTCCGGAAATCGGTGGCGATTCTGATCTGGAAGGGCCGGGACTTTCCCTACTACGCTGCGTCCCCTGTCAATGAATCGGCCAAACAGGACAAGCGGCGCGAAGCGGCGCCACGACGTGAGCAGGCACGCGGCCAGATCCGGTATAGTGCCGCACTGTGTGGACACTTTCCAGCGCACAGAAGACCGCTGGAGGCGGTCAAAATCCCGGACGCGTCTTGAGCTCCAGAGTCGCTAAATGGGACTCGAAGCGTACGTGTGACCCCACCAATGGATTGCTCTCCGAACGAGCAATCCATTGGTGGGGTCACCTGTACGCTTCGAGTCCCATTCAGCGACTCTGGAGCTCAAGACGCGTCTAGAGTTTTCTGCCGCCTGCGCTGGTCTTCTGGCCCACTGTGCACCCCCAGCGTGTTCCGGTACCCCCAGGTGCTTGATGCGGGCCCGTTTGACTGCACATGGCGTCGCCGCGTCTGCCAGCCCACTATCAGGCGCACGTGTGAGTCGGCCGACGCCGTGATATTAGAAAAATGTGGTCGTCCGTGCCGCTGCTTAACACTGACACCGCCGGCCTGTCTGCCAGCCCTGCCAGCCCGGCCGGCCTGTCTGCCAGCCCTGCCAGCCCGGCCGGCCTGTCTGCCAGCCCTGCCAGCCCGACCGGCCTGTCTGCCAGCCCTGCCAGCCCGGCCGGCTCGTGCAGCCTCCAAGAGCGGCCAGGCGGCCGGGCAGGCTACTGGGGGCTCATTCATTGGTCGGAGCAGCGTCCCAAGCGTCGCCGGTCGGCTGGGCGGGGCGGGGCGGGGTGGGGCGGGGTGGGGCGGGGCGCGGCGAGTCCATTGACTGGTCAGGCAGTGGCGTAACGGTAGCCCCGCCGGCGCACCGGCCACACCGGGCACACCCATGGCATGCCTCATCGGCGTAGCCAGAGCCTGAAGAAGATTCGGAAAAGGTCCACTCCACGTCACGGCGCGGACACGCTGACCTCAGTAGGTCAGTGGGCTGAGTGGCTGGGGGGCGGCCGTAAGCGAGGAGGAGAACGAGGGATACGCACAGTGGGCCAGAGGACCGGCGCAGGCGGCCGAAAGGCTCTACGCGTTTTGAGCTCCAGAGTCGCTAAACAGGACTCGGACCGGACCGTGTGACCCCACCAATGGATTCCTCGTTCGGAAAGGAATTCATTGGTGGGGTCACACGTTCGGTTCGAGTCCCATTCAGCGACCCTGGAGCTCAATACCCGTCCGGGACTTTGACCGCCTCGGTCTTCTGGCCCACTGTGAGCCGGCGACGAGATGGCTCCGTTCCTGGTGGATTCTTCAAATTTTCGTGGAGAAAGTCTGATTGTCCGAGTGATACGGGTCCTGCTGCCCCGCGTCACCCTGTGTCGCCGGGCCGACAGACGGACGGACGACTACAAGGTGTAATTAACAAGACTGCACACGGGGCCCAGCTAGCGCGCCCGCCACACTGTGGAACACGGGCACGGCGCGTGCCCGGGTTCAAACACCGGTCGAGTCACCCGCTTGAAACGGGCTGGAAACGGGTTGGAAACCCTCTTGTACACCCAACGGAGCCGCAAGGCAAAAAATCCCACGATGCACCCATTTCAACTCAACCAATTTAACCCGTCGACTGGACAATATCTGGCTGAAATCGGCAACCCCTTTACCACTTTTTTTTTTTTTTTTTTTTTTTTTTAAATTTTCAATTTTTTTGTGGGGAAATTTTTGCTTGCTTATAACGCCCAACCTGACACTGGTATCGCTAGTCGTGGCCTGCCGCACGGATAGGAGGGGCTTTTTATTGTCCAGGGACGGGCCGGTGGGTGGACGTCCTGTTAGGCGACGAGGTGACCCACAGCCAGCCGCCAAGGCCTGGCCGCCGAGGCCCCGCGGAGGCGGTGCAGACAAGGGCTCTGTTTCCCTGGTTTCCTCTCCACCGAGAAATACCGGCGACACTGGTAATATTAGCCATGTTAGCGAGAAGCCCCCTGAACGGAGACACAGTTCCCAACCGTTCCTCCGAGCAGGGTCCAACGGTCCAGCGCTAGCTCGGCTTGTGCTTCTCTCCGAGTCAGTTTCGTCTCCAGAATTAATTTACTCCATACTATTCCCTTGACCCGGTTCCAGGAATCCATTGTCAAGTGCGTCTGGCCCACGAATGATTTATCAACAAGCCGCCGGATTTGTCAACGCTATCTCCAGCTGCCTCGGCGCTGGAAGGGGTCCACATAATGAGCTTCCTCGGACACACTTTTCCGTCGCCGCCACTAGAATTTCTACCTCACAAAAAGCAAACACCAAAACAAAAACAACAACAACATATGACACGACGCTCACTTTCGTTGTGCGGCAATTTTCGACAGTCTCCCTTCCGTACCACACGCTCCGCGAGACTTGTTCCTAGCAGTGTGAGTGTGTGTGTGTGTGTGTGTGTGTGTGTGTGTGTGTGTGTGTGTGTGTGTGTGTGTGTGTGTACACGAATCCCCCAACTCCTCCTCCATTTTTTTTAATACAGAGAATCCACACAATGCCGCACGTTCGTGGCCCCACGTCATCTCCTGTAGGTGAGACTGATTGCGAGGAACCGAGGTGGTAATCTAGTCAATTTCGGAAGCGGCGTGCATGTGTGTGCGCGCGCGCGCGTGTGTGTGTGTGTGTGTGTGTGTGTGTGTGTGTGTGTGTGTGTGTGTGCGTGTGTGTGTGCGACGGACGGTCCGGGCTCGGATTTCCCTTGTCCATCTTTCGTCCCGGGCATGCAAAGGTTCCTCCTGAACTCCGCAGAGGTTCGCCCGGGGCGCGGGAGAACAAGGCGCGGTACACCGTTCAGTGAGTTCGCTTTGCCGTCCGGGACGCACAGTGGGCCAGAAGAGACAATCCAAGCAGTGGGACGGCTTTGGTTGGCGCCTTAGTTGCCGCATCGCCTGTAACACGATCGGCAGAGTCATCCTCGCTATTTACGAGAAGCGGCCAAGTGAACAGACGGCTGATATAACCGGACGTAACCGAAGGCAAGCGCACCGGCCCCATGCACCCCGTTTCATCGGTGGATTTTTACCAGTGGGTTTTCACCAGTGGAAATAAACCAGCGGTATTCCACTGCATGTAATTTACAATGAGTATTGTGCCACATTTTTCACCAATGATTTTTTTTATCAGTGATTATCCTCCAATAATTTTTCACCAGTGATTTATTACCAATAATTTTTTATCGGTGGATTTTCACCTGTGGCGTTCCCAGTAGTTTGGTGGCGGCCCTCCCGCGCCCTCCCAAACGCTGCGTCCCGTTTTCACTTTTCCAGACTGTCGAATCGTGATTTGAACCCAGGCCCAAAATGAAGGCGCGGCGCGCCCATACGCCACGGCCGGTGCGGCCACACTGTAAAGCTGGCGGGAGGAAAGCACTTCGGCGACCCAGCCGCGGCACAGTCGGCCAGCCGCGGCACAGTGGACCAGCGACGGCAGTTCCTCCTTTCTTTGACGACTTTTCGAAAAAAGGAGTCGTCTCATATTTAAGGCCCTTCCCTTGCCCCACCCAGCCGGGCCGCGCCCCGTCCCACCCCGCCCCGCCACGCCCCGGCCCACCCCGCCCCGCCACGCCCCGGCCCACCCCGCCTCACCCGTCTCCCCACCGTGGGATCAGCCGATATAGGGCCGGCGTGGCGGGGCGGGGCGGGGCGCGGTTCACTGCTACACACACATCATCGGATCAGAGAAAGCAGCCGGACCTGTCTGAGGCCCCGCCCCGCCCCGCCCCGCCGCACCACGCCCCGCCCCGCCGCCGGGCCAGCGTCACAATGTTGGCGCGACAGGGCACGGCGGCGGCAGGGCACACGAACAAGCCCGACGCTAAGAACGCGTAGAACGTGTTGTCACGCGGCTGTGGCCCGCAGCCCTGCTAAGGTCCTGGCCGCCACCGTGCGCCGCGGCGGGGATCCAGCCTGCCAACGCCAAGCTGTCTGCCAATGGCGGCAGGCTGGCTCGCCATTGGCTTATACGGCCCAGACACGTGTCCAGAAAGGGGACGCCACGCCAGAAGAAAGTGTTTCCCGAAAATGAATGGACCACCCGCATGAGTGAGGCGGGCCTCGGCGTCCCGGCCGGGCGAGGCGCTCCGCGGAAAGCCAGCGATCCGCTGCACGCCGGGCCTGACGACACTTTGTAAACACTCGGCCTCACATTGTTCTCAAATTATTTAATTTTTCTCCTTTTGTTTTTTTTTTTTTTTGGCTGCGTGCATTATTTTTTCTTTAACTTGAGGCAATTGTAAACACTCGGCCTCACATTGTTCTCAAATTATTTAATTTTTCTCCTTTTTTTTTTTTTTTTTTTTTTTTTGGCTGCGTGCATTATTTTTTCTTTAACTTGAGGCAATTGTAAACACTCGGCCTCACATTGTTCTCAAATTATTTAATTTTTCTCCTTTTTTTTTTTTTTTTTTGGCTGCGTCCAATTTCTCTTTAACTTGAGGCAATTGTCAACACTCGGCCTCACATTGTTCTCAAATTATTTAATTTTTCTCCTTTTTTTTGGCTGCGTGCATTATTTTCTCTTTAACTTGAGGCAATTTTTGCCACTTTCCGGTGAGTAGACGGCGAGAAGTTTGCTCGGTGTGGCTATGACGTCGCTGGCGCGCCGCTAAGTGCCTCGTCGAAAGCCACCGAGACGAGAGCTCCTCCGAGTCTCGAAGGGCCGACGATAAGGCGAGAGCGGCGGCCGGCATGTGGCTCACGCTATCACCGCGCGTGCGCCGGCCGCCCCAGTGGCGCAATCGGTTAGCGCACGGTACTTATAGACAGTGATTGTGAGCTATGCCGGGGTTGTGAGTTCGAGCCTCACCTGGGGCAATTTTTTTTTTTGAGCTCGGCTACAGGTGAAATTGGAGATGGGGGCGCGTTTGAAGTGAGAATTAATCCCGCGGGCCCAAAACTGGGGAAGTGCAGAGCGGCAATGCGTGCCACGCGTGCGAGCGAGCAATAGACCGTTCCCTCTAGACCGCCACAAAACAGAACTCTACGGCGGACCTATATCGAATAATCCTCGAAATAATTATTTCCGTGGAATTCAATTGTTTCAGTTCTAGACTTCATTATATCGTTGGCGTCATCCCAATCGTATGCAGCCTCGACTTGATTCTTTGGAGCGCTTCGCACGCTGCGAAGTCCTTAGGGTCTTCCATTGTTAAGGACCACAAAAGGATCACATGTAAACTGGTACGGAAAACATATCGGCATGTGGCGTGCCATGTCGCAACCCAGAGCCAGCATAGGCATTCAGACGAGTCTTTCTGTCTCTGTCGCACCCATGGGGTGCCATGAGCGGGTGAGACAGACAGAGCGACAGCCGGCCGCGCTCTCCGTCAGAGGGCACCGCCGCCACGCAGCGGCCGGAGAGACTCCACGCCGTGGCAATACTCCGGCCGCGCTCTCCGTCAGAAGGCGCCGCCGCCGCGCAGCGGCCGGAGAGACTCCGCGCCATGGCGATACTCCGGCCGCGCTGGCGCCTGGTCGCGCGGGGTATCGCCAATGCCTTCCCCGCCGCTAGAAGTGCCGCGTGCACTGCAACGGCCCTTGAGCCCTTACCATTTTTCCGGTGTAATCAAGATCGGGGAAGGCCGGTCAAGAAGCACGGCGAGGTCACGTGCGCAGCCAGTGCGGCGGTTCCTATTGGGCATTGGACGCACGCGAGCCTGCTACAGTGGCGGGGTCGCACTACAGTGGGCCAGACGACCGGTGGAGGCGGTGGAAGTCCAGGACGGCCCTCGAGAAACGTGTGACCCAACCAATGGATTGCTCGCAGAACAAGGAATCCATTAGTGGGGTCACACGTTCGATTCTCGTCCCATTTGGCGACTCTGGAGCTCAAAACGCGTCCGGGATTTTGGCCGCCTCAACGGTCTTCTGGTCCACGGTGCAGCGTCGCGCCGGCAGCCTTCCCAAAGACGGCCGGCAGATGGCGCCGCGCCGCACCGGCGCGCTTTTGGCGGGAAAACCGGGGGCGATAAGGGGGCGACACGGGCGGCAAAAGAAGAGAGAGAGAGAGAAAAAAGAGACGATTTCGAGATAACTTTTACGCGATCGCATAAAACCAGCGAGAAAATGGGACCTTCTTTTATGACGAAATCAATTCCGCATGAAGAGAGAAACCAAATCTCGCCGTCCTCGCGTTTTAATCTGGTACACTAAAAAACAATTGCACCTTTTTTTCTTTTTTTTTTTCTTTTCTTTTTTTCAGTTGCCCCTGATTGGCGTCGTGCATGCCCTGCCTGAGAGGGGGTGGAGTACGCCGCCGTATTTAAAATGCAAATCCACGGCCCGCTAGAACCCTGCAAGTCGGAGGAGGTACACGCCAGGTCTGAGCTTCTAACAGTACAGCACCGCACAGTGGGTCAAAAGTTCTGTTCGAGTCCCATTTAGCGTCTCTGGAGCTTAAAAGGCCTGCAGAGTTAGCCGCCTGCTCCGGTCTTCGGGCCCACTGTGCTCTGCTAAGCTCTCTGCGAAGCAATGAGCGATGAGCGGCGTGCAAGCAGGAATGGCGGCATTCTTGCAAAATACTACGCAAGTTTGGCAGCCCCAACCCACCCACCTGGACCAGGTGAAATTGGGGATGAGGGCGGTGGAAACCGCACAAGAGGAGATAGGGGCGCCCAAGGGTTGGCGCTTACCTCAAGGCAGATGGTTCGCCGTGTTCGGCGCCCGCCCCGTCGAGGCGCGTTCCAATCGGTGAAAAGTGAGTGGGAGTCTGGACAGCGTCGGGCCGGCCGGGGGGACCGGGCAAAGTCCAGCCCACCCTGCGCTCTGCATCAAGTGCCCGGCAAATAGACTACTACGCTGGACTCCTGAATCAAGGCAATTTCGGCTTTGCACCCAACCACCCTCCCCCCATACGTTTCAGTGTGGTGTGTGTGTGTCTCTGTGTGTATGTCTCTCTCTCTCTCTCTCTCTCTCTCTCTCTCTCTCTCTCTCTCTCTCTCTCTCTCTCTCTCTCTCTCTCTGTGTGTGTGTGTGTGTGTGTGTGTGCGTGCGCGCGCGGGGGTGCGGTGCGTTCCCCCCGAGCACACGCCCTGCATTATAGATAAAAGTGTACGGCATGGTAGGCGCTTTGCATGGACTTGGAGCACTAGTCGGGAAGGTTGAGCAGCAAGGTGGCCACCCCAGGGGGTAACAAAGGTATAACGTACGGGGTAACAGTAAGCAACTCGGCGAGGACAACGACCCGGGACCGGGATTAAGTTACCCCGCACCCAGCATACCGGTCCACTGTTAAGATTAAATTTAGAAATCCCGAGAAGTGGAATCCAAATTAACAAAGGCTTCGCTTTTCAAAAAAAATAAAAAAAAAATAAAAAAAATAAAAAAAAAATGGTTGATTAAAGGCGGATTCTTTTTCCAAACAAGTTTTGCGGGAATTTACAATATTTTTTTTGCTTGAGTGATCCCACTGACACATCAGTCCCAGAATGTCCAATAATAGATTGATAACAATTGGACCATTAGGCGGTACACTGTGCACGGCCGGCCGCCCGGCCCACGCTTCCGTCC
The DNA here is from genome assembly GCA_030522485.1 of Stenchaetothrips biformis. Lineage (NCBI taxonomy): Eukaryota > Metazoa > Arthropoda > Insecta > Thysanoptera > Thripidae > Stenchaetothrips > Stenchaetothrips biformis. Next base: position 11,461,521 of record CM060103.1, on the reverse strand, counting down.
GAGTCCCTGAGTGAGACCAGGACCGGAAATGGCGACTTGCCATTGGTCGAGCCAAGCGCTGCGGCCACAGTGCCCGAAATGAGAGTGTGTGTGAGTGCGTTGGGGGAGGCTGCGTCGGGGATGATCATTTCCTGCGGACGGAAACCAGGATGGAGAGGAAAGGAGATAGAGTGAGATGGATTGAGATGCAGTCAGGGGTCGGGGCAGGGGTTGGGGGACGGCGAAGGGCGCGTGCCCTTTTCGCGAAAATACTTTGGCCATCACACGGAAACAAAACAGAGGCAGGAGTCTGCCCTTGTTTTTAATCATGCATTCCTAATAGGAGCGAGCAGGCGGCGGACGAGCATGCAATTATGGTCGGTTCATTCGTTCATGTCTTCCTAACTGGCGTTCTCTCTCTCTCTCTCTCTCTCTCTCTCTCTCTCTCTCTCTCTCTCTCTCTCTCTCTCTCTCTCTCTCTCTCTCTCTCTCTCTCTCTCTCTCTCTCTCTCTCTCTCTCTCTCTCTCTCTCTCTCTCTCTCCGGCTACGTTGTGATATCATGTCCCGCATTCGCACACAACCGGATACGCTTTGCGCTCGTTCCTGCGAAATAATTGTCGTGCACTTGAGCGGAGCGCCCGAGCGCCCGAGCGCCCGCCAAGTCGAGGGTAGGCAATGCTGCACGGCACGGCCGCGCGCCGCCCGCTGGGTTGCCTACTCCACAGGCGCTCCACACCGCACAGTGGGCCCGAACCTCTCTACACGCGGTTTGAGCTCCAGAGTCTCTCGAACCGAACGCGTGACCCGACAAATGGATTGCTCTCCTCGCGAGGAATCGATTGGTGGGGTCACACGTTCGGTTCGAGTCCCATTTAGGGAGTCTGGCGGCGGTGGCCCACTGTGCTGGCTTACCTGTAGCCTTGGCGCCGCCGGAAGGCGTAGTGGCGGCGGTGGGTGTAGGTGGCGCAGGGGTAGGACGGCCGGCGGTGGCGCTCTAGCGTGCCCGAGGTGGAGCACGACCCCGAGGTGGAGGCCGCCGGCAGCACGCCGGCCTCGCGCACGCAGCCCAGCGAGCCGAAGCGGCGGCGCTGCAGCGGGCCGTGCTGCTGGCTGCTGCGCAGCTCCACGCACGACCGCCGGCGCCGTGCCGCGAAGGCCGTGGCCGTGGCCGCGGCCGTGGCCGAGGCCGTGGCGTGCGTCACCATCTCGCGCACCACGTCCGCGGCCGGCGCGTCGTCGGCGTCCTCGCCATCGGACCACGACGACGACGAGCTGCTGCTGCCCGCGGGGCGGCCGCGCGGCGCCGAGGCCCCCGCCGACGAGGTCCCCGCCGACGAGGCCCCCGCCGACGAGGCCGAGGCCGACGAGTCAGTCCCCGCGCCCCACGGGGGCGTCGGCGCCGCGCGGCCCTGGACCAGCTCCCCGCTGGGCGTCGTGGGTCAGGTGTGGTCGCCTGGGGCCCGGGCCGGGCCGGATGGGGCCGCCGCCGGCCGCCCTAACCCCCGCGGATGGGGGGCCCCACCAGGGGTGCCCTAGCCCCGCGGATGGCCCCACCGGGGGCGCGGCGCCTTTATGCCACGACCGCGCCGATCGCCTGCCTGCCCAGTGCCCGCCCCAACGCCGAGGTACCTGCAACAAGGAAACACCGCGTGAGGCCCTCCTCGCCGCCAACACAACAATCCAGCAGCACAAGCAACGCTTAGCCGAAAAAAATAAATAAAAAATAATCAGGGATTCCGAAGCCCTAGCGCTGGCAGTGTACATACACTCAGGTCCTCTTTCCGTGACTGGGCGCGATTAGTCGGGGTCGTGGCCGCGAAAAAGGAAGGGCAGCAAGAGGGGGCGGGGCCAAGGCGGGGCGCAAGAAACGGAGTCGGAGGACGCCGGCCGGACGGAGGGGCATGGCAGGGCGGCGCCGGCAGAATTTACAACGGTGGCTCTCCCAGTAAAAGTCTCATTTGGCCGCAACATAAAAAAAAACAAAAAAACACACAAGCCTTGCCAGTGGACTTTAATATTCACACCTGGTATTTTCTTTTTTCAATTTGCTTCTCTCTCTCTCTCTCTCTCTCTCTCTCTCTCTCTCTCTCTGTGCGTGTGAGAGAGAGTGCGCGCAGGTAGGGGTACGTGGGCACGGGTCGGACGCTCTGTGAGGCGGCTGCGTTGGAGCGAGACAGAAACAGGGCCATCTGTCAGAGGAGCACACCAAGACCGGCAGGGAGGCGGGGAAGCAGGTGCAGCTGCCCTGATTCAAGACGGTCGCCGTTCACACCATCCTCCAGAAAAACAACCCCGCTGCCCCCGGACCCTGTGTGGCTCCGCGGGGCTCCGCGGGGCTCCGCACGCCGTGCCCGGGGCTCTCCGCCGAGAGACAGCGCCGTCCTTTCCAAACTGTTCCCGACTGCTCCAGACTTCGCAAGACGGCTCCGGACCGAGACGTCCTTATCCCGACTCACAACGTATTCACCAACACGCCGCATCTTTTTTTTTTCACATCTCCGCAAAATGGACCCGTGGGGCACGTCTGTGACGTTGCCATTGGCGCCCAGGGAGGTGGAGGGGGAGGGGTGGGGGGAAGGGGGAGGGGGAGGGGGTTGATCCGCGGCCCAGGATGGCCATATTTCTTTCAGGATAATAGTGACCAGAGGGAAACCTTTCTCCCCGGCAGGTGGGGGCGAGAAGGGAGAGAGAGAGAGAGAGAGAGAGAGAGAGAGAGAGAGAGAGAGAGAGGGAGAGAGAGAGAGAGAGGAAAGGGAGGGGGGCAACGTGTGTGTTTGGTACGGGGGCCGCGTCCGTGCTCGAGGACCGGTCCGCAACACTCCCAACATATAAATATACAAGGCCCTGCTGGTAAATTGACACTCAAATTTACTCACACCCACATACACACACACACACTCTCCTTCTGAGGTAGGCCTTCATGCTGTCACCCCCTCCCCCCCCCTCCAAGGTCCAGCAGGGGTGGCGAGGTCATCTAATCTCCCGGGCCGATCTCTTCGGCGCGTCACTCCGCCGTCGGCCTTGCTGCCTTGCTGGAGCCTCCCCTTCAGCGCGGCCGACACTGCACTGGACGACACACGCACACGCACGCACACGCACGCGCACGCACACGTAAAGTGAGCGCAGATTGAGTAGCACGGCTCTACGGTTTATCTCGTGTCCCTTTGCAGCACCACCTCCTAAGAGACCGTTTCTGTCTGCCTGTCCGTCCCCCCCCCCTCTCTCTCTCTCTCTCTCTCTCTCTCTCTCTCTCTCTCTCTCTCTCTCTCTCTCTCTCTCTCTCTCTCTCTCCGTTGCAACAATGGTGGCTGCAATCTGACTGTGTGATGGTGGCGGCCTGCGGCGCCCCCAGCGTGATTCTCCTGATCAGATCGTGACCAGCATGGCCTGCGCCAAGGACGCACCGAGAGGGAGAGGGAGAGAGAGAGAGAGAGAGAGAGAGAGAGAGAGAGAGAGAGAGAGAGAGAGAGAGAGAGAGAGAGAGAGAGAGAGAGAGAGAGAGAGAGAGAGAGAGAGAGAGAGAGGGGGGGGGGGGAGGGGAAAGCAGCCCGATGTCAATGTCCATTCATTTGCCAGCGGATTCAGGGTAGGCTCCATGACGACCCGACGGCACCGCGTCAATGCCACCATCAGGCCGTCTGTGTGTATCCACGCCGCCAAACTTGACGCCCCGGAGATTGGTCACGGCCAGGCCGCAGCGCCGCTGGGCTCACGACACGATAACATCACAGTGGGCCAGAGGACCGGTGAAGGCGGTCAAAATTCTAGACGCGTTTTGAGCTCCGGAGTCGCTAAATGGGACTCGAACTGACGGACGCTGCTGCTTGTTAGGGACGTCGCCGGCCGTGCGCCGTGCGCCCCGGGCCTTCATAAGCGCAGTGCAAACGGGCCAAAGAGAAGAAAAGAAAAGGGGAACCCTCCTTGCCACGACCAACGTCGCGGAAGAAAGACGTTTTTTGGGCAGTGTAGTCGGAGAAGACCCCCCAACCCACCCACAGAAAGTGTGAAAGAGAGAGAGAGAGAGAGAGAGAGAGAGAGAGAGAGAGAGAGAGAGAGAGAGAGAGAGAGAGAGAGAGAGAGAGAGAGAGAGAGAGAGAGAGAGAGAGAGAGAGAGAGAGAGAGAGAGAGAGAGAGAGAGAGAGAGAGAGAGAGAAGGTTGGGGGGGGGGGGGACACCCACACGAATCACGTAGAAAGCTACCTCCTTATCCCTGGCTCGGCTTTCGCAGGTTCAAAAGGAAGCAAGGCAACGGGAGCCGCTCGCGTTGACTCTCATTATCCACGCGTTGCCATGAAAACGAACAGACACGAGCAGAAAACAGGGGGCACATAGAGACAGAGAGACAGAGACAGAGAACGAGGAAAGAGAGAAAGAGAGAGAGAGGGGTGATGGGTAACGAAGACACCACACGGAGGAAGAGCGTGTGATTGGCTGTTGTGGGACAGCGAAGAGGAGACCAAGGAAGGAGACTGAAAGTCAGAGGTCCTCGTCCGGTTACCTTAACTCTCAGGGTGGGGGGTCAGCACAGGGGCGGAGCCATAGAGGGGGGGGGAGCGCGATAAAAATCAAATCAGCAAATTCACAGTCAAACCCCGGAACCGAAACGTGAATGTCTTTACAATGAGACCGGAGAGAGAGCGAGAGCGAGAGAGAGAGAGAGAGAGCGAGAGCGAGAGAGAGAGAGAGAGAGAGAGAGAGAGAGAGAGAGCGAAAACGAGAGTCGGAAAGGGATGATGCAGCCACTGCCACGAGGATTAGCCGGATATTAACCGAGTTGAGGGCACCCTGACGAGGACGTCCCTGATTGGTGCGAGAGGCAGTCAAATTAGACGGCTGGTTGTCGACGGCCGGCACGGCGAGGCACCGCGGGCCACGCCGCTGCAAGACCGGCCCCGTCTGCCAGCGCGGAAACTAGCACCGCCGGGACTCGAACCCTCGCCGCCAAAAAAATTGAAATGGAATTCCGTCGCTGGGAGGGCTCAGCCAGCCGTTTCGAAAGGGAGAGTAGGGAAACTCAGGCGAGCAGCTCCGCGACCGACTAACTCATCCTGATAGGATGGTGGCGAGACGAGAGGGCGCGGCGGCGGGATTCGAACCCGAGCCGGGAGCAGACACGCGGAGCCGCAGACACTCGCAAAAGAGTGTGTCAAGGTGCAGCCGGAACAACGAGAAAAGTCTCCTTCCAGCGACGTTACGTAATTCCTGCACGGCTTGTTTCAAGGTGCGAAGAGGAGCCGTCTCGCGGGACTTGTTACGTCGGGGCAAAAACAGAAAGAAGACCCTACTGTTTGCGTCTCCTTCTATTATTCCCCGACTTTGCGCACGGCGTAATCCCTCGCCAAGGCGCGGGTTCGAATCTCCTCACCGCCGAAAATCCTACCGCAGTCTACCCGTAGAAAATGGCACGCACCCATCGTGAAATTCACAGCAGGGGCCGCAGCCGCCCTCCAGCTCTACGCGTCAGGTGCGGAAAGACTGATTGATTTTTTTTTTGTTGGTAACGCCGATTTTCTTTGGACATTTTTTCAGCTCGTCAAAGTCAAGCTGTTGGGGCGCGTGCGTGGGTCTGTTACGACAGTTCGCCCCACCCCGCCCGGTCCTGACGGCTGCTTCAATATTTTCACCCTGACGCCCAGTACACCCAGGACAGCGACAGGACACTGTTGATGAGAATCGGGCACTCCGCTTTCATGCAGCAAGTGTAGTGCAAGTGTCTGTCCAATGCGCTGGCGTCAAAGATTGGGGAGCGGGGCGTGGCGGGGCGGGGCGTGGCGGGGCGGAGCGTGGCGGGGCGGGGCGGGGCGGAGCAGGGCGTGGCGGGAACCGTCCCACACCTTGGCCAGTGGCCAGGGCGCCGCATCAAAGGAAGTGCCGCTGTTCGTCTCACTCCCTCGCTGCCAACGAAAATGCCCCGAAATATTCACTCACTCACACATTTGGGTCACACTGTGCAACACTGCTGCCAGCACACTGTGCACCTTGGCGGGGTGAGAGAGAGAGAGAGAGAGAGAGAGAGAGAGAGAGAGAGAGAGAGAGAGAGAGAGAGAGAGACAGAGAGACAGAGAGACAGAGAGAGAGAGAGAGAGAGAGAGAGAGAGAGAGAGAGAGAGACAGAGAGACAGAGAGAAAGAGGCCCCTACACGCGCAGTGAGGTGCCCGGCGGGCAGCCCACGCCGCTCGGTCCGAGAATGCGCGGATATGGACTTGTAAATGAGGCCTCGGCCGCAAGCCGCAACACCTTGCGCAACACGCGCTGCGACTATGAAAGGCTTGTCTCTCTCATATCGAGTCAGCGCACGACGCGCACGGCGGGTTCCAGGTTCGAACCCCGTCGCCCGCGTTTTTATCTTGCTTCCTTCCCCTGCGTGTTCGTCCTCCGCGTGCAACGCGTTTGTCGCTGTCACCCTCGGGGCACTCGGATCCACGTGCAGGCGCACGTGCAGTGGGACGACTGTTTGCCGGTGGAGGCGGAGAAGACAAATTGTGAGTTTAAAAAAAGGTATTTAAAAAATAAAAACAAAAAAAGAATTTGTTTACATTTTTTTTTTTCAAAAAAAAAAATAATTCAAAAAAACCTATTATATTTTTGTTTAATTTTATTTTTTTATTTCCTTTTCCCTCAGAAACTCAACAGTTTAAGGAGTTGCTGATAAAGTTGCAGCTTCTCAAGGGCGCTTGTGACCTCAACAGCCCGAGGCCGGGCCGACACACCGGTCCAACCGCAGGTGCGACCGAAGGGCAATGCCCCCCCCACCCCAATCACACACGCGATTGCGTTAGATAGTGGCGCCGCCTAACGACGCGTAAATGACTCATGCATAGATAGCGACTCCCCCAAAAGCGCGCAGGCGCCGACCCCGCCGGGACTCGAACCCAGGACGGACCACGACGAGACAAGAAGCAGCAGGCAGCGCGGACGCCGACAGCGTGACGCTCCTTGAGACGTCAAGGCGGCGCGGCTTCGGGCATTCCCCACCGTGTGTGTGTGTGTGTGTGTGTGTGTGTGTGTGTGTGTGTGTGTGTGTGTGTGTGTGTGTGTGTGTGTGTGCCGACAGCATATCGGCCGGCCGATAACGCCCCCTAGCGTGGCCGCCCCTCACAGGCCGACGGACGCCCACCCCTAGCAGGTGCCACTCAAGTCCACCTCCTCCCCGCTGCAGCAAGCACACGGCCCAGCACGGCGAAGCACGGTCACCGGAAAAGAGGAACAGCGGCATTGATTTGACTTGTTGATCGGGGGCTTGGCGCTGGTGGGGCCGGTCGGGCCGGCCAGCCGGGGAGCACACTGTGTGGTCGGCTGCAAGGGCAGGCGGCTGGCCGACGTGGTGGAGGAGGGTGCTGTGTCGCGGGGCACTCCATCACGATCCCCGGCGACCTGCGGGCGGACGGACGGCCGACACGCCGCACAGTGGGCCAGCAGGCGGGTTCAGGTTCGCAACCCTACTCGGTGCATCGCGGGGGTGTTTGCTTACTGAGTGGGACAACACACAGTGTGACAGCCAGGGCCAGGCTCCTTAGCGGAGCTCGCTCTCTCTCTCTCTCTCTCTCTCTCTCTCTCTCTCTCTCTCTCTCTCTCTCTCTCTCTCTCTCTCTCTCTCTCTCTCTCTCTCTCTCTCTCTCTCTCTCTCTCTCTCTCTCTCTCTCTCTCTCTCTCTCTCTCTCTCTCTCTCTCTCCCTCTCTCTGTCACGTGGGGGTGGGAGAGAGACAGAGCGCAGGTGAGATGCAGACTCTTACGTCTCACTCGGGATAAACTTTGTTGGGCTCTTTGCGACGTCTGTGGCACGTGCTGGCTGGCCTTTTCCGCGAGGACGGGGTGGGGAAGGAGTTTCTCCCCGTTTCAATCCGACTTTTCCGCTCGGGGTGCGTTGACGCGTGACGCACGCCAGAAGGCGAAAGTTGCCGCACGATAACAGCGCCGAAAGGGTTGCCAACAACATCGACCTGCCTACTTGCCAACGCCTCGAGATGGGACGCGCCTAGGCAGGCAGAGGTTTAAGCCTACCCGCTCGACTCGGGTGCGCGAGCCGCCGGCATCTTGTGCGGGTGGCAGCACTAGGAAACGCAGACAGTGGGCATCCTCGTCTGCTGCCACGCGGCCGTTGCGCAACGCTCCATGCAAGTCACCTGGCCGGCGCACGTGCTGTGTCTGCGGCTGAGCCGCACGTGGGCGAGCGAGCAATAAAGGCGAAATGCAATAAGGCGAGAGCAGCAATAGTTGGCCACACACTTTGGCAGGTTTGTCTCGCAGACTGAGAGAGAGAGAGAGAGAGAGAGAGAGAGAGAGAGAGAGAGAGAGAGAGAGAGAGAGAGAGAGAGAGAGAGAGAGAGAGAAAGACGGACAGAAAGATGTGTCCCCCTGCCCTGCCGCCACCACAACGTCCAATATAACCTCCCGCAAACCCCTAAGGGCTGACGCCGCCATATGGTTTTCGGCTCTTTTTCCGTCCCTCATGTGTGACCGGATCAGGGGGCAAGCGGCGAATGGTTGAGGGGGGGGGGCGGACTAAGCTGGTCTGCCTACTTGGCCGTGCCGGAAATGTTTGAGGCGAAATTGCGGCAGAATTCCGGACATAGCGCTTCCTTCTCCCCCACCCCCTATCGCTCCAAGCAGGACGAGAAGGGGATGCATCTGCACCACCACGCCGGGCACTCACTCACTCAATCACACACACACACACACACACACACACACACACACACACACACACACATACACACACATACAAAAAAAAAAGCAGCAGCCAAATGCATATCCTTGTTCTCCTTCCCTAATTACCCCTAGATACGAGTGCACACACACTCACCCACTCACGCACACACACACACAGATAGACGGTGAGCCGCATTGTACACACTCCTCAGTTCCACTCGGTTCCAAACAAAAGGACGTCCCCTGCGCCTTGTCGCGGGTTCAAATCCCCGCGCCGCGCGGCGGGCTTTCTTCTTCTTCTTCTTCTTCTTCTTCTTCTTCTTCTTCTTCTTCTTCTTCTTCTTCTTCTTGCCCCCCGCGTCTTTCTCCTACTTCGAACCCCCACCGATTTTATGGTAAATAGACCCCTGGGAAATCGGGCGGACTGCACCGCAGAGGGGAAGGGGTAGGGAGGGGGTAGGGAGGGGGAGGGGGAAAGGGGGGAGGGAGGGGGCAATTCCACCTTCCGAACAGGGGTCTTGTCCGTCCGGCCCGGCTGAGGCGGGCCCGATGGCCGCTAAAGAAGGCCGATAAGCGTTTCGCGGTTCACCAGAGAGAGGGATTGAGGCGGGCCCCGCGGGGGGCCCCGCGCTGCACTCCTGGTCCTTGGGTGCTCCCCTGCCTGCCTCGGTGTCCACAATTGTACAATAATCGTTGTACTTTGTACACAAATTGTTGTACTTTGAAAATACATCAAAGACTGACTAAAAAATTTGCCAGAATTTGTTGTACTTTTGTTGTGATTTTTTTGTTGCAGTGTCGCTTCGATTAGGGCAGTGCTTCGACGCTTATGCGCAGCACCGCGCAGTCGTTGGGCTGGCTGCCCTGGCTGCCCGGCTGCCGCTGGGCTGGCTGCCTTGGCTGCCCGGCTGCCGCTGGAGGGGCTTGCCGAGCCGGCAATGTCAAAAGTCCAGGAGGCCATTATGCAGTACATTATGTCCCTTTGTGCCATTGTCGTGACATCGCGAAGAGCAAACAACTTGAGACTGTCCGGGCGGAGCGCGGCAGACTTGGTGCCCAGGTGCGGAGCCCCGCCGTGCTGCCTGGCCCACTGTGCACCGCCAGGACCGCCACCACGGCCTGGCCTAACCTGACTTGATCTAATTGTCCCATTAGTCCATTACATCCCGGCCAGCTGGCCAGCCCGCTTAAAAGGCATCATTGAAGAAAGAAAAAAAAAAAAGGCTGAAAAGGTCCGGAAGTTGCCACAGCTAATCCCGTGACGAGCCCACTCGGACACGAGCTCGCTTCCCTCGTCCCAGGCACAGTGGGCCAGAAGACCGGCTCTGGCAGCCACAATTCTAGACAAGTTTTGAGCTCCAGGGTCGCTAAATGGGACTCGAACCGAACGTGTGACCCCATCAATGGATTCCTTTGGGGAGCAATTCATTGGTGGGGTCATGCGTTCGGTTCGAGCCCTATGCAGCGACCGTGGTGGCGTAGGTGTAGACGCGTCGGTCTCCCGGTACGAGGATCGACGGTTCAAATCTTGTACTCCACCATATTTTTTTTCCTGACCGCTGCTCATTGTCACGTCAAGAGCCCGCTTCAATCGGCGTCAGACATGTGCTGTGGTGGCTGAGAGAGGAGAGGCGTCGATCCCCGACCGTAAGGTCCGGGGATCGAACCCCATTAAGTCCTTTGATTTTTCGACTGGCTTCCTCCTACTGCGACTCAAACCCGTCGTCCAACACTCGGCAGACGTGCAAGTCAGGGTGGTGTAGTGGTCTAGGCTCAATCCAGGCCATTACACCCGGGTGTCTAAAAAGCAGTCCGCTTCGGCGGATTGGCCTCGGCACTGGTTCGATCCCCGATCGAGCCAGCCACTCGAAATTGGTCGCGAGTGGGTTCATTCCGATTCGTCGGATGGAGTTGATAAGTCCTTTGAAGCTGGCCCACTGACTGCATGTTCGGGTCTGGGAGCGCCGGACAGCGGGTGTACCATTTGGGTACCGACCAGCCTGCGCAAACAAAAGCTCCCAAAACTACTCTCTCTTTCTTTCTTTCTCTGTCTCTCTGTCGTCTCTGCCTTACTCTACTCTAGTGTTCTAATTGGTAGGAATATTCCCGGGAATTTAGGGAATTCCCGGGAACGTTCCCGGGCACAATCGGACCCCCAAACCAGGAAATTTCCGGGAATTTTATAAAAATTGCTAAAATTGACAATTTTTTTCAGGAAAAAGTTAAAAAAGCATCGTAGCAAGTAATATTTATGAAACACTTCAATTTTATTTTTCCATTTTTCTCAAAGAGGAAGACAAAACAAAACGTAGAGTGTAAGAGACAGTGTTAAAAATTCCAACGTTTATCAAATGTCAAGAGTTTTTCATGTAGCAATGTTCCCGGTCAAGTGGAAATATTCCCGGGAATTCCCGGGAAGTCTCGGGAATATTCCCCCAAATGATTGTTCCCTGGAATTTTCGAACACTACTCTACTCTGCCCATGTTTGAGCCGTGTCGGCGGCTCGGGTCCTACTGGGTCCCCCGGCGTACGATATCGAAGTCGCTGGATCGGATTAACCCCAGTTACCTGATAGCACCGGTTCCCATCCCGAACACCGAAGTAAAGCAGGAGGCCTCCCCATTAAGACTGGGGAGGGGGTGTAGAGTTCCATTTTTTTAAATTTATTTTTAGTTAAACACGATCGCCAGCGCAGGGTACACCGATTCCCATATCCGAACACCGAACTTAAGCAGGCCAATTGCGGGGGGAGAGGGTCGTAGGGTTCCATGTTTTATTTATTGTTTTTACCAAATTTTAAAGAGAGTTGGTGCTGAGGGCGCAACCACGCCGTTCTCCCAGGTCGGTCCTGGAAACGGGCACTTAGGCGCGAAAATAGACCCAGTTCCAGGACCGTCCTGGGAGAAAATCACCAAAGTCCGGTCGTGGAACCGGGTCCGCGCTGGCCCAAACCAAGACGTTTCAGACCTAGAGAAACCAGGACTCGGTCCTACCGTGTTGATTGTGCCTTTCTTGTGATGGTTCGCGGGTCGCACCTCGAGGCTCCGTCTCCAGCTTTTCGTTTGCCAGTGAAGTAACACGCCACGACAGAACTCTGGCCTTGTTATTGTTGTTACGCAACGACCGCCCGCCTACAGGCACTTGTTTGGCTTGGCTTCTGTCTCAGGGGCCGCTGTCAAGCGCAGCCCCGGAGCAATCAGGAGGACTTCTTTTCATATCGCCCGCACACTACCACACTTAACTCTCGGAGTCCTTGTTTCCGCCCTCCATTCTGTCGCACTACTGGTTAGTTGTTGTCCCCGCACAATCCGGACCATTTTACGAATAAAAATAAGGAGCATTTTGGAAGAATTTTGTTTGAAATGAACGTTGTAAACGCGGAAAAAGCAGTTCCTAGTTTTCCTAGATAGCCTGCAAAAGTAATTGGTGATGTGCAGAAAGATCCTCAGAAAGCCAGGAACCTTTTTCTTTTTTTTTAATGGCACGAAGTAGCCCAATGAGTTTGGAGTCCGTCTCAGGATGGGATTTTTAATAAGTGACATTATAAGTGACTTTAAGACATCTCTGAATTTGTTTTTGGCAGTAAAAGTTGTGATAAAAACAATGGGAACATTGTGGCGCTAGTTTATTCTGGTTCGTTTCCTTTGAACACAACAGTCCCTCCCCTGCCGCCCGGGCTGTCCAGACCAATCCCTTCGCGGCTCCTCGGTCTGGGTAATCCGACCGGGCCTGCAGGCCCTTCGCCGCCACACTGGCCCACTGGGCGAAGAGCCTTCTGTCCCTCTCTCTCTCTCTCTCTCTCTCTCTCTCTCTCTCTCTCTCTCTCTCTCTCTCTCTCTCTCTCTCTCTCTCTCTCTCTCTCTCTCTCTCTCTCTCTCTCCTGCCGCGGGGCTCCCACATTCATGGCGCCGAAAGGAATCGGCACCGGAATCGAGGGAAGCCCGGCCGGCAGTACCAAGAGGCCGCCGGAACCATTCGCCCGCGACTACTCCGGTCGAGCTCGCGGTTCCGGCTCCACTTTACAGTGGGCCACAAGACCGGTGGAGGCGGTCAAAGTGCCGAACGCGTTGTTTTGAGCTCCGGAGTCGGAAAATGGGACTCGAACCGAACGAGTGACCTCACCAGTGGATTGCTCTGCGAACGAGGTCTTCACCGTGCACCCTTGTAGCAGTCACTTTTCGTGAGTTTGCCCCAGAAAAGCGACAAGTTTCCAAATCTTCGACCGCGGCGTGGCGGCGTGCCGCGGCCCGGGGCGGGCCAGGGCCACCGGGCTCCTCATGACTTATAGGTGGGCCTGTTGGTCACCGAGGCCGGCCGCGCCAGATCGATACTCGGTGTCACGATGCCGACGATGGACACGATGACACGCGCGCATTGCCTTGATTCGACGGACACAACAAACGCCGTCTCTATCACGCCAAAAAAAAGAAGTGGTTTTGAGATTTTATTCAGTGTCGTCCTGCTGAGACGAACGACCACCAGGAGGGTGCCAAGGCCAAGGGCGAGCGTCGTGTGCGTGTGAGAGAGAGAGAGAGAGAGAGAGAGAGAGAGAGAGAGAGAGAGAGAGAGAGAGAGAGAGAGAGAGAGAGAGAGAGAGAGAGAGAGAGGCAGAGAGAGAGAGAGAGAGAGAGAGAGAGAGAGAGAGAGAGAGGGGGGGGGGGGGCGCCCAAACCACATCGATCATCGAGACCTTCCCGTGTCCACGTGCTCCACGGGTCCATCCCCGGGGCGGCCGCATTCCGTCAACTTGCCCGGCAAGCGGTGACAAATCTGTAACAGTTCCGAGTTTGCCCGCGCCCTGGACTGCGGTAGAGTCCTAGCGTCCCACCCTAACTCTGGACTGCGGCAGCGGGCAGCGACACACCCACGCACCCTTTGAAACAAAAAACGAGGCACGATAAGGCACTCGTGGCCCGCGGATCGCTCTCTGAGAAAAGCCTTCCCAGGTATTGTAAGGTGGTGGCGGTCAAAATCCCGGACGCGTTTTGAGCTCCAGAGTCGCTAAATTGGACTCGAACCGAACGAGTGACCCCACCAATGGATTGCTCTCCGAACGGGGAATCCATTGGTGGGGTCACACGTTTGGTTCGAGTGCCATTTTGACCACCTCCACTAGGACTACGTCAGCGAGCGCAACAGGCGGCCATAAAGAAAGCCCTCCTCACGTTGGACTCCTCGTCGGCGTGCGCACACTGAACGAACTTCAGGCTAGGGCGGCCGCCATCGGCGTGCACTTACTGGTTCGGCAGGCTAGGCCGGCACCACGACCTCCACGGCCAGGATGTCGGCGGCCAGGGCCTCGGCGGCCAGGTTCTCGGCGGCCAGGGCCTCGACGGCCATGTCCACGGCGGACGGCCAGCACCGCGACGACAACATCCGTCCCAGACCGCGGCGCGCTGGGCACTGCGCCGGCAGCGGCTGGCGGTGCGGGGGCGGCGTCGTGGGGGAGGGGGAGGGGGTAATCAGCTGTTGCTGCGACCCTCCACCGCGCAGCCCGGCGCAGCCCTTCGACAACAACATGGCGGTAGGCACCCGACGCACGCGCACGCGGACGGGAGGTGCTTGCGGTGTTCGGTACTCAAGAGGCTAACCCTGGTGTTTACCTTGGCGGGGAGCACCGCGCCGGCCCACGAATGCTGGCCGGCAGGCTGCACCGCGGCGCACTGTAAACACACCGGTCATGACCAGCGCCACCTCGGCCACGGAGGGCTCGCACAAAAGTGACAGGCGGTAAAATTTCTACAAATGAACGAACGTGCTAAAAAATGGAGCCGGGCGCCTGGGTGGCCCGCTCCAGTTTTTCGGACACTTTCAGGGGCCTCAAATTATTCAGTAACTGTCCTCCTCTCATGATGGACTATGTATGATTCATATGCTATAGAGGCACCAAACAGTGCACAGTACCTGGACGGCGACAAAGTTCCCCCGTTCCTTGGGGTCCCGGGTGTGTGCGCGAGCGTGTCCTTGAGTTACCCCGAGGCGGTGGCTTAACCGCTGTCCTGTCGCCATGCCTTGTTTAATGAGAAGGCAGGGGATTGCAGCACTGCTAGGGACAGGTTCGACAGGGTAAGTTGTCGTGGCACTGCAAACGAAGACTGCCTCTCTCTCTCTCTCACTCTCTCTCTCTCTCTCTCTCTCTCTCTCTCTCTCTCTCTCTCTCTCTCTCTCTCTCTCTCTCTCTCTCTCTCTCTCTCTCTCTCTCTCTCTCTCTCTCTCTCTCTCGCCAACGCACACATCGGGGGGCTTACGCAGCTAAAGCGAAGCCAGACACTTATCGGCAAACTTGCGCATCGTATCGCCACCGTCTACCCAGGGCCGACCGTGTGGGGCGCGGCGCGGCACATCCCCTGAGCAAGTTAGCCGCCCCCGCCGCCCCCGCCGCCCCCAGCGCGCTCGACTTGCCCAATGTGGTTAGTCCTCGCCGCCCCCGCCGTGCCGCCCCCAGTGCGGAGCAGACAGAACTACCTCGGCCGAGTGACTAAATATTCTTCCTCGTTTGCGCACCCCCGTGTGGCCGGCCGGCCGTGGCAGGGAGCAGCCACAAGTGAGGCCCTGTAGGGGGCGGCCGGGTACGAGAAATTAACACCTCAGACGCGGAAACAACTCATGAGCACTCACAGAGATACACCCCCTCATGCATACAAAATACACACTCTCTCTCACACACGCACACGTACGATATGGCCTTCTGCTCCCGCGGGACCTGCCTCCCAGCGACTCATTAGTCCTGCAATACGAGCCGACACAACAACAACAAATAATTTTTGCAACTATTTATTTTTTGCACACTGGGGCTGTAAGGGATCGGTCCCAAGAGCAATCATAAGCGCGGAGGGTCTGTGAGCGTGACAGCGGGAAGCTCCTCGCAGGGCTTGCAGCTCACTGATTCTGAGAGTCTGTCTCTGTCGCCCTCATGGGGCGTTCCTTGTGGGTGCGAGAGAGACAGAGCGACGAACGCGGGTCTGCAGGGCTTGATGGGGTGGCGGCGGTGATGAGGTCCCGAGGCGAGGGCCAAGCCAACATGGCGGACGAGACGCTTTCATAAACCTAAGTAAATTTAGAGAGAGAAAAAAAACAAGCAAACAGCCATTATTTTTTAACAAGTAAAGTTAGAAAAGGGCTGCCAGAGAAATATTTTTTCCCTGGTCGACGCGAAGGTGTGTGCGTGTGCTGCCAGTTTGAGCGCGTGTGTATTTGATTGTGTACATACACTCACATCCAGGCACAGCCGCCCCCTAACCCACACAACACACCGCACGCGCGCACATACACACACTCACTCACACACACACACACACACACACACACACACACACACCGCTGCTCACACACGCCGACAACACAACGCGACGTGGTGGTGCATACACCCTTCTCGGAATGAAAAATTCAGCATGTTGTGCGATCATGCGATGCCTTGCCCGCTCCTATATTGGCATTAACTCCGCCCCAATTATGCATCGAGCCGCTTTCACTCGAGTTTATTCCGCGAAAACGGCCTCCGCCCGCGCGTTGCCAGGGCCACCCACGCCAGGCCACTGGAGGAAGATAACTGGCAGGGGGAAAAAAAATAGAACAGGCTTGCCCCCAAAGGGGGCTAACGCCATGCTAGGATGAAACACGGCCTCCAAATCGTGACGTCAGCGCCCCTGAGTCGGTGGTACCAACTTAGAGAACCAAAACAGCTGGAAAAAAGGTCGCCCCGGAGGGGTGTCGAACCCGCATCTCCGTCGCCACTGACAACTCCGCTAACCGTTGCGCTACCAATCGCGTAGAAGAGCGCAACCCAGCACAGCATGTTCATGGACCACGCAGGGTGGCTCCCATTTTGTGGTTCAGATGTTGGCTCCCCTGCGCAGACGGGCCATGCGCGCACCCATGCGAGATATCCCCCTTCGCTGTAGCCGCGTGGCCGGGCCAACCGCCAGCTATCTCGCAGTGTCCATTAGAATCGGGCGCTACTCGCGTTGCAGAGTGAGTGAGTCGGGAGTCGGGCCCCTTGGCGAATCACTTCGAGGCACAGCAGTGCGGAGGCAGTGGCGCTCTAGAAATAGCTCTGGCGTGGCGCTGCACCCGCGGTCCGAGCACCGCTCCCTGTCTCTCTCGCACTCACGGGGCGTCGCGAGAGGGAGCAAGAGAGACGGCGACGATAGCAGCGCTC
>CM060103.1:11374731-11439731 GCA_030522485.1 Stenchaetothrips biformis | reverse complement strand
AGACCGGAAGACCGGGCTGCAGTCTCTGCGGTGCAGCGATCCCCGTCGCTGCAACCCCGATGACGTCACCAGGCGGGCAAGGCGGCCTTCCCGCGCGACACTGAGTTATCCATACTGCCGGCGGAAGCTGCCAAGTCGAACACGGCCGCCCCACAGTGGGCCGGAAGACCGGCGCGGGCGGCCACAACGCTAGACGTGTTTTGAGCTCCAGAGTCGCTAAAAGGTACTCGAACCGAGCGTGTGACCCCACCAATGGATTGCTCTCCGAACGAGGAATCCATTGGTGGGGTCACACGTTCGGTTCGAGAGTCATTTAGCGACTCTGGAGCTCCTAACCGGTCCTGGATTTCGACCGCCAGCGCCGGTCTTCCGGCCCACTGTGAGCCCGGAGGGAGGGCGCGCGACATCGTAATTATCGTCTTATTTTGGTATGCACGATGTGTCTACCGGCCGGCCCTGCACGCGAGCAGCGCAGACACGAAGGCAAGGCCCCGAGGTGCAAGTGAGGGGGCCCACTGTGTCTTCAGACGATTCGCTCGGAACTACCCGGCGGTACCAGGGGATTCCCCGCGCCAAGGACAGTCAAGTTCCGAGTGTTCGATTCGGGTTCCGTTGGCGCCGGAATGGTGCTGTCCGAAGCATGACGGGGCTCTGGCCGCCACCCGGCAGTGACACCTATTAGAGCGGGCCGTCTAAACGGGGCCGCACTAGAGCGCCGCCCACTCGATTTCGAGGAAGCCGGCCGGGAAAAACAACGAGCGACGTCACGTGTCGATGTGCTCATCGCCGCTGTCATCACCCTTAAAATTAAATAAATTAAAAAAAAAAATATTGCACTTGTTTTGTGTGATAGACGTTGACGCTGAAGGCGCAGCGACCCTAGATGGTGAACCACAGGCAGAGTGCCTCTCATATCCCAAGGCAGCCTTTCCTTCCTAATCGAGCCCACGGCCTTCCACCGCGGTAGTGCAAGACTGTCACTCGACAGACACGACCTGGGTTCGAATACCGGTGGGGAACATGATAGTTAAATTGTCGGAAAGAGAGCAAGCGAAAAGAAAGGGGTTAAAAAAGTAGAAAATTATGAATGTTTCGACTTTGGAGATGGTCAGATCTGACCACAAAATTTGTTATAATCTACTCTAATATTTTAACCTAAATTTTAACCGCGTTAGTATTGGCATGCTTGCGAGGCACACCGACACACGCTGCCAACCTGCGGGTTTAAATGCATCATCTGTGACGCTGTCAGATAACGCAATTTCGGCTATCGGTCGCGCCAGAACTCTCTCGTTCGTCCGGTCGCGGGATAAAATAAACTCGCTCTCAACACCGCTGACGTGAGTGGGTCACTCGGAAGAAGAGCACAGTACGGAACACGCCACCAGGACAAGACCGATGTGACTTGCATTTGAACGCCCGTGGATTCAAACGGGTTACCTGTCGCGAGGTTACATGAAGAACCATTCTGTTATGTCACTCTGCACTAAAGACGTTAAAAGTAGCAATTGTTGTTGTTTGTTCGCAGCGCACCGTCGCCGACAGTACCCGATGTCTGCGGCCAAAACTCATTAGTGGCGAACCCACCGCAGAGATCCACGCCGGGAATCAAACAACACGTCAGTGAGAAAATGCCAAGATTTTTTTCTCCATTTCTTTTTTCAATTTTTTAATTTTTATTTATTTATTTATTTATTTATTTATTTATTTATTTATTTATTTATTTATTTATTTATTTATTTATTTATTTATTTATTTATTTTTTTTTTTTTATTTTTTTTTGGAAAATTTTGGTTGGTTGGGGTCATTTCCTTGGGCATGACTCTGGAGAACAAAACACCCTCCAGCTGCTGCGAGATTGACTGCCGAACAGTGTGGCGGACCAGCGCCGAAAAGCGCGGGAAAAGATTCTGCACGCCGCGGTGGACTCCCCTGTCACTTCACTTTAATCTTTCACTACACTATAATGTGTCTTTTCTCGGTTTCCGCGACCAAACACCCCACTTTTTTTTTATTTCCTCCTCCCGGCATTGCGACTGCACGGCCGCCACGCCGCTCGGGATGGTCATGGTGGTGGCCGCGCGGCGGGGCGTGGCGGCAGGGCGGGGCGGGGTGGGGCGTGGCGGCGGGACGAGCTCCTTGGCCATGACCATGACCGTTGCCGGCTCGGTTACAGGCACCGAAAAAGCGCGCGAAACTACAGGCCGGCCGGTTCCCGCGGGCACAGCGGGGTTGAGGTGCACGGCGGACCGGCGGCCGGAGGCACACCACGACGACCACATGGAGACCATCTGAGTGATTGGCGACTTGTTGGTGACGGCCAGCGGTTGTAAACAAATCCATGCGGACTACACTCACACTCACACAGGGGGACCAAATAAATAAATAAAAAAAAATCGCGCGGGCTGCCGCCGGGGCTCGAACCGGCGGCCGCGCAGCAGCGTCTTCACCAAACGCACTGGCGGCCGGCGCTGAAATCGAAAACTGCGACCACGACGTCGGACACGTCAACGCCCGACAAACACACGTCAACGATTAGCCGGTGCGGGAGACGCGAGAGCCACAGAGGCCGGCCGGTGACTAAAGCCCGCACGGTGCGCTGCCATTCGGTGCGGCCTGCACTCAGGAGGAGCCCCACCACATCACGGGGGCCTTGGAGCCCCGCAGCCGCGCAGCCGCGGATACAGCGTGCCGCCGTGCAGCCCGTCTCACGGCCCTGGACGCCCTGCACACAAACACACCCCCTCCCTCTCTGTCTCATCTCTCTCTCTCTCTCTCTCTCTCTCTCTCTCTCTCTCTCTCTCTCTCTCTCTCTCTCTCTCTCTCTCTCTCTCTCTCTCTCTCTCTCTCTCTCTCTCTCTCTCTCTTTCTCTCTCTCTTTCTCTGTCTCTCTGTGTGTCTGTCTCTCTCATCTCTCTCTCCAGCGTCGCCAAATTCTGGATCAGCTGAGCAGCCCTCCCCCGCCCCCCACCCCAGCATCCGGCCGATGTCAAGCTACCTGCGTGCCAGCGGTGACCTGCAGCGTACAGTGGGCCAGATCCGCGAGGTGAGATACGACCGCTCGCAGTGGACGGCTCGTTTGTTTCACCGTCCGCGTTTGTTTTCGACCGGACTGCGGTCTCGGTCGTGACGACCGCAGGATGACACTATTTCCTCCAGCCCTATCTGCTGTCTCTGTCGCTCTCGTGGAGCGTCCCGTTCGGGTGCGAGACAGACGGACAGACAGACAGACAGCCGAGCGGAATCCCCCTGGAATCCACAAACTGCGTCAAAGACGCATTAAGCGGCGTTGCAACCGCGTCAGCGGCAAACCACCATGCTCCCGCCGCCACCGGTAAAGTAATTTTATTTTTAGCAGAAAGTTGCAAGACGCATCAATATGTCAGCTAGCTTTTACCCGGGAGTTCATAAACCAACCTTAATTTTTTTTTTTTTTAATTTTGATCCTTGTTTTTGGCCGAATTTTTTTTAGGACGGTGCTACGCCCAGTGGGACAATATTTGGCCATTGGCTTATGCGTTATCCGGCATGTGTGTGACTGTATGTGTGTGACTGTGTGTGTACCTGGGCGGCCACGTGCGACTGTTAAGATAAAAATACCCGCGATAGAGTCCTGGGGCGCCGCGCGGACAACTGACCACGACAAGAGCGGCAGTAAAGCCGCCAATGCGACAGGCTGCGTCATTTGGCCGGGTAACGCCTCCTTTATGACGTTCATGTTCTGACGTCATCTGCAGGCGCAGTCGCGTCGGCCGAGCGGACTGAGGTCAAGCGCCTCGCGTGCAGGGACGCGGGTTCGGTTCTCGACTAGAGCCGCGCCGTTTTCTCTGTCTCTGTGTCTCTGACTCGGGTGATCGCGACGAGCAAAATTCCCCCCCCTCTCTCTCTCTCCCTCCCTCCCTCTCCCTTTTCACACACACACACACACACACACACTCACACACACACACACACACACAGTGTGTCAAAGCTCCTGCCACTGAATGGAGACACAGGAGCCCACAATGGCACATGTGCGTCCCGTGTCCTGTCATATCAAACAACAGTCCGCCCCTCCCCTCCGCCTTTGGCCAACTGTCGAGCTGTCAGAGTCCCTTCCCATTATGCAATGAGACAATAAAACCGCCGACAACATGACCCAATTATTATTATTATTATTATTATTATTAACGGCCAGTCGAAACTGTCTTCAGTCTCGCCGGTAGAAGTCACCGGTTTTAATTTCCCGCCCTTTTCTCCAGCGCCGTTGGCTACTATGGTTTAAATTCTCCCGCGCTTTTCTCGGCATTCCGCGTACAGTCACCGAAATAATAATTAATGTGTCTTACCTCTGTCAGGCCAGGCAGGAAGTCTCACGGGCTGTCCATCGGGACAAGGCGGTGCTTCGGGGGGCCGGACGCCACCCACGCTGCCCTGCACTCCACCACCATTATTTCACACTCACTGCAGTACACTGTATCACTTCACTCAGACACCATTTTTTTTTAACACTCCGCCGTTTCAGCAACTTCACGCTTCACCGCCTCTTTCTTTTCTTTCCCTTCATTTTTGCCGATTCGTCTCACATTGTCCCCGGCGGTCGGACAGACGGACGGACGGACAGACAGACGGGCTGGCGGACAGCTGATGGCGCTATCGGTACCGCTTCGCACGTTCACAAGGCGGTGTCGTTGGTGACGTCACGGCCGCCGACAGCCCCGATGGCGCAAAAGCGGTGCCACGCCGAGCCGAAAGTAGTTCCGATCGCTCCGGCGTTATCTCAGCCGCAACAATGCCCGGTGGACCGGTGGAGGCTGCGCGCTTCCCGGCGTGCCCACTGTGGCTGCCGTTGTCCGGCGTGCCTGCTTCTGCCGCTGCAGGGCCTGTGCCGCTACCGCGCTGCACTCGTCGTCGCGGAAGACCGACGGCGCCGCGAGAGGGGCGTCTGGCTGCGCTAGGCGAGGCGTCCGCGAGCCGTGGCGTCCGCAAGCCGACGCCGCCCCGGGAACACTGAACAGCAAGCAGGGCCGCCCGGCCGCCGCTACTCCTCGCCACCCCGAAGGAGACTCGGTCCTCGGCGGCGTCCTGGCGGCGTCCTGGCGGCGGCGTCGAGGAGGTGGCTGAGGTGCGCGACGACGGCGGGGTGGGCCGCGCCACTGCATGGCCACTGCAACAACCCCGACGCCGCCACGCCGCGCCGCGCACGAACGGCAGGGCTGCCAACTGGCGGCCCGAGCGGCCGGTACCAACCCACAGTGGGTCAGAAGACCCGAGGAGGCGGTTGACATCACGGACGCGTTCCGAGCCCCGAAGTCGCTAATTGGGACTTGAAACGAACGTGACCCCCACCAATGGATTGTTCTCCGAACGAGGAATCCGTTGGTGGGGTCACACGCTTGATTCGAGTCCCATTAAGCGACCGGTCTTCTGGCCTACCGTGCACCCCACCAAGTGCAGCCAAGTGGTACCGACGCACGCACGGCGCGGCGTCGCCCTTCAGCCCGAAACGCCACTGGAAAGGCACAATAAAGCGGGAAAGGGGTCAAACAGCCTTGAGCGAGGAACATGCGACAAGGCGAGGCCGTGTTCGAATCGCCGACTACCGCGATGACCTGACTGTTGCCGCATGAGTAGGCAAAGTTTGGGCGGTCGCCGAGCTCACCTGCCTGCAGGCAACCACTCGAGAGCAACGCCTAGTTTGCCCTGAAGGCACCCTGATGTTGACTACCGGTGCATCATGGGAATTTTCAGCATGTCACGTGGCCACCACAGTGGACCAGCCCCTTCCAGTCATTCCGCGCGACCTGCTCGCGTCGTCGTGCCCACTGTGCCCACTGCAAACGAGATATTCGGCGCTGATACGCCGAGACACAATCGACCGACCAATCCGATGCAAGACTCCAAGCCGGAAAGGGTTAAGGCCACCGCGCCAGGCAGGTAGGGCACAGCGCACAGTGGGCCAGAGAAATAACAGCAACTAACGGCCGAAACGGCAGTTACACGGGTGTGCCCGGGGACGGAGTGAGTGAGGTAGGTCACAATTGGCTGCCTGCTTGTAGTGCAGCGGCGCCTGCCTGTAAACAGCAGGTGCCCTCAAGGACGGTGGGGGAATTGGGTGAGAATAAAGGTGGTTGCTGTTGTACAGCTGGGCTCAGCTGGAACGCAGACACGGAGTATTCCCGCCCTCCACTGCCGTCCTTCAACAAGCTCGCCAACAGTCCTAAATATTTCCACTCTGACATTCAAGTCCAGCACGCCATCGCGCGGCTTTCAGAAGCTTGGCGTTGCCCGTGTGCTTCTTGACTGGGTGGGCGTCTCGGTGCAGCACGCCGAGCGGGCCGCGCTCGATGTAGTTCGCCGCCTCGCCGCGGTGGCGCTGGCTGTCTCCCCGCGCAGGGAGTATCGCCGTAGCCGCGCGCGGCCAGCCTCTCTGGTCGCAGCCTCGCCCGAAGCCTTAAGTGTTTTTGGCGCAGTTTGAGTTCGAATGCGGAAACCAATCACAAGGTGACATAAACGATAGGTCATCATATAGTTTTATTTTGCAACTTTCGAAGAATAGACATTCACATACACGATACAAAATTAACGGACAGTCTCTGCAAAAGTTTTGGACGAACATACAGCCATTACAATACTCACGAATCATGAAAAAATAAATTAAAAATACAGTGTTGCAACTCAAGGACAGTCAGACCAAGGGGGTATTCACTCTCGGAAATGGTCAACCAACTATTACCTTTCCGAAAGTATTACACCAATTACGCCAATTACACATTTCATTACGGACCTGGATTTTAAGCGTAAAACGAGCATTTTTGGCAATTTTGGACGGTTTTAATTTTTTTGCGAATTAGTAAATGCGTCCTTTTCATTGGGTGCAGTTTTTGTATGCGTGATGTTGATCTATCTGAACCGAAAAACCTCTCAAAAAGTAACAACGGCAACAACGGTCTAAAAAGAACCAAACTTGCCACTTATTTTGCCTACTTGCTGCCCTCATTACCAATTACATTACAAAACTATTACAGATCAATTACACAGCAGACAACCGACTATTACCTGAGTGAATACCCCCTTGAGTCAGACAGACAGGCAGACGCACTCGAAGCCCTACAAAAAGTTGCGATGATCCTGGACTTGCTGCCCAGACGATCGCGCTAGGAAGAGCCAATAGAATATCACAATAATGTCCTACAGAAGAGAAGGAGATCGCTATGGAAGGTCACACTTTGGTACAATGAGATACTCCACCACGCTTGTCTGCAGTTACAAGAACAAGCGTCCCAACAGCCACTTTTTAATTCACTCGAGAATGGAATAGGATATAATCATATCACTACATCAATACGATATGCACAGAAGGGATTAACATATTTTAGGTACAATGTCACTCGTATGTATAGGTTAAAACATAATTTATTTCCTGTGCCAACCTGCCCACTCTCTTCACAGACCCACTGTCTCAATGGAGCTCATATGGAACTAATTATGAATTCACTACAGAGATCCTAATATTGGTTCACTGAAGGAAGTTACACGGAGCTGCCAAAATACATGTCGTCATGCATGTATGGCAGACGCAGTGCTGTACTATCTTTGTAATCCTTCGCTGTGGCCTTGCCGCCGTACTTTATACGAGTAACGTTAAACATACAATAGATTAAACAAGATTTCTAGTATGGAATTATACTTATTTTCGAACGCCGCTATGAGCAAAAATTATGTGCAGCATATTCGATAGCAACGCACTCATATTATGTATACATTTCGTGAAACATTGAAATTCCAACAGCGGTTGCAAAACGATATTGGATATCTGCATCAAAATCCACCAAACTTGAATCATCGGTTTGATCCCTTAATTTTTATCCGTGGCCTTTGCCCCGTGTTTCTAACGGTTATTTACACGACTAGTGAGCGTAGGTTTAATCGGGACTGGTCGGCGGAGGCATCGCGTGCACCCAGGACACTAACAAATCTCTTTGGTCAGTGAAACCCACTGGAGCTCGCAAACGCCGGGCGAATGTAGAACTGAACAAAACGACGTTAACTTAACGGAAAATCCAAGTTGCTGCTCTTTCGTGACGCTGACAGCGGCTCGGTGGTGATGGAATCCATCCAACGTTGACACTTGGAGAGAAGCGCGTGCTGTCCGCAGGCTGGTAGCGACCCGGGTTCGACTCCCGGCGTCGGCCTGTCGTCTTGCTAATTGAGGAAGACGGAGGAGGCGCGAGGCCGGCAGTAGTCTCCCTGCTGCGGCCGCGCCTTGTTGTACTTGGGGTGGAAGGCCCCCAGGGCCGCCTCGTTGGTGGACGACGCGCGGGGATTCCAGTCCAGACGGGCGTCGCGGCGCCCGGGAAACGTCGGCCACCTGCATCAAAAGAATCCTGGTTCAAATCCCACTTACACGCATTTATTAACACTTTTTTTAAAAGTTTTTTTTTTATTTTTTTAAAAATTGCAATCTTTAAAAAATTTTGAAACTTTTTTAAATTAAAAATAAAATTCCATTTTCTGTTTCTTTTTTTTTTAAAATATAATTTTGTACCTTAGCGGCAGATCCCCCACGAAGCACGGGCAGGAGGTGCACCTGGCCGAGATGGCGGGCCAGCGCAGCGTCTGCCGGTTGAGCAGCCAGTACACCACGGGGTTGATGGCGGAGTGCGTGTGGCCCAGCAGCAGCACGAAGGGCAGCAGCTCCCGCACCGACTGCGCACGCACAATAACAAATCAACCCTCGGCACTCTGACTCCTCCGCTGCACGTCACGTCCACGCACCTCGCCGTCGGCGGCCAGCTCGGCGAAGACCCTCACGACGACGTAGGGCAGCCAGCAGGTGGCGAAGACGCCCCCCAACGCCACCAGCAGCTTGGCCAGCCGCCGCCGACTCTGCAGGGACTGCCTGGAGGCCTGCTTCACCAGGGGCGGCCGGCGGAGCCGCCGGTTCGCGCGCACGATCGCTCTCTCCGACCTGGAGTTCAAGGTTCAACTCCCGGTCAGCGCTTTTTTTTTTTTTTTTTGGGAGTGCTGCTTTGTTGTTTTGTACCTGGAGGCCCTCCTGACCCGGGGGCCGCGCGGTCCGTGTCGGTCGCGGGGTTTCCTCGGGCGCCGCTGCCGCTCCGCCAGGTCGGCGCGGATCTGCTCGTTGTGGGCGTCATCGTCGTCGGAGTCGCCGTCGCCGGCGCCGTGCAGCGGCACCACCTTGGACTGCCCGTCCGCCACGATGATGACCTGCAGCACCAGCAGCGCGGCGTCAGCGAGTCCGGCGATACTCCGCGCAAAGCAGGCCAGAGGACCGGTCACCGGTCTCGGACGCGGTTTGAGCTCCAGAGTCGCTAAATGGCCCTCCAACCGGACGTGTGACCCCACCATTGGATTGCTCTCCGAACGAGGAATCTATTGGTGGGGGTCACACGGTCCCGTTTAGCGACTCTTGAGCTCCAAACGCGTCCGGGACTGTGACCGTCTATGCGGCGATACCCCGCGCGCCTACCTGTCGCGGCCGGCGAGGCAGCGGCAGCCCCGCGACGGGGGCGGCGGCCGTGGCGGCGCTGGACGTGGCCGCGGCGCACAGCTTGCTGCCCACGGCCCAGTGGCAGCCCGCCACCGTGAGGCACGGCCCCAGGTATACCAACCCGATGTGGCCCAGCACGTACGCCGTGCGAAGCGAGGCGCTGTCCCACTCCTCCTCGCACTGCCCGCCCTGCGAGGCAAAAAAAAATATAAATGACCGTCAGCCGCCGGGAGTCGAACCCACGCCCGTGGTTCCCGGGAATACTCACGAGTAAAGACAGTTTTGTGTGCATTTATAAGTCAAAAACACCATTTTCAATATGTCCCACTTTATCAGGGGTCCGGAAAATTTCCGGAAAATTCTCGGAAAGCTTCCGGAAAATTTCCGGAAAGTTTCCGGAAAATTTTCGGAAAGTTGCCGGAAAGTTTCCTGGCCTTCGATCGGTACTCACGACGGAGACGGTCCTGACGGCGATGACGGGCGCGGACACGGCGGCGGCGCCGAGCCACACGAGCACCACCATGGCGGCGGGCAGCCCGCTCTGCCGGCCCATCTTGGCCAGCACGCGGGGGTGCTTCACGGCGGCGTACCGGTCTAGCGACAGCATCATCAGGGACAGCGTGCTGGCCGCCACAGGCATCGTCTGCCAAAGTTACAAAAGAATTCCTCATTATTTATTATTCCTCCGTTTTGAATGGTGATTTATGCCGCCGCTGCTCACCTGGAAGAAGAAGGCGATCTTGCAGGGGACGGTGCCGAGCGTCCACGTCGCGGAGGCCACGGCGGCCGCCGACACGGGCACGGTGACGCCGCAGACCAGCAGGTCGGACGCGCACAGCTGCAGCAGCAGCAGCGACCGGGACCTGCCGCCCGGCTGCGACGTGATGGCCGCCACGATGGCCACGTTACCCACCACGCCAACCTGCCAACAAAGAAAGGGGGCAAAAAAAAAAAAAAAAAAAAAAAAAAAGGAGTTGAAGGTCCATTGAAGACGCCCTCAGCGCGCTAGCCAACGCTCCGTTTCAGACCCCGTCGTCTCTGCGCGCGCGAAAACGCGGAGCGGAGTCAGTGCTGCCAGACAGGTTGGAAAAAAAAATCACTATGGTCCAGTGTTGAGAGGGTTGCCAACCACAGCATACCAACTAGGTAATTTCTTGAGGGGCTTCCTAGTGCTGTAGGCAGGCTGAGGTTGGCAACCCAGCAGACTGTGCGTGGGCGAGCTGGTGGAACTATGGAGGAGGGCTTCATCACTACTAAGCTCGGCGGGGAGCGCCCCGTGGACCGGGCGGGGCCACGACGCGGCGCCACGCCGTGTGGGGGCATGGGGGCCCCCGTCAGCCGGAAAGCCCGGCAGGTCTAGAGGCGGCAGCGAGGCTGCGAGCGTGGAGCATGCTTTGTCTGCATCGATGCGGCAAACCCTTCAACTGCTGCTGCAGCTCCAGCCACCGCGTCGCCATCGAGGCTCACATTCAGATCCAGCAGCAACGCCCGCCAGACAAAGAACGCGGCGATTCGCTTTGTGGTGTCGGTAGGCCTTGTTTGTATTTTTTTTTTTTTTTTTTTTTTTTGCGGATGCCAGCTCTGGTTTTATGTGGATGACACGTAAGCGCGTTCCCTTCGCTATCGATTTCCGCGCCGTCGCGCCGCCTCGCACAAAAAAAAAACAAAAAAAAAACGGGAACGGCCCCGCGGGGAGTCGAAGCCGCGGCCCGCGGCATTGAAACTGACCGTGAGCACGACGCCGTACAGCCAGACGAGGGCGGCGACGCGCTGCAGGTGGGCCAACCCCTCCTCCTCCTCGTCCGCCGGGACGGCCGGGACGGCGGAGGAGATCTCCGTCCAGTTGGTGGGCGCGGGCCATTCCGTCATGGCTCACTGCAACGCAGACACACTTAGCGCCGACGGAACACAGTGGGTCGCGCGGCGCCGTCGAAGAGATGCCCTCACCTGAGGAAGGAGGTCCACCCACCGCGTCATCTCCAGGCCTGCCAACAAACCCAAAAGAAAAATCGCCTTATTGCCTCTGCAGTTGTGAGCCCGCTTGTGTTTGGTCCAATCCACCCCGCAGACCACTTTGTGCGCCCCCCCCCTACCCCCCCCCCCCGCCACGCTTCATCGACGGCGCTGTTCTCCACGACCGTGACCATGGGAATGGGGGGGGGGGGGGGGGAATTCGCGTCGAGGCAACGTTGACTGTCAGACGTTGATTGGAAAGACCGGCAAGATCAAACGATCTAATGCGTTCAGCCAACGTTAGTCCAAGAAATAGCACGCCTAATTGATTGCGTGTTTTAGGGTTGTCGTCGAGTTTCCGCCCCCTGGAGACACAGCCCTAATTGCCCGGAGCTCCGTTCCCGCCTGGTCCTGGAAACCCGCCGAAGGCACCGATTTCCGGGCTGATCCAGCGACCGGAAACCCGGAAACAGGGGTCCCGGCTGGTGGTGTGCTGGCCATGGGGGTGTCCAGGGAGGCCCTGTGGGGATGTTTTTCGTTTGTTTTGCTGCCGAGGTTCGGTTGACCCGCATGTGTCTCACGCTCGGCCACGTGTGTGCTCTCTCTCTCTTCCAGGGCACTGCGCCCCGAGGCTGAGGCTAGAGCGCCTGTGGAGTCGAGTGTATGCTAGCCCGCCCGTCTGCCATGTGTTACGGGCAGCCTGCAGCCAGCAAGCAAGGCACGCGCGTTTTAAATCAAAATACGAATTTCCTTAGTTCGTTTGACAGTTTTACACAATTCTCTCTCTCTCTCTCTCTCTCTCTCTCTCTCTCTCTCTCTCTCTCTCTCTCTCTCTCTCTCTCTCTCTCTCTCTCTCTCTCTCTCTCTCTCTCTCTTATCTTCTAGTGAAGCTCCTTTTATCAGGCGCGACATACGGGGAACATATTTGCCACGACCGCGTGTGGACCCAATAACACAAATAAAAGAAGTTTTCCTTTTTGGAGGGGATGTCGGATAAGCTGGACGCGCGGTACGAAAGAAGGATTGACAGAAGGGGAAAGTTGGCCAAGTGTATTCCGACGGCAGAGGGACCAACGGGACGCTGGGGGAGGTGCCTGGGGCACACCCGGACAGAGGGACAGGAAAGTACTCGTTCCATGTTTATTTTCCCTGGACAAAGATCTCGTAATTAGATGTATGGGGTTCATTCGGCTGCTGCTGCTGCGTAACTACGCCGCGAAAGGTGACAAAATTGTTTTCACCGATCACTATAATAATATGTACGAAAAAATAAATAAAGAACAACAATCGACTAGCGAAGCTGGAATAGGGTAAGGTTACCAAACATGGATCACTTTTTAGAAATCCCCCGTATTTCAACTCAACAGAGCGGTGATCTAAATTTTTTTCGATACACTTCGAGATACTCACAAGGACAACCTTTTCTCAAGAATTGAACACTTGAGAACAAATACTTTGAAATTTAGACGGATTTGAAATTTCACTGATTTTAATGATCCATGTTTGGGTCTGACCCAAACATGGATCACCCCCCCTCGCGTTTTGCCAGGGACCGCCCGATAACTTCCGGTCACCTGAATTGTAAAAGGGTACTGTCTGAAGCTGCCACAAAAAAAATTTGAGACATTTTTGATGAAAAGATTCTTCAGAATAAGGCATAGAACTTTGACTCCTAACCTAACCTGAAACCAGGCCGTTTTCGGACCCGTTTTGAGAGACACTTTTTCATTTAATTATTGTGAGGGTTACGGTAAGCTTGATCAGCTCTCCCGCACGTGATTCTAGCACTCAAACGTGCTGACTACTTGGAAAAATTTTCAAAAACAAAATTGGTCACTTGGTTTGGCGGTACGGGCTCGCTAACAAAAATGATCCATGATTGGTACCCTGATCCATGTTCGGCACTTTACCCTATGCTTCTCCGTGTTTTTTGTGCGTATTCATTGCTCGCGAGACACCAGCGCGAAATTCGTCGAACCAACCCCCTCCAATAACTCGAACCCTCTATCTTTCCGCCTTCTGCACTGGAATCAACTCTTCTTTTCCTCCCCCGCCATGAAGTAGGGTCTGTGTGTGTCCCACGGGCACCACGGCGCAAGAAAGACGCGTTGGCCCGCGTCGCTTCGGACAGAAACCGAACGGAGGCACCGAGTGGGCCCGTGGGGTGGGCCCCAGGGGCGCTGCAGCAAAACGGACTGTACTTTAATTAGGACGGACGAGAAGGCCGGCCGTCTTTTTGATGAAAGTGGCTCTACTCGTGCGTGAATGTGTGCGTGTGTCTGTGTGCGTCCGTGCGATTTGAAGTGTGTGCCAGTGCGCGTCTGTGTGTTCCACTGTGCGCGCTGTCGTAATAAAAGGCGGTTCGCATGGATGCTCTTAAATGGAAAAAAATTCTCAAAATAACCTGCACGGTTTACGCGGTCCGAGACGCGGTCTGATTTCGTTGTCCAGGGCGCTGGCGTGGTCCGGGTCGACTCTGATCGCCATCACGGCCAGCATAAATCTACCCTGCTGCGCCGCTTTTATTCTCTTAGACGTGTACACACACACACACACACACACACACACACACACACACACACACAGCCCGACACACAGACAGGCAGGTCAGTCTGGAGGTGCAACACTGTCACTTTGACGCGGAACATCCCTGTGAGCAAAGAGTGGCCGGGAGTCTGGAGCGACGCTGCTGTCACGTGTGAGAGAGAGAGAGAGAGAGAGAGAGAGAGAGAGAGAGAGAGAGAGAGAGAGAGAGAGAGAGAGAGAGAGAGAGAGAGATGTTTGCCGTGTAGCAAGGACTTTAGCAGAAGCTGGTCTCATAGTGTGTGGCGGGCAAAATGAACAGGGCCCCCAGAGCTCAAACAAAACTAGAGTAGTAGTGAAGAGCGTGTAGCGCAGCAGTAAAGGGGCAAGCCTTACCAAGCCCTACTAGTCACGCTCCGCTCGGCGCGCACACACATACACCACACACACACACACACACACACACACACACACACACACACACACACACACACACACACACACACACACACACACACACACAGTGCACAAAATACTCGGAGTGATTTTAAGGTGCGGGATAAATTCGTCGGCGAGCTGGTTGGCCGGCTGAGCCAGGGCTGCCGTCGCCGGCGTGGGCCTCGTCGGGCTGGAGAGCGACGTGACTGGGGTTTGGAGCGGCCCGCCGGAGACTTACGCCCCACTCAACACGTAGCGGTGCCACCGGCCCGCGCTGCCCGCGCCAGATGCAGATGAAGAGCGAAAAAAGTTGTTTGCGATTTTGGCAGCTGGTGAAATTGATACTTTATCAGCTCTGTCAGAGAACCAGGTCCGTTGTTCTTTTTCCCCAAAGAGGAACAGTGGTTACATAAAAAAAATAAATAAAAAAATTGTCGTATCATTGAGTTGACAACGATAACTGGTCGGTCGGCGTCCTGGAGGCCAAAGTGGTTCAGACCGAGGGGTGAATCCGGGTGAATCACTCAGTGTTTTAGTGTACACATGATTACGGGTGAGTACACCTCTCAAAACTCGTTAATTTCACATTTTGATACGTTTTTAGGCTTTATTTAGCGTTGCAAACGACATACAACGCCAAATCGTGCAAAAAGTGAGCAAGTTTTGTCCTATTTAAACTTGTGAGCACACTGAGTGCGGGCCAATTGGTACACATGAGTACACTAGTGATTCGCCCCTCGGTCCAGACTCCCGTTTCCCACGGCCGCGGCCCACTGTGAGCGCCGGCGCGCCAGACCGCCCGAACACGCCGCAATGTCTAAGTTGGCAGTCCTGCTCCGCTCCGTGCGGCTCCCACCGCTCCGTTTGATTAGAACAGGCTTAGGCCTAGCGGGGCCTCGCGGGCTGAGCTCCGCAAATCGGCAATGTCGGTGAAGAGCGACGTGCGTCCGCAAGGAGGCGCGTTTTACTTGCATCGAACACCGTGGTGGTTAGGTTAGGCACACGACGTTAGCAAACTTAAAAAAAAATTAATCGTAATTTATTTGTAGGAAAATATTGTTGGTGTGACTTGCAGTAAATCAAAGCAGCGGCCCGCTGGACTTTTTTTTTTCATCTGCGAATTAGCAGATATTAGCTGGGCAAATGGGGCTCCGCCGCCGCACAGTAGGCCGCCTCCACCGCTCAGACACGGCCCATCGTTGTTTTCGGATTTCTCTAATTACGCTCCTCTGGCCGCCCGCCTCCTCCAACAAGGTCACGGCCATCCAGTTAATTTGGCGAAAAAGGAAAAAAGAAGAGAGAGAGAGAGAGAGAGAGAGAGAGAGAGAGAGAGAGAGAGAGAGAGAGAGAGAGAGAGAGAGAGAGAGAGAGAGAGAGAGAGGGAGAGAGAGAGAGAGAGAGAGAGAGAGAGAGAGAGAGAGAGAGAGAGAGAGAGAGAGAGAGAGAGAGAGAGAGAGAGAGAGAGAGAGAGAGAGGAAAAAAAATGACGCTGAAGCGCTGATACTCCGAAACATTCAAACGCGAATATTAGACTACGGTGGGCCTCGTCTCAATTACGGACCGAGGCTCACATAAGGTTGAAACTCTCGCGAATTCTGCTCCGAGCTTCGCGTTTTGGCCCGGGGAGGATGAGAGAGAGAGAGAGAGAGAGAGAGAGAGAGAGAGAGAGAGAGAGAGAGAGAGAGAGAGAGAGAGAGAGAGAGAGAGAGAGAGAGAGAGAGAGAGAGAGAGAGAGAGAGAGAGAGGGAGAGAGAGAGAGAGAGGGAGAGGGAGAGAGAGAGAGAGAGAGAGAGAGAGAGAGAGAGAGAGAGAGAGAGAGAGAGAGAGAGAGAGAGAGAGAAAGAGGGAGGTCGCTTTGTACCGCGGGACTTATTGTTTGTGGGGCTCTCCTCGGATCCCTATCGGCAAAAGCGGAGGGCGTGCAATCAGTCAGATCGAAAGTCTCTCTCTCTTCCTCTCTCTCTCTCTTCCTCTCTCTCTCTCTCTCTCTCTCTCTCTCTCTCTCTCTCTCTCTCTCTCTCTCTCGCTCCTTGCGCTCCATGGCGGAGTCTGCAGCTGGTTCGGCCTCCGTTCGGCCCACTGTTCGGCAGCGACAGCGACGTAGCCCATTGGACCGCTAATCACGCCACGCTGTTAAAAGCGGTTAAAGAAGGCAACGTGTGACCCCCACCAATGGACTCCTCGTGTTCGGAGAGCAATCCATTGGTGGGGTCTCACACGTCCGGTTCGGGCTCCATTTAGCGTCTCTGGAGCTCCAAACGCGTCCGGGGTTTTGACCGCCTCCACCGGTTTCCTTGCCCACCGTGCGCTGCGTTCCGATCTGCGGGGAAATATTCGTGCCGCGTGGGCATTCCGGAGTCGGGACCACTGCGCGGCGCCGAAACAGAAAGCAGCACTGAATCTACTCGAAAAAGTTAAACAACGAATGAAAAATGGGAAAAGGAAACGGTGGCGCGCCGAACGTTAAAAGCGTGAATAGGGGTAGCAAGTTAAGGGGTGCTTTAAGCGCCGAGCCTCTGACAATGGCGGAGCCACTTGGTTGCCAGCTCGGCCTGCCCCGCGCCGCCTACACGCGGCCTGCCTGCCAGCCCCGACTGCCCGGCCAGACAGTCTTTGTGAGGCTCTGCCGTTGTTGTTCGATGCCAGCAGCCAGCCCGGTACCTCATAAGGCGGAGTGCCTTTGGGGCACAGTGCTACGCAGTGTTACGCAGTGCTACGCAGTGCTACGCAGTGCTACGCAGTGCTACGCAGTGCTACGCAGTGCTACGCAGTGCTACGCAGTGCTACGCAGTGCTACGCAGTGCTACGCAGTGCTACGCAGTGCTACGCAGTGCTACGCAGTGTTACGCAGTGCTACGCAGTGTTACGCAGTGTTACGCAGTGTTACGCAGTGTTACGCAGTGTTACGCAGTGCTACGCAGTGCCACGCACAGTCGGCCAAAGTCGCTAAATGGGACTCTAACCGAACGTGACCCTGCCAACCTGGCGACGTGGTTTATCGGCCCGTTTTTGCGCGAACTTCGGGGACAAGGGCTACATTTACATCCCTGAATGCCCCTCCGAGGGTCCGCCCGTCGGCCGGGCGTCTGTAATCCTGTCCCTGTAGTCCTTTGACGCTCCTTCCTGGCCCTCCTTGGGCTGCTTGGCTCGAGGCCTGGGGCCAGGGAGGGGGTGGGGAGGGGGGGGGGGGGGCTGGGAGGGAGCCGGGGGCCCAAGGCACGACGGCCTGCCGACTAGACGGTGGGCGACCCGGTGCCGCATTCATAAAAACACAACGGGAAATCCCAGTCAGTGCGATCCGTATGGCTCAGAAGACACGTTCGGTTCGAGTCCCATTTAGCGTCTCTGGGCCTCAAAATACGTTTAGAGTTTCGGCCGCCTGTGGCGGTCTTCTGGCCCACTGTGCGTCGGACCTCGAGCCGCGTAATGTGTTGACACGTGCGCGGAGCGTGAGGGAGGCGTGCATCTCTGTTTGCGCGCTCTCGGAGCACACCGAGCAGACCGGCGCGGCGCGGCGCGCACCCCATGTAGGGCGTGGCCACGCCTCGACCCACGCCTCGGCCCAGGCCTCGGCCCAGGCCGCCCCCAGTCATTTATATTGGAGTCGAGTGGAGGGCCAAAAAGCGAAAAAGTCGCTCAGATTTCCTGGGGGCCCCTGGAAACCGCCGCGGGGCCCACATCTCGACAGAATAAGCAAGCGGATGAGGCTTTGTGGAGCGCCAGGGAAGACAGGGAGTACGGAGGAAGAGGACGAGGAGGAGGAGGATGAGAAGAAGAGCATACAGGCCG
Source organism: Stenchaetothrips biformis (assembly GCA_030522485.1). Classification (NCBI taxonomy): domain Eukaryota; kingdom Metazoa; phylum Arthropoda; class Insecta; order Thysanoptera; family Thripidae; genus Stenchaetothrips; species Stenchaetothrips biformis. Next base: position 11,421,535 of record CM060103.1, on the reverse strand, counting down.
GAACACTAAGTATAGACATCATCACACAGTTCCACAGACAGACAGACAGACAGACAGACAGACAGACAGACGGAGTAAAAGAGAGCAAACCCCTAGCGGCGCCGACGCGTTCGCATCAAAAGGCACCAACGTTTTATATCTCTAATTCTTTTGTGCATGCCTTTGTTTCTGGAACGCTGCGGACGACATCTGCCTCGTAATTCTAAATGCGATACCAAGCGGCGGTGTGATGGTGCTGGGGTGGCCCTTGGAGCCGACACTGAAAACGAGACCGAGAGTTACTTGTGTTTGAACAGTGGCTGTTTGCAGTGTGGAGTCACACCTTACGCACATTAGAGAGAAAGAGGGGGAGAGGGAGAGAGAGAGAGAGAGAGAGAGAGAGAGAGAGAGAGAGAGAGAGAGAGAGAGAGAGAGAGAGGGTGTGCGCAGACAATGGAGCACAGGTGAGGGACAAGATGGGACTCCGTCGTGCTTACCCGTATAATGGAACTGTCCACCCCCACCCCCTTTAATGGACGCGCCTCCGCAAAACGAGAAAAAATAAAAATACCACCTGTACCCTTCAAAAATTTAGAAAAAAAAATTGTTCGAAAATAAAAAACACATCTCTACTTCTAAAAGGTTGCATGTACTTTTTAATATTTTTTTTAGGTACTTTCTTTTTGGTGTGTGTGTGTGTGTGTGTGTCTGTGTGTGTGTGTGTGTGTGTGTGTGTGTGTGTGTGTTGGCAACGCGGCGCGCAAACACTGAGGCAGGCTGGCAAGCCTGTAGTGCTCACCGCGATGAGCCCAGCCACTCGTTCTTTATTTATCAGTCAGCCCCGCCCACTGTGCGAGCAGAGCAGCGCGACCAGACACAGCGTTTCCGGGAGAGCTCTTTCCGCGTTTCCCGCGCTCTCCGCCTCGCACAGTGGGCCAAAAGACCGAGGCGGGGACGGCGGTCGAATCGCGTCATGCAAATTCCAAATGACGCGCCTGTTTACTGTGGGGTGGCAAGGCCGGTCACTGCGAGGGGGCACCCCGATGACCCATCCCGTCCCACCCTGCCGCCAGCCCGCAGCCAGCCAGCAGCCCGGATTCCAGACCCTAATCGATGTGAACCTGCACACAGGTATGACGACAGATGCTCGCAAGGTGGAAGGTGGGGGTAATGGTGGACCTGGTGCGGACCGGGTCCGGCGGGATTGGATTAGCAAAGAAAGGTCGTTCTGACGCGGCCCTCTCCTCGCCTGCGGGACGGTCGCGTTAGCCGAGCGGCTTGCGTGACTGCACCGTGAACCTGCTGCCGCGGGTTCCACACCCATAACCGCTTGTATTTTTTTTTCTTTTCCATTCTATTTTGATTGAGTTGAAATTATGTTAGAGGGTAATTTAAAACATTTAAAACATCAATGGGTATCTTTTGTGGGGTGGAGAGAGAGAGAGAGAGAGAGAGAGAGAGAGAGAGAGAGAGAGAGAGAGAGAGAGAGAGAGAGAGAGAGAGAGAGAGAGAGAGAGAGAGAGAGAGAGAGAGAGAGAGAGGCGCCTGCTTTCCTCTGCATTACGGCGTCGTATCATCGACCCTCAGACCCGCGTTGCAGAAGCCACCGAGTTTCGAGATCGCCGCTAAGCGATATTCCTCGACTTCGCCTTGACGCACAGTTATATAAGCCGACAGCAGGGTCCCTCAATTAAAGATTATCTGTCTCTGTCCACGTGACGAAAGCCGGGCGGCGGCGCTGGGATTCGAACCCTGGGCAGCTCAACTTTGCCGTCCGCCAGGATGGATGACACCCGGGGCCAGGGCCAGGGTGGCCGACCAGGCGCTCCCCGTCGACGGCCAATTTTTATAGTGACTTGGTTGCTGCTCGGGCGGAGATTTGTAGCCTCTCCGCAACATCGTCAGCACGTGTCCCAACTTTATTATGAGAGAGAGAGAGAGAGAGAGAGAGAGAGAGAGAGAGAGAGAGAGAGAGAGAGAGAGAGAGAGAGAGAGAGAGAGAGAGAGAGAGAGGAGGGGGAGGAAAAGCGTAGGGTGGGGGCGTCCGGTAATCATTTCAAAACTGCTGCTAGTTCCATTCCATCAAGGCGCCTGCGTCGCGAACAGCAACAACATCATACCATTGCAGCCTCACAGATTTTCCACACCGTCCGCTTAATTCTGTGTAATTTTTTAAACTTTTATTTTTCTTGTTTGTACATGAATCCGGTGACGAAAGCAGTTTCGAAACAAACGAGTGAACGAGCGACGCCTAGCAGTTCCGTTGGGAGAGAGAGGGCCTGGTGTGCACAACGCGCTTATGCACCGGAAAACAACGAGTCGGTTCCGTCCCAAAGGGAGGAGGAAAAAGACGTGAATACAACATCACGCCCGGGGCCCGGCTCGTTTGACTGTTTATACAGAGTGTTGGAACGTGACCGGCTGCACCGCGCACGCGTGTGTCCCACTGTAGTGGTTCACACTTCGCCGAGACACATCGCCATAGCAGCAGGGGGAGGGGGCTGTGACAACCAGGCAGCCCCGAGGCTGGTGCGCACCCCTCCCATCAGACAGACCAGCCCATCCCAGCCTCAAAATAGAGTATCGGTGAAACAAAATGAAGGCGGCTCCAGCACGCGGGGCCCCAGAAAGAAAACACACACACACACACACACACACGAGTGCATGAGTAATTTTACCCCCTCAAAGGGCTTGCAACGGCGTGTGCGCTATTTCTGTTTACACAATGCAGTGCTACCACCTCAAGATCCGCATGCTCGCAACCACATTTTTTTGTCATTTTTTTGGGGGGGTGGGGTGGGGGGTGGGTATGACAACTGCGAGTGGGACAGCCAGCTGGTGTCTTTCTTCTCGAGCACGGTGGAGAAGCAGCGAGGATGGAACGGGGGTAGCCATGCATATTTGTCCCGCTTTCGCAGTTTGGTGACAGGTACACGAAACGGCATGCTTGAGTGCCCCCTCACTCACTCGCGGGCAGCCCTGCGGCGCCAGTGCTAACGGGGACGACCAGGGGCTGATAAATAAACCAAGCTCGGTCTTTAGCCGCACAATCCCTCCGTGTGTGTGTGTGTGTGTGTGTGTGTGTGTGTCTCCCTCCCCCAACCCCAGCGGCAGTCTCTTTGATCCTCACTGTGAGTCGCAACATTCACCAACACGTTTCACCACCTCAGTGTGTGCCTCTGGGGCGAGTGACTACGCACATTGACGATGGTGACCATCGTTTGTGACGTCATCATGCACAGTGGGCCAGAAGCTCCGGAGTCGCTAAGTGGGACTCGAAACGAACGTGCGCCACCGCTAATGAATTCCTCGTTCGGACAGCAATCCATTGGTGGGGTCACACGTTCGAGCCCCATTTAATGACTGTGGAGCTAAATATTAAATTAATAAAAAACTAAATATTGAAAAAAAAAGTGCGTCCTTTAATCTAGATTCTGTGAGTGCAAGGCCGTCGGTCGTCCCGTCGCGCCTCCCCCAAAACTTTCGGCATTAATTTGACGAAAGTTCCAAGGAACCCCGCGCGTTTAATTTAAATGTCTCAAAGGAAATGTAGCGCCTCGCCGCCACAACTGTAGTTTACATGCGCCATTTAAACCATCAAGATTATGTCAACACGGAAATTTGCCGTCCTGCTCGCGCTGCGACGGGAAAGTGATTTAAAAACTTGAACGCGCCTGGAGCTTTTTTTTCCCAGCCCGGAGGATGGCAGTACTAACCGGGCTGGCAGACACTCCCCTTTGTTTTTCGAGTTGGCCACTTCCAGACAATTTTCTCTCTCTCTCTCTCTCTCTCTCTCTCTCTCTCTCTCTCTCTCTCTCTCTCTCTCTCTCTCTCTCTCTCTCTCTCTCTCTCTCTCTCTCTCTCTCTCTCTCTCTCTCTCTCTCTCTCTCTCTCTCTCTCTCTCTCTCTCTCTCTCTCTCTCTCTCTCTCTCTCTCTCTCTCTCTCTCCGCCCACGAGACAGGCGGGAGGATGCTGCCGGATTTATGGGTAGCCGTCGCCCCAAAAGCAGCACTGTAAACGACCGCCTGTGGCCCGCAAGTGGTCCTTGGCGTCGCACCGGTTGCCTCTTACTGTCAACCCTTGCCTTCCTCGTCTCGCTACAGGGCAGTGTGTTGGCCCACTGTGTTGCCCCCCCCCCCCCCCCCCCAAGCACCTCGGTGTCGGATGTCTTTGAAGAGAGCACTTTGACGCTCCGCTGAACCGAGCGAACGCACTTTCTTCCAGTTTTCAATAAAAATAAATTAACCAAATGGCAAAATTGTTTTATTTTTTTTCCACTTATTTTGGAACGCTTGCTGTTTCTTTTAACATGCTTCGGTGGAAAGTAAAGAGGGAACAAAATAAAAATGAATAAGTGGATAAGGGTAAGGCAAGGCATCGTTAGAACTGCCGCTCATCCTCCAGGACTTTGGGGAAACGTGTCTTCGGCGCGCCTGCCGGCCCACGCAAGGATGACTTTGGATAAGTTTCCGAGAAGAAGCTCGTCAGTGAACACAGGAACGCGCGCTGTAGAGTCAAGAATACGATTTAATTATTTTTTATTTTTTTTTTTGTGGTTTGTTTTGGCGCACCTGCCGCGCGGACTTTCCAGCACCTCGTCCAGCGCAACAGTGGGCATCATGGGATTATCGGTGGAGTCAACAAAACAACAGCATTGCCAACGTCCGCTCCCCAATCCGAACCAGTAATTAATTTTTCACGGTTCGCCTCACTGTGTGCCCTGCCACCCCCGCGCACAGTGGGCCAGCATCGACGAGGCCGTCTCTCGGGAAAGGCTGCGAAGGCTGTCTGTTGTTTCACTGTGTTTCACGGTCAGCGGGCAGTCGTTTTGAAGCGATTCAAACAGCGACAAAAAGAGAATGATAAACAAATTCGTCAACATTGCAAATTTTTTTTAAAATTTTATAAAGTTTGAACAAAAAAAACATAAAATTATTTTTGTTGTTTTTAGGGGTTCCGACAGGAGCCCCTACTGCATTTGACCGAAATTTCTTTTTTTTATTCCACCGTCGTGACTTACGACATGTCAGTGACATGTTCGTGACATGTCAGTAACATGTTCGTGACATGTCAGTAACATGTTCGTGACATGTCAGTGACATGTTCGTGACATGTCAGTGACATGTTCGTGACATGTCAGTGACATGTTCGTGACATGTCAGTGACATGTTCGTGACATGTCAGTGACATGTTCGTGACATGTCAGTGACATGTTCGTGACATGTCAGTGACATGTTCGTGACATGTCACTGACATGTCGTAACGAAAAAAAAAAGAAGAAAAAATGGGGGCCCTTCTCCCACCTCCCCACACAGTTGGGAGGACCGCCTGCAACTTCGGTGGATCGGGGGAACCGGTGCATTCCAGGCGGCGACCCCAGGGGTTCTCATCTGATGTGGGCCGGGTGAAGGGCGAGGGTTGAGAGCCTTTGGTTTTCGCGGGGTGGTCAGTGGTACCCACAGTGGTACCCCCGCTGTCCGGCGCTCTCTACCGAACATGCAGTGTGAAGGGCCAGCTTCAAAGGACTTATCAACTCCAAACCGACGAATCAGAATGGACCCACTCGCGACCAATTGCGAGTGGCTGGAACGACCGGGGATCGAACCAGTGCCGAGGCCAATCCGCCGAAGCGGACTGCTTTTTAGACACCCAAGCATAGTGGACGACAAATGATCCAGACCACTACGCTATCACGACTGCACGTCTGCCGAGTGTCGGACGACGGGTTTGAGTCGTATTGGGATGAGGGAGGCAGTCGTAAAATGTATTGAAATGTTGGGATTCGATCCCCGGACTTTACTGTTCAAGTCCGACGCCTTAGCGATCTCAGCCACCACGGCTCATGGTAGATGCGGCGTCAGCCGGGCTCTAGACGCGGCAGAGATGGAGCCGCAGTGATCGGGTCATTCGAAAAATGTTGAGAAAAAGTGGGACTCGATCCGTCGACCCCGGTACCGGGAACCGACGCCTATACCACCTGTACCACCTGGTACCGCGGTACTTTACTTTACTTTCCTGCCCATGCCTGGTTGGCAATAAAAAACTACTTTCGCAACTATTTTTTAAATTAGCGGAACACCACGCAATTCATGAGCATTGGAATTTTTTTGAATGTGTCCCTGTCCCTGCCTCCCCGAGCTGCCTCCTCGAGAAATAGGTTGCCGAAAAAATTGTACGATACGCGGTCCCTGCCTGATTTCATATCAAGGAAAAATAACAATGATAATTGAAAGTAGTTATTAATAATAATAATAATTTATAAAAATTGATCTAATATTGTGTTTTTTCCTCCACTTAGAGCGTTTAACTCGAATATTGCTTTGGGAGAGGAATGGTGTTGATGGGTCGCCGGGCACTTCCGCAACACATTGCTCTGTCTGTCTGTCTGTCTGTCTGTTCGCTTTGCAAAGCGAAAGGGGAAGCAGTGGAACAAGCTGTGGTGTGCCCTCTCGATGAATCGGGCCTCTCTCCGGAAAGTCCCCCCCTCCCCTCCCCTGCTGGTGTGCTGGTCTGGTGGCAAGGCGGGTGGCAAGGCGGGTGGCAACCTGGCGCGCCGGCGGGGCGGAACCCCAAGGCGAGTGCGAAGCGAGGTCGCCGCCTCGCCACTCATGGCTGGATCGTGGACCAGCACACTGTGCGCCCCGAGGAAATAAAAACAATGCCGCTGCTAAAAGCCCAGATAGAAAAAAGAGAGAGAGAGAGAGAGAGAGAGAGAGAGAGAGAGAGAGAGAGAGAGAGAGAGAGAGAGAGAGAGAGAGAGAGAGAGAGAGAGAGAGAGAGAGACAGAGACAGAGACAGAGGCTACACCCACCCCCTGCTCAGCCCTCCGCGAACCCTTTGGATTTGGATTTTCCCTCCCCATGTATATGATTATTGGAAATGGACCAGCAAGGGGCACACGCACACACGTACACACGCACACACACGCACACACATACACACACACACGCTCACACACACACACACGTGCGCACGGCGTCCAGCCGGAAGCATATTTTGCCGTCGAATAAGGGTGCACGAGGCGGGAAATGGTGAAAACGAACTCGGAACGCCCTGACGCGCTCTCATAACGCCTCGGGATGGAGATGGAGAGATGGAGAGATTGAACATCGCAAGGACTGCGAAAGCGTTACGGAGCCACGGCAGGGCGGAGAGCAATACCTCGTTCGGAGAGCAATCCATTGGTGGCGCACACGTACCGTTCTAGTCCCATTTAGCGACTCTGGAGCTCAAGACGCGTCTAGAATAATTTTGGCCGCCTGCTGCGGCGTTCTTCTGGCCCTCGGTGATGCGCTGATCGATCGCGATATTCACGCTTCTTGAATTTTCTTTTCTTTCCCGTAACGGCATCGCGGCGGCTTTGCTGTAAGTGGATGGATTTGGCTGCCGTCGCGCGTGATGCTCGTCGACAAACAGGGCGGCCGAGGCGTCGCGGCCTGCGATTGGCTGGCCTGGGAAGCAACAGCTGGATCGCAAACGGCAAACAATTCTTCTTCCGAGAGGTAACTATCGGCAGGTGAAGGAGGAGGGGGATGGAGCGTCCTTCAATCACTCTATGTGTATTCATGTATTTATTTTTTCGGCAAAATTTGATTTGATTTTTAAAAAACGTTTTTAAATATTTTTTTTATATGACAGTGGCAACGTCAGGTTGGCATCTTTGTAAGTGTTTCGTGCACTCGGGCGTCTAAAGCTCGTGGGCGGCGGCCTCAGGTGCGCCATCAATTGTGAGCTGCCGCCCCATAGAGCCTCGCGCACAGTGGGTGAGAAGACCGGTGAGGCGGCGAAAATTCTGGACGCGTTTTGAGCTCCATAGTCGCGAAATGGGACTCGAATCGAACGTGTGACCCTACCAATGGGCAGCTCTCCGAACGAGGAATCGATTGTTGAGGTCACACATTCGATTCGAGTCCCATTAGCGACTCCGGAGCTCAAACCTGTCCGGGTTGTTTGGCCGCCCTACGGGCCTTCTGGCCCACTGTGTCGCACTGCCTCGCGTAGTTTGCTCTCGATTAGCCAGCGGGGCCAACCTGTCCGGCCTGCCAGACGCATGACAGAGCGGCGGTTGCACCAGTGGGCCGCACAGGCAAAAAAAAAAAAAAAAAAAAAAAAAACCTCTTGCGATGCACCGGCGTTGGGGTCAAGAATCAAGAATGGATGGGAATGCTGGGGCGAGCACTGGATGTTCGGATAGAACGTGATAACGGGATAAAGTCGGCGAGGCGCCGCCCGCACCTTCTGAATTCCATGCATATGGGAGGGAGGTGATATTTCCCGGCGACGGAAGCGGAAAAAAACCGGTAAAGTCGTGGAAAGCAGGAGAGGAAACTCTTGCAGGCAAACAGAGACACTCTGCTCAAAAGCTCTGAGGTGAAACATTCAGAATTTTAGCTGGCGCTGAGTGTCAGAAAATGGAGCGATTCGACAAGAATGTGCCTCCCGTGGGGCCTGCAGGGAGCCCTCTAGGACGGCCGATCGAAGCTGCCTGCAGCAATGCGTGGCCGACGCCGACGCGACGTAGCCGCTGCGGAAAAAAAAAAAAAAAAAAAAAAAGGACCAGCGGGATATTTCTCCAGGCCACGCCGCGGGCGTAGAAAGGCTGCCCAGTTGGCGGCGGGCAGCTAGTGTGTCCTGTCGTAAGCGGCTAGGCGGGGCGGGGCGGAGCGGGGCGGGTGGGCGAGCAGATTATCCCCTCAGAACACGGCGCCAGACTACACGGTCAATCCCCACGTCTCCTCACCTTTATGGGAACGCCGCGGGCCGCGTGGGAGAGGGTGGGGTGGGGGTGGGGGGACGTGGAAAATGAAAGTTAATTTTCCTCCCTACACCAGCAACCCACACAACCCACACATTTTTTTTCCGCCTCTGCCTCGGCGTCCCTGGGGCATCCAGTCGGCAATTGAAAGGGGTTGCTGAAAGGTAGGGCTGTGTGTGTGTGTGTGAGAGAGAGAGAGAGAGAGAGAGAGAGAGAGAGAGAGAGAGAGAGAGAGAGAGAGAGAGAGAGAGAGAGAGAGAGAGAGAGAGAGAGAGAGAGAGAGAGAGAAAGAGAGAGAGAGAGAGAGAGAGAGAGAGAGAGAGAGAGAGAGAAAGAGAGAGAGAGAGAGAGAGAGAGAGAGAGAGAGAGAGAGAGAGAGAGAGAGAGAGAGAGAGAGAGAGAGAGAGAGAGAGAGAGAGAGAGAGAGGGAGAGAGAGAGTAAAAGAGAGAGACTGTACATGTGTGTGTGTGTGTGTGTTAATCACGGGCGCCTGTGGCAATCCGTCCCACACGCGCGTTCATTTTTGACCCAGAATGCCATTCGGCGATGCGATTTGGCGTTGCAGTCGGGGCGCGGGGGGGTTGACTTCCGGCACGCTCAATCGGCCCCGATTATTCCAGTGCCCTGCGTGTCTCCCTTCCCCTCTGGATCGCACGACACGGCCCCCGGTCCCTGCTTAATTGCCAAGTGGAGGCCGGCAGTGACCGGCCAGGGATGAATGGAAAGAGAAAGGGCGTTACGTTATGATGAGACAGAGAGGGATGGAGTGCGGCGAGCGGCGGAGCGAGCAAGAAGGCCAGGTGATGTAACGCTCCAATGAAGGTACCGCACCGGCCGCCGCGGTGAGTTCCGCCACTTTGGCCTTCAGGTTTCCGCCGTTAACAGGCGCGCTCACGCCATCACCGCAGCGGAAGAATTTCAGAAAAGAAACAGGGAGGGAAAGTGGTCGGGTCGGTGGTCAGGTTATTGAGTTTGATTCCCGTGGTGTTTTGGGGCCATAGACTCCACCGCGAAATCTTCATCGGCCCGAGAGGCCTGACTCGTTTTTTCTCCGCGTCCCATCGGAGAATACTGATTCCACCAGGATGCCCACAAATTGAGAATTTTACGTCGCTGGCGCGCGCTGCACAGTGGGCCAGTAGACCAGAGTAGACCGGCGGCGCAGGCGGCCAAAACTCCAGCCGCGTGTTTACCTCCAGAGTCCCTGAACAGGTCTCGAACCGAACGTGTGACCCCACCAATGGATTCCTCGTTCGAAGAGCAATCCATTGATGGGGTCACACGTTCGGTTCGAGTCCCATTTAGCGACTCTGGCGCTCCAAACCCGTGGAGGACCGGTCTTCTGGCCCACTGCGCGCAGGCTTGGGGCGCACAGCGGCCGGGCCGTGACGGGGATGAGCCGCAGCCCCATTGGAATGGATCGGAGGGGCTCGCCTCCGACCCCTATCCGCGCCCTTTGGGCCGCAGGGGGGGGGAAGGGGGGGGGGCTGTCCGGGGTTTAAAGGGGACGCGAAACGAGGTGCCAGGCGAAATCACGGTTTGACGCTTACCGCACAGCGGCGGTTGAGGCCCCTTCAAGACGCCCCAAGGCCCCCAGCCCCCCGGCCCCCCGGCCCGCCGGCCCCTGGCCGCCTCTGGCCCACCAGGTGGGATGAGGAAAGACCCGTCATTTTCACGACAAGCATGCCGCCCCCGCGCTGCCAGGCCCACCGCGCCCACCGCGGTGGGGGCCACCCACAGCAGCCAACCCGAGGCCAACAAGAAGGTCATGGTTCGCCAGACACCCGCTATCGTCTGAGCTCTCGAAATTTTACAGATTGCAGGACAAGACAAATTTTAAATTCGTTAATTTTAGGTTCAGAATTTTTCATGATTTTTCAAAGTCAATTTTTCGTAGGTTTTTTTTTTTTTTTTTTTTTTTTTTTTTTTAGCTGAGCCTGGCTTGCTTTGGCTGGAGTCACGGTAAATTTGTGACGCGCCCCCGTTAAACTTTGAGGGAGATTGAAGCCGACGAACCCACGCACGCCGAGGGCGTGTCCCCCTGGGGGCGGCTAAGTGCAGGTGTGGGGCCCCGCCTCTGGCCCACTGTGTGCCGCCGGCCCCTCAGGCCCGTCCGCGAGCCCCGTGACGCTCTAGCTCTCGGCCCTCTTGACAGGGGAGGCCGCAATAGTAATAGCACACAGCAGCCAGCAAACATGTCCACCTCAGCGACGGGCCAAACGGGTGCGCCGCCCCAGTCGCCCCCGCCGCCCCAGCTAGCTGCCCCAGCCGTCCCCGCCACCCCCACCGCCCCCGCTACCCCCATCCACTTGCTGCCGCTGGGCCGCATCGACGTGACCCTGAGCGCGCCTCTCTCCGGAAGGTTTGCGAAAAACCGAGTGGGCTGACCTGGCAAAACTAATTGAGCCACACCCCCGTCAGGCAGGTCGTGCAGGTGACACGGTTTCCATCCACCCGCCCCGATCAACCCCACAGCCAGGGCATTGGGTTGTTTGCACGTCAGTCACGAGACACGCCGGGGGTTGTTTCTAATTCCCGACTGCATGACAGCCCCCCCCCCTCCCCCTTCGACAGACAGCTAGCCGTGCCCTGTGGCATGACTGCGGTTTTTGAGCGACGATGTGCGCTGGACCCGCAGCTGTCTGTCTGTCCGTCCGTCCGTCCGCCCTAACCGCATTGGCCATTGTCTGCAGGCTCGCTGTCGCCTGGTTATGCAAATGGCCACCAGAGGTCATGGCAGCAGGGTATAGGCGTGAACACGCCGTCCGCCCCCTGTGCGGCGTCTGCAGCACGCCCCGCTTTTAATCCGGCCCCCCAGTGGGGCAGGCAGGGTGCGGGGGCCCAATATCGGGGCCCCGGACCGCCGGGGCGACGGCCTCGCGATGTGTGACCCACCCCGTCGTGGACACAAATAAAGTCCTTTGATCAGAGAAGGCCGGCCGGGCCTGGGGCCCACTGCGCGTCTGCGGGTCTGCGAGGCGATATTGACTATTGGGCTGACCGCGGGCTGGCCGCCTGGCACCCTCCACCAGATGCAGCACCACCGAGGGGGAAACAACTTGAATTTTAGTGTACGTTTTCCTTGAAATGACGTGAAAAAACGTGAAAAAAGTTGAAAAAACTGTGAAATAACGTTAAAAATCCGTAAAAATTACGTCAAGATACCGTAATTTAACGTGAAAAAACATACAGTATCTTAAAAAACATAATAACAACAAGAAATAACGTAAAAATAACGTTTTAGGATCATTAAAATAACGTCAAATAACATTAACTAATTTGAATTTAAAAATTTAAAAATGAAAATATTTTCCCTACTTTATTTTTTTCGAAGCGTTTTCGTCACCGTTTTCCAGTAAGGCTATTGACGCGCTCTGCACGTGCTGGCTATGACGGGGGAGCGAGAGAGATGGGTCGCAGAGATAAGCGGGATGGAAGGACGAAGAGGAAAGGAGATGAAAGATACATCGATTCATCGAAACGACGAGCGAGTTGGCGAATAAAGGCGTAGGGGAAGTGCCCGCGGCGCATTGGCTCTCTATCTCTGTCTCCCTCTCTCTCTTCTCTCTCCCTCTCTCTAGACAAAAACACCTCAAGAAACATAATTCCTGCATGTTTGGTTTATAACGAAAATTACTCAGTCCCACATCATCCCAGATCAATGTATTTTTAAATACCTCCCCCCCCCCCCCCAAAAAAAAAAAAAAAAATTGTAAACCAAACTCTCTCTCACACACTCTCTCTCTCCTCGTCTGATCCGGCCATTGAAACGCCTCCGGGAAAAACAGAGAGAACGCGCATTGCTGTGGTGCGACTGGGGCCTGGGGCCGCAATTAGGGAAAACTCACAGCAGAGTCACCACGGCCGCCGAGGGTCAAGAGGTTCGATCCCGGGCGAGGCTGTTCCGAGGAGCAAAAACGAGGAATAAAGCGAGACAAACGTTCGTGGTCGCTGCGGTCGCAGTAAATCTGATTGGCAAGACGATCGAAGTCGCTCCTCTTGCCCGCCGTGATCCTGGAGGCTTCTCCTGGAGGGCTCCTGGAGCCGCAACTGCTTTCCAGGGCCGCGGGTTCCAGGGCAGCAATCCATCACTTAGGTGCAGCACTACTTCTGGTGTAGCAGGTGGCGGCAACAATCCTCGCCCCTGACTCTGGACCCCCCTCCTTTCCTATGTCCGTCTCTCTCTCTCTCTCTCTCTCTCCTTCTCTCTCTCTCTCTCTCTCTCTCTCTCTCTCTCTCTCTCTCTCTCTCTCTCTCTCTCTCTCTCTCTCTCTCTCTCTCTCTCTCTGGCTGTTCTGAAAGAAGCATTCCAGAGACGCAGAACAGACGAGTATGGCGTGTGAAGCCCGAGGTAGCTGAGGCAGGTATCTGAGAGAGAGAGAGAGAGAGAGAGAGAGAGAGAGAGAGAGAGAGAGAGAGAGAGAGAGAGAGAGAGAGAGACAGAGAGAGAGAGAGAGAGAGAGAGAGAGAGAGAGAGACATGGGAAGGAGAGGGGCGAGTGAGAGCGTTGGGTGATGCGAACTTTCCCGCCGCTACAGGCAACATGGCTGCAGGTTATGAGGACAGATGGCAGGCCTTTAATAGACGGAGCAGCACGGGGTGGGCGAGGTGGGGCGCGGGTGGGGAGGGGTGGGGTGACCGGGTGGGCGGTCTTCATAATGAAAGTTTAACAGCGAGGGACCCTACGCGAACAAGACGTCGGCCTTTCGTGGAAGCTGGAAACCAATCCCAAGAACGACTCCTTCATCCGTCGCCGGCTCGACGATTCGGCGGTTCGACTCCCGCCCGCGGCAAAAGAGTTCTTGTTTTTTTTTTCATCGCAGTCGCAGTTTTTGCACTGCGTTGTGAAGACAAGAAGACGGCGCGCGCTCTATAGCACTGGAACTTAATCAAACGGAGATGTTGTGGTTGAAAGACCAGGTCGCAGTTTGGGATGACAGCCACCTCGCCCCGCCCCACAACCTGCCAGACAACTTAGTACCCCCGAACACCGAATGGCGTCTCGTTGGGAAAACCAGCCGCCAGGAAGAGCTGGGGCTTATGTCTGACTACCGCTATAGCGGCGACGCTGCAACCAGCATCCAGTGAGAGAGAGAGAGATAGAGAGAGTGAGAGAGAGAGAGAGAGAGAGAGAGAGAGAGAGAGAGAGAGAGAGAGAGAGAGAGAGAGAGAGAGAGAGAGGCCATGAATCAGCGACTAGTCGAGGCTGCCAGGGTTACGAGCTGCTGCCGCGCTACATTTTTCTATACAGGCTCTTTCCAGATTTGCGTGGCAAAACGAAAGCTGTGAAAGGTAAAGACGGTGTCCCGGCTGCCGCCACCGTCGGTCGCTCTACAATTCAAATGCGGAGATGACAAATGCCTGACGGCAGTGAAATACATAACTAAAACATGGCGCGAGAGATTCATGAGCACGCTAATGATGGGAACTCACCGCCGCAGCTGCCCCACTGCATGCGCACGTCTGGAGGCTGGGACAGTGTTTCAAGGCGAAGTCACTTGTTGGAAAATTAGGTTGAGCGTGCATTTGTTTTGGTTTTCGTCGGCTGGCTCGCTGACCGACCAGCGCGACTAGCGCCCGCCGTCCGGTGGGTAGGCAGCGCGCCTGCCTCGCCTGCCAGCGTGCGGACCACCGGCCCCGGCGGCTCGCCCGCCATCCAGTGGGTAGGCAGCGCGCCTGCCTCGCCTGCCAGCGTGCGGCCCACCGGCCCCGGCGGCTCGCCCGCCGTCCGGTGGGTAGGCAGCGCGCCTGCCTCGCCTGCCAGCGTGCGGCCCACCGGCCCCGGCGGCTCGCCCGCCATCCAGTGGGTAGGCAGCGCGCCTGCCTCGCCTGCCAGCGTGCGGCCCACCGGCCCCGGCGGCTCGCCCGCCGTCCGGTGGGTAGGCAGCGCGCCTGCCTCGCCTGCCAGCGTGCGGCCCACCGGCCCCGGCGGCTCGCCCGCCATCCAGTGGGTAGGCAGCGCGCCTGCCTCGCCTGCCAGCGTGCGGCCCACCGGCCCCGGCGGCTCGCCCGCCGTCCGGTGGGTAGGCAGCGCGCCTGCCTCGCCTGCCAGCGTGCGGCCCACCCGGCGGGCGCCCTGCCCCCCTCCCCGCCCCCAACGCCACCGCCGTTACCTGTTTACGAGCACACGGGCCGCGCGCCGCGCGCCCTGCCGGACCAAGGCAGGCCGTGCATTCCTGTCCGCCAATAACAGACAGCCAGGGCTGCCCCACACAAGCAGGCCAACATTCCAGCGATGCACCAGAGAGGGAAGGGCTGCCAACGTCACGGAAAAAAAAATTACCTCGCAATCCGAAAGCATTTGTCTTACCACGACGATGGAATCCATCAATGTGATGCTGATGCTCTCGGATTCCGATCTCCCTTTTTTTTTTTTTTTTTTCCAGCGCTAGCCAGCTTATCACGGCATATCCGGACTGCGTCGCCCAGCGGGCGGGCTAAGGCTGGCAGGCCTGTCGACACCGGTGCATCGCGGGGGCTCCTTCCCGCTGACGTGGCAGCCCCGCTCGGCGCAGAGGATGGCGGCGGCGTCCCCAGGCGAGCGCCGCACCGCCACTGACACCTCGCCGTCGGCCGGCGTGTCTCTTCGCCGCGTGCCATTGACAGCGGATGGATGGTGGCGGCAGATTTGAACCGACTCGCTTTGTCAGCGCGTGCTGGAACGGCAAGGCTGAGAGCGTGTGTGTACGTGTGTGTGTGTTTCCCTCAGTGGAGGGGGAAGAGGCACTACATAAGGCCATGAATGATGACCTGCATTAGGGACCCATGACCCAACGACCCCTCACCCCTCCCCATACTCCGTGTGAGCGCGCGCTCCAGTGTGTGTGTGTGTGTGTGTGTGTGTGTGTGTGTGTGTGTGTGTGTGTGTGTGTGTGTGTGTGTGTGTGTGTGTATGTATGTATGCGTGCGTCTGTGTGAGAACGAGTTATTCGTAATCCGTGGCACTCCTAAGCAGAGCAATGCGGTCGAGCCCCTCTTACACTCCGTCCCTAATTCGCGGTAGAAATCCCCCCTCCCCCTCCCGCCCCTTCCCCTTCAGTACAGTCACGTCCCGGCCGCGCGCTGCCAGGGTATATAAACACGGCAAACCCGTCAAATAGCAGACGCCGACCCTTAGCCGTGCATAACAACAAACAACACCTTTACTATTTTCCTCGAATATTCTTTCCTGCGTCCTGCGTCGCCGGGCTTTCCCCCTTGCTCACTTCTTTCGTAACCAGGGAGAGAGAGAGAGAGAGAGAGAGAGAGAGAGAGAGAGAGAGAGAGAGAGAGAGAGAGAGAGAGAGAGAGAGAGAGAGAGAGAGAGAGAGATGTGCTCCCCATCCAAACTGGCCAGTACAGCAGCACCACAGTGAGCCCCTCCAACTCGTAACAACCGGTGGGGCGGTTCTTTCCCCGACGTATTCTTCGGGCCTCAAGTGTACGCAACACTTGACGTGGTTCTGGACGCCCTAGACGCCCCCCTCCCCGAAGTACAGGGCCCCGTACTTTTGCCATTTGTAGCACGTACGCGCGCGTGTGTATGTATGTGTGTGTGTGTGTGTCCGCGTTTCGCCGCATGTTTACCTGCAAGTGTGTGTGTGTATTTTGCGTGTTTGTGCAGGAGCGAGCCTCTTTTGCCGTCCGTCTCCGTTTATGTTCACGTATCTGGCCCACTCGATCAATAATGTGTTTCCTGTACACAATGAACACACACACTCTCCCTCCCTCGCCCGCGACATGGGACCTCCCCCGCCCCCTTCAAACGTCGCCCTTAAGAACGGGCCCCCAGCAGTGCCACCTCACCACCGCCGATCCCATTGTTGTGGCGTGTCGGAGAGAGAGAGAGAGAGAGAGAGAGAGAGAGAGAGAGAGAGAGAGAGAGACACGCAGGTAGACGCGGGAAGGGTCACTGCTGGAG
This sequence comes from Stenchaetothrips biformis, assembly GCA_030522485.1. Taxonomy (NCBI): domain Eukaryota; kingdom Metazoa; phylum Arthropoda; class Insecta; order Thysanoptera; family Thripidae; genus Stenchaetothrips; species Stenchaetothrips biformis. Next base: position 11,404,899 of record CM060103.1, on the reverse strand, counting down.
ACATATGCTGGGCGTGTCCTGCCACCGCCCCCTGCCTCTCTCAAACACCGTCAGCAACTTTCGCCACCAACTCGCGACGTGTGGGGCACCCCGGCCCACTGTGGTGGTGACCGCAAGGAGCGCCAGGAAGGCCGTCTTGGCGTCAGTTTAATTGCAGACGCTGTTTGTGTCAGGAACACAGCAGCTTCCTCATCTCTCCATCCCCTGCGAGTTTCACTCAGGCACATCAGTCGAGGTTCCTCGACAATTGGAGGAACTGGAGCGTGACGGACGCAGCGGGGCCAGAAGACAGGGGGCCGAAACTCGCTGAATGGCACTCGAACTGAACGTGTGACCCCACCAATAAACTCCTCGTTCGGAGAGCAATCGATCGGTGGGGTCGCACGTTCGGTTCGAGTCCTATTTAGCGGACTCTGGAGCTCGAAACGCGTCCAAAGTTTTGGCCGCCTGCGCTGGTCTTCTGGCCCACTGTGCGGGCCAACGTGAAGAGGCGCGACATAATGCAGATTGGTGGCTCCGCGAAGAGCTTCCGAGGAGCGAGGCACTTTCCGCGCCACTTTCCACTTTTCCGACCTCTTTTCCGGCGCCCCTCCCTCCAGCCTGTTACTCGCCCCGCTCAGCCGATGCATTCGACGCGCCCTTTGAACTGGTCGCGGAACCCTTTGTTCAATTAGTTCGACACTGTGACGAGGCAGAGCGCTGTGAGTACCCTGTCGACAAAACGCAGCGCTCGGGATTCGAACCATCGAATGTGTGACCCCACCAATGGAATTCCTCGTTCTATTGCCATGTAGCGACTCTGGGGCTCAAAACGCGTCGCTGGAGTTTTGTCCGTCTGCGCCGGTCTTCTGGCCCACTGTGCGCTGGGCCAGCACAAAACAGACTAATTGCCGGCCTCGGGGGAGAGTCCAGTCCAGCGTCCAATCCGCCCGGCCCGCGCGGCCCCCACCTGATTTGAATGGACCAAGCCCCGCACGTGCGGGGACCACATGGAAAGTTGGACCGCATGGCCAATTTAGAGTGTTCCGAATGACTCGCCGGGACCGCCCCCCCCCCCCCCCTCTACACTGTAGGTCATCCAGCCTCATCTACCATTCCGCGTCCGCCGCGATATGAAAAACGTGCCCAACTGCAATGTGGGGCACGGCGCTGCATTCAGGTCCGGATTGCTGTTCGCCCGGCTGGCCAGAACAACGGACAGCTCGCCCAACTAGTGGCGTTGTTTCGGCCCCATCGGCACCACCAGTTGCGCCAACGTGACTGCTTGTCTCCGTTTATAGCCGATTCTGTCGAGTCTGTTCAGGTCGGCGTGAAGTTGGCCAGAGTGCTGGCGGCGGCGTCCCGGGTGGCTTGCAACTTCCACCGTGCGACGGCAGCGGCGAACGAACATCTGTATTTTATTGGCGTGCCGTTGGTTTCCGGGAGGGGTCCGCCGCACAGTGAGCCAAAAGACCAGCGCCTGTCGAAATTCGACTCTCGTTTTGGGCTCCCCTGAGTCGCTAAATGGGACTCGAACCGAACGTGTGACCCCACCAATGGATCGCACTCCGAACGAGGAATCCGTTACTGGGGACAAAAACGTTCGGAAAATTTTCACCATCTTGTGTGGCAACACTGACAGGACATCGCCCTCGCAACGGCTGCCCAATCGCGCACCACAGGAAGCTCACCATGAATGTTTCAATGTTTGATTTCCGGGGAACAGCGAGGGAAAACGAAAATCGATTGCCGGCTTTGGCGGTCGGGTGCGTGACAGCACTGTCGAGTGAGGCGCGGTCTGCGTCGCCGTGTCCCAGGGGCTGCTGCCTGGAGTGGTGGCAGCACAGTGGGCCAGAAGACCGGCGCAGGTGGACCAAAACTACAGACGCGTTTGGAGCTCCAGAGTCGCTAGACAGGACTCGAACCGAACGTGTGACCCCACCAACGCTTTCCTCGTTAATTCCGGAGCTCAAAACGCGTCAGGGATGTTGAGACCGCCTTCACCGGTCTTCTGGCCCACTGTGCCGTGGCGATGGCCTCGGGGTGGGTGGACTGCCAACCCAGGCACTCCAGGGGACCCAGGACTTTAGTTTCAAATCCTTGAATTACTCGTAGGCTTTCGGCGCTTTCGGCGCTTTGGGCGGGTCGGCACTTGGTTTAACGGACCGCTGCACTTTGCCGGAGTGTCTCGCCCGGACCCCTTCGCTTCGAACAATACACTGCTAAGGGCCATGTCGAAAAATGCAGTGTCGGCGACGAATTTCAACTTTAAGACGACCGCCTGGATTTCTGGATTTGGATCGGGATTGGACAAAAAAATTGCCTCGTGTAAATCCTAAACTGCTTAGTAACCCAATCACTTTTTCTTTTCAAGAGTAGTATTGATGTAATTTATTTATTTTTATTTATTTTATTTTTTTTTAAATAGGGCCTTTGGTGTGACGCAGCTTTGACTCCAGCGCCGCCTCCAGAGCGAAGGTTGCTGCTCCTCCATCGCGCTGGCAGGCTGGGACGGGTTGGGGGGGGGGAGGGGGGGGGGCCTCACCCCCTGATTGAGAAACAAGATATGTGATGCCGTGGCGCTCCCCTTCAAAATTTGCCTCTTTTTATCTCTGTGCTGCCAATCAGCCCTCCGTTTCCTCGCCGTGTCCTTATTTTATTTTCAGCTCCACCGACGAAGAGCAGGGTCCGATATTCTACTGAAGTCCAAGCCACGCAATAAAAAAAAAAAAAAAAAAAAAAAAAAAAAAAAATCAAAAAAAAAAATCGATACCTAAGCAGGATTGAACCCGAGGTGTTGCCATTGTAAGTTTCGGGCGGTATCCACTCCGCCACCGGTCACCATGGCATATGCAATGTATCAAATTCTATCTTAGACGGCCGACCAATAATGGCAAGATGGGAAATGAACAAAAAGGTCACAAGCTAGGTTCTTCCTCCTGAAGTGAGACGTATTCGTATTCGAGTTGGAGCGACACTCATTGCGATCCAGTCGCCACATTAAGCCGTTCCACACGGATGGCGACGGGCGAAGTTGGCAGGGTGCTCTAATGGTCGTGACTCGCCTGGAAGGCCAGCGGCTTCAACACGCAGTCAGAAAGGAAGCGCCGAATTAACCTTAACTGGTATGACGCGGGTTCGCCACTCGTCGGATGCGCTAGCAGGTAATACATTATGCATACTCATCAAAAAAGGGAAATAATAGTATAGATGATGCGGTTCATTCTTGCCGAGTGAACAAGGGACCCGCTTCGTTCCACTCCCTTCATGAGCCGTGGTGGCTGAGAGTGGAGAGGCGTCGATCCCCGACCGTAATGTCCTGGGATCGAATCCCCAAATCTTCTTTCATTTTTCGAGTGGCTTCCTCCCACTGCGACTCAAACCCATCGTCCAACACTCGGCAGACGTGCAAGTCAGGGTGGTGTAGTGGTCTAGGCTCAATCCAGGCCATTACACCCGGGTGTCTAAAAAGCAGTCCGCTTCGGCGGATTGGCCTCGGCACTGGTTCGATCCCCGATCGAGCCAGCCACTCGAAATTGGTCGCGAGTGGGTCCATTCCGATTCGTCGGATGGAGTTGATAAGTCCTTTGAAGCTGGCCCACTGACTGCATGTTCGGGTCTGGGAGCGCCGGACAGCGGGTGTACCGCCTGGGCGATTATTGCTTCTAATCGTAATCGGTCGATGAATAAAATAATCGCGATTGGTGTCGATTAGCAGTTTGGTAATCGGTAATCGAAAACGCACACGGTTAATCGAAAGACATAGATTAATCGGAAGAAACCGATTATTTGGAAATTGCCAAAAGAAGGTTTATACTTGTGACATGCTTAAAATAGCATGTCGTAAGAACGTAGGAAAATCATTTAAGCAACCTTGAGTGTCTAAGACGACTTTTCTGCCTTAACTGGAAACATTTTCACCCGTTCCGCTCAGAATTTGAACAGATGCCGGATACGATAACCGATAAAGCGACAATTAATCGATAATCGATCATCGATAAATAATCGTTCAATACTTCGATTACCGAACCACTAATCGAGGGTTTGAAATAATCGGACGATTAACAAAATAATCGCGATTATTTTCGATTAGTCGATTAATCGCCCAGGCCTAATTTGGGTACCGACCAGCCTGCGCAAACAAAAGCTCCCAAAACTACTCTCTCTTTCTTTCTTTCTTTCTCTGTCTCTCTGTCGTCTCTGCCTTACTCTACTCTGCCCATGTTTGAGCCGTGTCGGCGGCTCGGGTCCTACTGGGTCCCCCGGCGTACGATATCGAAGTCGCTGGATCGGATTAACCCCAGTTACCTGATAGCACCGGTTCCCATCCCGAACACCGAAGTAAAGCAGGAGGCCTCCCCATTAAGACTGGGGAGGGGGTGTAGAGTTCCATTTTTTTCTCCTTTTTTTCCCGCGGGTGAACGAGTCTTTGCGGAATCTTGTTATGAATCCTTGTCCGTGGATCTCGAGGGTTGCAATTGCTACACCGGCCCAAGTGGGTTGCGCCTCGGGGCGGGCGGACGTGAGCCTCTGGACCAACACGTCCCGCACACACGTCTCATGGAAGGATGGACAGACAGTCAGTCAGACAGACAGACAGACAGACAGACAGAGAAAGGGGCACCTGAAAGGGTGTTGGGCCTACAGAGCTTCGGCACACTTTCAGATTGCCTTCATAAGGCAAAGGCAACGCCCCGGGAAAGCAATCCACTTAACTTCCCAACAACTTCGCCCAGATCATTAATTTAAAAAAAATAATAAAAAAATAGGAAAGTGCGTAACAGAGATCTGAGGCATTTGTTCCGCAACAAAATTTCCGAATTGTTGCTTCTCACAGTGCTCGGCCACCTTAACGGTTTTTGGCAGTCTCCTGACGACTCAAAGTCCCGACTCGTAGTTTCGGCTGATGGTTTGACAAGAACTCGGCCGGCAGGCCAGCCCTCGGCACCCTGCCTCCCCGGGGTCGTCGGGTCCCCTGTGAGGTGCGGGGGCCGCGACTTGGCGGGGGCGCCCACGCCGTCAAGACCGTCAAAGGAGGAGGAGAAGTAATGACGGGGAGATTATCGTGGCTCTCTGCCCCCACACGCACCTGGGGACCTAGCACGCACAGCCCTTCTCTCTCTCTCTCTCTCTCTCTCTCTCTCTCTCTCTCTCTCTCTCTCTCTCTCTCTCTCTCTCTCTCTCTCTCTCTCTCTCTCTCTCTCTCTCTCTCTCTCTCCTCTCACGTGCGCACACACAACGATAAAGAAGGAAGCTGCACGCTTCGCTGCGAAGCGTTAGTTGTTTGTTCAGTCGAAGGAAGGAAGGAAAGTGGCCGATTTTCTGTATGGCACGGTTTCCTGACGGGACTGTACGTACTGAAGAAAGGGTGGTGCCGCCGGAGGGCCCTTTGCGCGGAGGGAAGAAGTATTGTACAGTCCGCGCCGGAAGTAGTCCGGCAAGGTGCTGCCGCGGCGGTGCTAGCGGGATGGCAGGGCCCAGACAAACAAACTTGGGGCCCCTTTTGTTCGGCGCGGCCGCACCGCCGAGCGCCCCGCGGGCCCCCGCGGCCCCCCTCGGCCACCCCAGGGAATATTATTAAATCTCAAAACCGCCGCTGACGCCGCCGGGACGCGAACCCGAGCCCGCGCCGCAGTGCGAATCCAATTCCGAGGAGAGCCGGGGCGAGCGGCGGCCGCGGCCGCGGCTTGGTTGTGAATCAACAGTTGCACCGCCGGGCCTTCCCCACCCCCACCCCGCCCCGCAGCCCCGGGGACGTCCACACGCACTGCGGGGACGTGCCTGGCACGCATGGAAGGAGGGCAACCCGCAGAACACCATCAGGGTGCACCATCAGGGCAACACGTACACTCGGACGCATTCACACACACCACACACACATGACTCACACACATACGCGCACGCACGCACACGCACACACACACACACGCACACACACACACACACACACACACACACACACGACTCACTTGTTGGCGGCCGGCCGGCGTGGCGCTGGCGGTGGTCGCCGTGCTCCAGGTGCTGCTGGGTCTGTCCCTCCCCCGCCGGCTCGGCTCGGCGCGGCGCTCGGCGCGGCGCCCGGCTCGGCTGCGCTCGGCTCGGCTCGCTCGGCTCGGCTTGCTCGTCGTGCTCGGGGCGCTGCTTGGCCGCGGTGGGACTCGGCGGGGCGGTGGCATGGCACTGGCGCTGCTGACGCCACAGGCCGGGCGCCCCCGCCGCGACCCGCCCCCACCACCGGGCCACCCCCGCCGGGCGGGTGAGGGCGGTGAGCGGGGCACTGGACGAGGCCCCCGCTACCCCACACGCCGGCCTGCCTGTGCCTGGCTGCTGGATTAGGGCGATACAAAGACACAGAACGCAAACCCGCGATGGGGTGGCTGCAGCGAGGTGTGCGACTGGAACATGAACATGGTGGGCTAGACCAGGAGGCAACCTTCTGTCTCTCTCGCACTCCACTCATTGAGTGTCCTTAAGGAATAGGACAGCGCGATGGAATATCGTCACGTTACACGTAAAAACCACACCAAAAAAAATTACATACATGAAAAGCACTTACACCACATCGTTGCTGGGCAACTGCGTTCCAGGGAGTAAGCTTTCCTGGTCTAAAACAGTTCCAGGTGTCCATCCCCGCTGCTCTAGGCCCTGGCCGCCGACGGGGCGTGGAGTATCTCCACACCCGATGCCCCCATCCCACTCCAGTGTCTCTACGGTCGGAGAGTAGCGACGCACCCAGGCCTGCAGTGGTTCTCATCGGATATCCTGAGGTTTGAAAACGAAAAGAAAAATGAAAAATTGAAGAATGGCGGGTTCCTGACCCCGGCAGGATTGGATCGCAGAGTCAGTCCAAAAATGTTGTGAAAAAGTTGGGCTCGATCCACCGATGTCGATGTCAGGTTCTAACGCCTCTACCACCTGAGCCAAGGCTGCATGTGTTCCGATGCGGGGTGTGCCACAGCCTCAAACTTAAACGGAAGAGTTCGTGACAAGAAATTGAAAATAAATGTTGGTAGTTGAACCACGGACTAGTCTGCAGTCGCCTCTGCGCTGTTGGCCTTGCGGAGAAAAGGGGGGGGGGGAGGCCTCTCATTCCAAACCCTCAATACCGCCGTCTGGGTGACAAAGCGGGCGTTCTAGGGCACCAGGTCTCAGGTGGTCCGACCGCAAATTCGCGCTGCGTCTAAGGTGTGATAAACGGGCAGTCATTGCGCTTGCTAACGAGACAGCAGGCTGACACACTATCAGAGAGAGAGAGAGAGAGAGAGAGAGAGAGAGAGAGAGAGAGAGAGAGAGAGAGAGAGAGAGAGAGAGAGAGAGAGAGAGAGAGAGAGAGAGAGAGAGAGAGAGAGAGAGAGAGAGAGAGAGAGGGGGGGAGAGGGGGGCCCTGAGCGATGCCGCCCCGCCACCGCCCGCGTTCGTTGGGTGGCCTAGCGCACGGCGCACGCACGTCCCAGTGCGTCACACACTCCAATGACAACACAGTGCGAGAGTAAGATTAATTTATTAACGTACAGTCAGGTCCTGTTAATCACAAAAAAACGATTCTCATTCGCCCACCAAAAAACAAAAATCAATGGTGCACTTTTTCTCGGACAGATAGGCCAATCAATCATAATGACTGCCATACAAAAGTCAGTCTTCGGGCGCCGCCAATTGGAAGCCATTTTCAGCAGATCATTACTGGTTTTCAAATAATTGACTGTCAGGTTTAGCGTCTTATTGAGTCTCCGATTATTTTTTTTGATCGCATAAGGCATGCGTATTTTCCTTCATGGCACTGGGCAATATTTTGAGCACGTTACACTTAAGCTTGGCTTCTTGACTAGTCCACCGACTGGATGACGGTCGAGGAAAAACCCACACACAGCAGAAAAACTTGCAACTGCGAAACTTTTCACATCATGTCGGGAAGCTGCACAGGGGTGGTTTTGTTTTCCCTTCCTCGCGGAGCCTATGGTCGCTACTCCGCGCGCGAGAGACTGCGCTGCGGCGCGGGGTATCGCTAGAACGGCAGGAGTCCCGGCGGCGGCGGCTGCTGGCGCGGCGCCTTCCTGCCCCTGCTAACGGGCAGCGGCGGCGGCGGCACGTCCGGGATCCCAGTGGGCCGGTTGTTCTTGACGCTGTCGATGTCCACGGCGGGCGGCGGCTCGTACTGCCCGGGGTGGTCGACGCGCTCCACCGTCTGCACGGCGTTGGCCGCGGGGAACGGCTGCCTCTCCACGACGCCCTGCTCGGGGACGCCGTTGTCGTGCTGCCCCTGCACGTCGGAGGCGTACACCACGGGCCACGGGGTCACCTGCAATGAGAGCGTCAGTGTGGTGGGCGACCCCCCTCCCTCCCCCCTTTCCACGCGGCGACCGAGGCCATTCCCGCCACCGCGATCCGCCCAGGTAAATGGCCCACCTGTTGTTGCTCGGCGTGAGGCCCGAGGCCAGGTTCCAGGCCGGACTCCTGGCCTCGCTCCAGGCCGGGCCCGAGCGCCCCCTGCGGCCCGGCGCCCTGCAGGGACAGCTCCAGGGCCGGGCCGTCCGCGCCGGCGGCGACGCCAGGCTGCGGCAGGGACACCAGGGGCTGCGGCGGCGCGCCGGGCTGGCTGGGGTCGAACAGCGGAGGCACCTGAGCAGCTACCTGCGTCCAAACAGAAAAAAAAATCAGAAATATTTTTGGATTTGAACCAGCGACCTTTCTATTGTGAACGGGGCGTACCTGCGGCAGTACCAGCGGCCCGGACGACGCCGGGTACGTGGCGTGGCGCGGCGGGTAGTACAGCACCTGGCCGACGGTGGCCTGCTCGGTGCGACTGGGCAGCAGGGGCTCGTCCGACGTGATGAGGGCGTTGTACACCTGCAGACAGACAACACTCACTCTCCAGAGCCAACCCCGGACATTGCCTGGCACGCAGGCTGAGGTTGGCAACCCTTTCGACACGTCGTGAGGCAACTCGCCTACCTTTGGCACGCGCAGCAAGCGTCCCCGCGGCTCGGGCGCGCTGACCGCGACGCCGAGGCACCAGCACAGCAGGGCCCCCCGCAGGGCCAGTCGCAGTGCGGACGAGGAAGTCATGGCCTGGGGCCCTGCAACACGGAGAGCAGCCAACTTAGCGAAACGACAGACACCCTTGGCCACCTGGCCCACAGTGCGCAAGGACGGCAGTCACACAGCACGCCGCACTCGTCTCCGTTGGCTCCTCGCAGACCTTGCGCAGGGCGGCGGCGTCTAGGTGCTCGTCTCGGTGGGTCCTGGTGCCGGAGTCCTGGAGTCCTGGAGGCCCGGACTGGCCGCGCGTCACGGCGAGAGTGAGAGAGTGAGTGCTGCAGCGCGCCGTGTCCAGTCTGGGCGGACGGGTGGACGAACGAGGCCGTCATCTGCAAGTGTGAGTCACGCCGCTCTGCGGCAGATTCCGCGAGCCCCCTCCTGGAGCTGCTGGAGCTGCCCACGACAGAGGTGCCGGCGGTGACGAGTGGGTGCAGGCTAGGTCGACGGGGCCGCGGAGGACGCGGCGGGGTCCTCGCACACTAGGGCAGCGGTTCCCGATCTGCGCGTTGCTCACGGCGGCCGAGAGCATTTGTCCGTCGTTTTCTTAGTCCGAGAGCTGATGTTCGAATCCTGATATCTCTTTTGCTTTTTCTTCTGCTTTTCGACACGCACTCTGTACGGATCCCAGGTGACCCCAAGGACCAAGTAGTCGCAACACCAAAATATTTTTCCGCGACCCAAAATGGAGTCAAACCATTTTGTTTTCGCCATCACTCACTCATATGGACTCGGTGGGGAAGGCCGTCATGGCGCGCATGAAGTAGAAGGGGATCATGTAGGGCACCTCCAGGGCGGGCAGCAGGACCAGCACCAGCACCAGGGACACGGGGCTGAGCAGCAGCAGCAGCCCAGCGTGCTGCAGCGACACCCAGGCCGAGGAGCCCACCAGCGAGGCGGAGGGGGCGGCCATCAACATCGTGCCGGCCTGTGTTGCTGTGCGGCCCACTGCAATCAGGGAGAGCACCTTCAAACTGATGGACAGAGCACTTGAATACAGGAGCGCGGGAAAGTTGTAAAAAAAAAAAAAATTGAATTCAGTAGAAATTCCAAGTGCGAACTGGAAAAAAAAGACCTGTTCAAAAGTTTTTTTGTTTTTTTTTGTTTTTGTTTTGGTGGAATGTGTGTGAGTGGCCTGCCTCAACGTCACCGTCGCCGGGCCGGCAGTGGGCCTGCCGCCGGCCTGCCGGGCCCAGAAAGCACAACGCGCACACCGACGGTAGACCCACTCCAAGGTGAAGGCCACCGAGAGGGAAAGGTGGCACTCACGGCACTGTTGGAAATAAATTGGGAGAAAAAAAAAAGCTACGGTTTTCAAAAATAAAAAAATAAAAAAAATAGTAATGTCATTGGCCGAAGTGCCCTGTCTAGCACAGATCGTTGCAATGCACCAGCAAGGCTCTTCACAGAGTTTTTATTAGATTTAGTTTTTTGCAGTCCTATCCGAATGCGAGTCGAACAACGCCTGAAGTCCAAAGTCCTGGTGGGTCCACCACACGTGGGCCGGTGGCCGCCGACATGTCACCGCCGGGGTCAGACGAGAGAGAACGTCGAACCCTTCGCGCCGAGCTTGCAGGACCGCAGGGCACAGGACCTAGCTATGAAGGGGTCTCGCACTCAGCGTTGGGATAGAGGTAACCAACCTCGCGGTCAATCCTACACTCAGGCACAATTTCCATCCGTCAAAAACATCAATCACCAAAAACCGCCTAAAAATTGTCACTCCCCGCACAGCGACCCCGCGCCAATAACCTTGTCAATCCGGAGCCGCAGGTGGTTTGGAGTCTCAGCTACGCTCTCCTTTCTTATTTTTGATTCCCTGCTGTCACCGACAGCCCCAGGGCCCCGCCCCGTTTGACGCGCGAGACGAAGGCGACTCACCCGAAACAGACACAGTCCCTATGGGGACGCGGCTAAAGCGCAGCGATCGTCATAAACGCGATGGCAGTCACCTTTGCGTTCAATGCACGATCATCGGACGGCTCGCCGTCCCCTGGGATGGTTCGCGACGCAAATCTCAACCAAAAGAAAAATCGAGCGGGGGAAAAAAATGCCAGACAGCCAGACGGTGCACAGTCCAGATGCATATGAATGAACGCGGGCCGTTGTTGCCAATCGCACATGCAAGCGAGAATATTCGTTTTTGACTGTGAAAACTCACTCACCGGTTCGTAAAAATATTTCTTGAGAGTCCTCTTTGCAGACGGACACCCACCAACACACACACACACACACACACACACACACACACACACACACACACACACACGCACGCACAAACACACGCACACGCGCGCGCACACACAGTGCGCTACTCGCCACACAAAGCGCGCGGGCCCACTGCACAGAGCAACTACTATCTAGCGACTGCACCGGCCGCGGCCGCTAGCCCTGCCCCCTCCCCTCACCCCTTCCCGACCGGCGGTACGGTTCAAGGTTACCTGGCGATAGGTTAAGAAGTGCGCCGCGCCTAGCCTCGCAGCAGGCCGTGCCTAGCCTCGCAGCAGGCCGCCGCCGCCAGCTGACTGACCGCGGCGCCGAGGAGCTGCAGCAAGCCCACAACAAGCACCCGGCGACCGAGGTGCGGTGCGGAGTGGGGGTGGGGCTTGGAGCGGCATGGCAACGCCGGGCCCCGACCGGCCAGAACTCTTGAAGCGCTTTGAGCTCCCGAATCTTTAAACAGGACTCGAACCGAACGTGTGACCCCACCGATGGATTCCTCGTTCGGAGAGCAATCCATTGGTGGGGTCGCACGTTCGGTTCGAGTCCCATTTGGCGACCCTGGAGCTCAAAACGCGTCTAGAATTTTGGCCGCAAGCGCCGGTCGTCTGGCCTAGTCTGGCCCACTGTGGCGGTTCAAACGCATCAGCGTGACGAGGCAGCTCCATCACTGCGTCGCGCCCACTAGAGCGCCGTCGGGGGTAGGCAGCCATGCATCGCAGGTCTGCGTCGCGGCGTGTTGGTTGCCTACCCCGCAGGCTGCGGCCGCCACTGGCTGCGATGACGAAAGAAGTGCACTGGATGGACCGGCTCCGTGACCGTGGGCCTGTCTGTGGTCCCACTGTGGGGCCCCGTGGGGCCGTAGCAACGCAACGCTCGCCGACGCATACCGTCTCACGGTCTCACGGACCGCGGACTGACGGCGAGGGTTGACGGCGAGGCATCTTCAAAACCGATTTTAAAAACAGATTTTATGAATCATGGGAGGCGCAGACGGACCGATTGGGACCTCAAATTTCGATTCCGCGTCGCACCCAACACCATGAGTTGGCGCAAAGCATTGTTCGGGCCGCCGACGCGGCATCATTCACACACGAGCCGAGGGCCTCAGAAGAACCTGAAGGCCGAGAAGTGCTGCACCGTCCAAAGGGAAGTCCTTACGGTGCGCGCGCTACACCGCCACGCTGGAGCAGCGGGCCCGCCTCCCCCTCCAGACCGCCACGCTGGAGCAGTAAGACCCACCGCCCCCCGCCACGCCGCTGGCTGACGCAAGAGGTGGGCTCAGCGCACCGACCTTGGCAGCCTGGAGCCGGGCTGGAGAGAGAGAGAGAGAGAGAGAGAGAGAGAGAGAGAGAGAGAGAGAGAGAGAGAGAGAGAGAGAGAGAGAGAGAGAGAGAGGGGGGGGGGGGGGGAGGGAAGGGGGCGCCATGCAAAAGCCAGGGCGAATGCTTGGCTGCACGCTTCGCTCACGCACAGGTACGCACAATACGCTTCATCAGAATATCCCCCCCCCCCGCCCTTTTTCTGCTGAGCATTACGATCACAAAAGCAGAACTGAGCTGCGCCGCTGCGCCATTATGCCCTCGACACGAAATAATTCTGGATTCGACGCGGAAACACCATCATGGATCGGGAAAGCCTTTTGGAACGACCGGAGCGGCCGAGCGGCTGGAGCCAAATTTAATAAACGGCTCGACGACATGGAGGCGGCGGTTGCAAGCCGTCTCTCTCGCCTCTCGCGCCGACACTGGACGCCGCGTGAGTGCGAGAGAGACAGAGCGATACCGTCCGCGTTCGCCGGCGAGGTAGGCCACCCTTCCGGCGCGTCCGGTGCACAGTGGGCCAGAGGACCGTTGAGGCGGTAAAATACAGGACGCGCTTTGAGCCTCAGAAAAATGGGACTCGAATCGAACGAGTGACCCCACCAATGAATTGCTCTTTGCGCGAGGAATCCATTGGTGGGGTCACACGTTCGATTCGAGTCCCATTGAGCGACTCTGGAGCTCAAAAACGCGTCTAGACTTTTGGCCGCCGCAACGGTCTTCTGACTCACTGTGCGGTGGGTTGCCCAGCGCCGGGCGTACCACGGTAACGAGGTTAGAAACGTCCCTGCACATCTGGGATGCAGGCGCACGCAGGACGAGAACCAAACGGCAACCACAAAGCACGTGCTGCTACCCCGACGTTTCCTTTTTCTCTGGTGGAAGACGAGCTGGGGTCCAAGGAGCGCTCGCCATTTGTTAGGGCTACCTGCTGCCAGCGCAGCGTGCGCGCTTGTCAAGGGGCTGCTGGGCTGGGTTGACAAGAAAGGCGTTCTCGTGGGGCGGGGTGGGGCGGGGCGGGGCGGGGCGGGGCTTGGCGGGCGGACCGAGGGGTTGCTCTTTTTCGACGCTGTGATTAATTGTCCTGGATCAAACTTTGAAGCGGCCGCGCGGCCACACACAATGGATTGTTATTTTTGCGGGGTCCCTTCTGGTACGCAGCGGACGCCGCGGCTCTACGCGGCGCTACGCGGGGATGCAGCGTCGGCGGCAGCGTCGGCGGCAGCGTCGGCCCACTGTGCTCTCCTGCGTGATTTACAGCCGCGCTCGCGCGCCCCGCAGCGCCTCGCCGCGCCTCGCCGCGTACACTCTCAGACCACCACCACAACAGGCTCTTGGCGCAACACGTTGCCAAAATTTTACGATATTATTTTATTTTATTTTTTTATTTTTTTTAAATTTTTTTTTTCAGTACGTGCTTCAACGAGGGACACGCCGCAGACGGGACGGTTCGGTTTAGCACATTTGGTACAAAATTCACAAATCTTGACATCTTATTTTTTTAATTTTTTTTTGTTTATTTATAATTTTTTGACGCATTTTTTTCTGCGGATCCTACCTAGCCTCCGGGCCGGGTGAAGAGTGTGCGAACGCAGCGTCCGTGTGATGGTCCATCCCCGGAGCCGCCGGGCGGCATTCTAGTCTCATGCACAGTGGGACCGCGCCCATGCCGGAGCCACACCCACCAGCTCGGCCGGCGCGCCCGCGCCCGGAGCAGGCGGCGGGGGGCACGGACCTTGATCTTGGTCGGTGTCCTTGACGGCGCGCAGGATCGGCCGGCCGGGCCGCGGCCAGGTCCTCGCCTCTGCAGTGCTCTGCACTTGCAGTCAACGCCCGCCGACCGGGCCGGCCGCCTTACAGTCCCGGACGTCGCGGGCGGGGCGGGGCGGGGCGGGGCGGGGCGGGACACAGTGGGCTAGAAGACCGGCGCAGGCTGCTTAAACTCCAGACGCGTTTTGCGCTCCAGCGTCCGCTAAATGGGGCTCGAAACGAACGGGTGACCCCACCAACAGATTCCTCGTTCGGTGAGCAATCCATTGGTGCGTCTCACGTTCGGTTCGAGTCCCATTTAGCGACTCAAGAGCTCAAAACGCGTCCGCCTCCGCCCGTCTTCTGGCCCACTGGGCAATGGAGCGGCTTGTACATTGAGACTGCTGCCAGCGTGCTTTCAGTCGGTTTCATTCAATGGTTGAGACTGGACGCGCGCAAACACACACACGCACGCACACACACACACACACACACACACACACACACACACACAAGTAAACGAGCCTCATACCCGCCCCGTAAGTTGCCATCACCGCGGCTAATCCAATTCCTCTCGCCGGCCAATCCACGCGCGTAGTCCCGAGGCGCGGTCGCTGTCTGCCTCCTGCACGCGGCGGGGATTGGGCGCAACTTGTAATCCGACTGGACACAAGGGATGCTAAAGGCCCGGGCCGCGGCGCTGGAATGGCGCCGTTGTTGCTCCCTGATTGTTCCAGCCAACCAACCCGCCGCCGCCGAGCGTGGTTCCGGCGGCCTGGCCCGCGGTCAGCAACTTGACGCTGATAGATTCTTCCTCCAGCGCAACAGCGGCGGTTCAAGTTCGGGGCGCTAGAGCGCCCCGAGGAGGGGGGGGGGGGGGAGGCAGCCCTCCCATCGGTGGTGGCTGCCCGCCGCAACGTTACGGAAAGCCCGATAGTTGTTGTGGCACGCCTCCTGGTTTTGCTAAAATCAACCGGTCGTACAGTGGGCCGGCGCCGGTCTTCTGGCCCACTGTGACTCGTTCGGTGTACGGGCATTTCGCATGGGAAAAAAATGACATGCACCGTCAAGGGGTTAGTCGAATCGACTCTGAGTTGATTTCCTTGTAAACGTTTTAATAAAGAAAGTACCTGGCTTCATCCACTGAAACTGATAGTTTTAAAGTCGTCGTTTCTTTTCATTTTTTTCGCACTGTAGTATGTTGGGCGTGTCCTCTTCGAGCCGAAACACCGCTTCGTGCCGCGTTCGGGTTGGTTCGGGTGCGCTCGGTCGTTTCCGTCTCCGTCGCACGAGAGAGTGCGAGAGAGAGGGAGAGAGACAGACAGAGAGAGAGGCGGTTCGCGGCGTCCGGGCGCAGTCGAAAAGGAAGAGTCTACATCGGCCGGTATATAAGCGGCGATCGGGTGGCGAGGGGTACAGTTCCTTTGCCAGAGCCGACGAGGAATCTACCACATTCACCATGAAGGTAGGTCCCTGTGATTCAGTGACAGTGCCTCAAGAAAAACCGTTCACTGAACGGAAACGGTCCACCGCAGCTGGGAATCTCGACAGTCATCCGATCGGGTTCGCCTACCGCCGCCAGTGAATCTTTTTGCGGATAATTGCCGGTCTGTTTTTGCGTGCTTTTGTTGTGAACGAAGTGCGATGTCAGTGCTGTCAAAACGCGCTCAAAGGAAGCAGCTCAAAACGCGTCCAGGATTTTGACCGCGCCTTCACCGGTGGCCCACCGCTGCTAGAAAATCGTACGGAAAAAGTACGGAACATGTCTGGTCAACAATTTGCCAGGACCGTCCGTACAGAAGTTTCTGTACTTTTTTCCGTACCCGTTTATATGAGCTTACTTGGAACAGGTACGGACGTTCCGTCCTTTCGTCCGTACTTTCGCACTGTATTCTTCTGTACATTTTCCGTACAAAGGTACAGAAATTTTCCCAGTGACTGTGCTAACCGTGTGCTGCTCCTGCAGGTCGCCCTGTTCGTCCTGGCCGTCGTGGCCTCCGCCTCCGCCGGCCTGGTGCCCGCCACCACCCTGCTGCGCGCCCCCCAGCACGACAGCGCCGTCATCCAGAGTGAGCGTCTCGGCGGCAACTTCGCCTACTCCTCCGTGGAGGGCCACGCCTACCAGGCCGTCAGCCCCGTCGTGCAGCACGTCCAGACCCCCGTGGCCGTCAGCTACCACGCCACCCCCGTGCAGGTCCCCGTCGTGCAGCAGGAGCACGTCGCCTACAAGGCCGCCCCCGTGGTCCACACCTACGCCGCCGCCGCCCCCGTGGTCGCTAGCACCTACGCCGCCGCCCCCGTGGTCAGCAGCTACGCCGCCGCCCCCGTGGTCAGCACCTACGGCGCCGCCCCCGTGCTCGCTGGTCACTACGGCACCTACGGCTACGGCGCCTACGCCGCCGCCTCGCCCGTCCTGGTCGCCAGGAAGTGAGCAGACCGTCAGACTCCCGCCGCTATCACGCTCCCGTCGCTCTGAGGGTCGAGTGCTACTTCGCCTTCGGTAGTAGCGACCTACACTGTCAATAAACTCATCCACAACGACTTGTCCGTTGCTCCCGCCTACCAGCCCCCCCTCCCCCAAACAAAACGAACGTGATTGTTTAACACGATTAATCCACGACGGCGGCCTCGCAGCCTCAGCTCATCGGCATATCCACTCCCGGCGGCAAATCCAATTTGGGGCCACTTAGTTTTTGCCGCAACGAGGTTAGGTCCTTAAAGGCACTAATTGACACTTTGCACGTTATAAAGCGACCGAAATAAAGTGATCGATTAATTGGAGTCGCTCCGGGCGGCGGTCCTGGTGGTCCTGGTGGTCCTGGTGGTCCTGGTGGTCGCGGTGGACCACGCACGGTCGTGTGGCCTTGGACGCCGCTCGCTTCCTGGACCAATAAAGCTCTCCGGCTAATGGCTCCGCCAAAAAAAGAATCGCCAACCAATGGATGAGAAATACAACGGCCCGCAGCGGCACCGTGTTTACCTCGCAGTCGGCACACTGTTAGCGGCCTCCTCGTTCCAAGAGCAATCCATTGGCGGGCGGGTCATACGTTCGGTTCTAGTCTCATTTAGCGACTCTGGAGCTCAAAACGCGCCTGGAGTTCCAGCCGCCTGCGCCGGTCTTCTGCCCCACAGTATCACGCCTCACTCCATTTGGCTCGCGGCGAACCACTAACTTGGTTGCGGTGCCGCATGATTCCCGCAGGCAAGGCCCGATTCCTTCCGTCCTGTGTGCTCGCATGATGCTGGGTAAACAATCTGAGGGTGCTTCCTGCGAAGGGTGCTCGCACACACTGACAGTGACACACACACACACACACACACACCACTATGTTTCGGTGGCACGGTTGGTGGCCCTCGAGGGTACCGCAGACAAGCAACAGTTCCTGCCCCACCCTGTTGCCGCCCCGCCCCGCCCCGCCCCACCTGTTGTATGTGCCTTCCCTCGCCGAGCTGTCTCCCCGCGGGCGGGGCGGGGTGGGGCGGGGCGGGGCGGGGCGGGGCGGGGCTCCGGGGGGCCTTTTTCGATAAATCCCCGGATCGTTCCGGCCGAGGATCCGTTTTCGCCATGTTTCCCGGGCAGCTTGGGTGTCTCGGGGACGCGGCGTGGCGCTGGAGGCGGGCAGGTGCGGAGCAGAGCTTCCCGGTCGATACAGGGCTGGGAGGGGCGCCGACGTCACGGGGCCCAAGTGGCGCTGCCTTTGGCCAGCCTGCTGTCTGCCTGCTGGCTGCCTGCTGGCTGCCTTCTGGCTGCCCGCCTGTCAGGTGGATGCCCGGAGGGTAGCCAAAGGACTGCCAGCTTCAATTAAGCGACAACGTGTTGTCCCCGCCTCGCCACCGCTCCACCCTCTGGCCGCCAGGGACGCATCGACGTCAACGACAATGTCTCGTAACGACGTCGTGTCGCGTTTAATTCGTCGCTCTGCAATTCGTTTTCCGCCGCGCTGTCCTTGTCGCACTCGCGGGCAGAGACACGGTCCGGCGCCGGCATCAGATAGACCAGGGTGCTCGATCCACTATTTCGTTGCGCCCCACTCTTAAAAATAAATGGGAAAATCGCCAACGTGCGTTCCGAAGCTTATTCTTCAGGAATTTCCGGAGGCTTCCGTGTTTCAAAAGTCGCACGGACGCGGGCGCGTGACCCCTGCCCCCGCTGCCGGGGGCTTTAAAGTCGCCAGAGAGCGAAGGGAACCAAACTACGCCTTTTACTTTTATTTTTATCTCTTCGTCCCTTCTTTTGTTGCTATTATCGTAGTTGGCTGTATCGATTCTCTCCGCCCCCCTCTCCGGACGTGGTCTGGTCCTCCGTCAGGACCAGCAAAAAAAAACGGATTCTGCATGAAAAAGGCACCCTTTGGGTTCCTTTTTTGCGTAAAAAAAAATATTGATGAGGGTTTGTTGGATGACGTTGAGGGTCCCGTCGGTGCGCACCTCACCAACGGGAGCGCCCGAGAGGCGGGCTGACGGCGCCGGACGGCGCGCACCAGAGCACGATGGGCTGCCTACCGCTCCGACCGCAGGGGCTCCCCGCGCGGAGGCCAAGTTGGTCGCGGTCTCGGTTCCGGTGAGGCAGACGACGCTCAAATGAGAAAACGCGGGACGGTGTTTTATCGGGCCGGCGTGCCATTGTCTCCGCTGTTAATGGGAAATGTTTCCACCGCGCTGCAGCTTTGGTGCCGCCGGCCGCCGCAAGGGGCGCTGCTGCCGCCTGCTGCTGCCTTGTTAGTGGACGTCGACTGGAAAGCAACTCGATACGAGACCTCTTTCAACGCGCCGCCACCACCACCGGTCTCCAGCCGAACACGTGGAGCGTCCAAAAAAAGGAAAAAGAAACAAGAAGCACCCTCTTTTGTCGCTGAAAAAAGAACACGTGCCGGTATTCGAACCCCGGCCATACCGGTGGCGGTCGTTTTATTTCCGGAAACTGATGGGGCGGCCCCTCTCGGAAGGGCAGAAGATTCCCCACCCTAGCGTAGCTCAGCGGCTTAAAACCTGTCTGTGGCCGAGGCCCTGACCGAGACCATGACCGTGGCCGTGACGTAACACGAGCATCCCAGCGACCCTAGCGGGCCAGCGCGCGAGCGTGTTGGAGTTCAACGTGGACCCCTCCAGGACCTCCTCGTGGTGGGCCATCCGCGTGGTGGAGTTCGACGTGGACCCCTCCAGGACCTCCTCGTGGTGGGCCATCCGCGTGGTGGGCCGCGTTCCACGCCCCGCGCTCCTGGCGCTGCCCGGCCGTGGCGCGGTGCGTGCCGTGGGGTGGCTGCTGGCTGGCGGCAGGGGGTGGGGGTGGCGGGGCTGGCGGGGCTGGCGGGGCCCTGGAGTACGGCCGCGACGCGACGGCAGCAGCGAGCGACGCCAGTGCTTGTCCGGAAGCGTGACGGTCCGGGCGGCGCTCGGGATGGGAGTCACGCGCGTGCGTCGCCAGCCCGAGTACTACGACGACGTGCACGACGACGATCGGCGGCCCCCGGACTCCCCCCGCGCCCTCCGCGCGTTGGCCTCCCCGTCGGCCTCCCCCATCGCCGCCGTGCTCCCCGCACCCGTCAGCCCATCGGCCGTCGTCTCGGCCTCCCTGCCCGCCGCCCTCGCCGCCGTGCACTCCGGCGACGACAACAAGGCCGCCACAACAGGTGGGTCCTCGACGGCGTCCTCGGCGGGTCGAAGGCCGCCACGGAGGTCGGCGCGCCCTCTGCTCACAGCTATGCATAACCATAGCTGAAGTTGCCTGCCCTGTCTGTCTGTCTGCCGGTCCGTCCGACGTACGTCTCCGCCCAACGACCTTTCACGGCCTTTCATCGGCAACGAGTGTGTTGACTGACGAGTCCTGCTTCGCGCGTCTTTCGAGCTTGCCAGCCCCGTCTGCGCCACCCCGGCCGCCAGCTCGGGCTGCCTGCCGCTTGCCATTGACCTTGAATCGGTGTGGCCGAGGTCCCCGCCGGGCGGGCCGGGCTATGCGAAGGCATGGTGCTAGCTCGTCCCAAACGGTGACCGGGTAGCGTCCTGGATGGCGTCCTGGATGGCGTCCTGGATGGCCTCCTGGATGGCATCCTGGATGGCGTCCTGGATGGCCTCCTGCGAGAGGCCCTGGAGCCCTGGAAGACGTTCATAATGGACGAGGGAAGTCCCAGGTGGCGCGCTGAACTGACTTCCAAGCTGCTTCCAGAGGAGATAAAAAAAAATCCCCCCAAAAAATAATTAAATAGTCTAAAAGTGAGTTAGACGGAGGCCAGCTGCTGCCTATTTGGTACCGATCGGCGTTACGGTGTTACGGTGGACCTGGCTCTGGTTGGGAACAATGCTGCAGTTTTCGAGCGGCGCGTTTCCAACTTGCAGACCATTTCCATGATGGGGTGCGAAGCGTGAAAACCAGAGGGGGCGGGGGAGGGCGTCCCCGCGTCGAAGGCGCCCTGGGAAGAGACTTTCGCTCGGAGCGCGGCCAAAATAAGAAGAACGCGGCCGACAAGCGAATGCGCTCGCAATGAGAGCGGAGGGAGGAAACAGGATCGAAACTCGCGAAACGAGGCGGAGTCGGGCGGAGTTGAACCCGAGTCTGGGCCGGGGTAGTATCCTCCGCGCGAGTCTAAATAAAATGGAAAGAGCTTTACAAAATGCGCTCGTTTTCCATATTTATTTTAATTTTGCTGAGGAAAGGAGGCGAGCAGCAGTCAATACCAGCAGCACGTACCCAGAAGGAGAGTAACGAAGGCGCGAGGCCGGTCTTGTGAGTGGAAGGAGTCCCGAGGAAAATCCTGAGGAAATGTTTCGGCGCCCGGAAGGCTGTTGCCGCTGGCACACCTCTGGGCGGAAAATCAGAGACCACTACCGGAAATGAAAGCTCGCCTCGCAAACTCAGTCACTTCGCCCCCTCCGTGTTTGTGACCGTGCCAGCGTTGAAACTGAGTCCCAACTCCGAATAAAACGAGCCCACCTGGTCGCTTTGCCGCTTTTCCGTCTGTTGCTGTCGTGGGCAGCCGCGCAGCGGTTCGTGAAAAATTCCAAATCAACTACCTTCATTTTTTTAAAAAAATTTCACTTTCAATACTCTTCGCGAGAAAAAAAAATAGGCTTTTCCCGGGTGTTTGAACGCCAGTCCTAGCGGGTCGCAGGCGACGCCTCTACGACCGCGGCTAAGGGTGCGAGCTTCGGATTTCAAGGTTCGTTTGCCGCCCGATGAGACGTGATGGTAGTGGCCTAGCGTTTCCTGGGCTGTTGTAAAAGGTCGTGACATTCTATTGCCTCTGTGTAACCACCAGGAAGCCGAGCTTGGAGAAAGAAGGGAAGCGCCCCAGGGGTCGGGAGAGAGAGAGAGAGAGAGAGAGAGAGAGAGAGAGAGAGAGAGAGAGAGAGAGAGAGAGAGAGAGAGAGAGAGAGAGTAGGACATCCGAGCGCACGCGTGCACTGCGGTACAGCCCAGCCTCGCGATGGCAGGGGCTTTGCAGCGGGTTCCAGCATCCATCTCCACGCGTGTCTGCCTGCCGTGACGCCTGCCTGCCGTGACGCCTGCCTGCCGGCACCTCGGCGCCGCCCCCCAGCCCCCAGCCTGTCAGAAGTTCCGTTGCCTTGTTTAGTCGCTCGGCGCGCGCTCTTTTTCCGCGGCAGTCCACGTGGAGAGGCCGAGTCGCGTAACTTTGCCCGTGAGGCTAATCTGGCGCAGTGCCCCAGTCTGAGCTCTTAAGCTGGACACGCTGTAGCCGTTTTTGATGCCATAACGCCAGCCAGCCGCGCCATCGCCAATACCCATCAATTCTCACGGGCGGGCCTGTCAACGAGCCGCGACCGAGCCCCGACCGACCCTGTCGTTTAGATCGTGGTTAGGCCCATTTTTTTCTCGTTTTCGTTCATTCTTGTTTCTTTTTTGTTTTTGTTTTTTTGCGCGCGAAACCACTCACCGCTGGGACTAATCTTCGTAATCATTTTTTAATATGGCCGTGCGGTTCCCATTATTCTGCCACGACCCCTTTCTTTCGGGGTTGAATGGCACGCGACTAGACCCACCATTGTTTATCGTTCGGTGTCGTTTCCGGTCTTTTTTTCGCGCAGCGTAGGGAACAGTGTGACCGGTGTGATGTAACTCCGGTGACCTTGAAAAAGCCCGGCAGCGAGTCCATCAGCCTAATAGCTAGATTCGCGGCTGAGTCCATTTTCCCACCTGTCCTTTCCATCCCGTGTTTTCAAAAACAACAGTTTTCCACTTATTTTCATTTTGTTGTTCCAGTGTTTTCCCCTCTCGTTGTCCCCACATTGCGCCACGGCGCTGTGCAATAAACAGGCCGAGGTTCGGCCCACTGTGCGGCCTCATCAAGAGAACCCCTCCCTAATTTCATTAACCCTCTCTCTCCCTCGACCCTCCTTGTCGCGTCACGACCGCCATCTTGGACCCCGTTGTTGTCTCGGGCTTCAAATTTTAATTTCGCGCGTCAGCAGCGAGCTCCACAAACAAGACCTCATCGAGGCAGACCGGGGCTTCCCCGTTGCTCCCGTCTGTCCGTGATTCATCGATGTTCGTTTCTCTGCCGCTTCCCTGCTCATTATGAACCTTGCACACTGTGCAGGCAGGGCGGGGCAACCACCAGCAACTCATCCCGTTCTGTCCAGTTAGTACTAGCGGTACATCTCCGATTCGTGGAATAAACTGCAAATCTATGTACCAAGGTGCCACTTGGTACAGTTGTTCCTTGGACCCATTTGGTCGATTTGGCCCGAGGAACACCCAAAAATC
Source organism: Stenchaetothrips biformis (assembly GCA_030522485.1). Lineage (NCBI taxonomy): Eukaryota > Metazoa > Arthropoda > Insecta > Thysanoptera > Thripidae > Stenchaetothrips > Stenchaetothrips biformis. Next base: position 11,381,877 of record CM060103.1, on the reverse strand, counting down.
TCCCTTAGGATAGGATTTTTGAGGAGGGTGGGGGGATTTAACGTTAAAATTTTGAACAAGATAAAATTGTCCGATTTAGGTGAGCTAGGTATCGATTCCGTACAATTTTGACACGAGGAATCCGAATCTGTCCCCGGAAACGCGATCGGACCACCGGAAGTGGGTCAAAAGCCGCCATTTTGAAAAAAATGGCAGACATCCGACAGAATATGGTTTACGAGGTACTCTGGCCTATCTTAGGAGTCGATACCCATGTTTTTGAGGTCGGCGGATTCATTCGTGGTACCGGAAGTTGTCTACGGGAGCCGGAAGTAGCCTCAGGGTACCGGAAACCGCTGCAAATAGAGCCTGTAGAGCTCGCAAGAACGTGGAAAGGGTCAATACTTTCTGCTTCGAGATCGGCTTAACACCCGAAGTGGCTGCTGGGCACCGGACGTGGTCTTGAGGCAGAGACATAGGCATAGACAGGTAAGACAGGAAATAACAAGAGTGCCTCACGTGTTTAAGATAAGTAATGATATAATATTCTTTATATTTTCTGTCTATGGTGTAATTCATGAAGTTTATCTTACAGGTACAATAAGTGCAATGTTTTGATACACTATATCAAAGATTAAAATATAAATGAAATGTCACAATAATAAAAAACGTTTAACAACGTTGATTTACAGGTAATTCCCCCCTCCCCGTCTTACGGATCTCCGAGCACGTCATCCAGGCTTTCCTCCGCAATTGATTCGAGGTTCGACGTCCTGAAAGAATATTTTGCACGTAAGTATCGGATTTTCTAAAGAAATCTCACAGTCAAGGCGGTTATCGTAGGCAATACGCACTGTTTGTTTGCACAGTTGCCCATGCATTTTTTGCATGCGGGCGAACATGGTAGCCCGAGTCGCCGGCATAGGCAGCGAAGAGTTTCGCACCCTATCCCACTACCGCACCTGTCAAGAGTCCGAACGGCCTTCCAAATGTGGGGCAGCTTGGTCCATACCACTTTCCACTCGCCTGCGAGAGTCCATCCCCACCCTTCAGGACTCGTGGAAGTGCCGTTCAGGTGATTTGCTTCCAAAACCAAATACCCTGCCGCTCTGTCCCCGACTCAGGCCGCTTTGCAAGAGCACATCAAGAGAGCCGCGTACGTTGGAGGCCACATTTGGGGTGCTGTAAACCACCTGAACGGCACTTCCACGAGTCCTGAAGGGTGGGGATGGACTCTCGCAGGCGAGTGGAAAGTGGTATGGACCAAGCTGCCCCACATTTGGAAGGCCGTTCGGACTCTTGACAGGTGCAGCTGTGGGACAGGGTGCGAAACTCTTCGCTGCCTATGCCGGCGACTCGGGCTACCATGTTCGCCCGCATGCAAAAAATGCATGGGCAACTGTGCAAACAAAGAGTGCGTATTGCCTATGATAACCGCCTTGACTGTGAGATTTCTTTAGAAAATCCGATACTTACGTGCAAAATATCCTTTCAGGACGTCGAACCTCGAATCAATTGCGGAGGAAAGCCTGGATGACGTGCTCGGAGATCCGTAGGACGGGGAGGGGGGAATTACCTGTAAATCAACGTTGTTAAACGTTATTTTATAATTGTGACATTTCATTAATATTTTAATCTTTGATATAGTGTATCGAAACATTGCATTTATTGTACCTGTAAGATAAACTTCATGAATTACACCATAGACAGAATGTAAAGAATATTTTATCATTACCCTTGCAAAAAGAAAAATATATGGGCAATGTATGGTTGATATATATTACTGACAATATATGGGATTTATATATGGTAAAGATAATTAAGGAAGATACTTTTCAGATATAAATAATGTATGGAAAATATATAAATCTCATACAATGAACAATATATAGGCAATGTAGTCTTTTGTAGTCTATTAAAAAACTATGGAGCTTGACAAAGACTCGGAAGTCTCTGAAGAATAGATTAGAGTGCACAATTGAGGTATACATTTGCGCTGCCTTGGGCAACTTTTCGCGTTGCACCCAAAAATGATGTTCAAAATTTCCTCCAAAAATGATGTTCAAAATTTCCTTACTGTTTCTCTTCACTTGGTACATAGGATTTCTCAAAATTTGGTGGAGACTTAAACGCATGGGAAAGTACATTTTACTTGCTCAATATATGACTTCAATATATTTCACAAGATAACATTATCTGGCGTAAGGTGCCAAGATATATTCGAGTATACAGACCATATATGGCTTCAAGATATTTATATCTTGAGAAATATATTGCCAATATATTGCGGAGAACCAAGATATAACAAAAGTATATTGCAATATACAATGCATATATTGGGCCATATACTTGCAATGGATTGAACAATACATAATTATATTGAAAATATATGAGCCATGTATGGAAAATATATGAACCATATCTAGAGAATACATTCTCCTTTTCGCAAGGGTATACTTATCTTAAACACGTGAGGCACTCTTGTAATTCCCTGTCTAACCTGTCTATGCCTATGTCTCTGCCTCAAGACCACGTCCGGTGCCCAGTAGCCACTTCGGGTGTTAAGCCTATCTCGAAGCAGAAAGTATTGACCCTTTCCACGTTCTTGCGAGCTCTACAGGCTCTATTTGCAGCGGTTTCCGGTACCCTGAGGCTACTTCCGGCTCCCGTAGACAACTTCCGGTATCACGAATGAATCCGCCGACCTCGAAAACATGGGTATCGACTCCTAACATAGGCCAGAGTACCTCGTAAACCATATTCTGTCGGATGTCTGCCATTTTTTCAAAATGGCGGCTTTTGACCCACTTCCGGTGGTCCGATCGCGTTTCCGGGGACAGATTCGGATTCCTCGTGTCAAAATTGTACGGAATCGATACCTAGCTCACCTAAATCGGACAATTTTATCTTGTTCAAAATTTTAACGTTAAATCCCCCCACCCTCCTCAAAAATCCTATCCTAAGGGAGATTTTTGGGTGTTCCTCGGGCCAAATCGACCAAATGGGTCTAAGGAACAACTGTACCAAGTGGCACCTTGGTACATAGATTTGCAGTTTATTTGAGTGTACCGCTAGTACTAAGTGGTTCTGTCCTCACGGTGAGGGGCAGCGCAGGATTGTGCGTCAGGAAAACACAATCAGCCTCAAATTTAGGCTCGTAAAAAAAGAAAGAGATTTGAAAATGAAAAGAAAAATAATGGAACTTTCCTTTGTCGTGTTTCGCCCGAACCCCGGAGGCGGCGGGAAACTGCAACTAGGAAAATGCCGGGAAAGGCAGGAAAATGCCGTTCCGCGAGTGACAAATGTGTGCAATCGCACGCAGCGGCTGAAACTGAAAGAAGCGCGCATTCAAATAATTCGTACGCGCCACGCGTGTGGCCGCGCTGCCTCCACTGGCTGTGTGGAGCTCGCGAAACAGCTGTGCCCCTCCCCCTCCCCCCACCCTGCTCTCCAAAACACAAAGAGGCTTCCTGTGGGCACAAGTTTTGTCGCAGACGTAGGATGAATGCTGTAAAGCCCCGGCGCTTTGTGCTGTCGCCCTTCTCTGTCCGTCTCTTGGGTCACGAAAAAAAAAAACGCACGCGATGTATGGGGGACTTTCAACCCGGCTAATGCCTCACAGTGGGCCAGAAGACCGGCGCAGGCGGCTAATGGACGCGTTTCGACCAATCCGTTGGTGGGGTCACGCGTTCAGTTCGCGTCCCTTTTAGCGACTCTGGGGCTCAAAACGCGTCCGGGATTCTGACCGCCTCCACCGGTCTTCTGGCCCACTGTGCCAGGGACTCTAAGAACGATCCGAGGGGCGAAAGGCTTAATCTCAGGGCCTTTTCAGACGTGAGCCGTCAGTCAGGGTCGGCACCTCTCGCTGCCCTTTCTTGGGCGCCTAATTTAGATTTATGATAGAAGCTCGCCACTTCGTCGCCGAGTCTGTCCGAACTTTGGCGGCGCAGGCGTACCAACCGAGTGTACCGCGCATCTGTTGCTGTCGTCTTGAATAACTTTGTTGCCAACTTTTCGGAATAAAAAAGCGGGGTCGGAGGGCGGTTGGCGGCCATGGACGGGAAGCCGGATGTGTGGCTCGGGGACGAGCAGGTGGGGAAGACGGCGGGAAGCTCCTGCCGTGGTCTCAAGAGTACAAAGACGCCGCCTAGGCCGCGCCGCGGAGTCGGTGGCGGGAATTGGCAGGGAGGCTTTCGGGCCTCGGCCTCGCTTCGCACCTCGCCGTCGAGCCAGAAGACATTCCGGCCCACTGTGCCCCATGGAGCTCCTCGCCGTCATGCTGCTGCCGTGTGTTGCAGACTGGTCGCTGGTGCTGGTCGGCGCCGGCATGGCCCTGGTCCTCCTGGCCGCAGTCAGCTACCAGTGTGCCGCCACGTGGCGTTGGCTCAAGCAGGGGGCCCTCCGGGGCTGGGAGGAGGGGCTCGCCGGCGACCTGCAGGCCGCAGTGCGCATCTCCCACTCGCTGCCTGACCTCAAACGCCCCACCCGCCAGGAGTATGTCCAGGAGAGCAAGACCGAGAAGAAGGTAAGCACCGACCACCAACACCAACACCAACACCAACACCCCAACACACCAACACACCAACACACCAACACACCAACACACCAACACACCAACACACCCAAAAAAAAAAAAAAAAAAAAAAAGGCTGGGGAGTTGAACCTTGGTTTCAAACTTACCTGTCGGCTCGTCTACCCACGCGGCCACGGCACACACTGGTTCCAGGTGCTGCGGCAGACCACCCTGCCCGCCGTCACCTCGGAGCAGCAGAAGTTCCAGCGACAGCTGTCGTACCGCATCGACCCGGTGCCGCTGGGCCAGATCCAGTTCTCGGTGTGCAGCCTGGACCGCTCCAACGACACCATGGGCAACATCAAGGTGAGCGGGCCCACTGTGCGAGAGAGACAGAGAGACGACTCAGAGAGGGTGGGCGGCTAATGCGTTGCGCACGCCGCTGCCGCCCCGGGCAGGGACCCGCGGCAACCCTTGCTGGCGTGGGCGGGAGTTGAACCCCCGACCCGGCCGGATGCCGCGTCTGTAACCCGACAACACGACTGCCTGCTGACATTTGTCACGAGGGCGTCCTGGAGGCGGTCCTTCAGGGGGGCCGGGGGGAAGGCCCTGGGGGTCGTGGGGGCGCGGCACCGCCGCTCCCACACCGAGCCCATAGCCCATTAGGCGGTGCGGGGGCTTCTTCTTGACGCCTGGGGGCGGCACCAAGCCCCGCCGCGCCCCGCCGCGCCCCGCCGCGCCCCGCCGCGCCCCCGCGTCGAAAGCCACGTGATCCCGATGACGAGACGATTCACCTTCCCACTCACCTCCTATTCGAGGCAAGCAGATGTGACGTCTGCTCGCGTCTGCTGCCCTTCGTTGTTCCACCGCCCTCCCTCTGACGCACCGCTTCTCCGCATATCGAATTTCCAACAAAAACTGCCATAAAACTTTGTTGTTGTTGTATTGTTGTTTTTGTTGGTACGGGATACGGCGTACAAACTGCCCATCATAGTGGATGAGCCTGTTACGCTACGCTGGGTTTCAAGCGTAAACACAGTAGACTAAACTTATGGAAACAGAGTCATGCTACGATCCAGTTTTACTAGTGAGAGCCCAGAAATAAAAGCAGTCGTGTGAGGTCTGCGGCGACGGAGCCACCGGGGTGTACTGTACACAGGGTGCACAAAGTGTTTCATTACAATCCGGCGACCCGAAAGTCCCGACCGGCCCCCGCGGCCGCGGCCAGCACCGTCCCTGCCGCGCTCCCGATTGGTCCGAGCTGGTTCCTGGCCGTCCGTCTGGCTGGAGCCAAACTTCAAATTGCGCCGGCAGGTCGCGGTGGCGCACAGTGGACCAGAGGACCGGAGGACCGGATGACCGGAGAACCGGAGGACCGGAGGACCGGAGGACCGGAGAACCGGAGGACCGGAGGACCGGAGAACCGGAGGACCGGAGGACCGGAGGACCAGAGGATCGGCCCCGGCGGCCACAACTCTAGACGCGTTTTGAGCTCCAGAGTCGCCAAATAGGACTCGAACCGGACATGTTGCCCCACCAATGGACTGCTCTCCGAACGAGGAGTCCATTGGTGGGGTCACACGGTCGGCTCAAGTCCGTTTTAGCGACTCTGGAGCTCCAAACGCGTCCAGAGTTTTGGCCGCCTGGGCCGGTCTTCTGGCCCACCGTGCGGCGGGCTGTCCACTGTTTCGGGTGGCAGAGCGGCAGGGCTGGCCTTGGGCGCCGCGGCGCTCCTCTGCGGAACTGAAAGAGGATCAAAGGGCGGCGCCAAAGCAGGCGAACGAGAGAACCAGGAAGACAGACGAAAGACAAAGGTGGCGCCTTATTTATACCGAGGAGTGTAAAGGCGCGTCGGCCTCTGATTCTCCTGCAGACCAACGAGCGCCCGTCCGCCGTGCTGGCAGAGAGACCGCTGGCTGCCGCCGACCCTACCGGCCGGGCCGCGACAGACCGAGCGCAAAACTACCCCCTGGCTTGTCTCTGGGGTCGGGGCGGGGAGGCGCCAGCCCTATCCATACCAATCCTAGTCCTAACCGCAGTGAGCCCCGTTACGCCGCTCACGGCCTACTGGCTGCGCTCCCCGTCCCCCCCCCCCTCATGTGTGCCTTCGCACGCTCCGTACGCGGGGCCCCTCAGGCAAACCGGAGCCCCCCGCCGCTCCATGCGCGCTGCTCTCTGCATCCGCCAGGCTCGCTCTGTTTGTTAATCCGGTCGGGGCGTGCGCATTTGGTGCCGCCAAATTGGCACCCCGCCTCTTGGGGCTTGCGCCACGCTGTGTCGATGTCTTTCCGCCAGATCAAAGTCGCGTGGTGCGTGTTGGACTGTGCATTCTCATCGTCTGTCTGTTTGTCTGCCTGTCCGTCCGTCCGTCCGTCCGTCCGTCCGTCCGTCCGTCCGTCCGCCCGCCCGCCCACGTAATATGAATGTCGCGAAGCGAGGCAATAACGCAGCCAGCAAGACGCGTCGAACAAAGGCGACGCGGTGCTTCGCGCTTCGCCCTCTCTCCGTCGCACAGTGGGCCGTGCCGCGGTCTCGCTGTGGGTGCGAGAGACAGCGCCGGAATCAGTCCTCGCGACGCTGGTTTCCCGGAAGCTCTCTGTTTGACAGGGACCGCCGCGCACTCTCTGCCAAGGACGAGAGGCAAACACTCCGTC
>CM060103.1:11297231-11372231 GCA_030522485.1 Stenchaetothrips biformis | reverse complement strand
CAGCTCAATCAGGATTGCCAACAGCGCGCAATTTTTCCCGCTAATCCGTGTCACTCGCTTGGTTAAGCGCCACTCTTAAAGCCCCTCCAAGCTGTCCTTGTTGCCAGCAAGTGATGCCAACATAATCATTCCAAGCGGCGGTGTTGACAATGTTGCCAACATAACCATTTCGAAGGGCGACCTTGATAACAGTGTGCTGCTTTCCGCCCGCGCACACCTTTCCGACGGCATTACCAACAACAAAAACAACGAGAACAACAAAAACAAACGGAGCATTATGACGAAAATAAAGGCGGGAGACGTGCGGTGCTTACGTCAACGGGTGAGAGGGAGAGAGAGAGGGAGAGAGAGAGAGAGAGAGAGAGAGAGAGAGAGAGAGAGAGAGAGAGAGAGAGAGAGAGAGAGAGAGAAAAGGAGAGAGAGAGAGAGACTGTGGCACTGCCCGGGGGACCGCGTGACTGCGTGACGCGAGCGGGAGAGAGGGAGAGAGATGGAGAGAGAGAGTAGGGTTTGGATTTTGCAGGTGACTGTGCTCTTCAGAGTGAGACGCGGGGTTTAGAAACACGGTTGGGAATAGCCAGGATGTACGACTGGCCCACTGTTGCCGCCTCGCTCGGCGCAGGGTGGGACAACGCGACGAACTGCCTTGTGCTGTTTTTTTTTTGTTTTTGTTTTTTCAAGTTGGCTGCTCTGCAGTTGCCTGCCCTGGATGGTTGCAATAAGCCGCCACTGCCTGCTAGCTGCTGGCTGTGGTGTGGATGGAGGTCAAAAGAAATTCTTGACTGGTGAAGGATGACTGGTGCCAGGCAGGCTCATCTCGCTGCGTTCCATTGTTGCCTGGCTGCTCCAGCACCACCCCGCCGCACCCCACGCCGAGCAACAAGGGGTACTGAGCAGTGAGCAAAAAGAAAAACAGCTGACGTAAAAAAAGAGGGAAGGGCACAGTAGTCAGCAGTGGTTCCAGCCGAGGCGGCAAGGTTACTGAGCCCGAAGTGGTAAACGATCAGTTGTGGTCCAGCCTCTCGAGCTAAAGTACAAGTCCAAGGTAGTCCAGCCTGGCGGGTAGGCATCACCTTGCTCTGTCGCGTCGCGGGCCTGCCTATCGGCTGGTCCACAGGCGCCTGCGCGTCAGCCTGTGGATACGGCGTCTGCTCGCGGCAACCACGGGCGCGGGTTCCGTTACGAACGACCCGCGGGGGCTCTTGGAAAGAAAAAAAACGATCCGCGAACGACCCGCGGGGGCTCTTGGAAAGAAAAAAACGATCCGCGAACGACCCGCGGGGGCTCTTGGAAAGAAAATAACGATCCACGAACGACCCGCGGGGGCTCTTGGAAAGAAAAAAACGATCCGCGAACGACCCGCGGGGGCTCTTGGAAAGAAAAAACCGGGAACTCAGTTTAAAAAAAAAAAAAAAAAACTTTGGACATAATCCTGGTAGTCTGCCTGTCCGTCTGTATGTCTGTCTGTCTTTTGCTTCTGTCCGCGCCACTTTTCTCCACAGCTTGGGTGGCTACCAGGTGCCGATGCATCCCAGGAGGCCGCTGCCTGCCTCACGTGCGTGACGGATAATCAAAGGGGAGGGGGGAGGGGGATGGAACTCCCGTTAGCGGCCCTGCCAACTTTGATTGGCGTCACTTATTTCCTTTGGATCCACGCGAGACAGAGAAATTGCGGTGGCCGGCAGGGCAGAGAGAGAGAGAGAGAGAGAGAGAGAGAGAGAGAGAGAGAGAGAGAGAGAGAGAGAGAGAGAGAGAGAGAGAGAGAGAGAGAGAGAGAGAGAAAGAGAGAGAGACGGACGGAGACAGAGAGAGACCAAGCACTGAGAAAACAAGCTGAAATCTCTAAGTGCTGACGAACGGCTGTCAGAAAGTAGAGCAGTTTTTTTCTCTCGTTTACTCTTGATGCACACTGTTTTTTCTCTAACGAGAATGTACTATTTTCCTATACATTTTTGTGGGTGGTTGGTTGGGAGGCTAACCAAGTTAGTTGTGGGCCTGCCTTCAGACCTCTGCCCCCCGCGCCGTCTGCTTTACGCAGCAGTGGTGCCACTCTATTTTATGGTGCGGAGCGGAAGCCCTCATTTTCGAAGCCCCATGGCGGATACGCCGGGCCGTACATCGCATTTGAATTTTTCCCATTTGGCGGTGCAAGGCGTAGTGGGGTGGGGCGGGGCTCCTCACTTATTCATACTTCCCTCCCGAGCCTTCGGGTCCGGCCAGCGAGCCGCCTGGATTGATCCCCGGAACTTTGGAGCGGCAAGCCCGGCGTAGCCCAGCGGTAGAGCCCTTAACGCGGCCGCAGCCACCTTACCAAGGCTTCGTGGAGGCTGCGTCAGAGCCTGACAGCTGTTTTTTTTTTTTTTTTCTCGGGCAGGTGAAATTTGGCCAGGTCGGACAAAAGAAGGTCGGACAAACGACATACACTGCAGGGTGCCTGTCCGCCGGAATGGGGTTCCGAACCGCTCTGCGGCGAGCGTGGCCGCGCCGCCTCGCACTCTTCCCGACTTACCATGCAAAGTGACTGGGAGCGTCTAGTTCACCCCTCACGTCATCCTCGTTGTTGTTGTTGTTGTTGTTTTTGTTGATGTTGTTGTTGTTGCTGCAGCCGGAGCTGTACCGCGACGAGGCGCTGAAGCGGGGCTCTGCCGACAGCACCACGGACATGGAGTGCTGCGGGAAGCTGCACTTCGCCATCCGCTACGACAACGAGATGGAGGCCCTCATCGTGAAGGTGAGGAAGGAACCAATAAAAAAAAACAGCTTCTTCTCAATCATAAATTTTGATTTTTTTTTTTTTTTCAAATTCTCTATAATTTTTAGTGACTTGATACTTTTAAAATTTTCATGATTTTTACACGCTGAGCTAGACGCACTCTCTCTCTCTCTCTCTCTCTCTCTCTCTCTCTCTCTCTCTCTCTCTCTCTCTCTCTCTCTCTCTCTCTCTCTCTCTCTCTCTCTCTCTCTCTCTCTCGCACACACACACACAAACAACGCGTGCGCGTGGCTGTCGTCCAATCCCGATCGGCCCTGCGCCCCCTTCCCTTGACCCTCTCCCCTCCCCGCGGGACGTCAGCGGGGCAGGCCGCCGGGACAGCCGCAGCCGTCTGTCTTTGCCCTGAAACGCGCGCACACTTTGTGGGCCGTGGCGGCTGTCTCTGATTAATCCTGCTCATCTTGCTTCTCATCTGCCCGCCCCGCCCCGCCCCGCCCCGCCCAGACCGCGAGCCCCGAGTGGCCGGACGGCCCGGCGCAGCGACCGAGGCGGAACCACAATAGACGCAGTGGAGCAATCTGCTCACGAAGCGCCTCTTGCCTCCTTGATGCCAAATGGACGGGGCGAGCGCTACCCAGCAACGTTCCTCCCCCTACAACATCTTGCGAATTTTTTTGCCCACTTATGTGGCTTACGACACTCGCTGGCAGGGGCCGAAGTCCAGTACGTGGAAGCAAAACTTATTCTGGGGGTGTTCTCACGGAAAGGCACGCACACGCTCTCTCTCTCTCTCTCTCTCTCTCTCTTTCTTTCTCTCTCGCACGCAGACACATACACACCAGTAGCGCTTCCCCTGGATCACGGCGGGGCCCAGGGAAACCGCGCATGTGGATTCAACAACAAAAATATCCGAATCAATACGCAGAGCGACACACACGGCGTTGTTGTTTTTGTTGTTTGCGGTGTTGTATACCTGCGCCGGCCGGCGCTGCCGCAGGTCCTGGAGGCCAGGGACCTGCCTGTCAAGGACGTGACGGGCAGCAGCGACCCCTACGTCAAGGTGTACCTGCAGCCGGATCGCAAGAAGAAGTACCAGACCAAGGTCCACCGCCGGAACCTCAACCCCATCTTCAACGAGACCTTCATCTTCAGGTGCGCGCCCAGGCTCAACTCATCTTTTTTCGGTTCACAGTGGGCCCGGGCCAGTCGCGTTTTGAGCTCCAGGGTCGCTAAATGGGACTCGAACCGAACGTGTGACCCCACCATTGGAGGAATCCGTCGGTGGGGTCGGCGACTGCGGAGCTCACCCCGGCTCACTGTGCGGCTGACCGATCGACTCCCTTTTTGCAGTGTGACGTACGAGGAGCTGCGGCGCCGGTTCCTGTCCTTCTCGGTGTACGACTTCGACCGGTTCTCGCGGCACGACCTCATCGGCCAGGTGGTGCTCAAGGGGCTACTGGATGCGGCCGACCTGTCCCAGGAGATCGAGTACACCATGAACATCCTCAACACCAAGCAGGTGATTGGCGCCGCGAGCGGCCCCGGTGGACCTCTTAGCGGCGCCAGGAATTGTATTACACCCCCTCCCCCCCCCCCCCCCGACGGCCGCGCAGCCAGGTGGAACAGGGTTGCCGCATAAGGAGGCGAAAAAAAGGTACCGAAAAAATTAGAGAGTAACCGGATTTGAACCCGGGTCTTTCCACCTCCCTGCCCGATCCCTTAACCTTTCTGCTACCAGGATCGATTGGCCTTCGCGAAATCAGTTCCCGAAAATAAAATCACAGACTATCCGGAGTCGAACCCGGTCCTCGTCTCTTCCCAGCCTGAACCTCTAACAACTCTGCTAACCGTGCCGCTGGTGGTGGAGGTCAGCAAACGATTCGTTTAAATCATTTTTTCCCCGCGGCACTTAGTAAACGATTACTAGAGCAAGAGAGAAAGAGAGAAAAAGGGGGGGGGGGGTAAACGGAGCGCAAAAGCCCTGCGGGCCAACGGGACTCGCAGGGGAGGGTGTTTAGTCTCCACAGCGAGCACGATGGTCCACTTGCTGCGCTGAGAACGCGGAACGTGTCGGCCCGGGGCGTGCTGTCTCTCTCGCTCGCACGCGCGTGCACATAAGACGCACGGAGTCTTTGCCACACTAACGTAATTGTCGTGTTCGGGGGGTTGCACTCCACCCGCTGGAGTTCCCCCCCTCCCCTCCCCCCTTTCGGTCCGCTGCGTGTCCGTTCCTATTTTTGCCGTGACACTTCTGTCCCTTTGTGGTGACCCCCCTCCTCTCTCTCTCTCTCTCTCTCTCTCTCTCTCTCTCTCTCTCTCTCTCTCTCTCTCTCTCTGTCTCTCTCTCTCTGTCTCTCTCTCTCTCTGTCTCTCTCTCTCTCTCTGTCTCTCTCTCTCTCTCTCTCTCTCTCTCTCTGAAGGTTTTTTTTCGTTGAAGATGAAGTTGAAGGTCGGTCAACGTCGCAGACCTGGTCTGGCGAGGCCGTCCACCCCGCGGCTGCCAGTTTGTTGCCAGTTGATGCAGACTGTATCGGCATGAAGCCTACCCCCGCTTTCACCATAAGTTCAGTGTTCCACGGTACAGGCCCTCTCAAAAGCTCTCACTGTCTGCCTGACTGGAAGTAACGGTCGCGTACAAAGGGGCCAGGATTTCACCATGAGGAGGAAAACAAGGCTTTGTAATCAAAACTTTTCTTTCCTTTCATTCGACGCTAATTCTTTTTTTTTTTTAGGGGTTCCGACAGGAGCCCCTATTGCATTTGACCGAAATTTCTTTTTTTTATTTCACCGTCGTGACTTACGACATGTTCGTGACATGTCAGTGACATGTTCGTGACATGTCAGTGACATGTTCGTGACATGTCAGTGACATGTTCGTGACATGTCACAACGATATTATCGTTGACCTCAACGATAGTACTATCGTTGACTTCAACGATACTATCGTTGACTTCAACGATACTATCGTTGACTTCAACGATTCTATCGTTGACCTCAACGATACTTCCTGGTCATGACATACGACATGTCAGTCATACATACAAACATGTCAGTCACATGTTCGTAACATGTTCGTCACCACCGTTGTAGGGGTGGCCACCCCCTATCGCCATCTGCTCGCCCGGGAGGGGAAGTGTATTTCAAATGCCAATTTTATTTCTTCTCCGTTTTCCATTATTGTACAAAAAAATAAAAATTTTCAAAGTTGGCAATTGTTTCCTATCTACTGGTAAAAATTTATTTTCCTATGTTGGCAACAGGCATGGGCTGGGCACGGTACTCCACAATCGGTACCGCAGCACTTTACCGGTACTACCGAAAAATATGGTACCGCGGTACTTTACCGGTACTACCGAAAACTATGGTACCGCGGTACTTTACCGGTACTACCGAAAACTATGGTACCGCGGTACTTTACCGGTACTATCGAAATTTTCGGTGCCGCGGTACTTTACAGGTACCTTCGAAAGTACCGACGGTACTTGACGTACCCACGGGTACCACGGGCTCCATGCGCTGCAAACCGCTGTACAGCGGCGCATCCAACAAAAGAACTTGGAGGGAAAAAAAAGAAGAAAAAATGGGGGCCCTTCTCCCACCTCCCCACACAGTAGGGAGGACCGCCTGCAACTTCGGTGGATCGGGGGAACCGGTGCATTCCAGGCGGCGACCCCAGGGGTTCTCATCTGATGTGGGCCGGGTGAAGGGCGGGGGTTGAGAGCCTTTGGTTTTCGCGGGGTGGTCAGTGGTACCCACAGTGGTACCCCCGCTGTCCGGCGCTCTCTACCGAACATGCAGTGTGAAGGGCCAGCTTCAAAGGACTTATCAACTCCAAACCGACGAATCAGAATGGACCCACTCGCGACCAATTGCGAGTGGCTGGAACGACCGGGGATCGAACCAGTGCCGAGGCCAATCCGCCGAAGCGGACTGCTTTTTAGACACCCAAGCATAGTGGACGACAAATGATCCAGACCACTACGCTATCACGACTGCACGTCTGCCGAGTGTCGGACGACGGGTTTGAGTCGTATTGGGATGAGGGAGGCAGTCGTAAAATGTATTGAAATGTTGGAATTCGATCCCCGGACCTTACTGTTCAAGTCCGACGCCTTAGCGATCTCAGCCACCACGGCTCATGGTAGATGCGGCGTCAGCCGGGCTCTAGACGCGGCAGGGATGGAGCCGCAGTGAGCGAGTCATTCGAAAAATGTTGAGAAAAAGTGGGACTCGATCCGTCTACCCCGGTACGGTACCGGGAACCGACGCCTATACCACCTGTACCACCTGGTACCGCGGTACTTTACTTTACTTTCCTGCCCATGCCTGGTTGGCAATAAAAAACTACTTTCGCAACTATTTTTTAAATTAGCGGAACACCACGCAATGCATGAGCATTGGAATTTTTTTTTTTGTGCAGGACAAGGTGGACCTGGGCGAGCTGATGTTGTCGCTGTGCTACCTGCCGACGGCGGGCAGACTCACCGTCACCGTCATCAAGGCGCGCAACCTCAAGGCCATGGACATCACGGGCTCCTCCGGTAAGAAGGCCAGCGCCGAGGCCAAGGCCGGCCGGCCCGACCAAACTTCATCTCGACAAGGCTTCGCCGGGCTTTGCCAGCGTATTTCCGCGGCTTTGCTGCTCTTCGCACACGAGGTGGCCAGCCGGGCAATTACTTGCTCCTGCAGGTGGACACTGCCCTCCGGACAAACCTGCCGGAGCTATTTTTTTTTTTTTTTAGCGGTGCAGAATGCTAGAAAGTCCTAGAGTCCCACACTCTCTGGGACCCCTCCCACGCGGTTGCCTACCTGCGGGGGCTCGACCCCCACCAGCTGGCACCGCCCGGCTGCGGCTCGCTGTGCTTTGCACACCTGCCACCTGTTGTTGCCTACCTCACAGTGTGCTTGCCAAGGGATCCACCCACACATAGGAGGAGCGGTGGGGTGTTCGCGAATGGGGAACAGATGAGAGAGCGAGAGAGAGAGCGAGAGAGAGAGAGCGAGAGAGAGAGAGAGAGAGAGAGAGAGAGAGAGAGAGAGAGAGAGAGAAAGAGAGAGAGAGAGAGAGAGAGAGAAAGAGAGACAGACAGACAGACAGACCAGCGCGCGGATGGCTCAGGCACAGCGAACATGGTTGTGCTTTGCTCTCTGCTTTCCAGTTGCCTGTGGCTCGCCGGGCTCCCCCATTGGAAGGTTACTGGAGGGAGGGTAAGGGGGGGGGGGGAGCCGACGCGCCTGGCCCGGGGGGCTGTGTCGCCGGACCTCAAAGGGTTTATTATGGGTAGGTAGGGGCTGGATGGCAGCGAGGTCGAGCCGAGCCGCGCCGTCCCTGCGCGTGCCTGCGTAGTCGGGCGTGATTCTGCTAGCGCACGCCGCATCATGGGCGCGGTGGCCTTTCCTTTCCAGTCGTTTCATTAGTTCCCCTTGGACTCAAAACAGGTTCATTTTCACTAATCATCAATGAGCCAAGGCTTGGCGTGCGCCTTGAAATTTCCAAACCTCTTTTTCTGATTTTTTTTCGTTCATATTTTTGTTTCTGAAAGAGAAAAAGGTGCAGTGGGACGCTAGGCGGATCCACGAGGATTCTGACGAGCTTTCTGCACGGGCTACCGGTGCGCACGCGATGGGAAGCGTTGAGGAAGACACGCCTCCCTCTCTCTCTCTCTCTCTCTCTCTCTCTCTCTCTCTCTCTCTCTCTCTCTCTCTCTCTCTCTCTCTCTCTCTCTCTCTCTCTCTCTCTCCCTCATTTTCACGCACCGCGCTGCCAAAAGCGGGTGCCTGCCTTTTAATAATAGAAACTTAGAGCAGCATTATGAATTTATGGCTTTTCACACAGCCACGGTGCTAGAATCTTTTCAGCGATTATTTTCCTCGTTCGTTTTTTTTTTTCCGAGGGGTTATGCCAGCGGTCCCCAACCTTGGGGTCGCGGAAAAATATTTTGGGGTCGCGGCTTGGCGGTCCTTGGGGTCGCCTAGGGTCGCCAGACCCCAAATTAAAAACACCGTCCGGAGACAAGATTATAAGGTTACTTTCAAAAATAATGACGTAAATGTTTGCAAGAGAAAGGCTATTTGGTGCAAGGCCGATCCCCGAACCGAACTGGGTTAGTGCTGTCGCAGTTCTGCCTCACATCGTAACCGCCAGCGAGCTAAGCTCAAGCACTTGCCACGGCGCAGAGAGACATCCACCCAGGTCATCGGGCCCGGGCCAGATTGCGACGTTTCCCATGCAGGCGCAGAGGGCACCAATTCCCTTCTGCATGGCGTCCTTACCCCTCGGCAGGCCACTGCATGGTACAACGGAGTCTCGCCACCCATCACTGGTTGGACGGCAGTGAAACGCCTGGTAATTTTGAGGCGCAATAGACGTCGGGTCCCTGGCGTTGACAGTGCATATACCCCCTCGGTCTTTCTATTATTATCTGTTGATGCCCCGCGCTCGATTCGCATATTCGCAATAACGCTGAGTATCGAGTTCCTGCAGTTGACAACGCTACTGTACTATCAACATGTCTGCCAGTGTGTGTGTGTGTATGTGTGTGTGTGTGTATATGTGTGTGTGTGTATGTGTGTTTGTGGGGGGGGGGCCTTCCCTCCACCTTCCACGCGCTGGCGCGCCTCGCAACATGATATTACTGCGTCGAGAAGAACTGTCTCCAAGACAAAATACCCCCTCCTCTTTTCTGGTTCTCCCCCCACCACGAGCGCCCCCCCACCCCACCCACCCCACCCCCTTCGGAGCCACCGCCACCCTATGCGTTGTTTACTCTGAAAATCCCATTAACATGCACCGGCTCTTTCAACTCGTGATTAGTAAATCGATTTCTATCTGCATGTCGCTGCTAAAAAAAATAAGGTTTTTTTTGTTTGTTTTTTTTTTTTTTTTTGTTGAGTGTTTATTACGAGCCACCCGCACGCATCCGCCAGGTCTGCCTTTCTTTCCACCTTCGTCCCAGGGCACAGTCGCACAATGGGCCGGGCAAGGGCGCCCCAAGGTCCCCCCGCCGCTCACCTGCAGGGCGCACCTGCGGGGCACACCGGGGAACAGACCCGATCCGGCCGGCCGAAGTGGCTCGCTTTAAGGGGCGCCGTCGGGGCGCCAAGTTTGAAAGTTACTGTCCTGACTTTCGGGCCGCCCGCCGCCCGCCGCCCCGCTGCAGGCCATGGCCATAGCCCCGGGGACGACGACACTCGTCGTCCGGCGCGAAAACTTATCCACGATGGCGTCGCAGGTTCGAGCCCCGGCGACGGCGCGGTTTGAAAAAAAATAAAATATAAAGGAGGGTTCGGCGGCTGTCCCTCGGGCCGTTCCCCTGCGTCGACGGCAACCTGTTGGGCGGCGCGCTGGAGGGCGTCGCCGCGGCGGTGTTGCTCCGTGGGCACGCCGTCGAGGCTCGGAATCGAGGCTCGGCGTCACGCCGCCAAGGCCGTGGCGCCGTTCATTTGCCGGGGCTCAGCGCTAATTGTTGTTGGCGGCCGCCGGGGAGGCTCGGGGCTGCGGGGGCTGCGGGGCTGGCTGCGGGGGCTGCGGGGGCTGCAGGGGCTGCGGGGGCTGCGGGGGCTGCGGGGGCTGCGGGGCCGCGGCCAGGCGCGGCCCTCCTAATATTCCTGGCCACGTCTCGTCTGCCCTCCCCTGCAATAATGACACCCGGGTAGACACAGCGGGCCGCCGTGCCTGCCGGGCTGTGCCCCCCCCCCCCCGGGCGCCCGGAGTGGGGTTGACCTTGATCGAAGCGCAGCTCAGCCCCACGTGGACCCAGCGCTGCCCCCCCCCTCTCCCCGGGGCCACCACCACCCTCCTTACGGACACATGCCTACGGCCGTAGTGCGGGCCGCGGCGTGCGCATCTAGTGCGTCATTTCGAGGCCGCGCTGCCCTACAACAGCGCTGTCCGGGGCGTGGCCGCGGCGGACACAGTTTATTTGCTTTCATTGCTTTCAAGTTTGCGTGTGGTATTTTTAAATTTTGTCGCTTGGGACGCGAGCAAAGAAAAATGAGTATTTTTGTCCAGTGTACAGGACGCTGTTGTACGTTATAGTGCGCGCGCACACACACACACTCACACACACATACATACATACATACATTAGTCTTGCGTGTGATTCGTGCGGTGATTAGCGCCTAACCCCCGCTCGCCGTCCGGAAAGATGAGAGAGAGAGAGAGAGAGAGAGAGAGAGAGAGAGAGAGAGAGAGAGAGAGAGAGAGAGAGAGAGACAAGAGTCACGTCCAGCCCGTGTGCACTTCACTCCGCTGATTACTGTCGCTAATCTGCTGCACCCACAGATTGCTGCCTCCTACCGCACCTTAACAACGGCGGCTCAGTGTGTGTGTGTGTGATTGTGTGAGTGTTGGGGGGGGGGAGAAAGATAGAGACTGCGGGTTGTTGGGGGTGGGGGTAGGGGAATAGGTGTACGTGTCGCGTTCTCTCTCTCTTGCTCCACGCTTAGGGCCGCTGGGTCCTGGATCCCCGCTTCGCTTGGGTCGCTCTCAAATTGGCCCCTGCCTTTCATACCTGCTCCATACGGCTAACAAGGTGCGGTCCTCGTCGTTCTGCCCTTGTCGCTCGCCTAGCCCACCCGGCAGCCGATCCAGCTGGACCCTGGGAGTGCGAGAGAGACGCAACACGAGTACACGAAAATTCCAACGATGCACCTGTGTAAATTTTGAGCGGTAAAAAAAAGGTCGGTATTCGAACCCGGTGTGCTCCTTCTTGTTGCAGACCCCTACGTGAAGGTGTACCTGCTGTGCCAGGGCCGTCGGATCAAGAAGCGCAAGACCAGCGTGAAGCGGTCCTGCCTCGCGCCCATCTACAACGAGGCGCTCGTGTTCGACGTGCCCGCCTCCAACGTGGAGGACGTCTCCCTCATCGTCAAGGTCATCGACAGGGACAGGTATGTCGTGGAGGTGGTCCGCCCCGCCCGCCGCGCGCCCGCAGTGGGCCGGGTAGGCAACCCAACGCACGCTCCAGTGCGGCGTGGAGTGCTCCGCCCCGCCCGCCGCGCGCCCGCAGTGGGCCGGGTAGGCAACCCAAATCACGCTCCAGTGCGGCGTGGTGGTGCTCCGCCCCGCCCGCCGCGCGCCCGCCGTGGGCCGGGTAGGCAACCCAACGCACGCTCCAGTGCGGCGTGGAGTGCTCCGCCCCGCCCGCCGCGCGCCCGCCGTGGGCCGGGTAGGCAACCCAACGCACGCTCCAGTGAGGCGCGCGGCCGCTCCAAGGCGCTGCTGCAGAGAGTTTGGAGACTCTCCAAGAAAGTTGGCTGAAGAGCGGTTACCGCTAACAAGTACCGAATGAGGTGGACTTAATGTTAGGGATGATAATTGGGTGGCGCCTGTTGACTCATCTGAGCGTGTTGATTTTTCTGACGCCAATTTAGCGGAGAAATGAAGTTAAAGTCGAGTTGCTTCCGCGGGTTCCTCGTACCGCATCGTTGAAGGGGCGGGTGGACATAGTCGGCACTTTCCAGTCTCCCTTCTGACTCTGGTTCCAGGATCGGCCCCAACGAGCTGATGGGGTGCTGCGGCATCGGGCCGTCCTTCATCGGGGTGGGCCGGGACCACTGGCAGGAGATGCTGGACAACCCGCGCAAGCCGGTGGCACAGTGGTACACCCTCATGGAGTCCGTGCCGGGCAACGGCGAAGGCCCGCCCGTCTCGCTCAGCTGCCTCAACAGCGCCAGGTCAGTGTAAACATTAACCCCCATTGAGTCAATTTTCGCCTGTCAAAGAAAAAAAAAATTAAAATACGTACCCGAATACCCGAATACCCGAATACCCGAAACCCTTTTGAGATTTTTTTTGACGTTGTTTTCTTTGAATTTTTTTCTCAAATATTGATTGAAATTTTTAATATTTTTTTAAGTTCCCAGTGTGCTTTTAAATGTGTTTAGCGTGTCTTTTTGATGTTTTAATGCGTTTTTTCTAATACGTAAATTTGCACGTGTTCCAGGTGAACGCGGCGGGGTGAGGCAGATCGCTTCGGTCCGCACTGAGTGTCTTTGTCTGCTCTTCGTCGACGGTTGAACGTCATCGGCGGACGTAGATCGCACGACCGTCTTGAAGTCCCGGAGGGAGGGAGGGAGGATGAGAATCGATGAATGAATGCAGCTGCATGCCAAGGGTGACGCCCCTTGTCAAGTCAAGTCTGTCACACTCCCGGCGAGGGAGTTGCCCTGTCGCTCCCAGCCCGTTCGCATGCCTTTTATCTTCATGTGTGCTAATGCATAGGCTTTGCTCCTGTGAATCTACTCTTACATCTGTCAATGAAGTTTGTGAAATCTATGCCAGCTTCTTCCAAGGGAAGTTTTTGTTAAGTGCCCCCTGCTTCAATGTGTGGGTAGATTTAATCCCAGATTAGAGAGTGTCTATATTTATGTAGTTTGGTGTAAGTCGATTTAGAGAGTAACTTTAAACATAGTGCCCAGTAAAAATTAATCTTTCGTTGAAGTTTGGCATAAGTGAAAGATGAGGGGATATTTGTGTAACTTGTGTTGTGCAGCATCCTGTATTTTATTAATGTGTAAATTTACGAATTTTACGAAAATAGATTTAATAGACTATTGCTTCTAGCATAAGTGAACTTGAATCTCAACTGGAAAACTAAGTCATTTATGAGTGATAGAAAGTGTAGTCTTTGTGAGTTGTGTGAAAACAATTTAGATGTAGTCGTACTAATAATCGTCCATGTTATTTTAAATGTGTTCTGTCTTATGGATAACAATAAAATTAACAGATTTTCACTAATAGAGGTTTTTATTATTGGGCAGTGGCACAGTGGTGCTGGCTACATGTCACCAGCATCAATATTTACTGATCAAGTCAAGAATGCTAATGTCACACTCGTATCTACGGGCCTGATGGCCACAAGGGGTCACTTATATTAACCGCAATGCATTCTTTAATTTTTAAAACTTCCTAAAAGAGGGGTCAGAGGCAAAAAAAAACTCGTTTGAAATCATTCACTCGAGAGACATGTACACAAGGCAGGGCATACACAATCTGCAGCAAATTAAAAAGAAAATCTTGGCAGAGTAAGTCCATGAACTCTAAAGCCGGATGAGTTACAGTTTTAATTAAAGAATTTGCCAGTCATTCAATAAAATAAGTTGGTCTACACTAGTCTACAATTACTCCAAGAACAGCTTAAACGTCGATTTGGAGTTATAACAGAGACTTCAACCATAAAAGAATATCTACACCTACCTAAAAATAAAATATTTCATGCTTGAGGACATAGTGACTGATCTAATTACATGTCGTGTCTTTCGTCAAGATGTGCGAACTAAGACGGGTGTAAAGAAAATCCACAGTATGTTGAAATGCCAGATATTTGGATAGTTTAGAGTACGATGGGCTAAAGTTGGCATCTCAATATTAACAAAGATTCTCAAGCACTCTGCGTCGTAGTCAGCTTGGCTTCAAGAAAGACACGCATTGACAGAATCAAAGTAAAGAAATGCAGCGAGTAGGGTGAACACATTGTAAGTACAGTTCGGAGAAATGAGACAACGCTAATAACATTTCACGGAGAATTTTTTCGAGTAAGGCGTGTGAGAGCTGGATAGCTGCCAAGCAACCTGTTTCTCCGGCCCATCTCCTGGTGGCCCAGAAGTGAGATGGGTTGCCTACCACCACGGCGCAGACCCGTTGCCGACCGTTGGAGTAGGCAACACTCATAACTTCCTCACCGATTTACCAATTCGGCAATTATTCAGCATAGCAAAAGACACGAATAGATACGGAGATTGGCAGTCTCCTGGCATCTGACTATCCGTTCACGACTTTCTCGAAAATGATCGGAGTCCTGTCTCGTCTGCATTAATTGACTTAAACTCCACGATGAGCGCTCTCTCTCTCTCTCTCTCTCTCTCTCTCTCTCTCTCTCTCTCTCTCTCTCTCTCTCTCTCTCTCTCTCTCTCTCTCTCTCTCTCTCTACTCTCTCTCTCTCTCTCTCTCTCTCTCTCTCTCTCTCTCTCTCTCTCTCTCTCTAGCACGCGTCGCACTTGACAAGCCCCGCCTCATCGCAGTTCATACACCTGAGGGCCACCAGCTCGGCGGTGAAGTTGTTCCGATGCACCGACTTCTTGGAGCCGTTGCACACGGCGCAGGGCAGCATACGGTACCCGCCGCACACCTCGCAGGTCGTGCACACGTCGGCACTCTGCAACAACAAAAACAAAATTAACACAAAAATTATATATTTTTTTTCCGTGGGTTGTCCGGCACGACGGTCCTGTGCGGGGCGGTGCGAGGTCTAGCCGGCCGCGCTCCGAAGCGTCACACACCGGCCTTATTCCGTATGGGCAGCACGCAGTGCGCACAAGTGGAACGTGTCGCCTATTTTCGCTTCGCTGTTATTTTCAGAATTTTTTCAACAGTGTTCGAGAGACAAAAGACGAGCGAGCGCATCCACATGCAGAGCACACGGTGAAACCGCGATGACAACAACAACAACAACAACAACAACAACAACAACAACAACAACAACAACAACAACAATACCAAAAAAAGGCGTCCTTGAAATTGGACAGAGCCCTCACGCGTGAAAGGACGCACTCTCACTCTGACGAGTCTGGCGGTTATTAAAACGTTGGAAGAGGCGCAAGCTCAGCGAGTCCCAAAGGGCCTACAGGGTCTAAAAAGACCTAAAAGGACCGAAAGAAGCAGTCCCTTTGCGCGGCTGGGCCCTTTGTTGTGAGATACTTGTGTCGGCGGGCCTGCTGCGGGCGGCGCATTGCATTGTGGGAGTCGCGGTGACACCTAGACAAAAGGACGCCGCGCGACGCGCCGAGCATCACAACAATTCCCCGTTTGACTTTCACCGCGATAACCGTGCGAACGGCGGCCGGCCCGTCTTCCGTCCCTGTCTTCCGCGCGGTTCGTAACGAAACGGCGATCAGTCGCTGTCATTGTTGTCATTGCATTGTTGCATTGCATGTTGTCATCACAGTGGGCAAGAAGAAGACTAGGGCAGGCGGCCGAAAGTCTAGGCCTGCGCCGGTCTCCTGGCCCATTATACTGTGCATCGTTTTCATGGATGGACACTCACCTTGTACGGTTTGAGCATTTTTCGCAGTTCGCCCGACTCGTTGAGCCTCTCCACCGTCTCCGCGTCCTGGAAACGCAAACGAAGCAATTACTGCACTGCAAGGAAAAGACAGGGAGGGATCCCAGTGGGACGGGAGGGGGAACCGCCAATCAGGATGCGCCATTCGATTCATTTCGTCGCTGCGCCGTCGTTCGACACGCTTCTTCCAAACATCCTGAAATGTTTCACGATCCTTGATTGCGTCACTGTGACGACAGAGACAGCGGGACCCTAAGTGCCGCACCGGTGGTGCTGACTTGCACGGTTCCTTTGGACCGCAAAGTGTTTGGAGCGAACGCCGCGTCGCCAGACCGCACGCGCGACGCCCCCAGCCGTGCGTAGAGCCAGACGGGCAGACAGACAGACAGGCAGACAGGCAGACAGACATACTTTCATAATCCGAGCACGGATTTTAGAGACGCTACCGCGTTCGCAACCCCGTAAAGACCCACACTCATTTTTTTTTTTTTTTTTTTTTTTTTTGAAAGGTGAGTTCAGCTAGTTCCTTCTCGTTCCCCGTCGCTACCCAACGCACGAGAGAAGCACCCCGTGGAGTATCGGCAGGCCCAGTTACTCGGCCGCTGATTGCGACAAAAGGTTAAGTGCCCGCGGTGCAAAAAACGCGTTCATTGAATGTCGTTACTCGTCATCCGAGGAGGAATAAATTGGCCGTCCGATGAGCCGGGCATGCAATTACGAGTATTAGCAGCACAATGGCCAAACGGCCGGTCCAATTGCGCTAGACCAATCAGAACACAGTGCAACGTCACTGTGTCGTCACCCTAATGGCGGCCCTGCCTCTCTCGCACCCCTAGGGGGCGCCCCGCGCGTACGACAGAGAGACTTCCCTCGGGCGGCGAAGTTTAAAGAGAGGCGGCACGGCCAGCATTCTTATCGAGCGATGAGGCGAACGAGCGGACAGACACACAGACGGACAGACTTGCACGCGGGTCACCGACCCACTGACCGCGAGGGAAGCGCCTCTGTGTGTGTGTGAGCTGGTGCGTATGAGAGAAAAGTGGAAACAGTCGGGAGTGCGAGCGAGAGAGCGCACAGGTGTGACACGCCGCGCCATTTCAAATTTCACCGCGTGCGTTGCTCAATAGTCTGGTCGATATGCATCTCGTACGTGCGAGGCGGCCGTGGCCCAGCGTGCACGTGCTCGAACGCGCGCGCGCGCGCGTGTGTGTGTGTGTGTGTGTGTGTGTGTGTGTTTGTGTGCGTGCGTGCGTATAGGTCTGTGTCGCTCCCTATCTTGTCCCAGTGGGTGCTTCCTGTGCGATTTCTACTCGCGTATCGATTGCGGACCCGGGAGCAGCGGCGCGTCCGACCCATCAACATGAGGGCCGCAATTTTTGCAACTCTCGAAAAACATAAAACACACACACACACAAATCAAGTTTCTCTCCTTCTTTCTGATCAAGCCATTATTTTCTGTTTCCGCTCCAAAAAAGAAGCATAGCGCACACCCGTGTGTTGTTGTTATTGGTAATGTTGTTCTTACCGAATCTAGGGACTCATTTTTGTCATTTTTCGCATATTCGCCGCATCGGTTTTTCCTTGCACGCTTCTGCCTTTCTCTGGTGCACAATGGAAGGGGACGAGGTATTCAAGGTGGGACTGGTGACGGACCAATAAGCAGCAAGGGAAGGGGAGGGGAGGGGAGGGGAAGGGGGGGTGAGAACCGTGTCGGCTAGGGGCAATCACACGGTTCGATGCGACCTGCATGGCTGCAGTGGGGGCACCGAGGAGTACTACGAATCTGGGAGAGGCGCTGCTCGCAAAACAACGACAGGGTCAACAACAGTTTTTCAAACAACAACAACAATAGTGTGGACCGGTGTGGACGCATTTCCTCGTTCGATGTGATATTTCCCCACGGAGTGAGGTTTCCCCAGCTCAAAGGGGGATATCTCCAGTGGGTGCGCGTGGCCCCCGTCTGCGCAGCGCACCGACAGCAGAGGAGCCAACATCTGAACCAAAACATGGGAGCCGACCCTGCGTGGTTAGCCAAGATGCTGCAATGGACCCCTCTCCTCTCAAGCGATTGATAGCGCAACAGGTAGCGT
Organism: Stenchaetothrips biformis; assembly: GCA_030522485.1. Lineage (NCBI taxonomy): Eukaryota > Metazoa > Arthropoda > Insecta > Thysanoptera > Thripidae > Stenchaetothrips > Stenchaetothrips biformis. The sequence goes on along the minus strand of CM060103.1, from coordinate 11,354,364 downwards.
TAATGCAAATTGACACGGAGGGGCAGGTTCAACACCCGTGTGGGTCGACCAACTTTTGCAGCTGTTTCGGTTCTCGAAGAAATGATACAAAAAAAAAGATAGCGCAACAGGTAGCGTTATTGTCAATGGACCCGGAGAGGCGGGTTCAACACCCGTGCGGGGTGACCACTTTTGCTGCTGTTTCGGTTCTCGAAGTTGGTATCACTGTCTTTGGTGCGCTGACGTGTGTTCAGTGAAGCCGAGGCCCCAGAGTGGTGTGGACGGGAAGAAGGAAGCGACGCGGCCATCAGGCGGAGTGTGTGGTCACTAGGGGGGAAGGGGCGGGCCACTGTTTTTCTGCGACAACTTTCACGGTTATTAACACAATGCCCAAAAGAAGCGGGCGCCGCGACGTCAGACACACCCGCTGCTGTATGACCGGATGTCGTCGCGGTAATCCGCTACACTGTACAGTGGGCCAGCCACCTCGAGACGCGTTCTGAGCTCCAGAGTCGCTAAATGGAACTCGGACCGAGCGTGTGACCCCGCCAGCGGAGTCCTCGTTCGAAGAGCAATCCATTGGTGGGGGTCGCGCGTTCGGTCCGACTCCCATTGAGCGTTTCTGACCGCCTCCGCCGGTCCTCCGGCCCTTGGTACTCACCCCTACGTGCTGGCCCTCCACGAAGACCTGCGGCACTTGGATGGCGTCCAGGCGCATGCGCTCCATCAGCTCGCCCTGCACCTCCCTGGACATGAAGACGTCCTTCTCGTCGAAGCGCACCAGCAGCGTGCGCAGGATCTGCTTCACACGCACGCAGCGCTGGTAGGTGGCGCGCACCACGCCCATGGTCGTCGTGTAGACCACCACCTTGCCGGCCTCCTTGTCCTTCCACGACTGCAAGCACAAGACGGCAGAGTCAGAGAAGAGCCCTCACAGAGCGAGGGGTATCGACGGAGTGGAACTATACCCGGCGACACCCCACGCACGAGAGACTTTTCACGCGGGTGGGTATCGACAGGGCCCGCCATGCCTCCGCGTGCGTGGCTGCACTGTCGCTGTCCCGAAAAGCGGTAAATCCATGGGCCGGGGGAGGGGAGAGCGGTGGATTAGTCCGCAGACCCGGCCCAGCCACACACTCACACGCGCGGCTCGGAATGGACCCCACTTTCACTGCTTCATTCAGCATGCCCACAGACTACACCGAGTCCCCGACCAAGTCCATGGGCAAGGCGGCAGCACGCCGCGAACGCCGATCTGATCCATGTGTGTCCACCTCTCTCTCTCTCTCTCTCTCTCTCTCTCTCTCTCTCTCTCTCTCTCTCTCTCTCTCTCTCTCTCTCTCTCTCTCTCTCTCTCTCTCTCTCTCTCTCTCTCTCTCTCTCTCTCTCTCTCCGACAACGCATTGCACCTGATCCCCGCCGGTTCGCGCAACCAGGCCCCCCCGGCCAAGGGCGCCCTTTTTGATTGGCTACACATTCATATTGGCATCAGCCCGTCGCGGCCCTCGCGCCTTCAACACACTTGTGTGTGTGTGTTTGTGTGTGACCTCGGGTGACCTTTACACACATTTCGCGAGTGTGTGGAGTGTGTGAGTGCGCTTAGCGGTCTTTGATCCGTCCCGCGGGGCCGCAGGACCAGAGACAGACAGACAGACAGACAGACAGACAGACAGAAGACAAGGAGGAAAAATTTATTAGCGAAACTAATCCCAATCTAATCCATTGACATGTTTGGCAACGCTTAACGACACTGTTCGGTAGCCGCTCGCGGGCAGCGACCGCTCTGTCTCTCTCGCACTCGCGGGGCGCGCCGCGGGGCGCTGCCGCCGGCCGAGGGGGTTCGAGAGAGACAGAGAGCCGCACCGAGTTTATTAGCAGACACGTGGGATGGGAGAGTCGGGTCAGGTCAGGCGCACGGGTGGGCTCATGGAACTACCCTGCAAAAGATAATACTTTGAACCGGGGGAGAGAGAGAGAGAGAGAGAGAGAGAGAGAGAGAGAGAGAGAGAGAGAGAGAGTGTGTGTTTCTTTTTTCTAATGTTTTACTAGATGTTGTTGTTTGTATGTCGAAGGAAAATTCCGATATTTTAATTTTTTTTCTTATATCTTTCTTTTTGTTGTTCAGGTGCCAGATGAGGATTCCAGTGTTACGATGATGGCTTGGTTTGTGGAGAGGAAGTGCAGCGGATGACAATTGTGAAGAATGAAAAATACTACTGGATAAGCATGGAAGTACCATTTGAGAAACAGGGTAAGCCTTTGCCTACTGCAGAGATCTGGTCATCCATTTGACTGGGATTTCAAACTCAGGTTTTAGTCGAGATAACTGGTTGATGAGAGAGAGAGAGAGAGAGAGAGAGAGAGAGAGAGAGAGAGAGAGAGAGAGAGAGAGAGAGAGGGACAAAATAACAATAAATATTTTCAGGGTTTTTTCTACGCAATAATTTTTGCCTAACTTGTTAATCCGTATATGCGGATTCGGCCCTCATTTCATCCTTAGAAGGATGCAAGCGTCGTAAACGATTGTTACAAACGCTGCGCCGCCGAAAAACACACGCACAGAAACACACACACACACACACACACACACACGTGCACACACACACACACGCACACGCACACGCACGCACGCACGAGACGCTGACCGCACTGGAGGCGCGGGACAGGAAAACCGTTGTCTATTTTACGACGGGAACGCTGCGCAAAGCATCGCTCAACCGCAATTAAAAACAGTTATGGAGTGAAGGTGCGAGCGGCTCGCGCTGACAACAACAACAACAACGCATACGCGCAAAAAAGAGAAAAGCCGGCGGTTATTTAAACGGCGCAGTGTCGCTTCAGCCCCACCCCGGCAAGCGCAGGCACTTTTTGTTGTTTGTGAAGAACTTCAGCATACAGTCGGCATACATGGCAGCGCGCGGGCTGGTTTCACTGTCCTCAAAAATCCACAGGTCCTTTGGGAACAAAAATGTTTTAAGCGGAGAACGCGGGCCCTTGGCGCTGGTGGTTAATGTTACAGATGAATGTACCGCTCCGGCTTGGCGGCTAGGCTAGGCGAGGCCATATTGGAGTCACGCTGGCCCAGGCACCATCTGCCGGCTCACAGTGGGCCTGGCCATGCACTGGTAGTTGCATCACGGCCGCCTCGGGTTCCCACGACCCACGAACCCTGGGCAGTCCCTGCCATCCTCTCCACCTACACGGACTACTGATGACTTCTTCGATTTGTTTCGTTTTTATCTTGTAAGTGATTTTGGGAGGAAGCTAAGGTTTCCAGCCGCGCGTTCCTCGGATGGTCATTAGTTTGAAAGGGCGCGGCCGCCTCGGCTTTTGGCTGGCCTAGAAGCAGGCCTGACCAGATCAACAAGAAGAAGAAGAAGGAGCAGAAGACGAAAACAATCCAATAAAACAAGACACTCCGTGCGACGTCCGAGGCAGCGGCATTTCGCACGGAGGGCGCTCTCCGTGTTTGTTTTTGTTTTTGTCCTTGTTTTTTTCTTTCTCTCTCCTCACAGTGAAGGTGAGGTAAGCCCCGATGCTATCCGCGCAGCAGGCCGGCAGAGCCACCGTATGCGGTAACGCAAGTCACATTTTGCATGTGCCGGCAAGTTTGTGGCGCCGCGGTCGAACCGTGGGAGACGGCAGAATTAAGGAAAAATAAAAACACCGGTTGGACTCGCTCATTAAACCGCAACTAGTTCCCAAACGTTTGTTAAGTCAATTCTACGGAGTCATTGTTTTTTTTTTTTCGCACGCGTTTTATCCCGATAAGATTCTGAACCCCAGCTCAATGTACCGCAGCACAAAAAAAAAATAACAAAAAAAAACCTTATGGCTTGTCCGAGACATGCATTTTAGAGTAAAATAATGGCCTGGTGATTGAAAAGTGGAATGGGGAGGGGGGAGAACACGGGGTCTTTGTACGGCAGAGGAACGGCTGGAGGGGATGGGGAGGGGAGGGGGAGGGGGAGGGGAAGGGGGGGGAGGGGGAGGGGGATCCTTTCACCTTTCACGTCAGCGATTCCCATACATCATTTGGAAGATGCACCGCCGCCATTCGTGCGAAGAGTGCAGGTGGCGGCGATTCGAATGAGAGGGAGGGATATGGGGAGGGAGGAGGGGGGGAGGGGGGGGGAAGAGGAGGAGGTCTTTTCAATCAGTTCGATCCCCGCTGCTTCTCGCAGGGGCCCCACCGCGACACCGTCAAGCAGCGCGCGTTCTCGAATTTCAGATTCAACCGGCAGCGAAAGCGCGCCCGGCCGCTCGGTGTTGACATCGCGAGAGACAGCGGCACGGTGCGATACGCGGCCAGGTGCCCTGTGGTGCCCTGTGGTGCCCTGTGGTGCCCTGTGGTCAGTGTTACCGCCTTGCTTTCTCCGGGCAGTGGCCCCCGTGGCCCCCGTGGCCCCCGACCCCACTGCATGGCACGGCCGTGACCCGATGCCCACACGCGTGACCGACATACCGCATCACGCTGCTCTCGAAAGCGACACACAATCCAAGTAACGCTCTGGTCCGCGAGCACGCGGCTGCAGAGTCCACGCCGGGTTAGGTTAGGTTTGGTTCGGTTCGATTTCCCTCCTTTTTTTTCCTCAACGCGTGGTCAGGTGCTTGCCGCTGCGTTCACAGCGTGCGCTGAGTCCGATAAGGAGTCCCACTGTGCACACATCTGCATCGACGGCCCGGCCCGTGTGTGGTTACTGAGCTTTCTGCTTTTCGACGCCGGCCGAGTACAATCGGCTTGACGTCATCCATTCCGCCCGAGGGCGGGTTCGGCCGTAATTTCTGCCGCGATGTCAGAACGTCTGGTTCACTGGCCGCGCGTGCGGGGCCGCGCCTTGTCGCAACGACGCTTCCATGGATTATTTCCCCGACGCCCACCTGACGGACGCGACCCGGTGGCATATCATGGGGCTTTCCTCTCGTCCGTCTGTCTGCCTGTCTGTCTGCCCGTCTGTCCAATGCGCACCGCACAGGTTTCTCAACGTCACTTAGTAGCAAAACCGCCAAAGGTCACATCAGCAGGGAAGCAAGGGAGCAAATGACAAACAAAACGTGTGACCGTTTGAGCGGCTGGCGAACCACGGCAGCACCCAGCGGGAGAAGAGGAAGAAGAAGAAAAAAACGGAGTCCGTCGCGGCAGTGAAGGGGAGTCGAACCAGGGCCCTTTGCATCCCACATCAGCCCAAGGTGAGGTCGTGCGTGGAGTGAGACCGCTGCCATTTAAATGTGAGCCGGGGAACCTGAACGCACGGGAGAAGGGGAGGTCAAGGCCTTGCGCTTCGTCCGGCCGCTCCAAAATACCGCTCAGCGAGGTAACCCCCTGCGAAGAAGAGCGAGAGAGACCGACAAAGAGAGAGAGGGAGAGACAGACAGAGAAAAGATAGAGAGAGAGAAGGCGCGAAGCGGATTCGAACGCGTGACCACCAAATGCGGAGTCTGTAGCGATACCAACTACGCCACACGTACTGTATCCTTTTGGACTAATGACTGATGAGGCACAAGGCAAGCACGGCCGTTCTGGCCGTTCAAGGCGGCGGTAATCGCACAGTCAGCGCCTTGCGCGTTCCCTTTCTTCGCTTTGGCGCCACTTTTCACGCAACTACACTACAACCACTCCGTCATACGGCACGATAGGTCACGACAGCCGCCATTACCTCTTATTTTCAACACACACCCACAACCAGAGAGAGAGAGAGAGAGAGAGAGAGAGAGAGAGAGAGAGAGAGAGAGAGAGAGAGAGAGAGAGAGAGAGAGAGAGAGAGAGAGAGAGAGAGAGAGAGAGAGAGAGAGAGAGAGAGAGAGGGAGAGAGGGAGAGAGAGAGAGAGAGAGAGAGAGAGAGAGAGAGAGAGAGAGAGAGAGAGAGAGAGAGAGGGAGAGAGAGAGAGGGAGATAGAGAGAGAGACGCAGCCAAACACAATGCAACGACCTCCACTATCGCTCTCTGCTCTGCATTGAATTAAAACGACGTCGTGTCCGACGCCATTTTTCCATTCTGACCTTCGCCAACCGTTCGGTTTTGTCCGGAGCGCGGTTGCGCTATGTAGCTTTTAACCAGTGTGTGCCGCATTGAATCCGCATGCCCTGCCCTGCTGTGACTAGCCAGGCAGCCACCCCGGCGCTCACAGTGACGCAACGCCCCCTCACTCTTGGGCCGGCCAGGCGACGCGGCAGACGAGCCATAGTGTCCCTGCGTCGCTCTGTCTCTCTCGCACTCGTGGGGCGCGCCGTCAGGGTGCGAGAGAGACGCCGCCATCACGAGCGACCTCCTTTCGGATTCTGTGGCGCTTGTGTGCATCCTAAGGTCAGTCACCGCCCTGCTCGCGGAACGGACAGGTGGACGCGACGGTGGTCGAGATCGTTAACGCGTCGACTCGACATCCTGCGGACCGGTGTTCGAGTCCCGCGAAGCGGGAAGTATATTTTGTGGGCCGCTGAAGGGCAGGGCGTGTTGGTTTTGGAAAGGTGAGGCCGGCGAGGCCGGCGAGGCCGGCAAGGTCGACGCGGAGCCGGAAAGGCCCTCGTCGTCGGCGTCCTGGAAGCGCCTGGAAGCGCCTGGAATCGTCCTGGAGGCGCCCTGCGGCGCCTCGTCGCTCTGTCTCCCGCGCCGCGGGGGTGTGAGAGAGACAGCGCGGCCCCCGGCACCCGCCGCACTTAGCCTCCTTTTTTCGCTCGGCCGCTAAACGCCGCGCCGGCTGCGCCTTCCCGATTCGTGAACCGCGAGACTCCCGAGTCTGCGCGATATGACGAGCGGCTTCTTTCCGTAATGTGTTTGGAGCGCCGCAAAGTGGCGCGGGGTCGCACAGTGGTGGGCCAGAAGAACGGCGCAGGCGGCAAAAAAAAAAAAAGAACGCCAGAACTGCAGACTCAGTTACCCAATCCTGGACCAATCAATGAGCTTCGTGCGCCTACACTGGGATGCGTCGCGAAGCGCCACGCCGGCAGGTGCGAGGGGATCACTTTGGACCCCCTATCTAAAAAGAAAGTCCCTCTGGAGGTCCAAAGTCCAAGTCCCTCTGAAGTCCCAAATACCAACTCTCTTTTTTGTCCCAAAATGGGCCATTTGGGGGACTTGGGATTTCAGCCATTCTGGAATCTGAACTCCCTTCCAGGTCCCTGTGAGATCCCTCGCAAGACGCAAAAAGGAGATGCCCAGAGTGAGTCGTACCCGACTCCCATCATCTGTCTATCGGGGACTCTATCCACTGCGCTACCGGCGCTTCCTTGCAAAGGATGGCCAGCGCGCCCTCCTGTATCTGCCTCCATGCCTCCAGTGAATAAGACTTAGCGTATACAGTTTAGCGAGGTAGAAACTCGTACCTAGGGGTTTTCAGGGTCGCTGAACACGGTCGCACTAAGTATTTTCCATTCAAACCAGTTATTAAATTACAATTCGAGATGACTCCTCTTTTGCCCGTGAAACTTTGATTTAGATAGTGGTATATATTTTTGTCATTGCGGCAGTCACAACTGTCCAAAAATATCTTTCGGTTTATCATACGTTGGTTAGTCCAGCGTATCAAAGTGGCTTGCCCTGTACATTCAATTGGTGCATTTCGCATAATATTCTGATACATACTTGATTTCATTCGGATTACCCGAGTGTGCGGCAACCAGTAATGGAATCTCAGAGGGACTTCAGACTCAAATCGGGACTTCAGAGGAATCTCATTGCGGAAGGAACTTCGTTAGGATTTGGGATTTGCCTCGAAGTCCCTCATTTGTCCCAGGGACAAAAAAGGGACCAAGGTGGAACCATTCTGGAACTTCCATTTTAGATAGGGCCCGGTCAATTTGACACGCCCACTGTGCGGTCGGAAAATCAGGGGGGAATGGAACACGCCCTCGCAGACGGGCACGTTCCCGAAAGCCTTGTTGTTGTTGTTGTTGTTGTTGTTGTTGGATCGGGACACACATAACGTTACGAAAGCCCAAAGCGCGAGGCTAATCGGCTGGTGACGACGGCGTGGGTTCGCTCTATCCTCGTCTAACCCTCCTCGCCGGCGGGGCACGCTCTATCCTCGTCTAACCCTCCTCGCCGGCGGGGCACGCTCTATCCTCGTCTAACCCTCCTTGCCGGCGGGGCACGCTCTATCCTCGTCTAACCCTCCTCGCCGGCGGGGCACGCGGTCACGCGCGGTCACTGTGATCCGCCCGGCGAGATGGCGCGCCAGGAACACACCCCGCCCATAGGTCAATGCTATCGGGGCGCGTTCCATCTGCCGCCCGCCCGCCGACTCGGTCGCGGCTTGCACTCCCCAGGTGGAAAATCCATTTATCGAAGTGAGTGTATCGTTTGAAAAAAAAAAGTTGATCGCCACAGTACAGCATTTTTAAGGGTTTCCGAAAGTATCACGTCTTTCTTATTCTTCCACCCTCGGCTTCCAGCAACCGCAAAAAAAAATCTTACCTAAAAATAAAATAAAATTTTTATTTTTTTTCTTAAAAAAAAAATGTTTTTCAAGATGTGGATTTTGAGATTCCGCACGTTCCGCAACGAAGGGCCGGGCCGCCACGCGCCACGCCATGACTATCCTCCACTCCGCGCCACACCACTGTGGTCAGCGCCGCCGCCGGTACTCGCCTTTGGTTGGACTTTCTCTGTGACTTCCATGCACGGCCAAAAACAGAGCCGAGCTCGCCTGCAGCGTGGCAATAAGCTTCAGCTTTGCGAGACTGCACTAAGAGTGTCGCAAAGGAAGGGTGTCCAATCGCCAGCCTCCGCAACCAAGTCGGACTGGTTTCAAGGGTTCAAAGCCAGTCGGGCGAGGCGAACTGATCGGACACAGGTGGGCGTCAACACTGAAGAAACAGGAGTTACGTCAAGTCCATTAAAACTATTAGTTGTAGTTCTTTTAACTCTGATTGAAGATTTTATAAGGTACTCTCTTGAAGTTAAAATAATATTACTCTGAAAGTCAACTAAATTTTGATAGGTTCGGCTTAATCATGTTTACAGTGAAATTGGTGGGTGTGGAAACAGGTACGGGAAACCGCGTCTGTTTTGGACGCACGTTGGACAGTTCGCCCGTACAGGGGATAGGCATACACCTGCCTGCCTGGCCTTTGCTCCCTGGTTCGGGCCGACCTGCTCCATTCCAGACCTGAATCCTGCCGGCTGGAGCGGTGGCTGGAGCGGTGGCTGGAGCGGTGGCTGGAGCGGTGGCTGGAGCGCTAGAGTCGCAGCGCCTAACGGGACGCCAGAGTGTATCATAGACTGCCCGGATCGCCTTCATCGAGGCACCGTCAGCGACCGACAGGTACGGCTTGTGATCACAGTGTGGTCACCGCCAGAGCCAACAACGCTCGAGCGTAGGTTAGGTTAGGTCATTCTCCTTGAGGGGAGAGGGAAAGGGCTGCGAATCTCAGCATGTTCAGAACTTAGCTCTGGACAACACAGTTAAAAACCAATAAGAATCATTTCTGGATCACCATTTTTTAAATTTTTCTGCTAGAAACTCATATAAAACAGAATCGTTCGAGGTTTAGGAATTTTCCAAAGCTCGGCGAAGCAAATTTTTCTCATCAACAATATTTCCAGCTGGATTTTTTTAAACAGTGAAGTTGCTCGTAGGCAGCCTGGGGTCGGCGAACCCTTTGGAAACACAGGTGCTTCTTGCTAATTTTCGGCAACTTGACCAGACTCGCTGAGTCGCGTGCCGCGGCGTGCGCGGGATTTGTTTCGGGTCGGGGTCGGGCGGGTCGGGGTCGGGTTCGGGGAAGGCTCGGCCCGCTCGGCCCGTTCGGCGGCGACCCGAAGACGCGCCGAAGGAAGGCGGGACACACGTGTCGGAATGCGTGCTGGACAAACACTTTCTTCGCTAAGCGGACCTCGTTTTGGAGCGTTTCCAGCAATGTTTCGGTGCGGAGTACGACCTGTCTGTCCGTCTGTCCGTCCGTTGGCCCGTCGATGTCCACCCGTCCGCCGCTTGACCCTGATCCGAGCTGCGTTTCGTAGCCGCTGGATACTCGCCAGCTTAAGCCCTCGATATGAGAAATCGCGCAATCGTCGAAAGCCCGCCGCACCACGCCGCTGAGCGCCAACACAAGTTATACATCGGAATGCCGTGCTAGGCGGGCAGGCAGGCGGGCAGGCAGGCAGGCAGGCAGGCAGGCAGGCAGGCAGGCAGGCAGGCTGGCCTGGTTTCTGCGCTTGTCGCCGGGAAAACAGCCCCGCCGCTTTGCTTGACGACGCGATGACGGCGCTCGGTCAGGCGGGGAAAACGATTCTTTCTTCTAACTGTCGGTTTTAAAGATTCCATTATTGCCGAGAACAGAAAAGGTAGCTTTTACTTACTTCCACTGATACCATTTTGAAAAAAAAAATTAAATCATGTCTGTTTGTTTTTTAGTGTTTTTTTTTGTTTAAATTGTTTAAATTTGTACATCGCGGCTAGATTTCCCTTCCAGCACTCCACTTGTCCACCTGGGTGCCGAACGGGCCGTGGCGAGCCGAGCCGCCCGTGCCGCCTAGGCGAGGATTGCCGAGGAATATGAAGATGAAGCCGCCGGAGAAAGGGGAAACGAGACGGACCAATGGACGTCCGGACTCTCTCTCTCTCTCTCTCTCTCTCTCTCTCTCTCTCTCTCTCTCTCTCTCTCTCTCTCTCTCTCTCTCATCACCGGAAGCCAGCAGGGGCGGTGTGACGACGAAGACGGACATAGAGAGGGGGGCAAACCGGTCAGACTGACTAACGGACGGGGCGTGAGAGAGAGAGAGAGAGAGAGAGAGAGAGAGAGAGAGAGAGAGAGAGAGAGAGAGAGAGAGAGAGGGAGGGGGGGGGAGTGGACGGCAAGTGGCACACCCGCCGCCTCCGCCCGACGCATTCCGCGACAGGGACACAATGTACCTGTTGTCTCTCTCTCTAATTGGGGCTCAAGGTCATGCCCCACATTAGTGTATCAATGGGCCGTAAAAGGCGCACAGAATGAATGGACGAGCCAGTGAATCACAAGATTGATCACACGAATGAATGAATGAATGCATGCACGAATGAATGAATGAATGAATGAATGAATGAATGAATGAATGAATGAATGAATGAATGAATGAATGAATGAATGATGGATGCGCGAGCGATAAACGGACCAACCTGTTTCTTAGTGACAGCCTGTCTTCCCCACGATAAGCTTCGCAAGGGCTCGAGCGACCTTTGCTCCACTTTTCCTTCATTAATCAATCATCACGATCCCCCTCCCCCCCTCCCAGCGAGTAACTTTTCACCGCAGGCCAAGGCTGGAGGGGAAGGGTTAGCCCTAAATGAGAGGATGAAAGGGACTGCGGAACGGCCCCTCCTTGATGCTCTCACTTCACCGCGGCGCCGCGGCGGACTTAGACTAACCCGCGGCCGCGGTCACAGAGCGATGCCAGCACGCCGGGGCGTAATATCCTGTGTCACCAAGGTCGCAACACGCGGAGGCGAAATGAACAGAAGGGAAAAAAATAAAAATAAAAAAAAGAAACACCCCTGCTGGGATTCGAACCCCGTTAATTTGGTTGCACCTCGTCTGTTGTTGTTTATTTGTTTGTTTGCTGGCGGCTTTGGGTAGCGTAGCACGGCCCGAAGGCGGGCTGCGCTACGCGGTGCCGGTGCCACGCGGCGCTGACCCGCGGTTTGACCCTCTGTCCTCTCTCTCGCACTCGCAGGCGGGCCGTCGGGGCCGGATGCCGCGGGGTCAGGTCGGGATTCATTCAGATTTACCACCTGTTGGACCCGGCCGGGGTAAGGCCCAGAGCCGGGCAGCCCGGGCCGGGTCGCTTACCCGCTTCTGGCCGCCCGTGCCGACGCCGTCGTGCACGTGCACCGGCCGAACCAGTATCGCCGTCGTCGTCGTCCTGGTCGCGCGGAAATTTCACCGGGCAAGTGGCGGGGGGTTCGAATCCGAGGGAGAGAGCACGGTGGTCCCAGCGATGCGACCTTGTGAGCTCATTGTAAATACCCACGCTTCGTGGCTCCGGCGTGGCCGTGTGGGTTCAGTTACCAAACTGCGACCTGACGAACCCGGTTCGAATACCCCATTTTATTATGCTTTTTTTTTTCTTGCGGTCGGTATATGTCATTCCCCTGCTTTGGTTGTTATCGTTATTGTTATTATGCGGGCCAGTGCCAGGCAGTGCCCAGCGAGGCGAAACGGAAATAGGGCAAAAAAGGGGAACGCCACGCCGTGAGGGCAGACTAGCGGCGGCCGCGGCGACGGCTTCACGAGGTGTCCACTTTATTGATTCATCCCAGCCACCTGGGCCTGGCCGGCCGTTGGCTCGTGACCCGGACGGGTCCAACGACATTAATGAAGGTCCACTCTAAACCAAAAAAAATAAAAAAAATCTCTTCAACATCCTAAACCACCGTCTATCTAAAGACCAAGATCGCAGCGTCGCCCCAGGTGTGCACTGTTAAGGATACATTGGAAAATTCCCGGAAAGTGTGTTCCAAAGCTGCGTTGAGAATTTCCGGTGGCTTCGCTTTTCATAATATATTTTTTTGTACTATACCTGCCAGAAACTCGTTAAAAATAAAAACATTAAAAGTTTTGCTGTTTAAGAAAAAAAAAACATTTTTTAAAAAAAATTCTCCAGTTTTTTTTTATTGTTTTTTTTAAGAGTGTGCACCGTCTCGGCGGGATTAACCTTTCCCGGCGGGGTAGCTTGGCCTCAGCCCCGAGCGGCGGTGCGGCCGCCCCGAGCACGTCTGTGGTTCGTCGCATAAACGCTAACAGTGCCCTCGCGACGGTCATGCACGTCATCGAGCTGTTGTGGCGGGATGTGGCGCCGAAGGAGTAGCGTCCAGACGGCTAACGGGCAGCCCCGCCCCGCCCCGCCCCACCCCGCTCCGCCCTGCCCCGCCCCACCCCCGCATCGCTTGGCCCCGATTCCACCCTCACTGTCAATCAGACAGAATCTAGTTACCGCAAGTAGGACTCGGGTAGTCCTACAACGTCAACGTTTCGAGATTTGTGTTACTTTAAATCCGAACAGTCCACTTGCTGGGAATTTTCAACCAAGTTGCTGCTGCCAAGAAGAAAAAAAATTATATCGCACTTTAAAACTCGGTTAGGTTTTTATTGTTTAGTTTTTTTTTTAGTTTTAATTTTTAATTTCTTTGAGAAGTCTACTTGTAACCTTCCTGGCCTCGCTGGCTCCGCGTCCTCTTCCGGAGAGATGGACTAGTTCCGCAAGATAGTTGCACAGCGCCAAGGGCTTAGCTAAAGACGCCGCCGACTCCCCTTCATCTCTTCGAGTGCCACAGAGACGCCGCATTTTTTTAAAAATCTTTTTTCTCTGTCTGTCTTCGCGACCCTGTGCGCCCGTTCGCGAAGATCCACCGCGGCTCTCTCTCTCTCTCTCTCTCTCTCTCTCTCTCTCTCTCTCTCTCTCTCTCTCTCTCTCTCTCTCTCTCTCTCTCTCTCTCTCTCTCTCTCTCTCTCTCTCTCTCCGGACAGGCCCATGATGAACAACGGTCGTGACGAAGACATGAAAACGGCGCAGTATTTACCTATCGCGCCTCCAACAACAACACTGCTCTTGTTGCTGATGTTTTTGTTGTTGCGATACTGTCGTCTTTGTCTAGCACACCGTCACGGGCCCCCGCGAATCACGAGTCGCTTGGCAACAGCCGGTGAAAAAAGTGCAGCATAATGCAACGCCAATTTGGCAAGACGGCCTTTACTGGAATCCAGAGGCGCGGGCGAGTTGCATTTGCGCATTTATTTGCAAGTCCTGGGGCACTTCCACTTGCAACACACTATTAGGACCTCTCTGGCTCTGGCTCAAGTTTCGGTGCCCATAGGACAAACCATAGCCGAGTGGTCGCTAACTGACTCAAGTCATGCCGCGCCACTGTCTTCGTCGCACGTCACTTGCGAAATTCACACTCACCACTGGTAAACACTGAGAGCCACAGGGAAAAAAAACTGGGTCTTCGGCGGGTATTGAACTAGAACCACACGGTTAGGGCGTGCCCACGTAATCCACTCGGCCATGGAGACTCACCCGGTTATGGTGGATGCTGAGGAAGGTGGCCACGCCGGCGCGCACGCGATTCCGCACGCCGCGCACCGTGCCCTTGGAGCTGCGGATGGTGGCGGGCACGGTGACGGGCTGGTCCAGGGTGTAGTCCCTGCAGCCGGCGAAGGTGTCTTCATCGTCGTGGCCGCCGGCACCGTCCTCGCGCTCGTTGAGGTGGAAGTCGTAGTAGTGGTCGGGGGGCGTGGCGACGCCGCTGCTGCCGCTGCTGGTGCACTGCCTGTCCTCGTAGGCCCGCTGGTCCACGACGGCGGCCTTGCGGATGGTCCGCACCACCACGGGCTCGTCGCCGTGGTCGCCGGCCTCGGACGCGGCGTCGGCCGCGGAGGACGCCGCGCTGTCCAGGGACGTGTCCGTGGACGCCCCCACGGCGAGGGACAGCTTGGCGACGTCGGGGAGGCGGACGGCGTTGGCGTCCAGCAGGAAGCAGGCCACCTTGTCCAGACTGTTGAGCGAGTCGCAGCTCATGGTGCTGCTGCCGCGGTCGCTGCGCTCGTCGTCGCTCTCGCCGTTGACGGTGACGCGCACGCACGACGCCGAGGTCCTCGTCTTCCTGGGCAGCGGCGGCGGCGTGGCGTGGCGCTCCGCCGCATCGTCGCTGCATGTGCCGCTGTCCACGGGGGACGCCTGGCCGCTGGTGGTGGAGGCCACACCGTTGTAGAACAGGAAGGCGGCGTCAGCGGACGGCGCCGACGACGCGTTCCTGGTCACCACCATGGCGGCGGGCGGCGGCGATGGCGCGTTCCTGGTCACCACCATGGCGGCGGGCGGCGCCGACGACGCGCCGCCAACGCTGATGCGAACACAGCCGTCGCCAGGCGGCGCCAACGCCGGCAGGGACTCCTCGGGCCGAATGCGGATGCTCACGACGTGCACGCGGTCCGCGGCGGTGTGCTGCTCGGCGTGCTGCTCGGCGTGCTGCGCGGCCTCGGCCGGCAGGGGCTGCGGGGGCCGCGGCGTCTCCTCCAGGCGGCGGACCACGTCCGGGCAGCGTCCGCTCTCCTGGAAGAGCTGCTTGAGTGTGGTGGTGGCGGCAGGGGACAGCTGCTGCAGCTGCTGCAGCTGCTGCAGCTGCGACCCGCACGACGACGTCTTCTTTCTCGTCTTCGGCGGCAGCGGAGGGGGGATGGACACGCTCATGGTCTCCATGTTTGGGGCGGCGGGCACCGGCCTACAGCGCGTCCAGCGTCGCTTCGTCTACCAGCGGCGCGTGTCGCCCACTGTGCTCGGGGCGGAGGCCGGGCCGGGGCGGAGGCCGGGCCGGGGCAGAGGCCTGGCCGGCGGCCGCTCAGCGGGGGCGCATGGGGCCTCTGCAAGCAGAGAAGCACACAGACCGTCGTTAAAAACAGACACCGAAAAAATTCAAAATGGTGTACTCTCCTTTTCCGAACTTGATCAAAACATAGTTTTCCCGCCACATTGCTTTGTGCTTCAAAGCACATTTTCAGGAAAAAGTGTTTTTTTTTTTGTTTTTTTTTTTTTTTGGTTAATGAGAGTATGGTGCGTTAGTGTGTGTGTGTGTGTGTGTGTGTGTGTGTGAGAGAGAGAGTGTGTGTGTGTGTGTGTGTGTGTGAGTGTGTGTGAGTGTGAGTGCGTGCGTGCGTGAGAGTGTGTGAGTGTGACCGTCCGATTGCCATGTCGTCGTCCGTTGCGATGAGACTGTGCGCATCCCTGGAAACCGGCCCGCGCGCTCTCTACTTGCACCGCCGCTCCAAATGGGGCGGCGGCCGACAGACACTGGCAGGCAGACAGACAGACAGACCGGCATGCAGGCGAGCAAACTTTGACAGTCCGAAGGTCATTCCAGGCTGCCGTGTCCGCGAGTCCCGTTGGAACTGGACGAATTCGTCTAAAACGACTTGAGGTAGTTTTAGCAGCGTGGAGAGTGCATGCACCGTCCGTCCGCGGCGCGGGATGGCGCTGATGGGAAGAGAAAAGGGAGAGAGAGAGAGAGAGAGAGAGAGAGAGAGAGAGAGAGAGAGAGAGAGAGAGAGAGAGAGAGAGAGAGAGAGAGAGAGAGAGAGAGAGAGAGAGAGAGAGAGAGAGAGAGAGAGAGAGAGAGAGAGAGAGAGAGAGAGAGGAGAAAAAAGGTTGGAAGCGCAAAAAACGGCGCAGCCGCCACATACGGGCTGCGCACAAAGTCGGCCGGCATCTCGGCACGGGGTGAATGTGTGTTTTGAGTGTTCTTGCCCGGGCGTTTCCTTCTCTCCATTTCCAGCGATGATGCCCGCTGTAATTATCGCGCCGGGTGCCTGAATGCCGACGCGATGCGAGGCAGCGCCAAGCGTACCGCTTTCGGACCGCTCTCCGACCGCTGGCACAGTTAGCCCACAAAGTGTCCGCGGGGACGTCAGGACGGGACCTGTTCTCAGAGTGGCGCGTTGGCGACGTGCGAGTGACAGACCGGCGGACGGTCGGACGGAAGTACGCGACAGACGGACAGACAGACAGACCGACGGACGGACGGACAGAAACTAGACGGCGGACAGACGATGAGGCGACCACGGGGGTCGATGCCACTCGCACCGTTCACTTGATCTAGACTTTCTACACAGTCAAAAACCAAAATTGCGACTCTGCCTGGTTGTCCGGCTGACGCTGACTGCCTGGCTGTCTGCCTGCCTGGGAACAATGCATCAACAATGTGTGCTTCATTAGCCAATGGCATTATTCCAATTACTCTGCCTCCTCCGCTGCAAGTGGCGGCTACGCCACTGGGGGCCGCGAGCCGGACCCTGTTAACCGGTTAATGATCGCAAAGAGAACCTAGTGCCTTGACAGGACCGTTTTTTTTCGCCACCTCCTGGGCGGATGCACACTTTGTATTTGTCAAGATGTTTCATTTTTCATCCCGGCCTTTAAAGGGCGAGGTCTTCGATCTTAAAAACCAAACGCCTGCCGCCGTCTCTTCATTCTTTAACAGGTTTTTTTTTCCCCGCGGTTCTTACGACTGGCTGATGGCTCTATTGTCCGGTAGTTAAGCAGCAGCTATGCAGTCGGGACAGCGACCCCGGCGGGAGACCGCCAAACACGGCTTTCCTCGTTTGCAGTTTCAGAGAGAGGGAGAGAGAGAGAGAGAGAGAGAGAGAGAGAGAGAGAGAGAGAGAGAGAGAGAGAGAGAGAGAGAGAGAGAGAGAGAGAGAGAGAGAGAGAGAGAGAGAGAGAGAGAGAGAGAGAGAGAGAGAGAGAGAGAGAGAGAGAGAGAGAGAGAGAGAGAGAGAGAGAGAGAGAGAGAGAGAGAGAGAGAGAGAGAGAGAGAGAGAGAGAGAGGCATCGGAAAAAAAAATTAAGCCTTGCAGTGAGCGAGCGAGAGGGGAGATGGGAAGGCGAGGCGGCGACAGAGAAAGTGATTATCAATGCGCTAGTGTCACACAAGACTGGAAAGCCAGAGACGAGAGCGGCGCCGCGATTGGCTGAGCCGCATGCAAGGCAACAAGTGCGCGATCAAAGCGGCAGACCGTCTCAAACGAGGAAAAAGTCGGTTTCCGCCGCGGAAACATGCCCGCGCGTCTCTTGCTCTCGGCGGACGGGCGCCGTGCCGGGTAGGCAACCAGACGGTGTGCGCGCGGCCCTGCGTCGCAGGCTTGCCTACCCTGCACTTGGCAGGGGCTCCGACCGCGATGCACCGGCGCACAGTGGGCCCGAAGACCGGGGTGGAGGCGGGCAAAATTCCGGCCTTTCATCTCGGGAGGTTGCCTTCAGAAAAGCTGGTATTCGAACCGACGAACCAGCCGTTCGTAAACCGCCACACCGAGCACCCAGAGCGCGGCTTGCAGAAACAAAGCGATCGGCCGGCATCGCTAGATCTGCGCCTTGCGGCTTTCGTTGCGATGGCAAATTGCAAAGCCGTCGCCAATTTCCCGCCACAGCCTTTAGCCAGCAGAGCAAGTAATGGCTGAGGTTTTCCTGCGCGCGGCATATTGTTATCCTTGGTCCTTCCCTCTCTCACGGCGGCGAGCCGTGACGCGTCGCTGCGATGGCGGGGGTCCTGGGCGAGGTCCTCGGCCGGGCGTCGTTCGGAAAGTCAGGAAGCATTACGCCAAAAGCGCGCCGCTTCACGCGTGGCTCAGCTCTGGGAGTCGAATTGGCTGCATTGACGGCAGTCGGGGACTTTCCCTGCCTGCGGAAGCCGATCCTAGCGCCACCCATCCGTCAGAAGCGGTCGCGGTAGCGCAATTACTAGCGTGATTGTTTCATAATCATCTACGGCACGGGTTCGACTCCCCTCAGTTCCATAGTCTTTTTCATTGTTTTAACAGTTTTATATTGTTCCGGGGTTATCATATTTTTTTTTCTCATGGTAGGTTCACCTGCTGCGTGGACTCCGCAAAGTTTCCAATGCAGCGGCGGACGGCCCTAATGGGCGATGGCGGGGTGGATACCGCGTAAGAACGCGGGGTGCGGCGTGCGCGAACAGATATCGGGTAAACAAGTTTCACAATGAAGCCGCCATACGAATCGCCCGGCGCAGCAGCAACAACAACAACAACAACAGTAAGCAACAAAACAACAGTTGACCAACGAGGGGAGAATGGCGGAGTCAACCGAACCGAACCGAACCCGCGTAGTTCTTGCTCCCTTCCGCCGATGCAAAATACGGTATGGGGAAAAAGCGGCGTGGAGAGGGGGGGGGGGGTTGCTGTGCGGTCACAGTGGGACGTAGGCAGGAGGGCCGGACTGAATTCTGACGCGGCGATTTCTCATCTCGTTCGGTGCGTAAGGGGTGGCGGCGCAAATACAGCGGGAAGTGCAGTAAAAAAAAATTGAAAGCATTTTTGTTTAATACTACACCCTGATGTGAGGTCTCAAACAATCGTGCGACATTTTTCACCCGCGGCGAGTCTGTTTCCGGTTCCCCGATTACAAGAGGGAGACTCATTCCATGCCGCGGGCTGGGACTCGGCTGGTTGGGGTTCATTCAATTACGTGTCGATTTCCAGCCGGAGGTAATCTAAAACTCTGCTAAAGCCACGCTAATGGAACGGCCGTGCTGCGGTCACTTCAAAGAGCGCGTCGCTCGAAGGGACAATAAGCCATGCATCGTCCTGTCTGTCTGTCTGTCCACGGATGACGTAACAGAGCTAACCTAACCTGATTTGATAAGGCTGCGCGCCGAGACGCTCCGCGACGTCGCGACTCATTTCCCTGCATTTATACGGTAATTGTTTGGGTGGCACTTTCTCCGCGTCGGTTGGCGCCGCGACGCGCCGCGAACTTCACAGTGTACCGGCTGAGCTGCGGTGGGGTCTGCCTATGTTCGCGCCAGAGCCATGCCACAGCCGGGCGGCGCTCCGAACAGCCCGCCGGAATCAATTACAGAGCGACAGAAAAAAAAATCATGACAAGAAAAATCAGAAAATTAAAAATCTTTAGTCGAAACGAAAAACACAGGCTGTCTTGTAGCGCTTTTTGTTTTAACAATTATTTCTTTGAGAAGTTTATTTTTACAAGTAATTTTACCTACGGCCACGCGTGATCGAGCATGCACTTCATGCACTTCATGCACTTCATAATGAAAACGCCAATCGAGGTGTTGTTTCTTTTTCTCCTCGGCGGGCGATTTTGCAGAAGATTGGCTCCAGCTTGCTCGGACGGCACCGACGGGCATCGGCAGGGCTGGGCTGGGCTAGGCGATCACTGTCTGGCCGACCACCGCGGCCGCGCCGTGTTATCGCCATACAGTGGGCCAGGCCAGGGTGGGGTTCGCCCTGATTGGCTCGAGACAAGGCGAGACAATCCCGCTGTCTTCGTCCAGCACGTGTGGTGGGATGGCCTTCCCCGGCCCGCCTGGCTGGGGTCTCAGTCCGGATAATAAAATCGCGTTGGGAACCGCAGTTTCTTGGCGGCTACATTCTCTTTTTCGTTCCCCACTTTCACTGCTGTCATCAGTTTCGCTGCCATTTTTTCGCAGAGCAAAATCCAGTGTGGCGGAATCCCGCGCTAAAAGGCCCCCGTCACCCTTGTGTCATCGCTAACCAGACTCATTATTTCCCCATGTTTTTTGTCCGCTTGTCCGATAGGGCGAAGCGACGGACACAATAAGCCCGCGTGGCGTGTCACTCTTACGTCACTGCGCCAGTGACTCAGTGACTCAGTCACTCGCTCGCTCTATCCGCGGAAGTGATTGTGTCCTCTAACGAAGCGACGCCGCCATACCCTTCAATTCACTCGAGCGAGCTCCCCCCGCCGGGACTCGAACCCGCGCCGGATTTAGCGGGTGACTGGCAGTTTGACCGACCAGGTCGGCGGAGGCCTGCTGACTCACTGCCTAGGCCCGCCACTCCAGCAACTAGAGCACCGCCTTGTTCTTTCCGCAGTTCATAGATTCACGGTGGCCTCATTTTTCGTCAAATTTGTTTTGGGTCACTTTCTGGGTCACTTGCTGTGGGAGCTGTGGAGCTGTGGTGGAGCAATCCATTGTTAAGGTTACACGTTTGGTTCGAGTCCCATTTAGGGGTCTATATCATCTGACCTACCTAAAGTAGACCGACAAAAATTAGATCGACCTATCTTTTACCTATATTAAATTTAAAACATTGACCGACCTTTACTGGGGGCGGCTCATTGTGAAGTAAAACAAAAAATCTACGGCAAAAAGGTTTGAATTCGATACTCCCATCGGGAGTCGCCCCGACCAGCTTCGATGAACAGGGGAACCGGCCTTCATCCGGAGATCGGAAAACCGCGATCTGCGGAGACCTGCAGACCTGCCGCGCTAGCTCGTGGATCGGAAAACCGCCTCGCCGTCTCGCCGGTCTTCCGGCCCACTGTGCGGGGGTG
The DNA here is from genome assembly GCA_030522485.1 of Stenchaetothrips biformis. Classification (NCBI taxonomy): domain Eukaryota; kingdom Metazoa; phylum Arthropoda; class Insecta; order Thysanoptera; family Thripidae; genus Stenchaetothrips; species Stenchaetothrips biformis. Next base: position 11,333,581 of record CM060103.1, on the reverse strand, counting down.
GCGCCGCGGTCCCCCCCCCCTACCCAGCTCGACGTCGCCGCCGTCGTGAGTGAAGTGACCGGGTCTGCCGCCCCCGCGCCCGTAATCGCGGCGATCTGCATTCCTCATGACGTGCCCACTGTGCGCGGCGCGCGGCGAGACAGGTGCGCGGCGCAAGGGGCTCCGAACGTAAAGTTACGCCACGACAGTTGGCAGGCAGGCAGTGTGAAGTGAAGATGTTACGTCCAGCAGGTCAAACGCCGCGGCGGAGTGAAAAAAAAAAGGGGGAAAAAAAACAAAACATGCTTTGGTTGGTTTAGCGAGGAGGATTCCGAGACCGGGCGCGACGCTGAGAAACCGCTACCACACACGTCTCTGCCGGCAAACGATGCCAAATTCGGTCCCACCCAGTCCATACCACCGTGGCGCGATGTCTCCGAGCTCGACCGCCGGCTGCATATCGCGGGTTCGATGCCACCCCCCAGCAAGATTGTGACTTCATTTTTAATTCGTACTGAACTTTCCTGCAGCTAACCGCAGATTAAAAATCCCACCTTCGAGATTTTTGTTGTTGTTTTCGTTTGATTGTTGACTATGGCTTTGCAATGACACTGCGACGAACGACAACTGCGAGCTGCTAGGGCCGTGGGTGAAACCTGAGCGCTGCAGCGGCGGCAGCGGGTGCTGCAGATGCAGGCAGGCTAGCCAACGCTGCGATCGCAACCAATGCTTCCTGCTGCTTTCACTGCGCAGAGCTACCAACCAACACGACGGTCCCCGCCGGGATATTGGCTGGGCCGCCGGCTCACCGCAAGAGGTGTTGCCCGGAGGTTGCCGACCCTGACGCGGGCTCCATGGCGCGCACGCGTTTGCGCCGGGCCGGGCTAGGGCGGGGCGGGGCGTTCCAGAGGCACGTTCGGGGCGTTCCGCGGCGTTCCGGGGCGTCCCCTGGCACGCTCCGGCATGTTCGGGGCGCCCTGACGCACGGCGGTGTTCTGTTCGCGGGCACGTCTGCCTGCGTCTATGCGTTGCCTGACGCCGACCTTCGGCTCGCCCTGGCCCACGGTGCACGGGAAGAAAGGCCTGGAAGCCGTGTCGGCGGGATAATGAACGACTTGGTAACACTGTTATCTCTGGCCATAACCTCGGGCCGCGGTGCGTGGCAACGCGGGGATTACACGCTCGCTTAATTCCGGCATGCCGGCGGCAGCCCCGGGTTCGAATACCACCTGCGCCAGATAAAGATTTTTGTTTTGTTTCGTTGGCATGCCTGAGCGAGTCCACACGGCGCGGCGGGGTTATGTGAGGTGGCCAGCCTGCGCGCTGCACTTCACTTTCCACGCGGTCTTCCAAGTCTTCCCCATTCTTCTCTGGAGCGGGCGGCGGGCGGCGGCGGTGCGCTGGGAGGACTGGCAGTGACTGGACGCCGGCGACTTGCCCGAGAAATGGGAAACGCCCGCGGGCAGTGCGCCTGCGCCCGGCCGTCGCGTTGCGTGCACAACACAATGTAGGCGGCGTGTAAGACAAGCGTTGTGCTTACAGAATGGGAAAAGGGCGAAGGGGAGGGTCTTTCGAGCTGCATCATCCCTTCTACGTGCCACCCGCACGCATCCGCTGGGTCTGGGATGGCTGTCACCTGGTGCGCCACACTACTCGTTCCCGAAGGCGGCGTCCGCAAGGAGCCACGGGGAGCCACCGCGTTCCCCCCGACCAGGCAAGTCTTCAAAGGGACCACTTTCTTTTCGGCGCTTCTCTTTATATTCATGTTTTTTTGAGCGGAAATCCGCGCTTTTTTCAAACCTGCACGCCAAAGTGACAAAGCAGCCTCTTATCGTGAAAGCGAATGACAAGGTGGGTCCACTCGGCCGGCCGGCGACGCCGGGACGACGACGCCGCATCGAGGCCGGGGCGCCAGTGTAGAACCGGCCACACTCCAAAAAAAAATTGCAGAAACATAAATCCTCGAAGAACAAACTTTGCTTGTTTTTCAGATTTTTTTAGTTTTAGGCAGACCGGCTCGCCGCCATACAGGCGTGCACTGCGTGGCTGCCTACCCCCGACTTGACGGGCGCCGAGCGGACCGCCTGTTCCGCTCCAGAAGCGAGCGGAGGCGAGACAAGAAATCCGAATAGGTGTTCCAAATTCACTCTCGCCTCGCATTAGCTGGGCCGTGCTCCCGAGTAGTCAGGCTGAGGTTGAACCGTTTCAGCTCTGGTGCGTCGTCGCAAGTTAAGATGACTGAAGGCAACACCCTTTCCGTGGGAAAAATGGTCCCGTCGCTACTCCACGCGTGAGGGGCTGTCAGAGACGACCCCACGCGCGCTGCGCAAGGGGTATAGACAGCGCCACCCCCAGCGCACAAATGGCCAGAGGACCGGTGGAGGCGGTCCAAATCCCAGATGGGTCTTAAGCTCCAGAGTCGCTAAACAGGACTTGAACCAAACGTGCGACCCCACCAATAGTTTCCTCGTTCACCGAGCAATCCATGGGTGGGGTCACACGCTCGGTTCGAGCCCTATTCAGCGACGCTGGGGCTCAAAACGCATCTAGAGTTTTGGCCGCGCCCGCACCGGTCCTCTGGCCCACTGTGTGTTGCGTCAGTTGCGTCACGCAGGGCCGATAGCGTAGTGCGTCCTTTTGTCGGACGTTCCGGGGCACTTCGGGCCGCGCGCCGAAAAGCAAAAGCATTTTCTCTCCAAAAGCCGCATCGTCACCGCCGGCCGGTAGCGGCTCGGCGACGACGCTGACCTGCCCCAGGTTCCCCCCCCCCCCCCCCCCCGCCCCTCTTGGACACGCTCTGGTGCCGCCCTGACCAGAGTGCTGACAATGACCACCGTCCGGATCACACCGCCTTCCCTTTCTCATTTAAAATCTTTTTCCACTTTTCTTGCAATTTTCAATAAATTTATCAAATTTTGTGGTTGGCCCTCGTTTGCAGTATCCTTGACTCTCGCGATCCCGATCGTGCGTGACCCTGCCAACGGATGGCTCTCCGAACGAGGACTCCATTGGTGTCTACTGGCGCCGGCCGGTCCTCTGGCCCACTGTGCGCGGTGCGAACTTGGAGATAAGGCGACCTGCGGCGCACCAGCGAGCGGCGTCTCCCCGGACTGGAGACGTCAACTTTCGATTTAGAGATTGACGCGGGGATGGGGCGGCGGCGCTCTGTCTCTGTCGCACTCGCGGGGCGTCGCGGGGCGTCGCGGGGGGCAGCGAGAGAGACAACATCGCGACGACGGAAGCAGCAGCAGCAGCTAGCCGCCGGCTGGGACTGAATCGCCCAGTGAGCCGGAGGCTGTGACGTCCGAACGCGACAACCAGCATTTTGTTCGATTCCGTTTTGTTTTGTTCGGTGATTCCGTTTAGAAATAAAGCCTGTCCTTAAACCTTCTTGAAATTTTTTTTTTTTTAAATTTCAATTGTTATTTTGAGTGTCATTTGCATGATATAGCCAAACGGGATAGAACTACCAAAGACACACGCTGCAGTGCGGTCAGCTGGTCTTCGCGTTCGAGCCATAAAGGAATGCCCGGTTTCGATTAATCGATTAATCGGCCTGGCGGGCAGGCCTTCCCTCGCAACTCACCTCGCGGGCCGCTCTGCGCTCGTCGTTGTAATCCAAGGTAATTGTCACACACTCACTCCGCGACGCGCCGCGACGCACCGGCTCGCGTTGGCCCAGATTGACAGCTGGATGCCCCTCTTGTCGTTCTTCTTTTCCCGATCCCTGCCGCGGCCGAGTCCGCGCTGGCGGTAACGGTTCGCGCGTCGGGTGGAGGGAGAGAAACGCCGGCGCGTCGCCGGACCGGTTCAGTCCGTTCCCCGTCCGTCGCCGTCGACAACTGAGAGGGGCCTCCGCGGAGCCGCCTCAAGACGCAACCTCAGCGCGCCCCGCCCCGCCCCGCCCCGCCCCGCCAGCGGAGCCCCCGCCACCGCGGCCGGCTCCCCTGCACCCCGGCTGCACCTCCGGGCGCTGCACCTGCGCGCCAACAGTCTCTCTCTCTCCCCATGAGTGCGACAGAGACGGAATCTGCTGCACCCACGGCCAGCACCACGGCCGGCACGCCGCGCGACCTGTGCACTCGTCACGGGCCATAACCCGCGTGCATTGGCCATTGGTGGTGAACCGGCGCGGCCGCGCTCGTCGAAGCGCCGATTCCCAAGTCGAGGAGTCCGCAACCTTCTACTACCGGCGTCGCAAATTTTTCCTTATTTTTACGTTTTGATTTATTTTTTAGGGGTTCCGACAGGAGCCCCTATTGCATTTGACCGAAATTTCTTTTTTTTATTCCACCGTCGTGACTTACGACATGTTCGTGACATGTCAGTGACATGTTCGTGACATGTCAGTGACATGTTCGTGACATGTCAGTCACATGTTCGTGACATGTCAGTGACGTGTTCATGACATGTCAGTGACATGTTCGTGACATGTCAGTGACATGTTCGTGACATGTCACAACGATATTATCGTTGACCTCAACGATACTATCGTTGACTTCAACGATACTATCGTTGACCTCAACGATACTTCCTGGTCATGACATACGACATGTCAGTCATACATACAAACATGTCAGTCACATGTTCGTAACATGTTCGTCACCACCGTTGTAGGGGTGGCCACCCCCTATCGCCATCTGCTCGCCCGGGAGGGGAAGTGTATTTCAAATGCCAATTTTATTTCTTCTCCGTTTTCCATTATTGTACAAAAAATTAAATTTTTTCAAAGTTGGCAATTGTTTCCTATCTACTGGTAAAAATTTATTTTCCTATGTTGGCAACAGGCATGGGCACGGTACTCCACAATCGGTACCGCAGTACTTTACCGGTACTACCGAAAAATATGGTACCGCGGTACTTTACCGGTACTACCGAAAACTATGGTACCGCGGTACTTTACCGGTACTACCGAAAACTATGGTACCGCGGTACTTTACCGGTACTATCGAAATTTTCGGTGCCGCGGTACTTTACAGGTACCTTCGAAAGTACCGACGGTACTTGACGTACCCACGGGTACCACGGGCTCCATGCGCTGCAAACCGCTGTACAGCGGCGCATCCAACAAAAGAACTTGGAGGGAAAAAAAAGAAGAAAAAATGGGGGCCCTTCTCCCACCTCCCCACACAGTAGGGAGGACCGCCTGCAACTTCGGTGGATCGGGGGAACCGGTGCATTCCAGGCGGCGACCCCAGGGGTTCTCATCTGATGTGGGCCGGGTGAAGGGCGGGGGTTGAGAGCCTTTGGTTTTCGCGGGGTGGTCAGTGGTACCCACAGTGGTACCCCCGCTGTCCGGCGCTCTCTACCGAACATGCAGTGTGAAGGGCCAGCTTCAAAGGACTTATCAACTCCAAACCGACGAATCAGAATGGACCCACTCGCGACCAATTGCGAGTGGCTGGAACGACCGGGGATCGAACCAGTGCCGAGGCCAATCCGCCGAAGCGGACTGCTTTTTAGACACCCAAGCATAGTGGACGACAAATGATCCAGACCACTACGCTATCACGACTGCACGTCTGCCGAGTGTCGGACGACGGGTTTGAGTCGTATTGGGATGAGGGAGGCAGTCGTAAAATGTATTGAAATGTTGGGATTCGATCCCCGGACCTTACTGTTCAAGTCCGACGCCTTAGCGATCTCAGCCACCACGGCTCATGGTAGATGCGGCGTCAGCCGGGCTCTAGACGCGGCAGGGATGGAGCCGCAGTGAGCGGGTCATTCGAAAAATGTTGAGAAAAAGTGGGACTCGATCCGTCGACCCCGGTACCGGGAACCGACGTCTATACCACCTGTACCACCTGGTACCGCGGTACTTTACTTTACTTTCCTGCCCATGCCTGGTTGGCAATAAAAAACTACTTTCGCAACTATTTTTTAAATTAGCGGAACACCACGCAATGCATGAGCATTGGAATTTTTTTAAATGAGTTTAGCAAGGTTTGACACTGGTTTAGTGAAAAGGTCAACGCAGAATTCAGATGTTTTTGCTCGAGTGTCAACCTTAAAATGTTGGATTTTAAATGAAGGAACGACTCAGCTCCTCTGTTTTCGGGCAGCCGGTTCCAATAGCGGGTTGTTGACAGTGCATCGGCGGGTCGAGGCCACGGCCAGGGCCGTTCTAGGCCACCCGAGGGTGGGGCGGGGCGGGGCGGGGCGGGGCGGGGCGGGGCGCAGAAGGAGTCCGGGCAGGACCACTCGGCCAGACTCCGCAGCCCCGAAGGTGGCCGCCCGGAGCCCGGGGCCCAGGACGGTCAATGCACACACGTCTGACCGGGTCCGACCGACCGACCGGCCCACTGTGCGGCCGTCGGCTGGCATCGGCATGCAGGCCGCGGACGGCGCACCGAACACACCTTCCTTACCTCGGCCACCTTCTAGACGAGGAGCGGGCGCGCGCCGTCGGCGGCGGCGGCATTGTCGCCCTGCTGCAGGCGCACGCGGATGTTGGCGCACACGAAGCCCAGCGCCTCGGTGACGGGCGCCAGGGTGGCGTGGGTGGCGGCGCGCACGAGGGTGTTGACGGCGCCGAGCGCCACGCGGCACGCGCGCAGGGTGGGCGACACGCACCAGATGTACTGCAACAGCCGCAAGTCAGACACCTCGCCGACGACGGTGCTCTCCGGCCATGGTGGTGCCTACCACGAACGCGATGACGGAGAACCCGGCGCCCAGGACGACGGCGATGGGCGGCCCCAGGACGCAGGACAGCGAGGCGTACACGATGTCGCGCGTGAGCCGGAACAGCCGCGCGGAGCCCCGCCAGGTGACGTCGGGCGAGCGAACGCCGTCGGGCTCCGCCACCACGTCCTCCCACAGGAGCTGGGTCCAAGACAGGTTGGCCAACTTGTCTCTGACGACCATGCGTTAAGGTGGAAAGCGTGCTTCACCTGCAGGTGCTGGTTGATCCTCGAGGGGTCTCGGTCCTCGTACTCCTCGACGGCCACTACTCCAGCGGGCGCCAACTCCTGCAACAGCGAGAGGCAGTTGGAGTGGCGCGCCAGTCCGCGACCAGGTCGCCGTCGCACCTTGGCGATGATGGGTCGTGGAGGCGGCACGCAGCAGGACAGCCCCGCGTCGTCGGCGTAGGGGTACTCGTAGCGCGCGTCGAGCAGGCGCGGGTCAGCCGCGCGGGGGTAGCGCTCCGTCGGCTCGGCCACGGACACGCGGTGCTGGCCGTGCTGGCCGTGCTGGCCGTGCTGGCGGGGGTGCGCGGCGGCGTCAGGGGCGGACCGCGGCGCCGAGGTTGTGCGCACCGCTCTGACGGCGTGCCCGTCCATGACGAGGACGCGGCCCGTCTCGAGGCCTCGGCGCCGTGGTCGTGGTGGCGGGGCAGTGCCTCAGCGGCGCCCACGCGGCGCCCCGCCCCGGCCATGACGCCGTGCTTTCCGCCACAATAGGAGACAGCGCTGCCCGGCATGACGCCCTCGGCCCCAACGAACGCCCCTCGGCTCGGCGCCCCCAGCCCCCGCACCCCGCACCGTGGAGGGGGCTGCCCGCCCCCTTGACCCCCTGCCACATTAAGGCACGCCTCTCAGGTGCTACGAGCGCCTTTAAGCAAGCGGTGCTCGCGGAGCGAAGCGAAGGCTCAATGTGAAAAGTCAGATTTTTCTCTGAGTGAAACACGGTACTGCTTGCGTTTGCCTGTCTTCCCTGCGTTTGATGCTTTCTTTGCGTTTCTCCCTGGGACGCGAACCCTCCTGGACCCTAGAGTCCCAGAGTCCCGGAAGAAGAGAGTGAATTTCTCATACTGCGCCACTGTCAACTAGCAGAAGCAGAAGCAGAAAGCTCGCGGGAGTGTTTTCGTTATCGATTATTCTTTTCTGCTTGCAATAGCCGAAATCACTTCGTCCATCCATTCTAAGGTAATGAGCATGATTATAACGATGTTGTGGATCAAAAATATTTTTTTCTCTTCCAGTTTTTATTGAACTTTCATGTGTTTATTTTTTGTGTAGGTTATGTTGTATGCTTGAGCTGTCATATAAACATTTTTCTTTTGATTTTCTGTAATTTGACATGAGCGTGAATTTAGAGCTTGGAAATGAGTAAAATCACGTAGCACGTTAGCTTGTCGTATGACTGTAGTCCACTGATCTTGCCCAGCCTGTTTTGCTTCATCATTTCAGATAATTACTCTCTGTTCACTGCATGATCGACTTTATTTTTAAATAATTTTGTGTTATCCTGAAGAGCATTTTCATCATGGGATCTGTCGTCAGCAGGACAATGGAGGATGGCATGTCGAAGAACCGTGAATTTGTCAAGGAATTGAACACAATTATGGTGGGTAACATCCTTCTGAAGTGAACTCTGGTCTTGAGGCAAAAAAAGACATGCCTAAACATTTTGTTTCATCCACATTTTCTTATTCTTTTTTAAGGTCGAGAGGCAGCTTCATTCTCAAAACCAAATGAGAGAACGCTTAATGGCGATGCAAATAGCACGGGCTCGTGAACTACTCAACTGGATAGCTGTCTTCTATACTGTCAGTGTGACTACCCTCTCCATGTCGTAAGTTTACCCAATCTCAACTAATGTACCTTATTTTGATCCAAAATATTTTTGAATTAAATATTTCAACTCTGTTCTAGGTATCGGAGGACGAGGAAACCTGGTTTCCTTATGCCAATCATTCCACTCTCCTTCATTCTTGCATACCAGGCAGATCTTTCTTATGGAACCAAACTTCATCGCATTAGAGGTAACTTTATCTTTGGCTTCTGGTAACAATGACTGTTTCTTAAATCATTCACCAAGTGTTCTTTTTTGTTCCAGCTGAAGCAGAGCACATAATGACGCATGAATCTGAAAATCTGTCCCTGCCATGTGGGGTTCCCACTGTGTCTGGCATTGATCTTGCTCGACAAGTTGAAAGTGAAAGGCAAAAGCTGCACCCTCACATGCCTGCTCTGTGAAACTGTAATCTTTCACAAAGAAATGTGCACTTGTTTTTGTGACTTAATAATATTGCAGTCACTTTCTTCTCTGAAGATCCCAATGGTTTGAACCGAAACTTTATTCATTTTATAATGTGATCCTGTTAAAATCATTTTATGTACTTGAAGAAAAATTGACAAATAGTCATTCAATTTTTAAAGATATTACTTTTGTTTCTTAAGTGGCATTGGCATATTGTCATATGATCCCTTAGTGTGACAATACTTTTTACATAGGCTTGGCCCTTGCTACATTAAAAGTTGATATATTATGTAAATCTTTGTTACCAATATTTTGGCTCTATGTTAATGTAACTTTTAGTGATCTTTTTGTGATTTTTTTTTCTGTTTCAAGCTTACTTTTTGTGATATCTGTGTGAATATTCTCAAGTTCTTGCCATTTATTTGTATGTGGATCTTGTGATTTCCTAGTATTATTGTGCTGTTTGTTTTCGTTTTTCTTTGTATTTTTTGATGAAGTGCATTATCTGGATATAATCTGTTTGATCATTCATTCAAATATTAAAGCAAATCCATGGAACAAGAAGCAAATTCTTTTATTCTAGAACCCTTCTGCAAGGTAGCCGTGGCGTGAGGCTTGCGGCTCAAACCACCTGGCGGAGGGGGGTCCTCCACGCTAGCCTCGCGCGGTCTTTGCCCTAGTTCCCTCTCAACCAATCAGAAGGTCGGAATCGCCACCGGCATGCGCATCTCTCACTCAGAGGATCTCTAGGCAGTGACAGCGGCGTGCGAAAGAAGAGGTAGAAAGGAAGAAGAAGAATCTATACGAACATGGCGGCAGGTGCCTGATTGGCTCTAGCAGCCGACGGCGCGTAAAGAAACTTCTTCTTCCTTTCAGTCAGCTTCTTCTTTCGGACGCGATTTCACTGCCTGCTGTGAGAATCTGCTGAACTGACGAAAATATGCTTCTGCTGTGCTGTGAATCACACGAAAACATTTAGTCGCGTATTTTGTGGATTATGTCATAATGTATTGATTTTTTTGGCATTTGTTCGTACGAAATCAGCACGAAGTGTCACGATGTTAAGCTGTCATGCTGGTTTATTCATGAAATGAGTAAGATATTATTAATGCAAAGCTGTCAAAGCAATGCTGTGAAGTTGAGAAGTGCTTGAGTAGTTAAGCAAAACAGTAATTGCTCTATTAAAGAACAATGTTTTCATTTCTATTCAAAAGCTAATCTCGGGTTGTTTTTTAACTCCATGTGAACTTGCTCGCATGATGGAATTAACGCTTAAATCAGGTTATTTGTTTGACACAATCTGACATCTGGTTACTGTGTCTTCAGTTGCTCTAGTTTCTTTTGGGGGTCCTTTCTCGTGTATAAAGTTGAGCCTTACTCAAAGTTACCAGTATATTTTAATTATTCCTTTTTGCTCTGGTTTTATTTTTAGGTTAGTTGGAGACTTTACTTCTCTACTCTGCTATTGATTGATGTAAGTATTGAATTTACAGAATGGTTTTGTGTTCATTTACTTTATAATAGAAATGAAAACTTGCAGAATAACATCAACTGTCACAATGAGTTACCGTGACGAAGATGATCCTTTTGAGGAGGATATTGTATTTGATCAGGCGGGCCTTCTCAGTACATCTCGTAAATCTTCGAAGTCAGCAATTCGGAGAGTGTCCAGTGGAAAATGTGCCATGTTTTCTAAAACCCTTGGCCTCTGTGGAGCATTTTTGGGATTGGTAAGTGTCAAAGTTTTAGCTGATGGTGACGGTTTATTTTTTCTTGATATTTATCTAATCTTGTAACTGTATTTATTTCAGGGTTTGACTTTTGCAATACCAGGACCCCTCTCCCCTGTACCCCCTGCTGAGCTAAGTCGTGACAAAAGTTTAATGACATACGAAGTAATGTATAGGTGCCAAGGCTTTATGATTGGAGCAATGTTTGGTATGCAATGTCCTCGCATTACTCTTCTAACTGAAAATCTCTGTCTCTTTTCTTGTTGAATTTATGAATTAATTAATTTGTTTTAGGTGCTAGACTACTAGACAGATTCAATCGATTGTTCCTGGTTTTCCTTGCCTTGCTTGTTACTGCACTGCTAGTGACTATTATCCCATGGTGTGGTAATGTGTGGTTACTAAGGACTGACATGTTCCTTCTCGGAGTATCTTTGGGCTTTTTGAGCACAGGTATTTCCAAATTTTGTGGTTTACTTTGGCACTTTCTATACCTGTGAATGCTTTGTGTTGTTTTTAACATGTCTTTTTTTTCTCAACTGTTTCAGGTGGCAATGTTCTCTGTCTAGATTTGTGGGGCAGAAATAGTGGTCCTTTTATGCAGGCCTTGCATTTCAGTTTTAGCCTGGGAGTCTTTCTGGCTCCTTTCCTTTCCCAGCCGTTGATGACTCCGGTGAATTATGCCCTTGTTTCACCTACTACCACACCAGCTAGTATGTTCCCTCTTCATAGGTAAGTTTATACGTCTCAATTATTTTTTTTATTTTTTTAAAGAAAGCTGCCTTTTATGTGAACCCTTTTTTTTTTTTTTCAGATTGCCTCGTGATTTGGGAAGTGTTTTATCTAATGCTTCCGCATTAGTTGGAACGGGTACTCCCTCGCTTCATCTCTCATCTTCAGCGTACCACGATTTGGCTTTCAACAAGTCTAGGGTAGATGTCAGTAACACACCAACAACTTCTACCCCTTTCTCGACTTCAACCACTAAAAAGAGTGTGCAAGAACTAAGCGGCCTGTTGCTCATGGCCGCTGCCTCAGGCAGTGCTGTAAACTCCTCGAAGGCCAAAGTTTCGGATCCTCAGTCAGTAAATGCCTCTCTGCCAAAGGACCAATCGTCAAAGGCCTCCACCCCATCGCCTGTATCCATACCTATTCCAGCTATAGCCTCAGAGACTGTTAGCTCTCCCAAAGTTGTTGTCTCTACAACAACACATAGATCTCCAAGGCCCAAGCCAGTGCTGACCAACTCGGAAAAACTGAAGGACAATAAATGGGAGAACGAAAAGTTCCGTAAACCACCTCCAGAAGACTTGGTGCCTGTATCTACTACTATGAAGCCGATGGTCAGAGCAGAAAATAAAACAACTACCGCCAGAAATGTGTCCACCAGCACGACCCCAGTACCAATCCCCAATGGAAGAAATGCGACAGTTAAACCAAACGGTATCACAAACATCACATCATCATTCAACTCTTCGAAGTTGGCTGTGATTTTGAATGGGAGCAGTGGTTCTAATCTATCTGCAATTCCTTCTCCTGCTCCAAGCCAAGTTCCTCTTGTGAAAGAAAGTTCATCAGCATCATCAATCTCAAGCGTTTTACCCACAAGCAGTGTTCCTTTGAAGATCAACCCTAGCCTTGTGGGTAATAATTCTAAAGCTTTTCTAAGGATTGTGCCCGGTACTGTACCTGCTGAGAGGAATGAGACCCTTCATATTAGTGATGTAGGTACAGTACCAATGTCTCCTCTATTGCATCACAAGAGCGACTCTGATGTAATACCATCAAAAGGCTCTGAGGCTAAGGAAACTGCAGCAAATCACACTACACCTGCTCCGATTACGCTTGAAGCAATACTGTCTGCAAGTGCTACAAAAGGAGGAGAAGCCTCAAACCATTCTGTTGTTAGCAAAGTCCTAAAAGATGGACCAGCAGAAAAATCTAGCAGCAAAGACAGTTCTAAAAGCAATTTAAGCAGTGGTTCTTCAGGTTCCGTCAGCTCTGCTTCATCTCCTGGGAAGGAGAAAGATTCCAGCAGCCACTCTTCCGCTGAGGTTTCTCTTCCCGTAATCGAGAAACCCCAGGCTGTGAATGAGTCTCATTTTATTGGAAAGAGTATTTCCTTAGATGAACAAGATTCCAACCAAAATGGTCCTGCAAGTTCTTTCACTCAACAACCGCAAGCCCGAATGTCCACTCCACAGCCTCAAAAGAATTTGAAACCTGGTGAACGGGAAAAAACTTCAACTGTCAACCAGAAATCTTTTGGAGGAGGACATGTTAAGGCTATGATGGAGGCTAAGCCTTGGCAGTCGACCACAGATTCTACCAGTGCGCATCATTACAAAAGCACCAAGGCACCAGAAAAATTGCCTGATGCCAAAATCAAAGTTACCTCCACCTCAGCTCCAATCACTCCATCTATAGTCAAGAATATCCCTGCAGTAGTTGAAGCCGTCAGTCATTCCGAGGCTCCTGCAGGTCCTAAGCACATTCACCACAGTAAACCAGCCTCCACAGTGGTTAATGACACAGCAGAAGTTACTCACACTGTCATTGATGATGTTGCTAATCGTTTGGAGAAATACGGCTTAAGTCGTATGGAACTCATGTACCTCACTGTGGGCATGGTACTTCTAGCCACCTCTTTCCTGTTTCTTGGCTTCTTATGCTTCAACCCAAGGGATCCAAAGTCTAAAACGGATGAAGAGGACATGAATGCCCATGTTGGTCGTGTTGGTCATCGAAGTCGCCTTAGCGCTGGGCCATCCACTATTGCTCCCTCACGGTGGCTCAGACACACACTCATTGGATTGATGATGGTTTTGTTAATGATAACATCAGGTGTTCAGGCTATGTATGGACAACTGCTCTTAGTATATGCTCTGCAAGCTCCTCTGCAGCTTTCTCAGGTAAACAACTTCATTTGACTTAATTAAATTGACATTACTGTATGTTTCATGGAATTCTGACTTTATGTTTTTGTGTCTCTCAAAGTCAACAGGTTCTGCTCTGACAGCTACTTTCTGGGGTGCCCTGACTAGCACACGCTTTGCTTGCATCCTACTTGCAAGTGCATTGTCTCCAACAGCGATGCTGGTCCTCAGTGTTGCTATTTGCTCATGTGCAACTTGGCTTCTATCTGCTTTTGCCTCTTCGTCAGAGGTTGCTTTGTGGATTGGATCTGTCATGGTCAGCGTTGGTACAGCATCAGTTATCCCGTCAGGTAAAATACAATGGCTTGATAAAATAAAAATTTGTTACCCCAGAATAATTTTGAAAAGCATTATTTATTGTTTGGCAGGGATGCTCTGGATGCAGAGGCATGTACTGATAACACACAGAGTGGCAGCAATGCTGGTTATGGGACCAGCCATGGGTGAAATGTTTTTTCCCACTCTGGCATACAAGATGATGGTGTCGCTGGGACCTGCAAGTCTGGTCCACTTGCCTGCGCTGCTCAGCCTATTTGCAATCGCAGTGTGGGCTGCAGAATGGCGGCTTGCCAGGTATCCTCGTCAACCCTTGTGCTCCCATGGAGATGAGTCGTCAGGCTACCAACTTGCCAACCAACATGATGAAGACGATCTTCTTGACCTAACGATGTCTCCAATTGTTAATGGCACCACAGCCATTCTGAGAAGTCATTCTCGGTCAAATGCAAGCGGCCTTGGAATTCATCGTATGAGTGCATAGCATCAAGCCATCTACATGTAATGTAGAGTGAACACGGAGTATTTTCAATGGACACTCAACGAGTGCAATTTGAATGGAAATCTCACTCACTTACATGCAGATAATTGTTGTCAAAATGGAAGTGCATAATAGATTTACGCTGGTGGAAATGTTACCTGATGAGGCGATGAGTTGTGCTATTTTAGGAGAGAGTATGACTGCTGTTTCAAATGTTTTGTGTGAAACTGAATTTGTGAAACCGCCCTGCTTAAGATTGCTTCAGTACTTCGATTCCTCTTCTACCCTCTTTTCTATGTACTTACGTATTAGTTATTTTCAAGACTTAGTTTTGGTGACTTTGAACTCCTTAATTGTTCAAGGAGCAATCAAATGAGAAACGCTTACATCTTAACATTATGTTAACACATTTCAATTCTGTCATCTGTTTTTATCAACTGGTCAGGTAGAGATTGTTTTACTTAGTTCATTATACAATATATTCACAGCTATTGGATTGGAATGAGATTTAGTGTTGTGTTTGTGTGTGTTTGTATATTTGCTCAGTTTGTTAGTTTACAAATTGAAAGTTTCATAAAGTGTGTTCCCTACCACATGTCACATCATCAAGGACCACTAAATTTTATTCCAATCATGTATTGCCAATTTTTAAAGTTACTGTATTATTTTTTAATTTTTCTTTTGTCGAATCAAAACTACAGTTCACAGGCACCATATGTTGAATTTAGGAAAATTGAGGCCTGAACCCATTCTAAACATTTTTATGACCATTTATCTGTCTTGGCTCTGGCCTCAACATCATCAGTGTCAGTGTCTCGTGCCATTCTCAATTTCCCTAAAGTCTTCCATGTCTGTGGATCAATTGGTGGTAGCAAATTAATTTAAATGCTCAACTTGCAGATCACCTCTGAATTCTTGCTCTCTTCCCTCAAGGCTAGCAACTCCAGTCCTTTCTAATTTTGATAAGAATTAACTTTCTCTTTCCTTTTCTGTAACTATTGGATTTTCTCCATGTCTCTGAAGTTGTGTTTCTCTCAAAGAAATATCTTTCCTCTTTTTACTGCATAGAATTTACTTCCTGAATTTTATTGACATAAGTAGATTTATGTGCCCTTAGTAGACCACATAGTCCACTTGGTCTACTTTTAGCCTTGCTTGTTGCAGTCCGTACTTAAAATCTAAATTATCATATTGTGATGTTTGTAATTTGACTCGAAAGACCTTATTTTCTTCTTTCTTTTTCTATAGAAATGCTCTTAAAAAATTGTGCATATCTCTCAGCCTCTGAGTCCGAGGAGGTTTTGTGCAGTAGTAAATATTTGGAAACTTTATCACTTATCATTAAATTATCGTATAGGGTGTACTTGAAATTATGTTGTGAGTCTAACTTATGAGAATGAGGAAATCAAAATCAACTTTGTGATGTATTTTACCTCTGATGTGATCATATGAAGTATCTTGGCCTGTTGGGAGTTTTATTTTTATACATTTATTTCAGATTTAGGACTGTGTTTTTTTTCTTTCCTTGAGCTCTAAGGTTCCTATGAATTCTTATTAATTTATAGCATTATACAAAGTTATTGTGATTTTCTGTTGTTTTTTTTTTAAGTTTTCTATTTGTGTTTGTTGGACGAACAGTTTTTCTTGATGTTGTATTGCAGACATTAGATTTGTTTATGCTAGTCAAACGGAATGAATGATAAGGATTGAACTGAATATTAGAAATCTCTCCTTTGTCCATGATGGGATTATAATGTCTCATCAAACACACATTCATTTTATAAAGACTTGAGTTGTGATCAAAAACTTGTGTTTTCCCTTTTTATGTTGGATTCTATTCTTTTTCAATCTGAGAGAAAAAACTTTCTCCTTTGCCATTACAGAATATGAAAAATGATTTTATACAGTATTTCTGTCGGTCGATCATTATGTGAAATAAAAACTCTGGTCAGGAGCAAACCCTTATACGCTCGTGTCCTCATTCAGGGTGAACCCTAAACCTCACTGTCTTGGCTTCAAGTTGTGCAGGACGCGCCAGGCGGCAGGCGCTACGAGCAGCGAATGCTCTGTCCGAGGTGGGTCTGGCTGACGGGGTCCTGGATCAACTCGTACACGGACGCCCTGCCCTCGCTGTGGCCGACGCCGATGTCGTCGTACAGGTTCTCGGCCTCCACGGCCTTCTCCGCCGCCACGTTGCAGTAGTGCGGGGTCTGGGGCCGCGCCGCCACGTCGTCGTAGAGGGGGCGGGCCAGGAGGTCAGCGTCGTCCTGGAGCCGCTCCGGGGACGCCCTGGCGGATGCTGTGGACGCGAGGTTGGCGTAGCTTGGGCCGTCGGCGTAGTCCACGCCGTTGGCGTAGCTCGGCGCGTCTTTCTCCGGCGGCGCGATGTCGTGGTAGATCTCCTCGCCGCCGGACACCATGGACTCGTACTCCTGCTGCTGGCCCTGCGGCAGACCCGGCGTTACACAGTGGGCCAGAAGACCGGCGCGGCCGGCTAAAACTCTAGGGGCAGCACTCACATCGTCGGGGCCTGGAGGCGGCGTCAGGGGCGGCGCTGGGGGCTGGTCTGCGAGGCCGGGGAGCTGCGACGCCGCTGAGCAGTCCGTCGCCTCGGCGGAGCCGGCCCGGGACTGTGACCGCGACCGCGAACCGGAGTGGAGCTTGGCGTCGTCGGCGCCCAAGGCCGCGGCCACGCTACTGGCGGTGAGGGACTCGTCGGCGCGAGAGATCGGCGTCGACGGAGAGGCTGGCGACGGCCCGGCAGCGTCCTGCGAGGCGCGGCGCAACGCGTCGACCCAGGACTGCGCCTCGTCGTCGTCGGACACCCACAGCTACAAGCAGACCACGCTTGTGAAAAATGGAGGTCGCGCCGGGTTTCGAACCCGGGTCCACAGACGACGTCGTGACTTACCTCGTGCGTCTTCCTGCCCGGGCAGCACAGCTCGAAGGCGGGGCCCTGGCGGCGGCGGGCGCAGTACACGGCGCAGCAGGGGTCGCAGCAGGGGGCCGCGCCGCCCCCGCCGCCCCCGGGGGCCACGAGGGGCAGCACGAGGCGGGGGCGGGAGGAGCGCGGCCCCGCGAACACCAGCAGGCGGGCGGGGGCGGGCAGCAGGGCGGCCCAGCCGCGGCGTCCGACACGGAACCAGCGTCCCGGACCGCCGCGGTGCACCACGCCGCTCCGCACCGCCAGCTCCTTGGCCGCCGCCGCGCTCACCGCGTAGTCGGGGCTCAGGTCGGGCCGCGGGCAGGACGGCGCCTGCAGCAGACAGCCACCGTCACGACCAGCATCACGGAGAGGGCGCCAGCGGCGCAGCGCGGCAGCGCGGCTCACCCCTCTAGGCGGCCAGTCGTCGAGGCTGCCGTCCTGGCACTCGGAGCAGTCCGCCGAGGTGTCCAGGTCGCCGACGTCCCCGGAAGTCCAGAGCCACTTGTCGGCGGAGTCCGTGTCGTCGACGGCGACCTGGGACTCAGGGCGCGCGGCGGGCGGCGGCGGGCTGCTGTCTGCTGCAACACAACGGTCATGACGGCCCGGCGGCGCGAGCTTCGAGGACGAGGACCCCGTCATCCTCACCGAGCGCGCGCGGCGGCCTCTGGAGCGTGCCCTTCATGTCCATGTAGGCGGGCCGGAAGGCCGTGTCCGCCTGCTGCAGCCGCGCCACCAGGCCACGCAGCTGTGTCTCGCCCAGCTGGGGCAGCTCCAGGCGCAGCAGCTGCTGCATGAAGACCAGGACATCTGCAGCAGAGAGAAAGCGACCATCTTGTTCACGTCGGAGCGACAAAGCGGAGCGGTCTTCACACGCGCACCGCCTTCGCTACACACGACCTTTCCTTTCGCACGAGCCACGCAGTACTGCCGGTACAAAGCTTTAACAATAAAACAAAATTTTAAAAAATCTAAAAAAAAAAAATAAAAAAAAAAAATAAAAAAAAAAAAATTGTTGTTGTTAAAACTCTCTAAAAAAAATTTTTAAAAAAAATCCACTGCAAAGTGCAAGAATTCAGAAAATTTCATAGAAGACTAGAAGCGGTACTTCGAAATTTGAGTGACAGGCTGTGCGCGGTTTGGCTCCCGTTCGCAGCGTTGGCCGGCGCCGCGTGTGGTGGGCTCGTTGCCACCATCTGCATCGCGGCCTGCATCGGGCGGCGTGACTGCGTGACTGCGTGCGAGGCGTGAGAGCACGCGTGGCGTGGCGTGCGCGGCGGAGCGCGGCACACCGCGACGGGAATAGCTGAAAGACGCACTATTGAGGGAGCGCGCTTCCCGCGCCTCGCCGCCGCTCATCGGCTTGCTTGGCAGGTCTGTTGTGGCGGGGCGCCGCCATCTCTGCACACCGACGTTGGCTTCCTCCTCGAGCACACGAACCAGAGTTTGAGCGAGCTGGTGTGTGTGTGTGTGTGTGTTTTCTTAGCCGCGTGTTGCGTTGTCCGTGTGTACTCTCAAGTTTTCGCGGTTTGCAATGTTTGGCCACGCGCAGCCCAGCTGACGAGGTCCAGCACCGCCTTGTATCGTCTCTCTCTCTCTCTCGCTCTCTCTCTCTCTCTCTCTCTCTCTCTCTCTCTCTCTCTCTCTCTCTCTCTCTCTCTCTCTCTCTCTCTCTCTCTCTCTCTCTCTCTCTCTCTCTCTCTCGCACACACACGGGGCGCCAAACGACAAACGCATGAGTGCGAGGGAGACAAAGCGATGTACTTTCAGTGTGGCCCGCCGGGGAAGTCCCCAGTGCCAGCAGTGATGCGTACAGTGTATGTTCAGTGGGCTCGCGACCAGGTCGCGACACGCGTGACTGCACATAACCGACGCCGGTCTCCGAAAATCGCTGCGCTCCGCACTGTGAGGCCTTGCGAAAACACCGCGAGTAGGCACGCTGCTGAGCGAACTGTTTGCGGTAAGGCCGGGTTCGAATCCCGGCAAACCGGAAGTATTTTCCAGAGTGGTCTGGCGACCCGCACCCAAGCCCACGCTGACCCGAACAGCCACCGACCGGACGATGTGTGCCTGGGGATGTCACCTTGGGCGCCGCGACCCGCTGCCGCGTTGTTGTTGTTGTTTGTTTTGGAAAGGCAAGCAGAATGCAGCCGGGAAACCGAACGACGTTCACATTTTTTCGTCCACAGGGCTGGCCGGACACGAACACTGGATCAAACAAACTCGCCTATCGGAAGTCGCTTTATCCGACAACATTACATCTCCACCGGCGAGAAATAAGGCACGCGCTGCGCGATAAAGCAGGTGGTAAACAATCAAATGCCGCAATCGGAGAATCCGAAACGCGCGCGCGTTCTTTGAACTCAAAACAGCAACACCACTTGGCGTGCTGCCAGGGCTTTGTTGTTGTTGCTGTTGGACGCACGCTCGTGCGTAATTAAAGAGCGACACCTGCCGGCCGGGCTTTGAACCCCGGGCCGTTGTTCCCGCCAATCGGAGAGCACGCTGCCGCGGCCACGACGTGACAGTCGTGGGTTCGAGTCGCCGCACGGCCGGCTTTCTTTTTCGCGCTTAATTTTTCTTTTACGTTCCGCAATGAGTCACTGCCGGCGAGGCGGCGAGACGGCAAGCAGAGTCCGGAACAGTGGTGCTGTCTCTCTCGCACGCATGGATTTGGACCGCCTCCACCGCGCCTCTGGCCCACTGTGCGCTGTTCGGACGCGGCTTGCAGACGGCCGTTTAGAGACGCAGACCATAAAGCCCTACGGACGGAAGGGGCGGGGTTCGGCAACGAGTGCCTCGCAGGCCCCGCGTGGCACGTCACAGTCACTTTGTCAATGACGTCACGTCACCTGGGTTACGCGCACAGAGCCTCTTTGGTTCGGAAAGCACTTTCGCACTCGTCGTTCTGTCATTGACTTAGTGATTGTGTCTCTGTACAGCTCGAGGAGATAAGACAATTTTTTTTTTTTTTTTTTTTTTTGGGAGTGCTTTGGAGGACATACTGGGTAACCGCCGACCCGGGTTCGAATCCCGGCTCATGACAACCCTTTTTCTCGCTCGAGCAAAGCGGTGTTCAGCCCCTGTCTTCATACATCGCGAAACACACACGCCGGCGAGTAGATGCTCACCGTGAAGCAGGGCCTCCACCTCCGTCGCCATCCTGGTGTCACCGGGACTGGGGCTGCCGACGGGGGTCTCGTCGTGGACGCGTCGCTGCTGCTCGCGGCGCACCCGCACCGTCTGACTGCGTCTGGCTGACTGATGGGGTCGACCAGCACCAGCAGCGTGGCCAGCAAACCCGTTGCCTGCCGCTGTTGTTGTGGCTGCGGGGGGAGGGGGAGGGAGGGGGCTCCTCGGCGGGGGGGCGCGGCGAGGACGGGGGCTCACACACGCGGTGCGGGGGCCTCGCGCACTGGTACACCGTGCTACCGGGGGCTGGACGAACACCGCGAAGGCCGAGAAACTGCCCCCCGGTGACTCCAATGACATGCAACACATAGTGCAATGCTCGCAGAGCGCGGAAAACGAGAAGGTCTGCATCTAGAGCTCCCTGGATATCATTCGTTTGTCAATTTGTATTGACACTACGTACTGTAATTCGACAAGTAAAGTGAAGCCCCCCCCCCCCAAAAAAAAAAAAATAATAAAAAAAATAATAAAACAACTTAAAACATTTAGAATATGATACGTTATGAAACCTCACAAATCTTACGGCAGCCCAATATTTCCACCAGTTAAAAATTATTCTAGAAAATGCAAAATGCGGTAGATTGTAACATTCCATTTCAAATGTATTTGAAATGTATTGCCGTTTCCTGTTTTGTTGTTGCTTTTTTTCACGTTCTCGGTTTGTGTAGTTTGAAGATCAAGTGGAGGATGAAGCACCAGAAGATCTCGTTCTTCTCGTTGCGCATCTCCAGCCGGTTCTTGTAGAGGTGGTTCCGGGGGAAGGGCAGGAGGTTCAGCAGGTTCTTGTCGATGGTCCAGTTCTTGTTGACGTAGTACCCCTGAAAAACCAGCCCTCCGATCAATAAGGATCAGAGAATTGGTGGGGAGTTAGGTGCACAGTGGGCCAGAAGACCGGCGGAGGTGGCCAAACCTCTAGACGCGTCTCTACACCGTCTCCACCGGTCTTCGGGCCCACTGTGTTTTGGGGACGGTGTGCAGACTCACGGCGGCGATGGGGCACAGGAAGGGGGGCCTGATGTTGGAGAAGGCGGGCGACCACACGGCGTGCTTGGCAGCGACGAAGGAGCAGCCGTCCATGGGCGAGTCCCAGGTCATGAAGTGCTCGCACTCGGAGCCGTCCTCATGGCAGGACGTGATGATCTGTCGCAGCTGCGGCCACAGAAAAATACCGGACCGGTTTGGAGCTCCAGAGTCGCTAAATGGGACTCGAACCGAACGTGTGACCCCACCAATGGATTGCTCTCCGAACGAGGAATCCATTGGTGGGGTCACACGGTCCTCTGGCCTGCGGTGACCTTACCTGGGAGATGGTCTGCGCGGGGTGCACGACGGTGAAGGCGGTGTCCGCGAACACGTCGCCGTCCCGCATGTAGCGCAGCTCGTAGGTGCCGTTCATCTCGAAGGTCTCGGGGCAGTGCTCCATCTCCACCCACTGGAAGACGAGCCTGCTGCCCAGCGGCACGCCGGGCTTCTTCTGCAAACGCGTCACAGTTTATGAAATAACCAATCTCGAGGCCACTTCGCCGGTGGAATACCCACCCACCCTTGCGGCGGCCAGGGCGGCCAGTGCCAGCAGGATGAGGGCCTTCGCGGCGGCGGGCATGTCGAGGCGGACTGAGGATCCAGTGCGGCCGCTGCGTCCAGGGCCGGCCCCCGACTGGAACTGACATCTTGTCAGGGAGGACGCGTCGCTGACAGGCTCATGACAGCGCACGCAGCGGACTATCTGTCACGCTCATGCGGAGTTTATTGAGGGAAAGGCTCACAGACTACCTAAAATGTCATGCAACACTGCCACCGCGAGCGAGCGCGGTGCACCTGTCAGCGCGCGCGCGGATACTCCCCGTCTCGCAGCGCGGCGTAGCGCCGACGCTCGGAGTAGCGCCGCTCCTACCCCGCGGGCTGGGGCGCGGCGCGCTCTGGTGGCCGCGTCCGGAGACGACGCAGCCGCCGGGTGGTGCGGACGTGCAGTGCACGCGGTCAAATCCTCGAGTCGGTGCGTCGAGCCGACAGGCAAAAACAACGGCAAATGTACAACAAATTTTGAAAAAAAAAAAAAAAATTAAAAAAAATGTTTGGATTGTTGGTAAGCCAAAAATACTCAACCCCGACCAGGTCAGTATTTTCATCAACCTAAGACGCTGAAAAAAGAAAAGAAAAAAAAAGTGGATTTGCAAGATTTTTCTTGAAAATCGCCTTAACTGGGGTTTTCAAAAAATAAATAAAAATGCAGGAAAAGCGAAATTTGCAGGCGATGAACGTGGCCGGAACGCGGAGCGCCGCGAGGAGGCCAAGAAGTGGCCGTAATAAGCAAACAGCGGGGACGGAGCGCGGCAACGCGGCAGGGAAGTCCCGGAGAATGCGGAGAATAAATACGGCGGGGCGGCAGCGGCCACCTCGGCGGCAAGGCCGAGCAGCCAGCCACCCCGCCACTGGCACTGGAGGGTGGCGGACTCACCGCGGTGGAAACTTAAACTGTCGAAGTTAGGCAATATTTCGAGAAGCGGGAGCGGGGCGGGGCGGGGCGGGGCGGGGCGGGGCACCCTGGGAGTGAGCCCTGGCGTGGCGGCCCGGAGGGGAGGAGACAGTATTTACCTCTCTGCAGGCGAATGCTGAATCCTCGGCTCGCTGATATTTCGATTTATCGGTGGCCGTGGGAGGAGGACCGCCCGGCTCGGCTCGGCTCGGCTCGGCTCGGCTCGGCTCGGTTCGGCTCGGTTCGGCTCGGCTCGGCTCGGCTCGGCTTGGCCCGGCTCCGCTCGGCTCGAAGGCAGAAACGATGTGTGTGCTCCGAAAGACACACACGTGTGACGGAAGTAAGCTGCATAGTCTGCTGCAGCAGCGCGCTGCACTGCGAGCGCCGCACAGTGGGCCCAGAGGACCGGCCGGTCCTCTGGCCCACTGTGCGAGGGAGCCGAGCCACCTGCTCATCCCCTTATCAGCGCCGCCGGCACTCCCTTCAATCGCCGACTAATTATAGGCCAGCAGATTGCTCAATACTATTTTCCATTCGTTGGCGCCTTCCGGCTGCAGGGCATTGCAGGGCTGCAGGGCTCCCCAGTGGGCCGCACCGAGACAGAGACGGACTGCTTCGCGCGGTGCGACGCGCTAGACAAAGACGCACTGCTCGGCGTGCTTATCGCGTCGGCTCAAGCGCGCGTTCCGGCACCGTCGTGAAGGCGAGGCAGGTGGTGGTTTCTCAGCGGCGCGGGTTCGAATACTGACAAATCGTTTATCGGGTCATGTTTTTTTTGTGTTTTTTTTGGGGGGGGGGGAGAAGAACAGTGCAGGTTGCCAACTCTAGACGCGTTTTGAGCTCCAGAGTCGCTAAATAGGACTACGCGTTTTGAGCCCCAGAGTCGCTAAATAGGACTCGAACCGACCGCCTCCACCGGTCCTCTGTCCCACTGTGCGTCCGTGCCTACGCTAAACACAGGCACATGCCGCCCTCAAGGCCGCCGAGGCCGCGATGCCATCGGACGGCCCTCGCTTCGGCTCGATGACAGCTCGGCCGCTTGTCTGGCCCGTATCTGGGATTCGGGCTTTGCCCGCCCCGCCGCCGCGGAGAGGGGATGTGTGACCACTTGACGTGGGGCGGGGCGGGGCGGGGCGGGGCGGGGCGGGGCGGGGCGGGGCGGGGCGGGGTGGGGTCCGCGGAAAGGGCTGGTCATGACTTGGCTTGGTCAGCAAGAGCCGCCGGCGCCGCTATCGTAAATTGCCTTGCTTATTTGTCGGCCCCACTACCTCGCTCTATTCCTGTCTGTCTATCTGTCTGTCTGTCTGTCTGTCTGTCTGTCTGTATGTCTGTCTGTCCGTCCATTCGACTGTTTGCATGAAGCAGAAAAATATGGGCGTGCAAAGCCAGTAAGATGAAACTGTTTGAACTCGGACAAGGGGTGGGGCGTGAGCGTTGACCGCGATGACCATGACGGACGAGAGAGAGAGAGAGAGAGAGAGAGAGAGAGAGAGAGAGAGAGAGAGAGAGAGAGATAAAGTGGAGGTGGAGGGTAGGAAAAAAAGAGAGAGACTTAGGCGGGGCTCAAGGAACTGGGCGAGAAAACGCTTTGATTGGAGGATAATAAGCAGCTTAACGGGGACGACTAAACATAAAAGGAGGAAGTTAAAAGTAAATTAGAGAGGGACGGGCCTGACGAAGACGGAAGTGCCGCCGAATCCCGCTTTATATACGAATTACGTCTCGCTGTGTCAGCGTCCTCCAGATTCTTTTTGTTTATATCGAGACGGTGCCTCAGTGAGTGGCCAACCCGAAAGACGGTTATCAGCGAAGGCTTTCGGAGAGGTTCCGGCGAATGGAAAGTCCTGACAGGCCGGAATTCGCTTCCTGACTGTCGAAATTTTGCTCACTGACGGCTGAGGTTCGCCCAGAACTGAAATTCATTGATGAACAGAGAGAAAATCAACTTCGCAACAACCAGAATTTCGTAATTTTTTTTTAAAGTTTTTTAAAATGTAATTTAAAACAGCATTGTTTTAAACCTATCTGAAAGGCTGAAACACAGCCCGTCGCACCATAAACACCCCCCGCCGAGGTTAAGTAAAAATATAAATTAGCCTGGCCATTAATTGGGGCTCGACGTGCGAAGCGCGAAGCCTTTGTGCGTAATTAGCGTACTACTCCACTTGAGGATCATTTACAACCGAAACGTAAGTTGCTGCCCGATCTTTCATATAAATTCAATGCAGCGCCGCAACAAATCAAAGCGGAGAGGAAGTTTGTGTTCGTCGGAGGGTCCGGCCTGGTCGGCCCGGTCGCTGATTAATGTATTATTCTCAGGTTTGCCTTTAATTAAAACAGCCCGGGATAACGTAGCGGCGACGTTGGCAGCCCTAGCGGCGCCGCCATTGGGAATGCAGTGTTGCGGCGACGTTGGCAGCCCTAGCGGCGCCGCCGTTGGGAATGCAGTGTTGCTTCACCTGCGGGGCGCAAAACAGGGCGGCGTCAAAAGTGTTGACCTCGGAACCACACCCCTGCGAATCGAGTCACCGCCTTGCAAATCGCCACAAGGTATTTCAAAGGTGAGAAGAAGAAGAACGGAAAAGAGAGGGAAGATGCGCGCAAAAAAGAAACAGAGCGGCCCGCCTGAAGGGCCTTGACGCCAAGGACGCCCTCCAGGAGTCCGACAACTAAGTTTGCAAGGGCGGGCCGGGGTGGCAATCAAAAAAATAATGAAGGGGACTTCGGTAGTGCTCTTCAGGGCCGTGACGGAGGCGTGGTGACGAACCACCGCCGCACAGTGGACCAGAAGACCGACGTAGGCGGTTTTGACTGCCTTCACCGGTCTTCTGGCCCACTGTGCGGCGGTCGGTTTGCAAATGATGACCGTCCGGTCGGCCGATCGCATTGCCGATGGCTTTGCGTCTCCCTTTGCACGGCTTCGGCCGGGGCTATGAAAAATTGTTGGTGACCGGGAGGCGGTGCGGCGTTGGCAAGCCCTGGGGGACGGGGTAGGGAGGGGCTGGCACAATGCCGCCCGGATAAGACGCCTGACGAACGAACCGACACACGTCCCGGCCCGCTATCGCAGCCTCGGCCGGTCCGGCGCGCACAAACCAGTCCGCTGCAGGTGTCACGTGGCGCTGATAAGTCCGGGGTTCGAGTACCGCCGCCGGCCGGGCGCGGGAAAATGGTCAAAGGGTGCGGCCGTCCCAGGGGGGAGAGTCACCTCCAGACGGAAAGACAGGCAGGCAGGCAATATGACAAACGAAATTGTGACACTATATGAAACTGTCAAAAAATTCAATGATCAGGTGTAAAAATTAATAGTTTTTTTATAATTGATAAGTTCTAAATATAATAATTTTTTAAAATGAATACTTTTAAAAATTAATAGTCCGGAGTGGACCGATGATTTAACAGTGGAATGTACGCGGGAATTCGGCAACGCAAACCCTGCTCCAGTGGGCCCGGCGGACCGGAAGTGCCGTTTGCCCGTTATTGTTGATGTCCGAGGCCTGACCGCTGCTGGCGGCGCACGGCCACGGCCGCCCCGCCCTCCGGATGAAAACCCTTCCAACAACTACAACATCTTCATCTCAGACACACAGCCCCGCTGTTTCCAGCGCCCGAAAGTAAACACGGGTGTTTTCTTTGTTCTGCCAAACTAAACAAGCAACGCAGGGGAAGCTAAACAGAAGCCAATCCCAAATTAAATTTGGCCGTATGAGGCGGCCTTGAGGCCCGGGTCGTCCCGGAGTCCACCTCGCACAGTGGGCCGGACTGAGGCCGCGGCGGCCGGGCTGCATAAACACTGATAGACATTGAATACACATCTCGGGCTGTCTGTGCGCTGCGGTTGGGGATGCACCGGTCTCGCTTTTTGTTTTTGTCCTTTGGCAGGCCTGGGTTGCTCCCCTGCACCGGAAACGGCGGGAATTGACCGCCACTGGCCCACCGGGAGCCCGGAAACCGCAGCGTCTTGAGCAAACCGGAAGCCGGAAGTGGGAGCTAATTGGTTCGAAGTCGGACCGGTCAAGAGGGGCTGCTGTGGGCCAGTGGGCCAGGAGACCGACGCAGGCGGCCAAAACTCTACAAGCTCTTTGAGCTGCAGAGTCGCTAAACAGGACTCGAACCGAACGTGTGACCCCACCGATGGATTTCTCGTTCGGAGAGCAATCCATTGGTGGGGTCACGCGTTCGATTCGAGTCCCACTTAGCGACTCCAGGCCGCGGCACAGTGTCTCGGCGTAGCCAGCGCCCCGAAACAACACTTGCACCGCCTTGTGCGTTTCCTCGTGTTTTTCCTCCCTGTGTGCGGAGAAGGCGGCGGTGCTGTTGACACTGCGGTGTGGAGGCGTGGAGGAGGCGGAGTAAGAAATCTTTAATTATGGGCGCAAACAGGCCGGCAGGCAGGCAGGCAGGCAGGCAGGCAGGCAGGCAGGCAGTGGGCCGAGCCCCTGGCGCGTAGGCAGCGCTCTGTCGAGCCTGCGCGGCGGGCCGGCCTACCCAGCAGGCGCTGACCGCCTGCCTCTCTCCCGGGAAAATCGACCGTATCTCGAAAATGACACGAGTTGCAAGTGTTGTCCACCGGACAATAGCGCTCTGAAATTGTATATCTGGTCTTTTTCTTCTCGGGCGTGACGCCTGGAATGGTAATCGTATCCGAGTTATTGACAGGTAAAGTGAAAAAAAAAATTGTCAAGTTGGCACGCTTGACTCTCTTCGCACGCACACAGTCACGCGTCACGGCACTCCGTCATGGGAGTTCGCAGAAACACCGAATAAGAAGTTGGCGACCAAAGAAAACGCAAAAAGATGGCGAGCAGCTGGCGGTATTCGAACCCGGGCTCACTCTAATTTATCGACTGCGCGCGGGAAGGACGGTCAGCTAACTGCGGCAAAAGTTTTCAAGTCGCAGCTCTCCATATGCATGGCGTCCGGCGCGGAGACATTAATCCTCCGCGATGTCGGGGCGGGATCAGTGCTGCCGACTCACAACCAAATTTTCAATTGCGCCACAGAAAATTCCTCTTATAAGAAATTTCCAGGGAAATTTTCTCTCCGTCTCTGCTATTTCCCCAAAAGTTTGCCACCAACAGCGAAGATTTGTCTAGGTAACGTATGGAAACTTGCGGAGGTGCGGTACATTCACGTGCAGGGGTTGGTTGGCCACACTGGGAGGCCTGAACATCAACAACAACTCGTCAGGTGGCGCGGAACGTGGCGGAGAGTGTTTGCACTGCTGCCAACTGCTGCTCACGATGCACGATGGCGAGCGCTCTCTGTCAACCGCGACTTATATTCTTCTCCTTCTCTCTCTCTCTCTCTCTCTCTCTCTCTCTCTCTCTCTCTCTCTCTCTCTCTCTCTCTCTCTCTCTCTCTCTCTCTCTCTCTCTCTCTCTCTCTCTCTCTCTCTCGTATTGACGGATGGCAAGGTACAAATGGAGGCACGGCGGCGGTGGGTTCACGCGGGAAACCTCGGCGGAGGGGAGGGGTTGGTACGCATGCCGGGCATACGCAAGCAGGAAGACAATTCAGAAAACAAACTTCCGCGGCAGTGGTGCCACCACACCGCGACGCTAACTTGATGAAAATAAAGAATGGGCGCCGCGACGCCCCGCCGACGCCGCCGGAGGGGCGCGGCTCATCAACGCCCCGAAACACTGGCAATTTTTTATTCGCGCGACATATCGAAAATCAGCGATCAGAATTGCGACAGGCAAGGCGAGGAAGCAGGGTGACGCGAGCGGAATATTTTTGGCGCGGAAACCGTGGCGGTTCAACATGGTATCGGAGTTTACGCTGCCGTGGTGCCCTGCGGCTACCCGACACGGTCGTAGGCCAGCCCGCGCCGCGCCGCGCCGCCAGTGCAGTACCCCGGAGGCCAAGAGTCACTGCGCGCCACTGACTCCCCAATCGACGCGCAGGACAAACTTTTTAAAAGCGAGGAGAGAAAGAACTTCGGCAATCGGACTCTGAGAGGGCAAACACAACAGGAGCAAGTGCCGACCGCGCCGCTAAGTATTTAGAAGATACACCGACAGAGAGAGAGAGAGAGAGAGAGAGAGAGAGAGAGAGAGAGAGAGAGAGAGAGAGAGAGAGAGAGAGAGAGAGAGAGAGAGAGAGAGAGAGAGAGAGAGAGAGAGAGAGAGAGAGAGAGAGAGAGAGAGAGAGAGAGAGAGAATCGGTCCGCTGCTCTTTCTCAGTCTTTCCGTGGTGGATCACGGCGCCCTGCCCCGCCACCTCCCTTTCCGGCCAACGCCTCCCCCACCCCCGCCGCCCCCGCCACCCCGCCGCCCGCACACTCAGGTTCAGTCAAGCATGAAGCAGGACGTCTTTATAGAGGCGATGGTGGCGCTGCCGCGGCGTCCGGCTGAAACAAAATAACAATCCCGAACTTGGTTTATGGTTTCGATTTTCGGAGCCAGCGGGCAGCGGCGACGCCGAGCGCCGCGACGCTTTGGCCGGGCGTTGCAGGGCGGCAATGATGGAATGCTAGCAAGGGCGGCTCGAGCGCTCCACGCAGTCTTGGAATTTTTGTCTCCTCATGTGTGTGGAAATCCAAGGCGAAATCCTTTATTTTTAAAATCATGAGCAAAAAGGCTGGACAGAAACTCTGCCATTTTCACACGTTTTGAAGCGTGAGTTGCTGGGAGTGTTATCTCCGGAGCCACCTCCAGCCGGAACAGCGTTGTTCGCGGGAATCGGAACCAACTTTGTTCGGCACGGCCTTGGCTTCGGCCTCGGCTCGGCCTCCTTCATTTCCTGGCGGCATAAATACAGCCTGCCGATCTCTGCCGTGTGTCTGCCTCGGCCTCGGCCTCGGCCAGACCCTCTCTCTCCCTCTCTCACTCTTCCCTCTTCGAGTGCGACTTTATCGGATTCTGCTTGGAATCCGAAATTTCTTGTGACTTCCCGGAAGGCCCGCCTGCCCCACAGTTGCCCCACCACTCGCCTTCGCCTCGCCCGACACGCAACACGACCGGTTATTAAACTCGTTTCACTTTCAAACTCCTGACACCAAACTGAAATTTCGAAAATAATCTCGCTCGTTGATCGAGAAAAACCCGCACAGAACAAAAATATTTTCCCGGGTATTTGAACCCGCGAACCGCGGCGCTACTTGACGGTGGGCTGTAATTCTGCTAATTAGAAACCGTAAAGCACGGCAGCGGTTCGTTGCGGCGCGTCGCGAGGGGGTTGGCATCGCGGAGGCGGTCCCCGGGGAGCAGCAAGCCACCCCGCCCCCGCCCCCAGGGTGCCGCCTCACCTAACCTGTCACACAGTGGGCCAGAGGACCGGTGGAGGCGGTCACAATCCCGGACAGGTTGAGGGCCTGTCTTCCGGCCCACTGCGCAGCGTGTCGGCGTTCGGCTCGAGGATCGCACCAATCATGTGCACCCCGGTGTCGCTGTCTCGCTGTCGCTGCCCCGCCGCGGCAGGCTGCCTGCCTGGCCGGCTGCTGGCTGGCTGCCTGGCTGGCCGCCCGGCTGGCTGGTCCACCCTTAGGCCTGGCGGGCCGAGGGGGGGCGGGGCCTCGGTCAGCAGAATCACACACGCGCACAATCGCGCCCACACACACGCACACTCACGCACACGTGCTGCGGCCGGCCATAAAGCACTACACGATCCTGGCTTGCCGCAAGGGGCATCCACTCTGCGAAGACTAAATCCCTTTTCTTTTCTCCTAATTTATTTTCCGCTGTGTGGCTCGGCCGGCCCGGCGCCGTGGTCTCGGGGATCACGTCGTCGACGAGACACTGTCGCAACAAACCTCCAACACGCCGCCCTAAAACGAAAACAGAGCCCCATAAAGAGAAGGGGTTGTTGGTGCCGCGCGCCGCGAGCCCAGGCACTAACTGCCACCCAATTTCCGAAACGATTCCAAAGTAAAGACGCCAAGGCGGTGGCGGGCCCGGCCGGGGCGGCGCCGTTTAATTTTCTGAAACGTTTATTTCTGCATCCGCGACACCCCGAGGGGACCGGCGGCGGCCCGGCGGGGCGGCAAGCTCAGCCGTGTTGTCGCCGCACAGTGGGCCGTCCCGGTGTCTTAGTGCCACCAATGACGCCGTGCGAGGCGTGCGTGTGCTGCCGCCAAATTAAATGACCCAGCCCCTCCAGTTGGCATTTTGTTTCGCTCTTTGAATTTCGATTTGGTTAAGGCGTGCCTAAAACTTTTTATTGATGTTCAGACGATATTTACAATGTGCACTGTTGCATTTTTATTTATTTTTTAAAGCTATAGTTAAAATCATTTTTGCGTGAGTTTCTTTCTTCAATAATCGCACTTTGCAGTTTTCTCGAAAATGCATCAACATTTCAGTCGGACGCGCTGTGCTGTGTCCATCCGGATCGCACGATGCTGGTGCCAACGAGACAATGTTCATGGCTGGCTTAAGCCACGGCGGGGCGGGCGGCGGCCGAGTGCTGACTGGGCTCCGCTTGCGCCAAATGGCAGCGGCCACAACACCGCCTCGGCCACCGCCTCGGCCACCGCCACGGCCAGGGGGAAACAACTGGCCGAAAATATGTACACCAAAATTCAAAATTTCCAAAAATTTGAAAATATCTTTGAAGTTTTTTAAAAATTTTGAAGATTTCTTGAAAAATTGTGAAAAATTTCACAAAAATTGCAAAACTTTCAAAAGAATGCAAAAATAAAAAAAAACAGTCAAAAATATCAAAAAAAAATTACACATATTTCTCAAAAACAATCTATTTCAAAAATTTCAAAAAAATTCCAAAAAATTTCTGAAACGTACACAAAAATTTTGAGTTGTTTCCCCCTCGCGCCACGGCTACCGCCTCGGCCATCGCCACGGACACTTTTCTGTCCTCGCACCCCTTGGCCGCATGACCTAGGCAGCGCGGAAACGCGGAAAACGCTCAGTTCCGCGGGCGGTGAGGTCAAGCCAGACGGTTGGAACATTTTCGCCACGGGGCATAGGCCACTGCCACCTGTCTGTGCACCGCGGCAGAAGCACCTCTCTCTCCCAGCGATCGCTGATCACGCCTTCGCTCTTTCTCTCTTCCTCCTTTTCCCTCCGACCACGGTTCTGCCCCGTTTCCACTCCGCTGGCCACTTTCAATATGACGCTGTGCCCGCGCTGTATCCACTCTAATCCAGCGCTATCTCCCTCCCACACACGCTGATGGCCGCCATCCGTCTCTCTATCTCTCTCTGATCCACTCCTTGGCGGCCCCGCGCACCTCTTGACGTTGCTTCCGTGTTTTAACTGCATAATCCACCTCCCCTCGTGTGCCTCGGTCCCCGCACGTCGGGCACCGATCCGTCTGGATTTATTACGAATGCGAGGGGGGAGAGAGAGAGAGAGAGAGAGAGAGAGAGAGAGAGAGAGAGAGAGAGAGAGAGAGAGAGAGAGAGAGAGAGAGAGAGAGAGAGAGAGAGAGAGAGAGAGAGAGAGAGAGAGACGGAGAGACAGCGAAGGGAGACAAAGAAAGACAAAGAGAACGGCAAATGGGTGTCGAGGGCAGGATGTGGATCGGAGGCGGGGCAGGTGCTATTCACCCTATCAATACCACCCCGTCGCAGGGAAGGAGGGCACCCCGTCGCCCGTCGCAGGGAAGGAGGGGGGGGGGGGGGGCCTTGGCGCATAGCGTGCACAGCGGCAGCTTCTATACCTTACCGACTTGGCAGCGATAAGAAGATGTCCTCCCGTCTGTCTGTCTGTCTGTCTGCCTGTCCGCTCGCCCACGGCGTGACCGAATGGCGGTGTCCAGACACTCTCCTTGCTGCGCGTAAAAAACAGGAAAGACGCCCAATAAGCACATGTTGGGGCCATTCTCGCGGCGCGGCTATCAGTGTGGAAGTATCAGACGCTTAGGGAGGGCGTCCGGCGGGGGTGCGCCGCCCCGCCCCGCCCCGCCCCGCCCCGCCCCGCCCGACCTCGGCGCGACCTCGGCCAGCGTGCGCGCTAGGGGGGCAGTCCGGCTCACCACCTCCTTTTTTTCTGCCTCCGCTTTATCCACTCCGGGCCGGGCCTCGCGGATCCAAGGCCTCTGCCGTCGCCACGCCTCTCGGCTTCGGCCTCGGCTTCGGCCTCGGCTTCGGCCTCGGCTTCGGCCGCGAGCAAGCAGGCCCGGCCGAAATTAATGCGATTCGAAGCCCACACGGTCCGGGGGTAATTTAATACACGGCTACACGCCGGTCCAAGTGGTTTGCATAAGTGTAACTGGCTGCCGGACGCAGGCAGCCAGGGAGGCAGCCAGGCAGGCAGGCAGCCACCGGCCGGGAGGACCACACCACAAGGACCCTCGCGAGACGCAACGCGACCCAGGACCGTTTAATGTTGCGGCCGAGGTTAATAGGGGAAGTGGCAGAAGCCATTTAACGCAGTTTCCGAAATCACAGCGCCTCGGGGAGGGCGACAGGAAAAAAAAAACACTGAAAAAAAAAGGATGAAAGAAAAACGGGCAGGGAAAAGGACAGCGGAAGAATTACAAAGGGATAAGGAGCATGGGGAGGAAGCGCAGGACGACTGCACTTTCCTTGCCTCTTTTTTTTGCTGTTTCCTGGGGAACGTTTTGGACTGCTTTATCTCGACGCGGCGGGCTGTCCCGGTCGTTATCAGACCGCGACACACAATTGGCCGGATTTGCGGAATTAGCTGTAAAAAGACACTAGGCACTACTCGAGGGGAGCCTGCAGTGTTGCCACACAAGCAGGCTGACATTGAGTGCGCAGTGGGCTAGAAGACCGGTGGGGGCGGTCAAAGTCCCAGATTCGCGAATCGAACGTGTGACCTCACCAGTGGATTGCTCTCCGGACGAGCATCCATTCGTCGGGTCACACGTTCGGTCCGAGTCCCATTTAGCGACTCTGGAGCTCAAAACGCGTCTAGAGTTTTGACCGGCGGCGGGTTTGGCGTGGCGACGCGGACTGGAGGACGAGGCGCAGGAGGTGGCATGATGGATGGCCCTGCTGCCGTGCCGCGTTGTCACGATCCCGTCGATATGACTGCCTCTTCGCGTGAAGAACGCCATTTGTTTCCCCGCCAAAAACGGAGCAGATGAATCGAAGGAGGCTCAGCGAGACCCGCGTGGAAGCGGCACGGCTCGGCAGTCCGTGCACAGTGGGCCAGAAGACCGGCGTAGGTCGTCTAAACTCTAGACGCGTTTTGAGCTCCAGAGTCGCTAACTGGGACTCGAACCGACAGTGGTGCCCCAGTGCAGGTCACGCGCATAGTTTACGGCCATCCCCTGCTGCCGAATGCTAATCGCAAAGGCGACGTCACCGCGCGCCAATCCGGGCGCGTTTCCGGAGAAGCGCGCCTTCCATTTCCGGTTCCGGGGCGCCGGAAGGGACCGCCGTCCGTCTGCCTCGGCTACCTGGCCGCGAGGTGCGCGACGAGGATGCACTCCGCGGCCTCCAGGGCCTCCAGGGCCTCCACCGGGACAAGCCGCGCCAAATTGGCCCAAGAGAGGACCCTTGCCACACCGCGCCTGCTGGCGTCGCTCCGTGTCCCTCGCACCTCCGGGCCGCCACGCCACGCCCCGCCCCGCCACGCCCCGCGAGTGCGAGAGAGACAGAGCGGCAGGAGTTATTGGCGCCGCGGCCTTCCCCCTCCGTCACCTCATTTCCCGTTTTTGTTTGTGATTGACAGGCAGCTGCGATTCCATGCAGACGACGCTTCCCCACTGCGCTCTTAATCTAGGGACGATTTTTTCATACTCAAACACACACACACACACACACACACACACACACTCGCAGATGGGGAAAACGGTTGACGCCGCGCTCAAGTATCTGCGAATTTCCCAGGGCGGCCAGTCACTCTGTGGACCGACTTGCGCCACACACGTCCTTGGTTCGCCATCCCTCCGGTGTGGTCATCCTCTCTCTCTCTCTCTCTCTCTCTCTCTCTCTCTCTCTCTCTCTCTCTCTCTCTCTCTCTCTCTCTCTCTCTCTCTCTCTCTCTCTCTCTCTCTCTCTCTCTCTCTCTCTCTCTCTCTCTCTCTCCTTCCCTTGTTCCCTCCTTGTTTTTGCAGTGCTGGAATAATGAACCCCAGGGAGGTGGCGCGGCATGCCGGCCGGACTTCCCTGCTTCCCGCGTGTTTTCCTTTCATTATTTCGCCCGTTTTGAAGTCAGCTGCGTGGAAGAAACAACGTGGAGTCGCGACTGGCAGCCAAGCAGCCCGGCAGCAAGTCAAGCCGCTAATCATGCACGCATGCCGACGAGTAGAAACAACCTCCCGATGAAGATGAAGATGATGATGGTGAAGGTGATGGTGAGCACCCACCTTCCAGAAACAACCCTCTGGTATACCAACCTTTCATAAATAACCTTTGAGTCTAAGAGACTGTCGCTTCGCAAATTTGTTATAGCTTAAAAAAGGAAGTTGAAAAAAAATAAAAAAAAATAATAATATGCATTTTTTTTTTGACTACCTACTTTTATCAGCTCATCTGGAGATCTGCGACGAACGGTTCGAATCCCAGAGATCCCTCCCTTTTGTGCCCGAGTCCCCTGCCGTGCGTGTAAGTCCGACAAACATAACATACAGCGTTAACACGGGTCGGCCGAGGGCGGCAGGCGGCCGGGCGGCGTGCCAGGGGCTCGTGTTCGACTCCCCGTCGGGGCGCGCATTCCCGTATTCATGGTGGTGGTCGAGCATCGCGGGGTCACCGCCCCGCAGTGGGCCAGAGGACCGGCGCAGGCTCGCTCACACGTTCGGTTCGGGTTCCATTTAGCATCTCTGGAGCTCAAGGATTTAAGCCGCAAGATAGTGCGTCTGTCGCAGACTTTTTCCTATTTTCTTTTTCTCAGTTTAATAAGTGGGTTGCGGGGCGCGCAGGGTCAGCGCCACATTTCCCAGAGGGCGGCGCTGCTGTGTACTCGTCACAACAATATCATTCCTGCGGAGCTCCAAGATGCAAATAAGGTGTAAGTCCGCTGCTAAAGTTTGGCGTGATTACTGCGAGGGGGGAGGGGAGGGGGAAGCGTCGCCGAGATTCGTCTTTGAGGGGGCGGCGCGATGCGCTGAGAATAAGAATGCGAGGTATGACCCAATTAAGGACTTTGGAAGAAGAGGCTGTGTCCTCCTGGCCGTGGCCGAACGAGAGGCTGCGGGTTCAACTCCCCGCCGGGGCCGCCTGCCACTTTCGAAATCCTTTTACATTCGACAGTTTTTGCGATTGGACTCAGCAAAGTGTAGGGTGTAGGTCAGCAGACGACTCACAGATGATTTTTTTTTCTAAAGGAAAAACGTGTGACAATAAGGAACAAACTAACAAACTTCATTCATACGCTGCCTGTAACATTTAAAAAATTGCTTGTAGAAACTTATGTAAAGTACATTTGATCCAATTTGCTCGACTGTACTGCGAGTTGCTTGACGCCTTCCCGAGTGGACCGCAGTGCCCCTCGCCGGCCACCTCACCTCATAATTTTCGACAGATTTTCCGGGCGAGCACCCCCGGAGTCAAAAG
>CM060103.1:11172231-11292231 GCA_030522485.1 Stenchaetothrips biformis | reverse complement strand
CCGGCGGGGCCGGCATTGGCGCGCGGCGCCGCTGCCCCCACCACGGCTCCGCTCGGCCCGCCCCCCGCGGCGCGGCCCCTCCACGACCCCGCCGTGGCCCCGCCCCACTGGCTGCCTACCTCCCAGGCGCCGCCCCCGCCGCTACACTGTGGAGGGGCAGCGGCGAGTCAGCGCACCGCGGCTTGCCTATCGATTCGGACTCATAAAATGGTGATTGCGTTCCCTTTTCGCAATCGGTTGCGACAATGGCCGGGAAAATGGCGGGACAAAACAGCACAGTGGACGACCAGCGGGTCCTCGGAGGGAGGCGACTCGAACCCACGAAGACACCGCCCTTCGAACGGCCAAGACACCGTCATGGGTTTGATGCGCGAACCCAAGCCACCCTAACCTAACCTGCATTAGAGCTAAAGAAAAAAAAAGTGGTTCGATCGTCGGCGCCCCGATGCCCTCCATCATGCAGGGCGTGCGGACACTGCTGCAGAAAAATGTGTCTCCTTATCGGCCATACACACGGGGTCTTCTCCTTATTGAAAACGCCCCGCCCTATAAAACATGGTAATAGTCTGGGCGACAGCGGGAGCGAGCGAGAGGAAGCGTGCCGGCCGGTGCGTCGCTCGCCAATATCTGGCCGCTGGCTCTGCCGCCCGCCCGATCCATCAGGGAGATGTGTGTCCGAGGCGAGGCGGCACAGGGGCGGGTCCAGGCCGAAGGGGGTTTGTTTGGGTTCCGGAGCCCCTTCCGTTTTGCACGCGGTTATCACTGCCACGAGTCTCTGGGGAGCGCTTGAGTCAGTCAGTGCCGCCCGGTGGCAAAGTCGGCGGCGCACGGTAGGCCAGACGACCCGAGACGACCGGTGCGGAGGCGTGGTCAAAATACCCCCGGGCAGGTTTTGAGCCCCAGAGTCGCTAAATGGGACTCGAACCGAACGTGTGACCCCACCAATGGATCGCTCTCCGAACGAGGAATCCATTGGTGGGGTCACACGATCGGTTCGAGTCGTTGTTTTTGAAACGTTGGCCATCTTGCAGCGAGATGTAAACTGTACCTGGATGTGGGAGCCGCGCGGCTGTGGCGTGCCGCCCGGGCCGTGCCCACTGCGCGCCCCTCCGGCCGCGCTTCCCTCGGGAGCACTCTCGGGGTGCAAACACATATTCCCTTATTGAAAGGGCATCACAGGGCCTCGGCGATTTGTAGCTCAACGGCTCAGCTCGCCTGCAGGGCTGCAAGGGCCTGCAAGGGCTTTGGGGACAGCATCGCGCCGTGTGTGACGCCCTTGCAGCGGGGAATGACCCTAGCATTCAATCGACATTCCAGCATCTTTATGGTTTTCACTCATTGCTCACATGTGGTCACTGCGATAAAATTCAACTTCAACAAAATAGCCGATTTTTTTTTTTTTTTTCCAATTCAATTTTGGTGACGGTTGTTTTTGGTTGAACACGTTGTCAAGGTGGTACTCAAAACCGATGGATTTCCAACGCAATTCCGTATGAAAATGACGGGCGTTGTTCACGGGAAGGGCACGCGAGGTGGCAATAGGGCATAAGGGCGTCCCTCAGCGTGTTAACTTTGTCCATATTTCGCGCCGCGAACGCGCAGCGCTTTGTATTCAAGCCGCGCCCCATTCTCCCCAGCGCTATCCCCGTGAGCGTGTATACGTGGGCATCAAGTTTTATTTAGATGACTGCGTGTCCGGCCGGCCGGTCCATCCCTTGCCGAAATGGGCAACGGTCAATATGCCTTGGAGTGGGGCCTCCGGGACTTCATCGGTTGTCCCACTGTGCCTGCTGCCGCCATTCGCACCCGCTGCGCGACTATTGAATTTTAATTCCCGCTTTCCTCCGATCGCATTTCGGCTTTCGGTGGCGGCAACCATGGTCCGTTTACTGACACAGAGAAACCACAAGTCCCCCCAAAAAAATGAAAAAAAAAAATACAATAAAATAAAATAAATGAAGACTTGCTGTTCTTGAAACACAAACCCACCGCCTTCTCTGTGCCACGCGCACCCGATGGAGCTTCCTGCTCCACTTTTCCCCTGAAGTGGTTATAGAAAGAACGACCGTTCCTCCTGTTTACCGCGCACCGCGCCCCTACACGCGTAATGCCGCCCCCCCTTCCCTCCTGCCGCCTCGCGCGTGTGAAAGCTTCAATTTCCATGCAAACACCTTTCCGTGCCGGTGATACGCGCTGTCTTTAGGCCCCCGAGGGTTCGCGAGGCCGCCTCAATATCGAACCGCCCTTCGACATATCTCGAAGGGCGGCCACGTTCATGACCTACATGGCGGCGCACTGCCCTTACGCTGTCCTCACGTCCGCGCGCTGTGTCGCTTCACAAGCCATTTGCGCCTTCCGGGCCCACTGTGCTGCACCGCGCCGTGTCGGAATTATGTGATGCTTGCGTGCGATTAGGGGAAACAAGAGGGAATTTTATTATCAAGACTTCATGATCACGCGGAGGGACCGCCGCCCTGCCGTCATTAGTATGGAGAGGGGGACAAGGACGAAGGTGGATGCAGGGATGACCGGGAGAGAGAGAGAGAGAGAGAGAGAGAGAGAGAGAGAGAGAGAGAGAGAGAGAGAGAGAGAGAGAGAGAGAGAGAGAGAGAGAGAGAGAGAGAAGGCGCTCGTGCGCACGGGATAACGCCTCGGGGGAATAAATAAGCCGGTGTCAGTTGGGCGAAGACTTTGTCGGGGGTTCAAATACTCAATCTAAGATCGTTTTAGTGCAGAATTTCTTTTTTATTTTGCTGTTAGCTTTAGGCGCGGTGAAGTGTTGTTTCGGCCTTTTTTTTTTTTTTTTTTTTTTTTTTTTTTTATTTCGAGCCTCTTGACAGCGTCTTGGAACCGCGGGCGTCTCAATCGAAGGCAGTGTGTCCGTCTCTGTCCCACTCGGCGCTGGCGGGGCTGCAGCGGGGCTCCGTGGGGGAGATTTATACCGGCTAATGGTTCGGAAGAAAAGGAAGGGACACACTCCTGGTCTCCCTCGCTCCC
Source organism: Stenchaetothrips biformis (assembly GCA_030522485.1). Lineage (NCBI taxonomy): Eukaryota > Metazoa > Arthropoda > Insecta > Thysanoptera > Thripidae > Stenchaetothrips > Stenchaetothrips biformis. Next base: position 11,289,234 of record CM060103.1, on the reverse strand, counting down.
GCCGGCCGACCCCGCGGCCGACCCCGCGGCCGTGGCGGTCACCGGGACCACACCGTCCGTGCTCGCCCCAGGCCACACCGACGCGTCAGTGGCCGCGGGGGAAGCAAAAAAAAACAAAAAAAACATAATTTTTTTACAAATAAAATTTATATTTAAAAATAATCTCTTTGTACAATGGAATGCACTTTGTGCCCCTAGCTCAGTTGCAAACTTTCAAGATTTTTTTTTTTTCAGAAAAACGTAAAAATTTTGAAAATTGAAAAATTTAGTGAAGCATACTCTCTACACTGACAGAGTGACCTTGCGGCAGCTCGGTCTTCATAACAATTCTCCAATGTGTGTAAGTGTGCGTTTTCCTTTTTTTTTTAGCGTCCGATGGTTTGGAAACGACAAATACGTCCGTTTTGAGGGTTGGCTCGGCCGGCGTGTTGACCGATTGACACGTCCAGCGGGGCCGTGCTGAGAAATGCAACCATCAGCGCGAGTCGCCTTTGTCTCAAATCGGAGCGCAAACGCGCTCCAGCCGAGCGGTCCGGGAAAGAGAGAGAGACAGACAGACAGACGGAGAAAGGAGGGCAGAGCGAGAGAGACGGGGTCCTTATCGCTTTAGCCTGGTGACGCGTGAACAAGAGGAATCGAAAGTGACCCTGCGTCACCCTTCCTGGACTGCACCCCTCCGTGCCACCCCCACCTCCCCCTCCCCCGCGACGCGCCTCACGTCAGCCGAGACGCTTTTCAACCTCATTGCCCTCCTTCAACGCCCTCCTGACAGACGGCTCGCTATGAGAATCTTAATGGTGCACCACGAAAATTGAGATTTTAACTTTTTGACGTGTGTGTTTGTGTGAGTGAAAAAAAAACGGGTGCATTTGTGTTACGGAGCTATTTTTTTGTGGTGATGTCGGTGTTGACGGCGTCCGGCACGCATCCGCGGTTTGGCGCTGCGCCTGGACCCGGGTTCGAATCCCGGCGGCAGCGGTGCGGCTTATCGGCTGCGAAAATTAATTTCACGTGCCTGACAGCGGCGCTGGCGGCCCTGTGGACACACAGCCTCGGCCCCGAGGCCACAAAGGGTGCGACGGCGGCCTTTCAACCGCCTGATAACTGCCAGCAGCGAGGCGGGGCGAGGCGGCCAAGCAGAGGCCTGCAGGTCCGCGGCGGACAAGTCGAGGCCGGGCCGGGCCGGGCCGAGGCCCTGTGGGACCCGTTTGGCGGAATCGGCGGGCAGAGGCCTAACAGGCGAGGCCTAACAGGGGCGCAGCGGACCGTGCCAAGATCTGCCGGCCTCCGCCCTGGCCGTCAACACGAGCCGAGTAAGCAGGCCTCGGCTGCGGGCCGCCGCCGTAACGACCCGACATTGAACAACATTGTTTTCTCCCATGAAAAAGTGTAAAAGTTAAAAGCTCCACGATTTGGATACACTGTAAAATTGCAGTCGTGGAAAATTTGCGGAAAAACGGCGCGTTGTTTTTGACGGGAGGAGAGGCCGGCCTCTTGGCGCCTCCCCGCGTTAGATGATTTTGGGCCGGCCCGGGCGGGCCGAGTGCTGACCGCTTTTGTTTTTGTTTTGCTGATGGCTGCTGTTGTTGTTGCTGCCTCTGATGGCACTGTTTGCCCTCGAGGTGCCCTCGGGCGGCCGGGGAGGGGAGGGGGTCCCCGATGGCCGCTATTTAGTTCCGCCGAGTCTTGTTCGGATCGGAATCGGCCGCTCTCTCGATTCGATAGTATCGAAGCTCTCATTCCTCGCAGTAGAGCCACCCCCCCACCGGCCCGGCGCTGTGCTGACCGGGCGGGATAGTTGGAGCCTTATTCCCGTCATATTTTATGGCAGTGTATTTGTTTTGGCGTAGTTGTTATATTAAGTTGGGCGCTAGGGTGGTCCCTGTGTATAGGAGGGGATAAATTTTTTTCGATTTTGTTTTTGGGCACCCGATTTTTCGTTTCCATTTGATGTCAGGAGTCTACATTTCAAATTTCATCGAAATCGGACAATATTTAGTACTAGTCCTGGGCCGTTAAAAATTGAACGAAATTGAACATTTTCGGTATACTTGGTCTCTAGTCACCAATAATTATTTCTACGCACTCCAACCTGTTCCTTGACTAAAGGATAGCCAGAAAATATCCTTTTGTGCTGTCTGAAGTGTGTTTAACGCCCCCGTTCAAGGTGTTCCAAAGTTGAACAAAAACTCAAAGTTGTCATATCGCGACGCGGTTTTCACTGTTCGACGCAGAATCGCACGTGAAACAATTTGTGTTCTTACTATTTGTTCCGTAAAACGTCACGTTTATCGACAAAGTGAAGATTGAAGCACAACTACCAATTTTGAAGGCTGCGACGGGATTATTTAGGCGCCGCGGTAAATCTCTCCGTTTCACGTTGGCGTTGGCACCACTGCGACCGCACCAGCCAGTGTGTATTGTTGCAAACAGAACGTTAGAAGGGCGGCAAAGGCGGATTCACTGGAAATGGCAGTCAAAACCAGAAGCGCAGATCCAGTTTTCCTGGTGCCAGAGCGAGAAGCTCCTTTGGCTGGATTGAAATTGCCATCCAAAGGCCAAGTTTTGGGTCGGCTTTTGTTCTTGAGAAGGGGGACTCATGTCACAAGAACGCTCAGAGAGGATTCCAGGTACATACACTGCCCTAAAATAAGCCCCCTGCTTAGTTAGCCAGAGAATGAACTTGATTCCCGTACGTTTTATTCCCTCTCAGTTCTGTCGTTCGTGAAGTCGTTGATTTCTATGAACGTGCCCGCATCCCTACACAAGAACTAAAGCGTTGTGCTGCAAAACTTGAGGCGCTATACCATGAGTGGCAGAACCTGAAACGCCTCCATTCTCGTGAGAGTACGAACCAGCGCAGCAAGGAGAGTAAATTTATAGAAACAATGGACGATTTATTCGACGTGGCGCACGGCAGAGCGCTGGACACTATTAAAAATGAGGAGGACAAGCAGTTTTTGATACTGCAGAGGCAAAAGGGAAGGCCTGGCTCGATGGCCGGCGTTGACCGATCCTTAGCGATCCGCGAGGCAAGGTCGGCTGCCCGAGTGCGTGCGGAGGAGGAACGCCGCCAACGCCACGAGAGAGAGATGCACGAGCGGAGAGGAACACTAAATATGTCCCTGCTGTCTTCCACGTCGAGCAGCGAGTGAGTTTGCTTGCGGCGCCAGCCATGATTTGGAGATACATCTTTGCTTTTTAGCTAAAACGCGGGGCTTTACTCTCTAGCGCTCAGCACACTCCTCCGGAACGTGTCCAATCCCTCCAGGAAGGTGATGGCGAAGTGGCAGGTGCTTCGCAGGTCACAGAAGTGCCCCTTGCTGCAGCCGCCTCGGCACCACCCCGCCGAGGAACGCAGGCGGTCATGACACCGATGCTGGCAGCGGCACTGGACAGGGCAGGTGTCAGCGACCGCTTTGCCGTTCTCCTGATTGCCAGTGTGGCACTGAGCCTCGGCATTGAACTAGGTACGACGAGCTGCTTTTAACAGCTTGATCTTTTTTGTTACGTTCGTTAAAGTTAATCGTTAGCTTCTCACCCAACAGAACAACTCGCTCTCAATCGTACTACTGTTCGGCGTGCTCGATTGGCTTATCGGAAGGAGATAGCCGAGAAGCTGAAAACAGATCTTGATGTTTCCGGCTTTGTCGTCGTACATTGGGATGGCAAGCTGCTGCCAGACTTAACTGGTCGGAAAACAGTGGACAGACTTCCAGTGTTAATCTCTTGTGGCCCTGAAACGGAGCTGCTTGGAGTGCCAAAATTATCTGCGGGAACAGGAGTGGCCCAGGCTGACGCTGTGTTTGTGCTACTTGTGACGTGGTTATTAGCCAGCATTGTTGTTGCCATGTGCTTTGATACGACATCGTCCAATACCGGTGCCTACAACGGAGCGTGCGTGTTGCTGGAGCGGAAGCTGGGCCGTGAGTTGTTGCACCTCGCTTGCAGACATCACGTCGCTGAGCTTCTCCCTGGTGCTGTGTTCGAACAACTGTTCGGTGCGTCTTCGTCAGCCGAAGTACCGCTTTTCAAACGGTTTGGAGATGCTTGGGAAAATTTTGTCAGTCATGATTTTGTTGAGGAAATGTTTGACAATTCTCTTTTAGAAGACCTGGCAGACTGCAAAGACAGAGTCTTAACCTTCGTCAGAGGCCAGCTTGAAATGTTCCACCCTCGTGGCGATTTTCGCGAGTTCTTGGAGCTTGTTTTGTGTGTTTTGGGCGCATTTCCTGATATCAACTTCCTAGTGCCGGGAGCAGTAAGCCACGCACGGTGGATGTCTAAAATAATTTACTGCTTGAAGATCTGGCTCTTCCGTCACATTTTTAACTTAACCACGAGGGAAACCAGTAGGCTGAGAGAAATGGTCCTGTTCATCGTGCGTGTGTACACGGAGTACTGGTTCCTTGTGCCAAGTGCAACGTCAGCAGCTTCAAGTGATCTCTCTCTTATTCAAAAGCTGCTCCACTACAGCTCAGTCTACGGTTCAAGCAGAAAAGACCTCTACTACACAGCAGCTGTTAAGATGTGCCGGCACCTGTGGTATCTTAGCGAAGAGCAGGTGGGCTTCGCATTTTTTGATGAATCGCTGTCTGTCGAGGAAAAAAGACAAATGGTTAAGTCATTGAACAGCAGGGAAGGAGGTTCTTCGCGCGTGGTGCGTATCCAAGTTCCGGATCCCGAAGTCCTAAGCTGCTCAGTTGTGAGTGACTTCGTCACGAAGAACACAAAGAACTTCTTCGAGATTACTGCGTTACCTTCAGATTTTCTAGCAGATGACCCGGCAGAGTGGGCAAATTCTGCGTCTTATCAAGAGAGCCGGCGCGCTGTCCAGCACGTTCAAGTAGTGAACGACACAGCGGAGCGAGGGGTCGCTCTCATCGAGAAGTTCAACGGCAAGCACACCAAGGACGAGGAGCAGCTGCAGTTCTTGCTTCTTGTAGTGCAGGACCACAGGCGGAGGATTGCTGATTTCAAAAAAACCACCCTTCTTAAAAAATTGTGAAATTTGTGAAAATAAACCATAATTTTGCTAAAATGTACTATTTGTCGATAAACGTGATGTTTTACGGAACAAATAGTAAGAACACAAATTGTTTCACGTGCGATTCTGCGTCGAACAGTGAAAACTGCGTCGCGATATGACAACTTTGAGTTTTTGTTCAACTTTGGAACACCTTGAACGGGGGCGTTAAACACACTTCAGACAGCACAAAAGGATATTTTCTGGCTATCCTTTAGTCAAGGAACAGGTTGGAGTGCGTAGAAATAATTATTGGTGACTAGAGACCAAGTATACCGAAAATGTTCAATTTCGTTCAATTTTTAACGGCCCAGGACTAGTACTAAATATTGTCCGATTTCGATGAAATTTGAAATGTAGACTCCTGACATCAAATGGAAACAGAAAATCGGGTGCCCACATAAAACCTTTGACTTTCATTTTTAAGGACCACCCTATTGGGCGCCCTCTCTGCTGGACCCCGCTCCGCCCCGCCCCGCCCCGCCCCGCCCCGCCCCGGGCGGACAAACACGCCACTGTATCGGCGGGGCTTCTGCTCTTTTGCGGCAACTAGTGGCCCGAAGATTAGGGAAGTGGGTCCGTTTTGGCGCGTCATTTGTCGGACAGAGGAGAGCGATTCGGATGTTTTTTCGCGATCGGATAGAGGAGATGGTGTATCGGTCGGCCGAGAAAAAATATGGGAAATCGATGAGGCGTCATTTTATTCTGGGGAGATGGCCGACACGTGGTGATGATTCGTTTTGCGGGAAGGTGTCTGAGGTGTCTCGTTTGTCGCACAGTGGGCTCGTCGAGACGCAATGGCAATTGAAAAAGAGAGAGAGAGAGAGAGAGAGAGAGAGAGAGAGAGAGAGAGAGAGAGAGAGAGAGAGAGAGAGAGAGAGAGAGAGAGAGGGGGTGGAAAAGGGTGAAAAAGGGGGAAAGGGATGCAGTACATCACGGCCGGGGAAAGAAATATGACGTTGTGTCTGCAACATAAAAATGAAGACACCGCCACCCTTTCTGGCATGAAGGCATGAATTAGAGTGGAGGGCGGCGGCGCGTCAGACTCTGCCGCGTCGGATTCGATTCCCGCTTCGATTCATCGATTCATTCCAGGTTATTGGCGGCTTACCTCGCAAAGCTGCCTGTAATTGAAAAATTCGCGCCCCGACGCGTCGCGTTCGGCGCTATGCTAACCTGGACGCGCCGCAAAGAAAAAAAAAAGAATATAAATAAAATAAATACATTGAAAAGTCACCTGCAGTGTCTTACTTCGCACGAAATTCGTTTCAATATCCGACAATGGTAATCCCAACCTGCTGCATTGTGTCAGTTGAAGGCAGAGGGGCCGGTGGTACAGTGCAAAAGTTTTAAGATTATTTTTTTTATTTTTTTTTTATTTTTTTTTTGCACACGTGTGTGGCGCGTTGATACGGATCGTGGAGTCTGGTGTCGGCCGGCCGAAAATTAGCGAAACACCCACAAGCACACGAGGGTTGGACGGGGCGGGGCGGGGCGGGGTGGTGCGGCCCGCAAGCCGTGCCCGTCCGCCGGGCCCGTATTTGCAATTAAAATAAAAACCCAAGTGGCGCTCGCGTCTCGGCGTTCGGTCCTTTTGTTTGAAGCAGGCGGCGGTGAGAGTGTGCTGGGGAGTGACCATTGGCGGGAAAGACGAATGCCGGTCGTTAGAGTATGAAAAACAAGAGGGGCGGCTGGGCTGGGCTGGGCCGGGCTGGGCCGGCGGCGCATAGGGGTGCGTGTGAGACTGTTTGGATAGGGCGCGGAATAAGAGGAAGGGAGAGCGGGGACGCGGCGATGCGGGATAGCGGTGTGGGGGAGGTGTTATGCAAATAGCGGCCAGACCTTTCATTTAATATTGTCTGGCGTTACGTTTGTAGCGACGCTCCCTTCGGCTCAGTCGGCCTTGTCAGTCAGAGCAACTGGCAAAAAAAAGTCTTAAGTGCAATTGATTTAAGTTTAGAAAACAAAAAAAAAAACTAACTTTTATGAATTAAAATCCGCACAAACCTTAAAAGTTGCATTAGTTCCTGGTTGTAAAGCTTTTTTTTTTTTTTTTTTTTTTTTTTTTTTTGAGTTGTTTATCTTAGGAGACCCGGCGGACTGTGTGCAGGTGTGCCTACGGTTTGGGATGCGGGGCAACACTCCGGGGCGACGGTAGGGCAAATATGGCCATAAGCACTATTCACCGCAATGCAGAGAGAGAGAGAGAGAAAGAGAGAGAGAGAGAGAGAGAGAGAGAGAGAGAGAGAGAGAGAGAGAGAGAGAGAGAGAGAGAGAGAGAGAGAGAGAGATGGGGCGCCCGGGCCCAGCTGCCGAGTGCACCAACAGGGGCCCTCACCGCAAACGACAAAAACAGCAACAACATCCGGTCAGTAAACAAGCGATGACCTCGATGTGTCCCCGAGGCAGCACCTGTAGCCCCGATACACAAACATCTGCGTGGAGTAGTGTGTGGTGGCGTCTGCGCGCGCGTGTGCGCGTGTGTGTGTGTGTGTGTGTGTGTGCGTGAGTTTCGGAAGCGTTCTGTTGTTCTTGTTTACCTTCTGGCGCCGTCTGAGTCGCGCCGACAGTCGACACAGTTTCAGCGACGGTGGAAAAAAAAAGAGAAAGAAAAGATTTTTTTTGGTTTACGCTTTTGCATTGCCGTAGTCAAGTGAAAGTTCCCTGGAAAAGCGATTTCATTGTTAGAGAATGTGGGCAGTTGTTTCGGACAGGTCGGTGACCGGCGCGAAGGTTTGTGCGGAAACGGTGTGGAATGGGGCGAGGCTGGAGCGAGGCGCGGCCAGTACGCTGCGTCGCTCTGTGTTGTCTCCCTCTCATCCCTCCGAGCCGCCCCGTGAGTGCGGGAGGGACAGGGCGAGCCGGCCTGACGGCCGATAACAAACGGGCAGCCTATTGCCTGCACGCGGCGCGAGATGGACAAGGAAGAAAAATGTCTTGAATATTTGGCGCGCCATGTGCCGGCCGGACACAACAGGCTCGCCAACTTGGCGACAAAGTTGCCCGCTTCAAAAAAAAAAAAAAAAAAAAAAAAGGACAGAAACACAGCATTGCTGAAGAGAAAAGAAGAAATGACGGAAAAGGCGTAAAACTTGCAAAATTTTTGTTTCAAAAAATCAGAAATTGAATTTTTGTGATGGTCTGTAGCCTTGCGTTGAGCCCTCGGAGGATAACAGGCAACTGCACTCGTCCGGCCGCGCGGCACTCCATATGTGGCGGATCCACCCTCTAACACCCCGCCCCACCCCACCCCGCCCCGCCCCGCCACTCCGTACGCAAATGTCTGTGTGTTTGCACCCCGGTCAGGCACACGGGCGTGTTGACTCTCGTCCAGTCCTTGGCGCGCCCCGCCCCGCCCCGCCCCACCCTCACCGGCGGAGGCTGCGATTTCACGCCGTCCTAGTTGCAGGCACGCCAATATATTTCTTTCCGGTCGAGTCCAAGAGGTCGAGCTCGGGTATCCCACGAGTAAGGGACCCTCAGACTTAATAATGTTGGACAACCTGGTTTCAATTTCATCTAGTGAAAATAAGAAAACACAGTCTGATGCTTCACCGCAGTTTGACTCAAACTTAAAAATCACCCAAAAAAAAAAAAAAAAAGACTGTTTTTTTTTTCCCGGTGGAGGCATTGTTAATTTCGTAATTTGTCGCAAGTGCAACTTTTTGCGTCGGCGACGCCTGCGAGGGTGAACACACGTTGGCCCAAATCCGGCCTGGAACAGTTCGCAACAGAGAGCGCGCCGCCGCCCTCATCTCGGAAGAAATATTTGCATGAACGCGCACCCCGGGCCCTGTCCTAGCCGGACCGCTCCCTCTCTTTCACTTCCTGTCCTTCCGTGTATTTGTGCAAGTGTGTTTGTGTGTGTGTGTGTGTGTGTGTGTGTGTGTGTGTGTGTGTGTGTGTGTGTGTGTGTCCCTCCGCAACGCCTACGACAGGCGGTCCCCGGCCGGTCACATACTTATACAAATGCTTATGACTGCTGAGTTTTATAGCCGGGAATCAATTTTGGCGCTGCGGACCGTCTGCGTGTGTGTGTGTGTGTGTGTGTGTGTGTGTGTGTGGAGAGAGAGAGAGAGAGAGAGAGAGAGAGAGAGAGAGAGAGAGAGAGAGAGAGAGAGAGAGAGAGAGAGAGAAGGTGAAGAAGCGCCAAAAGCGGTGTTCCGACTGCTTGGCGCCGTATTGCCGTGTGCGACCTGCCACCCTGGCTCTGGGATACCACGGGCCAACACCTCTGTCTCTGCCCTCGGCGTGTCTCTGTCCTTCTTTCATTTGCCGCTAAGCCCGCGTGCGACTGCGACGGACAGATGGCCCCTCCGGAATCCATTACCGCGCGGCTGATCCACTGCTTTGCCTCTCCGGGGATCGCGCGCGCGAGGGATGGCGCGTCACGGGTTCGAATCCCGGCAGAGCGCGCGCGTCCGGGAGGAGAGAAAAATGGCACGCGCGGTGGAGGTGCCGTGTGTGACGATCCGGATTCGGTTGATTTAAAGTGCGGATCTCAGCGGCGCTGGTTGGGTGTAGCAGCTGCTGCGCCGCTAACGACATGTACCAAACAACCCCTGCCGTACCAGCGGGCCTGCATGCCGCACCTAGGAAGCCTAATTTGAGACCACAGCTCGCGTCAATTAGCCTTGCCAGTCAGCCTGGGAGGCGCCTCCCCCTTGCAGCAATCTCTGGCGCCACTTGGACATCGTGTGTTCCGGATGACGCTCGGGAATTGGACTCCCCCCGCCTCTCTCTCTCTCTCTCTCTCTCTCTCTCTCTCTCTCTCTCTCTCTCTCTCTCTCTCTCTCTCTCTCTCTCTCTCTCTCTCTCTCTCTCTCTCTCTCTCTCCCCCCCCCTGCGAGACGCTGGGGTTGTCACCGCGACGTGTGTAGCGTGGTGTTCGTGTCATTGTCTTTCCCAAGACTTCCCAACATCTTCCTGGTGCCTTTACAACAGGACTTTCCAAGAGGACTGTGTGCTGGTGCCTTTCCAACATGGCATTCCTACACCTCTCTCTTGTCTCCCCCTCCCCTCCTCACAGCCTCATTTGCGCCAAGTGCCGCCTGGCCTTGCTCGTGGTCATCCTCCCCATTGTGGTGACTCACGTAGTCCCGTTGGATCACGGCCGAAAACGCCAAAACCCGCCCCCATTTTCTTTTTTTTTTATCCGATTTATTTATTCCGGTTCCCTTTATTCACCGCCCTCCTCAAAGTTGCAAAGAATGTGCCCGGTCACTGCGCTGCCGCGCTGCGCTACAAGGGAGCAGCGCCGAAGGGTGAATTATTGGCCCGCGGTAACTCGGGCGATTCATTCTCCGGCAATGGCACCCAACGAGGACCTTTCCTCAAGACGCCCATTTTTTTTTTTGACACGCCAAAAAATAAAATAAAGTTGTAGTCAATAAACAATTTTTGAAGAGGATTGTTCGTTAGGGATACTTTTTTTCGACCAAGGTGGGCTTTGGACTTAAATTTAAAAATATTTAAAAATAAATTTAAACATTTTTCTGAATTTTTTAAAATGAAAAACGACTTGTTGTTGGCGCACCTGTTTTCTGGCAGGTCCCCGTCGCGACGTCTTGACGCCGCGACGCCGGGGCTCGGCTGCTGGCGTCGCGACGCTGCACTGCAAGGGGTAAGCGGCAAAGCGGCGCCGCGCGGGACCAGTTAGGAGGGGTGGGGGGAAATCGGCAAACTTTGGCCATTTTAATTGGAATTATAAATGCCTAATCTCGGGGCGTGCTCGCAATGCTCATGGTGGTGGTGTTTTGTTTCCCGCCGGCGCCAAAATTCGAAATGACGGCCAATCGATGGGGATGGCGTCGTCAAGGCAGCGTGTCGCGACGCGGGGAATCGAACGCCAGAAACTTAGTACGTGCGCACACAGTTGCCTTATTTTATATTGTTTGCAAAATTTTAATTTTTAATAATTTTTGGTCAAATTATCGGGGGTTTGTCTTGAAAATTTTCGTGAGAAAAATAATGGCTGCCTCGGTGAAGCGTAGTGCGTGCCGAAGTTGGCTCGACAGTGAAACAGCCGGCGGGGGCGGTATCGAACCACCGCACTGTGTCTCGGAAGCGGCAGACGCTCCACTCCGCGTCCAGGACGCCGCCGACGACCCCCCGAGGACGTTGTCACGGATGGTGTCACGCCCCAGCCCCAGGCGCGGCCCCAGGCCCCACAGGTGTGACTAGTGTAAGTGAGGGCCCCACCCCTTTTCACGGCTAATCGTGCCCGAGAAATACCACCCTCCGTCTGGAGTCGGGAGTCCTGGAGGCGATTCAGACGTGAGCTCGTCGCCCCCCGCGCCGCCAACCGAGCCCCTGTCGTCCCGGGCGTAGGCGACCCACTCGGCGGCCCTGCGTGCCGGCTGTCTGCCTGCCGGGCTGGCCGCCTGCTGCCCGGCTGCCGGCAGCCTCCAAGCCGCGAGACTTGATAAACCGCTGCCGAGCGCGTCCCCAGGGAGAGCCGTCCCTGAGAACGCGGTACACCATCAATTACAACAACATTAAACGGAATGAATTCAGTTGAACTGGCTTTGATTTTAATTCCGCTTATTAAATAATGTAAACCAGGTCCGGCTTAGTGGCGTAGGTAGCTTGGGACGGTCAGCGCCATCTGGCGGCGACAAGCGAAATAATAAAAGACAAAGTTTGTCGGGCGGCAGATGGACGGCACCGCAAACAGCAAACCAAGTTGGCGACACTGAGTTGGCGGCAAAAACGTGCCGAGTTTGTTGCGCGAGCGGCTGCGGTCGGAATGGAGTGAGTGGGCGACTTCCTTTCGGGGAAATGGAAGGGACCCGGGTTCAAATACCCACTTTTTTCTTCATTTTTTTTTTGGTGCAAAATTAATTTTGTGCATTTTCTTTTTGGTTTTGTCTTCTCTAAGCGGTGGTACAGCCTCGGCCCAACAAATCGCAATTCCCGCCACTAATGCGAGGAATGATTACCTGGGCTCCGGCGGTGCGCGTTTTGAGCGATGCCAGGTGCGGGCTGGATTACGCACACGGCCCAGAGAGAAAGATAGAGAGAGACCTGCGCAAGAAAGTTGGCCGGCAAAACGCCTCGCGTGGTCAGCTAATAAATGGAGTGCATTACTTAGGGGCTGGCCGGGGTAATCCTACGTCCAGCCTGCACACAGGGCCGGACTCGGCGGCTAGTCGGGGGGAAGGTGGCGACTTTGACCGCCTTCTAAATCACCGCCATTTTTCAGCCCGCTTGAGTGTGTATCAGGATTTGGTAACTGCTTCGCGCAAAAAAATCCGAGCCAGATTTTTTTTTTTTTTACAACGCACATTATTAAATTAAATTTCTCAAAACTTTTGATATACACTACTTCACTACTTGATTGTTAATTTATTTATTTTTTGCCGAAATTTTTTTATGGAAGCCTTTGAAAGTTTCGCCTACATGGAAATTAACACATGCTTTCCCTTGGTGTGTTGCAGGTACGTGGAACCTGTCTTCATCCTCCAGGCTTCCTCCAGGCTCCCTCCAGGCTGCTTCAGACTCCCTCCAGGCTGCTTCCAGGTGTCGAGTCTCTCCGATTGACGATTTCCCGGTCGTTTACGCGCCCCTAGCGGCGCCGCCGCTCCCCCAACAAGGCACATTTTTCACGGCGCCTCCCTCTCTCTCCCTCTCTCTCCCTCTCTCTCCCTCTCTCTCCCTCCCACCGGGGCGATTATACCAACTCCTGCCGCGTAAGTGGCTGACTCGGTCGCGCCCTTTGCCGCCTACTGTCCTTGTTCCTCCTCCTTGTTGTTGTTGTTGCTTACGCTTTTTGATTTTGGCCTCGATTTAAAAGACGGGGAAAGGGTGAAGAGGAGTAAGAAAAGAGGGAATTCTCTCTCTGTTGTTGGAAGGACGCCGCGAGGGATGTATTCATAATGGTCCCCATTATGCCATAATCGGGGCGTATAGGCAACCCCCGCAACAGATGTGCCGGTCTGTCCGTCTGTCTGTCTGTCCGCTCGCCCCCATGGCACAGCCACTTGCTCCTTGTGGTCACTTGCAGGACTCGGCGTCCTCCTTATCTCCGCCCGGCCTCTGGCCTTGGGGTCCGGAAATCTGTCGAAAATGACCGCGAACCCGGCGGGATTCGAACCCGGGCCCGCCCTCAAACCCGGCCTGACTGGACAACCCTTCCCAGCCGGCCAGTCGTACAATTGCCGCACGCCAAAAAACAAAAGAAATTAAAAAAAAAACACAATAAAAAATCTGGACACACAGAGGACACGGCGACACTCAAGACAACAAAAACACCGCCTTAATGATGACGTCACCCGGACAAAGTCACCAGCGGAACAAAAAAAAGACCCTGCTAATCTGCAAGTCTGGCCGTCGCGCTGAAGGTGCACCGCTTGTTTCCCAACACTGTATACACACTTTTTTCCTCTCTTTTTCGGTCCGGCTCGCTGGCGTCGTCGCCGTGTTTCTTTTTTTTTGTTTCCAGTGTAGCGGGTAGGGAGAGCAGCCTAAGTGCCTTTCAGCGCCTTTCAATTTGCAGCTTGTTTGTACTCCACCGTGCATGGCGAGGCCGGGCGGGCCGGGCGGGCCGGCTGCCCACTGGGGGCCGTAGATCTGCAGCCGCGCTCCCCCACCCCTTCCCTTTGTCCGCCGCGCTGGCTGGACGTCTGCGTGTGGGAGGGTGCGAAAAACAAGATCTTGGCCAGCTTTGCAGTTTCTGATAATAAATCTGCATTTGCAACACCTTGCCGGCTGGGCCGGAGGGAGGGCGTGGGCGGTGGTAGGGGTGCGGCGCGGCGGCCGCCCTTGGAAACGTTTAGCAGCAACTTGCTCTCCGGCCGTGTCACTATCTTCCTTTCCGACCCTGTCTGTCTTTCTGCATGCCTGCCTGTCTGTAAGTACGCCTGTATCTGTCTGTCTGTCGCCTGTCTGTCCGTGTGTCTGTCCGTCTGCCCGTCCGTCCGTCCGCCTGCCCGTCTTGAGGGGCGGCCTGCATCGCGGCAACGACTCCTTTCTGCCGACGCGGCGACACGGGCTGGAAATATTGCCGGCCTGCCCATAAAACAGTTGTCCCGGCGGCACCTCTGGGCGCGGCTCGCTCGGCGCGGCTCGCTCGGCGTGGCTCGCCGTGGCGCCGCCGCACAGTGGACCGCCTCACTACAGATGCTTACCGCAGCCCGCTTGGTCATCAGATTAGGGCCAAATAAAATATACGTGTGCGACAGGCTCGCCCCACCCCGGGCCCGCTCCGGCCCAGCGCCGGCCCAGCGCCGCCCCAGCGCCGCCCCGGGCCCTGCCGGCCGGGGACCAAAATAAAGCTAATGTACCGAGAGCGTGGGGCCGGCCAGTGCGGCCAGCTCGGCCCGGCCGGCCGGAGCGGGGCGGGGGTTTGGCAAGCTGGCCAGCGCGGCGGCGCGGCGGCGGGGCGGCGGGGCGGCGGGGGAGCGCGGACCCAGATCGCAACAATTAGATTGAAAGGCCATGAAATGATAAACGGCCCCGAAAGCTTTTCTCTGGACCGCCCCCTCAAGATGCACGATGTAGTTGGGCTGCCGAATGCTGCCTTTCACTCTGTCCCGTGTGTGTGTGTGTGTGTGTGTGTGTGTGTGTGTGTGTGTGTGTGTCCCTTTTTCTGCTCGGTTTTCATTCTTCTTGTGTTTCACGCACGTGGTCTCGTTGCTGGAGGAGTGCCGGACCCCCTTCTGGTTCCAGCAACCACTTTCATTTTTTTTTTTTTTTTTTTTTTTTTTTTTTTTTTTCCAGTCGTGTCTTCTGGTCGACTCTTGTCTTTACAAAACGGCCGAAACGAAACGAAACAAGCGATATGCTCCGTTACAGGACAGACAGACAGACACACAGACTGAGGGGCGAGCGGACAGCAAACAGCCTCCTGCCCGCCGCTCCCATGTGACGCGCGCGGTGAAATAATGGAATAAACTGTTGACACAACAAAAATTTAGACGCAACCTCTTGTAGTCCGCGTGGTCCGTCCGGCGGCTCGCAGCTTCCGGCTCGCACAAACACGCTCACACACACACACACACACACACACACACACACACACACACACACGCAAACACGCCGAAGCGCAGAGGGTTCAAAACACAAAGAACGCCGGCCCGCTTCAATTATTGAAGGCAACTCCCGTGTCCATTATTTTGGGGCATATTTGCGCAGCGTAGGGAAAAGGGTGGGGGAACCGGGTGTCACTCCCAAGATGAATAACCGTTCGTTCCGTTTGTTGTGTTGTTGTTGTTGTTGTTGTTGTTGTTGTTGTTGTTGTTGTTGGTTGTTGTTTTTTCGACAAGGCGGTGCCGTGGTACCCGCCGCGGTTGACTGGCGGGAAGCACGCTCGCCGGGGTTGGAGACCCACCAGCAGAGTTGGTGTTGCGTTAACACGAGTTAGCCCTCCGCATACACACATCTCCTGCCAAGTTGATTATTCCCGTGTAAACAGGGGCGGGGTGGGGGTGCGCAGCCTCGCCGGGGAGAAGCAGGTGCCCCACAATAGCAGCAGCCGTCGGGAAAAAGCACCCAGGCAGGCGGACTCGAACATCCCACTGTAGCTGCTACCGATTCAAGTTTAATGTTTGGCTATGGTTCCTGTTATCGCATCGGGCTGGCCTCTGCATGTTAATCTGATTGTTTGCCTGGGCTGCTGATGGCCTTGGGGAGAAGGGGTGGGGCGGGGTGGGGTGGAAACTGGAGCAAGACGTTGGCGCCACTGGGGCGAGTCAGCCGCCAGGTTGGTACCACTGTGCCTTACAACTGCGGCATTAACGTCAGTCAGTTTGTATCCCTGTTTCAGCCATGTCGGGCTCACCCTGTTGGATTGGTTGACTTGACGCAGGGTCTTCCTCGTGCGAATTGATACGCATGCTGGACACGACGTGTGACCTGAACAGAATGGAAAAAACAAGCAATGAAAAAACAGGGACAGGAAAGGAGGGCGAAAGGGGTGGAGAAGAAAGATCAGAAACACAAACACGACTTGGAGGGCCAAATTCAATGGCCGTGTTTGTGCAGCTATTTCTTGCATCCCTCTCTCTTCATCCTGCCCGCTGCCTGTCCTATTTGGCATCTCTTTTCTTCCCCGCTCTGCATTTTTTCTCCGCCTGGCCCTTTCTCTCTTGACTCTCTTAGCCACGGGCAGCGCTCGGTGGTCGTGGGGGCTCTCTGAGGACTTTTCCACTCAGTTGTGTTGGCTTGCTTGTCCAGTGCCGTGGTGTGAGTGTGTGTGTGTGTGTGTGAATGTGTAGAGGCGTAGGCTTGCATCATCCCGTTCTCGCGACCACCCTGTGTCATCTCCATTGGGCCCATGGACGAAATTCCAAAGTCTTCACCGTTTATAAAATTGCTTTGTATTTAAAACTGATCATCGTTTTTTGGCAAAGCTGGTGTTTCTTTTGCTTAGGTTTTTTTTGCAGTGTTGGAGGGTGTGGTGCCCCAGGTAAGCCGATGTGTATGTTTGACACTTGGGCCCCGCTGTTGTTGTGTCCCTGTTTTCCTACCGTGGCCCTTTCTTGACCCTCCCTGGCCACCTCAATGTTTGGTAAATAAATAGACCGGAAAAACAGGACGGCGGCACTCTGTTGGAGCGGCATCCAGGACAGATGGATAGATAGCTAGGTGGATGGATACACACGCCGGATTTGCATAGCAGTTACAAGAAGGTTTTGAGTCCCCGGGTGGGTGATTTACGTGTTGCAATAATGGGCATGGGCGGGGGGTAGCGCATCTTGGCCGTGTGCGACCCCGGGCAGAATTCAAATCAGGACCCGCGCGTTATTTGTCTAGTTTGTGCTATTATTACGTAACGAGCCACTGTCTTGTTTTCAGAACGATCGCCGATGTACACGCTGTGGAGTGGGTGACTGTGTGTGTGTGTGTGTGTGTGTGTGTGTGTGTGTGTGTGTGTGTGTGTGTGTTGCGAGATGGGCCGTGCGTGCCGGAGTGGGGGAACAAGAACTTACTGTGGCACCAACTCGATTGGGGCATGTTCGCCTAAATTAATATATTGGTCGGAGAGGGTGGGGCGGCCGCCAGACCCTCTCTGCCGGCGTCTTAGTCGGCCTCATTGTCCTCTGGTAGGCCCGGTGGGCCTGGTAGGCCGGCAGCCACCACACGGTGGGCCGGGGTGTTAGTCCGTCACACGCTCCATGCACGTGCCGGGCATTCCAGGAAGTCCGAAACATGACGTCATTGGCCGCGAATCGCGTCGAGCCAAGTTCCCACCGCGGGATCTCATTCGCGCGTCCATTGTCGCGTCGCCTCTGTTTGCGCTTCTTCTCTTTCTCCCTCGCGCGCGGCGCGGCGGTATGTGGGCCAGCGAGAGCGGGCTTTGTCTGCGGAAACAAAAGTTCTCGACAAATTTCGGGCGGACACTTAAGTGGAGGCGGCGAAATTATCGTAGCCGTAACAAAATCGATTTGGTGCGCGGCAGCACGGGAAACCGCGGCACGGTGCGCGCCGGCGGTAAGGAATGGACACCGTAGGAGAACGGGGTGGTCTAGACCACAATGACGTCAACCGATGTCCTAACGGGCCTAATTTTGAGCCAAATAATTATATTTGGGTTCATTATGTTCTCCCTGGGTAACCTGCCGAAATGGCGGCCCGCAACAATGAGCCACCTATACTACTGGGCCAGCTGATCCTTTTTCGCGCGACTGTACGCGGGAGACTTTTGCCCGGGGTGTTGGCCGGAGCCCGGCGGGCTGCCCGCGCGCCATGCTGGCTGGGATGGCCGTGCTTGGACGCTTGCCAAGCGCTCCCCTCCCCCCTCCCCCACCGCAGTGTCTCTTGTATGGGTATGAGATGGCATGTCCCGCACGTGAGGGCCACTGCTAGTAGTCTTCTGACCGCCCAGCCGACCCCCGAAGGGTGCATGGCCTAAGGTAGCAAAACCTCATCTCTCTCTCTCTCTCTCTCTCTCTCTCTCTCTCTCTCTCTCTCTAACACACACACACACACAATTCCATTAAGCTACATTAGCCCTGGATTAGCTAACAGGTTGCGCCGCGCTATGGTCCTTGTTACGATCTTGGCCGGATTGCAGACAAGGCTACAAGGGGCTTCCCTCGATCCCAGGGTGGCGATACGCCCAATGGCCGCGCCCCGCCGCGCCCCGCCGTGCACTGTAAGAGCAGCAATATTGGGTATTTACACAAGCATATTGCCAACCGCGCTACGCCCTTTGGTATGCAGCCACACCCACACACAGACGCGAGCGCATACACACACACACACATACACACACATATACACACATAGATGCAAAGGCACACGTGCGGCGCTGCCGCCAAGACGCCGCGATTTGAAAACAATTGTGGAAACGCTTTGGCGATAAGACTCGACCGGAATACACAGTGCGGTCGCGTCGCGTCGCCGCCGGGGTAGCTTCTTTACTCTCCGCGTGTGCAGCGCAAAAACAAGAAGAATAAGAAGAAAGGGAAGAAGAAACACAAAGTCGAAAGTCATTATGAGCTCCTATGCGGGGGGGATTCGACCGCCTGCTCCTCGGGGTGGCAGTCGGCGGCGGCGACGCTACCGGCTGTTGCTCGGGGTTGGCGGTTCGATCCCCGGCGGCGCGCGGTTTTGCGCTGCTGACGGCGCCGAAACGCCGAGGGTGTGGAAATGCGCGTCCGGCGTCACGAGCGGCGCGGAGATAAGGGTTGAGATATAGGCGGCCGGATCAACCGCCGCGCCGGGCCAGCCTTCGGCCTGAATACTAAGCGGGCCCTGTCACGGCGCCCGGACCGCACACTGGGACAGCCCCTTGCAATAATAACGGCCCGTCCCGCTGATGAGCACCATTACCGCAATCACTCCGCTCCGGGTTTGGCTTGCAGGTGCACCCATTGTCGCGCGTCAAGCACCGCATCACCATTCTTAGCAGATGGCACTGCATTTGTACTGTACAGCTTAGTCATGAATGTGTCAGAATGCTTGCACTTTTCTATGAAGAGTATATATATATATATATATATATATATATATATATATATATATATATATATATATATATATATATATATATATATATATATATAAAATAAAAAATTGGCGAGTGAAGTTGACATTTTGTCTCGCGGATTCGCACTGCAATTCCCGTCCGTTGTTATCAGTCGCGCGGCGGCGGCCGTATTTGCTCTTCGCCTCCCTCTCGCCGCGCGAAGCGAAGCTCCCCTGCGCCCCGCAGCGCGCTGACCTGGTCCCGCACAGTGGGCCAGAAGACCGGTGGAGGCGGGCAAAGTCCTGGACGTGTTTTGAGCTCCAGAGTCGCTAAATGGGACTCGGACCGAACGTGTGACCACGCCAACAGATTCCTCGTGGGAAGAGCAGTCCATTGGTGGGGTAACACTTTGGGTTCGAGTCCCATTTAGCGACTCTGGAACTGAAACCGCGTCTTGAAATTCGGCCGCCAGCGCCGGTCCTCTGGCCCACTGTGCGGCGTGGCTGGTGATGATCGTCGGCTACAAAATGGGAAAACAATACTGAGAGGGCGCGGTCTTTAACAGCCCCGCATTAGCATGCAGATGGGGGTCCTTTCACACAACACCGCTTTGACGGCAAGTCTGTTCCGTCGCGTCGTCGCCGCTCATTTCCAAACCCAATGCCAGCCGCCAAGAACCGCCAGTGAAGCACTTTAAATCGCAGCACTGCTTAGTTATATTTTAATTTTTGTTAAATTTTTTTTTATATTTTTTAAAGGAAGTTTAACGAGGGGTGACTCGCTGTAAGATTTTGTGTACAATGAGTGTGGGAATGTGTTAGAATGTGCAAGATTTCTGCTGTATTTGTCACACATGTTGCCTGCTTACAGGCGTTTTTGCCTCCAGACTGTGGGAATGTGTTCAAATTTTGTACAACGAATGTGGTAGGTTGTTCCCCCCTCGAAGTTTAAAGTTTCCGATTACGTCTCTGAATGTTGCAAAAAATATGACAGGCGGACGGTCTTTGGTCCCCGGTATATTTTGTGCAGCGTGGCGGTAACTAATGCGTCCCCTAATATCGTCCCCGGAAGGGGGCGGGCAGAGTGTTTTGAGGTACGGGGGGTTATCAGGCTTGTCTGCTGGTGTCGCAGAATGTAGTCTGGAGGTTGCCCCGGTTGCCCCTTGAGCCGGCCTAACCCAATTAAGATATTCCGACCGAGGAGTGGATTACCTCATCTTATCCCCTCTCAGGCCCGGCAGGCAGGCCAGGCAGGCAGGCCAGGCAGGCCTCGCCCCGGCCTCGGCCGCTCCCCTCCACAATGGATGGATCATCTTTTCCCCGAGGCCGGCGCCTCGTCCCCAAGCACGCCGTGTAGGTGTGACTACTCAAAGTGCCAAGCGTTGCTGTCGCTTATGACCCGTGCTTTGTCACATTGCCAATCGCTTTATGGATGCATTTTGAAAAATATAATGTGAAAAAAAAATATTGAAAGAATGTATATAAAACATTTCTTTTTTTAAATTTCATTTTATAATTTTTTTAAAAATTGTTTTTGAACATAATTTAAAAAAAAAAAAAAAAAAAACTAACTTTAGCTGCTTACTGTCCTTGTTCCACTTGAAGACTGATGAACTTCATCTGCCTCCCTCGCCGTGGCACTCGCACTGATGGCCTGCGCGCCCTGCAGGTCCATCCACTCAGCCCACCAAGAGGTAATCCCGTGTCGCCTTAATTGTGCACTTGACGACCATGTTTTATTCCCGCCTGTCTTGCTGCTGCAGTGGTTGCCAGCCTCGTCTGCGCCGCACCACCGATGAGCCGAAAATCAGAACCCAGGCAAAAAAGAGAAGAGAAAAATACAAGGAACGAAGACATGCAAATTAAGGTGCCGCCAAACAAAAGAAAAAGAAACATTTATGAAGACGGCTGCAATATTACGGATGGCTAAAAGTTGTTGACAATTCCGTCTCAACAATAAATACACACTTGGATAAACACGACGAATGATTGGCAGCGGAATAAAAATGGGTCCAATGAGGGTGGGATTTGCAGGAGGGGGGGAGCAAGCAAAGTCGAGGAAAGGCGAAACCGCTGAGGTTCTTTCTTTTTTTTATCCCTTCTTTCCCCTTCCGCTCTCTGACTTTGCCTGTGCGCGTGTGACTTTGATTTCCAAGCAGAGCAACATCTCCGTGCCTCCTTTATTCTATTCTCTGTTTTTTCCCCGGTCGCGCCCCTGCCAGCCGTTCAATATCCTTCTTTTTGCCTATGCGCGCACACGACCGTTTAGCCTCGTGTGTGTGTGTGGGTGTGAGTGTGAGAAAAGGAGAGAGGGTGCGATGCTCTCTCTGGTTTCGCAAACTTTACAGTTGAACAATTTACAGAACTGTTGTTTCCAACTGAAACTACGTGAAGCGTCCACCGGAAACCCGGCTAATTATTTCGTGGCAGAAAAAGGACCCATTTTGTGTAGCGGTCCGAGGATTGTGTAAATTGTCAATTATTCCGGGTGCGGCCGTCGCGGTGTGACGCTCTCGGCCCATTAAACGATTTCCCTTTTTTCCCTCCATTGTTTCTTGTTTTCACGGGGAAACTTTGGCCGCGAGATAAAGCATAAACATGCCTATTATTTCCGGCGCTCGCCAAGTCGCATTAACTCATCTGTTATCTTTAATTTACTAAAATGTTATTACGCCCTTTGCTTTTGTTTATCTGCGCTGCCTCGAGCTGCTGCTGCCGCTTCTTCGAGCTAATTTGGGATATTGCCGATTACGCACCCCTTTGCTGGATGGCCGAGGCGGTCCCGGCGCGAGGCTAGGGCCGCACAGTGGGCCAGGAGAGCAGCGCAGGCGGCCAAATCGAACGTGCGACCCCCACCAATGGACTGCTCTCCGGACGAGGAATCCATTGTTGGGGTCACAAGTTCGGTTTGAGTCCCTTTTAGCGATTCTGGAGCTCAAAACGCGTCAAGAGGTTCGTCTGCCTACGCCGATCTTCTAGCCCACAGTGTAATGGAACCCTCAAGTATGATGCATTGAGTCGACATGAACATCTTACTGTGCCTTGAAGACGGGAGATCGAACCTTCTCTGGGAAGTCGAACGAGGCTTGCTTTTGTCTGCCGACGGCGGGCGCGGCTCCCTGCGGGGTCATCCAGGCCGGGCGGCGTGCCCACAGCCCTAGGCCCTTGGTGCCCTTGGTGCCGCCCCTGGTGCCGCCCCTGGCGCCCTTGCCCGGCATAAACAAAAGCCCTTCGAAGCGCCCCATCGCCACCTTATTGCGAGCCACATCAAGAGCCCATTATCGGCTGATACCGCCGCCACCTGGCCTGGCTGCCTGCCTGCCTGGCTGGCTGGCTGCCTGCCTCCCTGCCTGCCGGCTCCCCTCCGCCCTCGCTGAATGGGCTGCTGCTGCGTGCGGAGTGTGTTGAGGAGCACCGATCTGCTTCTTATACGAAAACAAGTAGTTTGACATTTTTCGTCGTTAGATCGTGAAAGGGCGGGAACCAAGCCCCAGGCCTTAAAAAAGAAAATTTAAAAAAATGAGGTCTTTAAATTCGACTTAGAAATTCTGCGTTTAAAAACCTTGAATTTCGCGCACTAACGTAACCGGCTGAAACCTTGCGCAGCGCCTAGTGACCCTCCCGTGAGAGATGCGCCAGACCATCGAAAATCCGGCGCTGTGATTGGTCAGGTGTAAACCGCTCGGCCGACCCTCGAGAATGACCCTGTGCGAGGCTACGGTATGAGAATCGTGGTCTGCGGAGTAGTCGTGTTGGGAACGTTGAGCAGACAATTAAAACAATCAAATACCTCTACGTACTTACTTCTTATTCTTGAAAAACTAAAAAAATAGTAGTATAATCTTCCATCCGTTCGATTTCCACATACATTGCTCAGCCGCTCCTGCCTACGTCTACGTCACATTCCGTCCCGAACTCCTCACGGTTTTGATTCTCATACCTAGCCTCGCACGGCGTGCGCGCAGACCACTTTACACCAGGGCCAGTCCTGGCGCATCTCTCACGGGAGGGTCACTAGCAGCGCCCTGTGAGTTATTTGACGCCAGACGGCGCGCGCTTCAGCCCCGAAAATATATTTAAAAAAAACAGCGCGAAAAAAAAAAAGAAGAAAAGACGTCCGGCATCGCGCGCGGCTGGTGGTTGGCCCCATCGGAATTGCCTTCTTTTCATACTTTTCATTTGGAGTTGGCCGCGAGGACGCGTGGCGGCTCTGCGGACGACACTAAAGGGGCTCAGCACCGCCTTGTCACCTGGAATAAAGTGCCACAATCATAACAATAATAATAAAAATAATGCCGTGCCGCGGTGAATGTGGGCCGCGGAACGACCCGCCCGCCAAACGGCGCCAAAATTCAAACAAGAACCGTATTTAAAAAGTGAACTTTTTCGTTTCTAAAAAAAGGGGAAATAAAGATAGAAAGAGACAGACGTAACGGCGTGAAGAGAGTGTCGTTGGGCGCATTCTCGTCCGTCATTACTCCAGGCGGTAGTTCGGCGGTATCGAAGGGCCGCTCTGTGTGTGTGTGTGTGTGTGTGTGTGTGTGGTAGTGCCTCTCGCTTATCACATATTTCATATGCGGGGCCCGGCACAGCCACCGTGTTTTGCTTAGGCCATATTATTTCCATATTTTTCGCATAATGCGGCGAAGGCTGCGGCGTCGCGGCATGTGTGCCTGTGTGTGTGTGTGTGCCTCTGTGTGTATGGGTGTGTGTGTGTGTGTCACGTCGCGGGGATGCAGCACTGCGTTTTAACTTCTTATCATTCATTGCGAGACCCCGCGGTGGTGCCTTGGGCTCGCACCTCGCGGGGTAGAGGGGGGAGGCATGCACAGGGCTGCTTAAATTGCGTTTCCCGTCACCAAACACTCATTCGAATTCGCTGGGAGTGGTGGCCGATGGCGGACCTGCCACTTAGCACCGCCCGAGTGTGCGTTCGGGTGATTTTTCACTCTAGTGGTCTCGGGGGCGAGGGAGGCCAAGGCGTGGCCCCGCTCGCACCAAGCGACGTGAGTTAGGCGACGTGGACACTTTGTCCACACGGTGGGCCATGCTCTGGACGCGCTTTCAGCCTGGCAGTCCTTGAAAACGTCTCGAATCAAAAACATGCGGCCACCAATGGATAATAGCCCCTAACGGGGAATTCAAAAATAGCGCTATCAGCGCGATTCGAAGCCCTTTTCAAATACAGTCAACGTCAAAATGCGTTTTCGAATTCTGTCGGCCTGGCGGTGGTGTCCGAGCCCGATGGGTCAACACGCCGCCTTGCGTTGCCCGGCGTTCCCTGGCGCTATCCGCAGCATAAATTGGCCTGTTCGAGGGCCAATAGCGAAGGCCGCGTCCATCTCTCTCTCCGCTGTGTGCACGCGCACCCCACTTGTTTGAACAACAACACTAAAATAAATTGAAGTGCCGCGGTGTAGCCAGGGTGAAGCGGGCATCCCCCACCCACCCGGTCTCGCGCCTCCAAGACTCTCTCTCTCTCTCTCCTCTCTCTCTCTCTCTCTCTCTCTCTCTCTCTCTCTCTCTCTCTCTCTCTCTCTCTCTCTCTCTCTCTCTCTCTGGACGTGCGACTCGGACGGCCACGCTTCGCATAAATCGCACGGGCAACACTCCTGGAGTTATTCTTTTCGATTATCCTTTTTATTTTAAGAGTGTGCCTCACGCGTATGACGACAAAGTTTGGGCCGAGCAAGGGTCTGGAACGCTGGAACAAAACACGCAGGGCGCCCTGGAGACCTGGGACTACTTACTGGAGACAATGTGCCGCGCGCCGTTTATTACAGAAAGGGGATAGCAAGACGTACGAGCATCGGCACCAAGCAAGCCAAGTTGGAAAACTTTGCGGCCCACATGAGGAATTCACGAGTGGCGCATAAGTCAAAGTATCACTTCTTCGCGGGGGGACATCTGGGAGGTGTCGCGGGGCCAGGGAGGGGGGAGGGGCTGGCTTCTTTGACTCCCGACCCACAGGCCCACAGCGAGCCAGACCCACGCCCAGGCCAAGAGAAAGGAAATCAAGAAAAACAGTTCAGTTTGCTTGTCTTCCTCCTGTCTGCCAAGAGATACCTACCTGCCTGGCCTTCTGCTGGAAAGTCCTCGCGCAACTTTCTCTCTCTCTTTCTCTCTCTCTCTCTCTCTCTCTCTCTCTCTCTCTCTCTCTCTCTCTCTCTCTCTCTCTCTCTCTCTCTCTCTCTCTCTCTCTCTCTCTCTCTCTCTCTCTCTCTCTCTCTCTCTCTCTTCCTTCCTTCCTTTACATAACTCGGCTTCCGCTCTATACGTGACTGTGCATGGAAAGCTTCCGCGAATTATGGGCTATAAAATCCGGCAGGGTGTATTTCTTTTCCGGGGAAAGGAGAGAAACATTTGACACAATGCCCTCCGCTACAGCGCCATCTAACGGCCGTGCGACAAAGTTGTTTTTTATTGTTCGGCTGACTGACTCGATTCGTATGCAAGTAAACTGCTCTATATCTTCTAGGCGAGGGCGCCGGGCGCTGCCGCCTTGGCGGAGTACTCCCAAAGCAGAGGACGGCTGAAAATCGAATAAAAACTTGCTTTCGGAGAAAGAAAAATTCGTCCGAAAGCCGCTGCACTACACCAGCTCCTGTCCTCCTGTTCGGACACTGCTGGGCCGTTTCACGTCGCAGCGCGCCTCTTCCCCGCGAGAAACACGTAATAAAAAAAATAACAGAGTGGAGAAAAAGAAAATAATTTCTGCGGCAACTACTTGGCCCTTCTTGCTGCTTCTTCGCGGGGCGCTTGATGTTCTCCGCCGTTCCGCGGTTTGAATACATACGCCCTGTTGCGGCCTCGCTCTCTCTCTCTCTCTCTCTCTCTCTCTCTCTCTCTCTCTCTCTCTCTCTCTCTCTCTCTCTCTCTCTCTCTCTCTCTCTCTCCCCCCTGCCCCTCCCGACGACCCCATATATCTGCAGTTATGCGGCCGTGGCCTAGGCCTGTCCTCTTGGCACTGCCTGGCTGCAACCAGCCCTCTCTCTCTCGCACTCGCCGGACGGGCTATTGAGTCTCCTCCTCCGCGTCTCGGCTCCGCGGTGGTGGCGGACCGCGAATTTTTATTGTTTGGGGGATGTTTCTTCCTCTCTCTCTCCCTCTCACTGTCTCTCTCTCCCTCGATGGTCGTCGCCAGCGCCTGCGATCCACTGGGTAGGCAACCCGCCCCACAGGCGTGCCTCCTGCTTGCCTGTTGCCTACGCCCCAGGCGCTAGCCAGCCTTCTTAACCAGAGAAGTGGAGGTCTTGCGTTGCTTTCGTGATTGCAACATGTATTTTTTTTCCAAGGCGCCGCCCTGCTTGGCGCCGCGGGCCATGTCACCGCGGGAAATTTAAATTGCGCTCAGGTTGGCGCGCGTTAAGCGTGCCCGTTAATTACCTCCAGCGGCTATTAAAGTCTTTGAGATGCAACCGACCCGCGAAAAAAAAAAAAAAAAAAAAAAAAAAGGCCAAACTGCTGGCCAAAGTGTGCAAGTTGTCTCGTCTAACAAGCCACGCCACCCCGAGGCGATCTGTCGTGTTTTTGTTTGTTGCATGCGGCTGTTGCGGACTCCCGGCGACCTAGCCAAGGGCGTGCACCACACTGCACACAACATCGAGACGTTATTGGCGAAGGGTCCTGTGGTCCTTGGCCATGGTCCTGTCGGGGTGCTGAGGTGCTCGAGGGAGGCTGCCTGCCTGCCTGGCCGCTTGCCTGCCTGCTTGCCTGGGGTGCGGCGGGACAATAAGAACCTACAATGTGTTTTGGAAGGGCACTTGCCGGTCATTGTTGCTGCCCGTTTTATTTCATTCTTTGCCTTTTTTCTTGTCCTTTTTACACAATTTCTCCTTGAAAAATGGGCTAATCACAAGGGTCACCTAAAAGAAAGATGACTTTAATCTCCGCGCTGCGATCGTGTCGCCTCTCTCCCTCCCCCCCTCCCTCCCGCGCGGCCCGCCCTGTCTCTCTCGCTCCCTCAAGCAAAGTATGCGAAACGCTGCAAATTGCATTTCCCGCCGCAACGGGTAAGTCCTGGCGCGCAAGGGGGCGTGCACAAAGCCACGTAACAGGACCGGCTTCCTATCTCCAAACCCTAGACACGTTTTGAGCTCCAGAGTCGCTAAATGGGACTCGAAGCGAACGCGTGACCCCACCAATGGATAGAGTACTCCAAAGAAGCTCTGGCCCGGAAGAAGAAGATCAAAAACGGAAGTAAGAAATTGCAGTTTCTATGAGAAATATACGCTGCGCATGAGGGTCCGCAGCGTATATTTCTCATAGAAACTGCCATTTCTTACTTCCGCTTTTGTTCTTCTTCTTCCGGGCCAGAGCTTCTTTGGAGTACTCTATTCCTCGTCCGGAGAGCAATCCATCGGTGGGGGCACGCACACGTTCGGTTCGAGTAGCGACTCTGGAGCTCAAAACCCGTGGTGGAGACAGCACCGCGGTGCCTGTAGTCGGCAGCCAGTCTGCTAATGGCTCGGCCGGCCAAACAAGCTCAAATTAACGGCAGTTGTATCGACTGTTGACAGTGGGTGGCTGCGTGGGCGTTAGCCCGCCGCTGCTGCTGCTGTTGTTGTTGTGAGCGTGTTGTTGTTTTGGTCCGGGTTATAGCGTGTTGGCCGCGCAGCTTTGCTACTTAAGCCCGTTCAATTGCCGTCCTGCAGTGTGTGTGTGTGTGTGCATGTGCGTGTGTGTGTATGTGAGCACAGCAGCGGGTCACTGTGCAATGAGGGTAATGTTTCGTCCTATTTGCCAGCGCGTAATTGCGTGATTAATGTTTTAATTAATGCAACAAAATTTGCAGAGGGAGAATGAAATGAAAAAATAAGCGAGGGGTAAACAGACAGCGACCACAATGTAGTTTATTATTTACACCCTTTGCCGGTGTGGGAACTAGCTTGGAAAGTCGTGTCCGGGGCCCGGGAAAAGTAAAGGGTAAGACAGGCTAGACGAATCGGTGAATCTAGGAGGGTTTGTCTGGGACGCACCTTGGTTGGTTGGTTGGTTGGTGGGTTCGCCAGCGCAAACAGTCCATCCATGAGTAATGCCCCAACAAACCGCTACCCTCTCCTCACCCCTCGGCCTGGCCAGGCAGACTAGCCGTCTTGCGGCATGTGTTGCCGACTCTGTGGCCGAGACGCCTCAGAGAAGCCATTTTTGAAGTTCCGCTGACTTCGTGTGTTCAAAATTTTTCTACTCAGGATAGCTAGAGTTGAGCAATTCACTTCCTCGGTCCAAGGTACATGTTGCATAAGGACAAAGCGTGAACCACGAGGAATGAAAATTTAGCGAGTTTAGACATGGTGCAAAAGAGCCGTGCTGGTCTTCAGAAACACAAGTCTGGGTACCTCCTTGAAGGAACTCAAAACTTGCGGCCTGGGTAAACAATGGAGACTTGAGGGTACATAATACATTGCCATACGTCCGGACGCAAAATTAGGGAACCGTTTCATTAGCATCCGCTTTGTCGGCGGCTGCATTGTTGTGTGTTGTTGAGTTACGATTGTTGCCAAAGAACAAGCCACTCCGACAATGCAGAGGCCTCTAATTGATACTCAATTATTAAAACAAACATCTCCGTGCTGGGCTGCGTGCCGGGCTGCGTTCGGTTGGGGGCAGCATGGCTCCCGGCACGGCCGCCTCGGACGCAGCCTGGGGGCGCCTCAGACGGACACGCTTACACAAGGGCTAAGAATTTCTGTACTTTGCCCAACGTGAGCTCCGACTTGTGAAACGCTGGAACTATTTCGTCAAGGAACGACTGCGACAAAAAAATAAAAAAATAAGGGCAAGTGACGGACAAGCTTGTGACGGCGACAAACGTGCGATTGTTCCTCTGTTGGCCCTGGCCAGTGTCTTCATCAAACTTGCGTGTTGGTCTTTCGCAGGGCTGTTTTCCTTGCCCCAGCTGGGGAATGAAGCCAAACAGGCCCCAAGGAGGAGAAAGACGAGTAAGACTGATCGGACCACTGCGGCCTGGGCCGCGTCGGCCCTGTTTACTGGCCCCGTGGCCTCTGCAGACGTCCGCCCGAAAATTAAGTTGATTTTACTGCTGGAAAGGGGTCCGGAACAAGGAACAAACCTACCTCTGTCTTGATCGAACGTCAACATCGTTTGGCGGAGCCTTGGAGCCTTGCGCCGCCCAATCATCCAGTGTTTGTCACCATTATGTTGCCATCAGGCGACGCTACACAATAAAGAAGGAGTCCTTAGTTCGAACTTGAATCGAAATCGTGATGGTACCTCCGGATTGCCCTTCGAACGAGGAATCCATTGGTACCCTCACCTTATTGATTCCCGCGTCGCGGAGTAATCTCTGCTTCCGGCCCACTGTGTTCTAGCACCGTTCTTTGCGGTGTATGTACTTTGCGCGCGGCAGCAGGCATACCACGGCACACGTACGATTAACTCGGCTTGGCACACAAACAATTACACTCTGGGGCCGCGCTCCGCCCGCCCGCTCTGCCTTACACCGTGGAGACCGCTCCATGCACGGCCGGGGCATGCCTGTGAATATGAATCGGAGGGCAGCGTCACAGAAGGAGCCCTGGGCTTTGGGGCTCCCCCCTCCCAGGCCTCTAACGATCCCTGAGATTCCACACATGACACCAGGAGCAGCTCCGTCTCTCTCGCAGCCCTACGGCACGGCCCATGAGTGCGAGAGGGCAGGATACCACCTGCGCGCAGGAGAGCCACTTTCAAAGTTTTTGCTCGTGTCGTTTTACCTCAGTCCTTGCTCGTTCCTGCGTCGCTTTCCGACTCGCGAGTCAAAATGGAAAACCGTTACCGCGGCTTGTCTTCACAGTAGCATGCACCCAAATGACTGACTTCTTGAATCAAGAAAAAATTAACTTTTCTTAATTTTTTAAAATTAAAATTTTACTTCAGCCAACCTTTTTTTTCGAACAAAGACAAATTTTCATGTCTTAAGATTTTTTTAAAACAGAAAAAAAAATCTTTTTTTTCTTTTTTTTTTTTGTTTGTTTGTTTGGATGGGTCTATGGGGTAAATTAACCGAGGAAAACACACCAGGAAAACAGTCGGTGACTGGTCAATGTCCTAATTGATAAAATCGCAGTACAAAGTTGGCGGTGTTTGGAAACCGGCTATACGGCAAGTCGAACCGGAAGTTGAACCGGAAGTTGGCGGTGCGGCGGACGTGATGGTGTAGCATAGCACGCCAAGTTTTGCAGCGTGGAATTAATTTCCGCGAACTGCAGAGCCGCTGCCTGATTGGCTGCGACTAATCAGCTGCCTTCGACACAACGTGCCGGTCACCTTGATTGGAGTTGCGAGGATAGGCTCTGCCGACTTACCCTTAAAAGTTTTTCAAAATTAAAAAAAAAAATTAAAATTTTTTAAAAAAATATGTGAAAAAAAAAATATTTTTAAAAATATCATCAAGTCCAACATTATGAGAGTTGCTTCTCGCGCGTATTCGATAGCAAGACATTGCTTCTGGTGGTCGCGTTGCTGGCACAGCATCATGTCTGCAAATAGGCCGATGCAGTTCGCGCCGGCCGCCCCGGCAACTGTAAACAAATTTGTATGACTTATCGGAATGAGAGGGGCAGGGGCGGGCCGAGGGGGTGGGGGAAGGGGTGAGGGTGCGCGCATACAGAGTAGGGCGGTCGTGGGCCGACTTTGGCTCTAAGTCTCGAATACATTAAGAGCTGAGCGAATTGCTTACGTAAACAAAAGTATGGCCCGGGCAGACGCGGAGCCGTACACAGCAAAACAAGCACAGTGCGTGTACTCAACCCACACACGCGCACTACCATCCCCTCGTAAGTTTCACCCTTTCAGCACCGATGTATCTCGCAAAGATGCCACGCCAGCCGACGCTAGCAGCACACCACACCGAGGCACAGTCGGCATTGTGCTTGCCAGTGGGCTGAAAAAACCCGGTTCGCGTCTCCCTGAGGTCATCTGTCACAGTTTTTTTTTTTTCCTTCTTCTTTCGGTTGGACCTTTGATTGCGCGAAGCAGCAGCGAGATTCTCGTGATTATTCCCGCCACGCTTCCGCATCCCCTTGCTGTCATTTCGCGGGGCGCGGCGATCGGACAGACAGACAGACAGACAGACGGGCGTAATTAGCATTAACGACACCCACCGTCTTCGGCGCCACACTCATCGTCCTAACCGGCCAAGTTGTTGTATTCTCCGGCCGCGCCGCCCCCACTGTGATTCCAACCCTTCATAGCGCCGACGTGCGCCCCGCCTGAGTCAGCACACTGCCAACAAACAGACTCACTTTCCACCCTCGCTTTTCTTTTTGGACGGGGAAACTCGAAACCCACTTCCCGGACTTTTCCGCCAACCAACTTTTGACTTTAACCCGTAAAAAAAAAAAAAAAAAAAAAAAAAAAACTTGCTTTGCACACCACAGTGTACCACCTGGGGCATAGTGGCCGCAAATCCAGACAGCGATCCTCTTTATCGTTATGTTGTGAAGTGCCCCCTTATTTCTTTATTTATGGTTTCGCGTCGTTTGGTTCCCTCGCAGCCTCCGCCATTGCCTTGGCCCCAACCCTTTCCCTCTTGCCACCACGGCAAACTTGCCGCGCCGCTCCTCGTGTGTGTGTGTGTGTGTGTGTGTGTGTGTGTGTGTGTGTGTGTGTGTGAGTGTGTGTGTGTGTGAGTGACTGTGTGAGAGAGAGAGAGAGATTCGCTGCGTCGCGGCGTCAGATGTATGCAATTGCTGACAACGTGTGTATCTCCGTGCTGCTGATTCCAAATTAATGGATACAAACAAAGATGGCTGTGTGTCTTGGCTGTCTTGGCGCCAGGCGAGTACCGCCCGACCGCACAGTGGGCCAGACTCGTTGGTGGGTTCTTTGTGGCTCCTCCAGCTGGAAATTCTCCAGCGGGGTCATTATTAATGATTGCCTCTGCCATTGATGTTGGCGTTGGCAGCGCGGTCGCCTCGCTCGGAGGGTGCGGTCTCCCCGAGCGTGGGATGCGGGGTTGCAGGTTGACCAACCCCCGGGGTTGTCTGTTTCCGTAACCCGTCAAACCTCCAGCACTGAAAACTGATTTTAGTTTTTGTGAATATCGACGGCGTTTCGTATTGTGGGGTGCCTCCCAAGTCCACAGAGTGGCAGGGCGGGGTGGGGGAGTCCTGATTTACATTCCTCCCTTTTCAAGTATTGTCCCGAGCGAGGCGGCAAGTTGGCTGCCCTGGCCATTTTATGGCGGCGCCTATCGTAAATAGGTTAGCGATCGCGCGCCGTGGCTCCGGCTTTGAGGTGTCTAGCCCATTCCAATCATCATCGCCAATTCCCTGGCTTGCTTCATTCCGCTACACAGTTTGTTTTTTTTCCCCTTCAGTTTTTTTTCCTCTTCTGTTATTTGCGGTTAATATTGTTGTTTTTGCTGTTGTTGTTGCAGGGGAGTGAGCTGGCCCGCCAGCATCTGATGCAGCAGCAGCTGCTCGCCCAAAGGCACTACCTCTTGCAGTACGGGTCGCAGCTAGCGGAGCAGCATCCAGGTCAGTACCCACCGCCATCGCATTTTTTTAAAAAAATGTCTTAAATTTTCGGACAATTTTTTTTTTTTTTTTGAAAAATTGTATTTTTTTTAATGCAATTATTTTTTTGCAGTCCCTCTGATGTGCCGCACCGACGAGTCGAACGGCGGCTCCGCAGTGGGGGGCGCGCCCCCCCTGGGGCTGGCCATGCCCCCCATGGGGCCCGGCCTGGCGCCGCTGGCAGACGAGCTGGACAAGATGCACCCCCTGTACTCGCACGGCGTGTGCCGGTGGCCCGGCTGCGAGGTTGTTTGCGACCACTTCCAGGCCTTCGTCAAGTGAGTGTACTGGATGTCGGCCCACTGTGCCTGGCGGTGGCTGGTGGCTGGCCGCCCTTGCCGCGGGGTGGCGGCGAGGCGCGCGGCGGGTGGTGCTGCTGTTTATTCCCCCACAACAACAACAACAACAGCCAGACGGCGAGCAACAGGTGGCCCGTCGGGGCACAACACAACAAGCCTTGATGTGCTGTTGTTGTTGTTGTGGGGGCGGCCCGGCCGTCGCGTCACTCCCACCGGGGGGCGGCACCGCGGCTGGGGGCGGCTGGGGGCGGCGCCCGAGTTCAAGGCCATCGCGATGTCTGGACATGCGTGAGTGTGTTGTCCGAGGTGGGCAGCCCCACCACAGCGGAGGTGAAGTCAAAAGACAGAGCGTCGCCGCTTTGCCGCCTCATTGATGGACGACTCCCATTTTTTTACTTCCCGCCCGCATTCTTTTTATAATAAATACATCTATTTTTCCCGCCGGTTTGCTCGTGTCGTTATTATGAATTATCAGCATCGCTTTGTTTGGCGTCCGCCCTCCGATTTTTTTTTCCCCGGGTTTTTTCTTTTCTTATTGCGCGGGGCGATTTTCCTCGTTTGGCACGCGTCTTGAGGTAATGAGGTCTTCACGAGGAAAACCCGGAGGAAGAACTGTTGTGCTTCCCTGGATCTGGGAAGACGAAGGCGAGGGGAAAAAGGAGCCCCCTGTTCGATCGCGGTTTCCGGATTGCAGCTGTAGAGCTGGGACGGCTCCCCAGCACCGCGGACACGTTCCTTCTTTCGCTTTCATTATCCGGGAATAACAATACGGGAGGGGGAGAGAGAGAGAGAGAGAGAGAGAGAGAGAGAGAGAGAGAGAGAGAGAGAGAGAGGGGGGGGGGGGTCATGGGAATAATTAATGGTGGCCTCAGATTAAGGGCGTGGCCTGTCCCGCGACACTTTCGAACTTTGAGATTTCGGAGGGTCTGTCTGTCTGTAGCGGAATCAGCGCGGCCCATTTATAACGGCCGGCAAAAGGAAACAATTAGTTAGGCCGAGCTTTTATTTCCTGTTCGGGCTTTGCCTGCTTTTGCCGCGCATTCCGACAACACTGCTGACGAAGGTTGCGGTGGCGTGATCGGTAGGAGCGTCGGTTTCCGAAGAAAAAAACTTGCGTTCAGATCCCAACTTCACGTCTCAATAATGCTCGAAAGTTCTATTTTTTTAAAGTGTTTTGAACTTTTGATCAGTAGCGCGGAACCCAGAATGGACTTGTTGAAAACGAAGCAGGGCGTTCCGTCCCGTGTCGCCACCCCACCCCGCCCCGCCCCGGCGTCGCATCGAATTGCTGTCAACGGGCGGGTCGCGGCGCCGCGGCCCTCCCAAGTGTCATTTCTTTTCTCCTCCCACCTCCACTAATTGCGTCCTGCAGCGTGCCCCTTCAGCCCCGCCTTCGAGGACTTTCATTCCGAGAGACAGGATGAATGAATCAGCTGCACCATCTCAGACCATCAACTTTTTTCTTGCAAAAAAAAACACAAAAAAAAAAACATGTTTTTTTATTTTTTGAGTCAAAGTTGGCAACCCTTTATTTTTGAACGGCGGGAAGTGCGGCCACTTCGGATCCGGCTGACGCGCACACCAACTTTACAACGCTAATTTCTCTTTTTTCCCCTCTTTCTTTACGGGGAGACATTCAGGGGCGGCGGCCGGATTGCAAATCATCAAGGAAAAGCGCAGCAAACCAGGCGACCTGACTCCCAATCACTTTGGAATCGCAAGTCCTCCCCTCTCGCACCCGCCCGCGCCACGGCCCGTGAGTGCGACAGAGACAGAGCGACCGGACACCTAGTCGGATGCGGCTAATTTCCTTGGCTCCCCACCGGTCCTCTGGCCCACTGTGCGGCGTCTGTCTGTCGCGTTGCGTTATTTCGCCAGGCATTCCGGACGCAGCGACACCCAAAGAAAACCAACCGAATGCCCCCAAAATAAAAAAAATAAAATAAAAAAACGGAAAGGAAAGGAAGACAGGACGGGCAGATCGAAAGCAAAATTGGGGGCGAGCGTAATGGTCGGGGACGGCAAGCAGGGCGGCCATGAATCTTGATTTTAACTCGATTATTGTCGGTTCGTTTTTAAAACGCGCGGATGTAACGCGGGCCGAGGGCACGACGTGTCAAGGCGAGAGTGGGGGCGACAAGCGGCAGGGGCGGCACCCAGCCCTGCCCAGCCTTACCCAGTGTCGTCCCAAAGTTTTCGGGTTCAAAACCTCAAAAACATTTTTTTTTTTTTTTTGCTAAATTGAAAAAAAAAAAATAATGACGGGAGGTTTTGTACCTGCTTGGCGTAAAATCTGGACCAGACGGACCTCCGCTTTACAAAGCGTCAAAAACTTTGATAAGCCGTATCTAAGCCTGTGAGCGGTGCGCGCTGCGTCGATGCCTCCCTAACTTGGCTCCATTCTCCTCATTCCATCAGTGCCACACATCCCCACCGACACGCCGCCTGCCTGCGCGTACTGCAGCAGCGGCGCTTCCTAGGAAAATATCTTTGGCTCCGGCACAAAAATGGGCGCACTCTGTCCTTCCTCCCCCTCCTCCTGACCCGGTGGGACCTGCATTGCGATTGCCAATTTTTCATGGCTGGAGGGTCCAGAGAAAAGGCATCCGAGCCGTTTGTAATTAAAAAAGACGCCGGTCGGGCTGTGCATGGTGTCAGTACGTTTAGCAGTAATTAGTTGGCCAGGGCCCCGACACCGCAAAGGGGAGGGGGGAGCGCCCCGATTTACTTACCCCGCACTGATTCATCACGAGAAGCCCTGCCGATTTTTCTCGGGCCGAAGCCAGTATTTCCTCTTTCTTTTTCACTCTCTCTCTCTCTGTCTCTCTCTCTCTCTCTCTCGTTGCACGGCCGGCGCTGCACTCTCTTGAATATGAAAACGAATGGTGTGACGTAAATTAGGCGGTGCCACTTTGGGAAAATGAGTGCAGTCTTTGGAAAGAGTTGCTGAGGACAAATCCTGTTTTATTTTTTGTTAATTTTAATTTGGAGCATTAGCCTGACCGTGGCTATCCACATCCGGTTCAAAGCGGAAGTCAATTCCACTCGTTGCCGATGCGGCCAGGGCTGCCACGGCGTCGTCCAACTTCCCCAATCACTTGGCGTTCCTAATTGCGATCCAGCGGTTCTAAAACAAAGCGAGACTGCTTGCGGCCGGACCAACTTGTTCTCGCAAGTTGTGCGCGTCGTCCGTCACGGGTTCGAGACCCACTGGCGGCGTCTTTTTTTTTCGTTGTTTTTTTTTCCACCCCCGGGCCGTGTTGTGGTGGCCAACTTGCCAATGGGCTGGGGGTGCCTACTCGACAACCGGCCCATCCCGAGATGCTCACCGCAAACTGTTCCCATGCCCCCATGGGGTTGTTACTGGCTCCGTGATAATCGATTTATGTCTCATCACTTTTTCCCGTCTTTTTTTCGATCTGCTTGTTTTTCGCCACTCCTTTTTCCGTTTCGCCCTCTCCCTTCCCAATTGATAGCACAAAGGGCGCGTTCGCGGTGTTTGGTTGTTATTGGTCCTGACTCTATTATCCCGGGATTTTTATACCCCGTTCGGTGTACTTCGACCAGCAATCAGTGCCCGAGCGCAAACAAGCCGACATTGTGTCTAACAATTAATGGAACAAACAGAGGGGAGCCAGCCTCCTTGGGGCGGTCCCAAGACAGGTGGGCTGCTTATTAAGGTGGATTCATCGAGGTGGAGAGGACGGGGATTCCTAGAATCGTGCCCAAAGACCAAGTTTTAGGTCAAATACTCCGAAAAACTAACAATATATTTTTTAAAAAATTAGTTTGAAAAAACTTCCAATTTTTGCCGGTATTGTCCATGATAAAATTTGCCAGTTTGTTTCCCCTTGGCAGCGAAACACACAGCACAGCCCTTGACGTCTCCTCTGCGCCTCGGCCGCGCTCTGCTGGGCTCCCTCGCCACAAGATGGCGCCACAGCAACGCGATATCGCCTTATGGCCATTAACAGTTTAAAAAGTTAAGGAGCCATTTGCGAAGTTTGTAACGAGTGCGTCGCGGTGTGCTTACAACATAATAGCCACGGGCGAGGCGCTGTGATGCTCATGTTGGCAGCACTGTTTACGCGCCAACTTTAACTTGACTGTAATTAGAATGGCGGCAGAGCAGCCCAGCCGCCTGGCAAAGGGTTTGTCCTTCCCGGCCCCTTTCCCGACATTTTTAAAAGCAGCTATTTTAAAATCAAAGTCACAAGTTGTGAATAAAAGTAGCTTTTTTTTGGGCAAAGAACAATTTTTTAACAGTTTCAAAAAAACATTGACAATAATTATTTTTATTTATTTTTTTAAAGAAAATAACCTTTTTGTGTGAAAATTTAGCTTTTCTTTGACAAAAAAAAAAAAATAAAAAAATAATGACGCGTGTTGCGACTGTTGCAGGCACCTGGCGCTGGAGCACGCCCTGGACGACAGGTCGACGGCGCAGGCTCGCGTGCAGATGCAGGTGGTCTCGCAGCTGGAGCTGCAGCTGCTGCGAGAGCGCGACCGCCTGCAGGCCATGATGCTGCACCTGCACCTGTCCAAGCAGCAGGCCTACCACGACCACCTGCAGGCGCAGCTCAACAACAATAACAACAACAGCAGCAACAACAACAACCACCACCCGCACCACCAGGGCAGCAACGGGTCCGGGTCACCCGGCCAGGGCTCGCCCAAGCAAGAGCCGGCTTCGGTAACGACATAATATTACATTATTAAATAAATTTAAAAAAAAAACTAAAAACAAAACAGAAAATAAACAAAAACACAAATAAAACAAAAAAATATAAAAAAAAATCAAAAAAAAATTGGAGGAGGTGGGACTTGAACCCGGACCTGTCTACAGTTGCCGCTGTCACCGCCGCCGCCGCCCCCGCTGCCGCCACTGCCGCTGCCGCCGGGACTGGTGCTGGGGCCGCTGGGCCACGCCCCCGCCAAGCCGCCCCACGGACAGGGCCCCCACGGCCCCCACGGCCCGCCCGCCCCCAGCTCCGGCCCACTGCGCCGCCGCCTCTCGGACAAGTGTGCGCTCTCTCTGAGCGGAGGTGAGGTGGCTTTAACTGCAGATTACACGGCGCGTACAGGCACACTAGACAGTGTTGCTCTTTACTCCGCGAGACGTGCAACAATAACTGCCCCCGTCCTGTACTCGTTCGCCTCCTGCGTGCCGTCCTGTGGCCAATGCTGCTGACGCAGCGCCGTCAATGTGAAGAAAAAAAAAATGAAAAAAAAAAAGAGCCGGGAAATGACTCCCTGCGGTTCCCCTTACACCGCGCCCTTCATTTTTTCCCGCCTTTTTCCACCCTAGGCCTTGTGGTTCGTACTGCTGCGTTTAATCGCTTCGCGCCACAATACGTGTTGACAAGGTGTCGTTTCCCCCTCAGCAGTCCGCCCTCGTCTTCGAGCCGATTGGTCCCGGCCAGCGACTCACTTGACTTCCGCTCTCAGTTTTTCTCTTTTACACTTATTTGTTTGCCTTAACCTAAAACCACAGTATAAATTTCTTTTTTCGTGCCCTAAGTCCTATTTTGCAAAAAAATAATATTTTATGTTTTTGATATGACCGTGTTCCCTATCCTTGTCTAACCTAACCTGCCTGCCTTAACCATGTCTGTCTCAAGGTCTGCCCTACATGCTGGAGAGAGCGGGCCTGGACGTACAGCAAGGTAGGCAGCCTTCTATCTCTCTCTCCCCAGCCGGCTCAAGTTCGCACCCCTGTAAAAAAAATAAATCCTGGTACAACGGCGAGCTTAGGCAGACGAGAAGTCTCCGACGCGAAAGTCTGTTCTTTGCTCTCTCTGAGAGTGGCGTCGCTGTCTTCGTCTAACGGCGTGTGCGTGTGGCACGTGTTGCAGAGATACAGCGGAACAGGGAGTTCTACAAGAACGCCGACGTTCGCCCGCCCTTCACCTACGCGTCGCTCATCAGACAGGTGAGTGGAGCAGCAAAAAAAAAAAAAAAATCTCTTCATGATTTTAAAAACAACTATCCAAAAATATCAGAAAGTTGGAGTTTGGTGAGTTGTGAGCCGGGGAGGATTTCGGGGCTGCACTACTTTCTGCGTTTCCCTCCGCGACTGATCCTCTCTGAGCTGGGCGAGTCGGTCTCCGCCCACTAGTTTGCCGGCCCGTCGCTATCTCTCTCCATCTCGCTCCGCATCTCGGACCGCGCTGCCTCCCCCCCCCCCCCACCCGCGTCCTGCCCCGTCAAATGAACACAACTTCATAACGCAGAGCACAAACAGGGTGGCCAACCCTGCCGGCTCCCGCGACAAAATATTTACTCGCGATATAAGCACGCGGAGGGGTTGGCGGCCTTGCGAAAATAGGAGCGACTCGTCAGTTTCGCCTTGGCGTCTTACGCGCGGTTCTTGTCGGTCACGGGTTCGAATACCACGATTTCTCCCCGACCTTTTTTAAAAAATTTTTTCGTGTTTACCCTCGCCGCCCAGCGACAGGGAAAAGCCAGAGGTGAATCTTCTGGCCGGCCGCCGCGCCTTCCTTCGTCTTGCGGGCCGAAAACAGAATTTGCAATGCAGACTAGGTTTGGCTTTACACAGCGGCCGCGCGGCCGCCGAGCGAGCGGTGGTTCGCGCCCCAGCCTCGGCGGATCGAGGCGCCCCTCGCGGCCAAATTGATAAACAACAAACTGCAATCGAGCCGGGCTGCCAAAGGCGGCAGCGATATCGCCGGCCTGAGGGTTTTGAGTTCAAATACCACTTTTTTTTTCTTTTTTTTTGGGGGTGGTGGTGTATGTGATGTGACTTTTTTGAATGCCTCGCCAGACCCACTTAGGCGAAAGCCGCCCGTAACACCGCTTTATTTCTTTGTCCGTCGCGGTGGGTCTTATCGCGTCCGGCCGGCGAGACGCGCTCCGGCGGACCCGGAGGAGAGCCTCGTCCGGAACCGGAAGTGGAGCGGGGCGGCCGGACGGAAGACGCATACAGCCTCGCGACATATCTGTTGCCGGGCGCTTTTTTAAGGCGGGCTATAACTCAGGCTGACCGGCCGGGGGCGGGGCGGGGCGTTAGTGCGGCCCCAACGATCGCACGATAAAGTGTTTTGCATCCCCTGTCGCGTCAGCGCCGTGCGTCACAGTGGGCCGACGGCCGAAGACGTGTTTTGAGCTCCAGAGTCACTAAAAAGGACTCAAATCAAACGTGTGACCGCCACCAATGGACTCCTCGTTCGGAGAGCAATCCATGAGTGGGGTCTCTGGAGCTCAAAAGGCGTCCGGAATTACGACCGCCTCCACCGGTCTTCTGGCCCACTGTGCAGGGCCAGAACGACACGACCTCTAGGCGTAGCCCTCGCTCCTGCAACCGAGCAGGACGTAATAAGAATGCGTAAAGAGGGCTGCGGCCGAGGAGGCGAAAAAATAAAATAAGGTGGCAGCCCTGCTTGAGGCCGAGGCCTGCGGTGCGCCAGTCCCGCGGGAAAATTAAACGCAGTCCTTGCGAGTGTTGTTTGGTTAGGGTGGCGGCCCTGCTGCCTTCATCAGTCAGGGGCCTCCCGTTGAAAAAAAAAAAAACTTAAAAAAATTTACTTTACAATTTTTGTTTTTGAATTATTTTCTATAGCGTAGTGGTACCTGCTAAATCGACAAAACCAGAATTCTTGTCTCTCTCTTCTCCTTTATTTCGGACAGAGAGAGAGTGAGAGAGAGTAGCCAGTGTAGCCAACCTCACCGCTTGGCACCGCGGCAGTGCATCCTCAAGACGCGCTCCGCCTCCCTTTTTATTCCGCTGGTCATTATGCCCCCACTGTATGGACCACTAAATCAAACTTTATGGGTGTTGACACCAGTGGGGTGCGGCCAGGGCCACGGCTAGGGCCGTGCCAGGCCTGCCCGGCGGGGCCCGGCGGGGAGGGGAGGCAGGTGGTGCGTGGCGCACCGCAGCGCGCTGTCTCTCTCGCACCGCCGCGGTCCGCCCCGCGGAGGCGAGAGAGACTGCCCCTCTCATTCAGTATTCGGCGTAATATTTGATTGTTCGGCATCCTTGGTGCGTTTGGCTCCTCTCTTGCAATCCTCCTCCTCCTCCTCCTTCTTTTCTTCCCGTTTTCCGGTGTGTCCGCTCCGCGTCTGTACTCTGTATTCCTCACCAGCCGCGAATCGAACGCCTTTAATTAGATTCATGGTGGAAGTTTGCTGCTAATCATAGCCGTGAAATGAGCCTCCGTATGCTAATCAGCTTGAATTACGGGGTTTTGGCGCTCAGGGCCGAACGTCGCCGGTAAAAAAAAAATTAAGTCGAATTCGCTGGCCTACAACCACTGCATTTTCAAAGATTATTTTTTTTCGGGATTTTTTTTTTGTGTTCTTTTTTTACCCTCCCCGCACTCTCCCTCCACTAGACGCCACCGCCTCCGCCCCGCCTCTTCCTTACGGTGGCGAATTTGTCAAGGATGAAGGTTGAGTGCGGACGCGGCGACGGATGCGCCGGGATCAGCGACGGTAGGCCTTTATTAATGGGTGTGTCGAACCCGGTTCACCTGCAGTGACTCTCTCTCTCTCTCTCTCTTTCTCTCTCTCTCTCTCTCTCTCTCTCTCTCTCTCTCTCTCTCTCTCTCTCTCTCTCTCTCTCTCTCTGTCTCACCGCACGAGTGCGACAGAGCCTCTATCTCGCCGGCCACAAATCCTGTGGTCCTCCTCGCTCGCGGCTTGGTGACGCTGAGACAGCGGTCGCCACCTCCCCCCGCTGCAACAGATCAGGAAGGGCCCGGAACAATATATTGGGACACGCTCGGGAAAACAGGACCGCGCGTGTGTGTGTGTGTGTGTGTGTGTGTGTGTGTGTGTGTGTGTCTGTGTCTGTGTCTTTGTTGACGCGTACACAACACAAACACGCACGCGGTATTTGTCCGAAGAAGTAAGATAAACAGAAAGAGGAAGGGGTGGCGGTGGCGGCTTTGGGGCTGGCGGCTGGCGCGTCCGCGGGCGCGTCCCCCTCGCTGTCAATCCTCCG
This sequence comes from Stenchaetothrips biformis, assembly GCA_030522485.1. Lineage (NCBI taxonomy): Eukaryota > Metazoa > Arthropoda > Insecta > Thysanoptera > Thripidae > Stenchaetothrips > Stenchaetothrips biformis. The sequence continues at coordinate 11,247,513 of CM060103.1, read as the reverse complement.
CGGATGGAAATGGGGACAAGTTGACGAGTCAGGGCCTGGCACGCCGAGGGCACGCCGAGGGCGGCACGCCGAGCGCCCGGCGGTGCTTCGGACCTCCGATACGGCGCCTTCGAACCTCGAACCTTTGGGCCCCGCCAATCCAGCCGAGTGCCGGCCGGCTCCAGAGAGACCAGACTAGTCGGGGCGTGACGGTTCATTTTGAAGTGTTTTCTTACAAAGTGTTCATAATTTTTGTAAATTTTTGTTTAAGGCTTTTATAAATTTTCGTTTATAATTTTTGTAAATTTTTGGTCAAGACTCCTATAAATTTTCGTTTATTATTTTTAAAAAATTTCTTTACAATTTTTCAAAATTTTGTTTTTAATTTTTAAAAATGTTTTCATTTTTTTAATTTATTTTTTTAAATTGCAATGTTTGCTAACCCTCCCGTTGTGTTGGCAGGCCATCATCGAGTCCCCGGACAAGCAGCTGACGCTGAACGAGATCTACAACTGGTTCCAGAACACGTTCTGCTACTTCCGTCGCAACGCAGCCACCTGGAAGGTGAGTCGAGGGTGGAGCGCTCCCAGGCGCCGCTGCATGCCTGCATGGACCGGTAGCGACCAAGCACCAAGCCAGTGTCCCAAACATTCAACGAAAAAAAATTAAGTTAATGTTATGTATATAAAAAAATTATTTAATATAAAGATTCGGAGCAAACACTAGCTTGGTGTTTACGCACTGCTAAGGATTGAGTACGGTCAGCGTGGTCAAAGTGCGAGTACCTACTTAAAGCCCCCTCCCCAAAGTATTTTTTTTCCTTTTTTTTTTGAGTGAAAGCTGAGCTCGTTGCCGAAGCGCCGCCTGGGAGCGCGCCGACCCTCCTTCCAGGTAGCCGCGCTGCGTCGCAGGCTCCAGATGACTGTCTTGCAATCGCACTTGTGAACTCGTTGTAAGTTGGTAACTTCTGTGTAAGTTTGTTGTTGGTACTCCTGCCTTGACCACGCTGCTGGAAGTCTTGCACAGTGGGACTCACTCGCTCGGGCGGGCCGGGCATGAGGCAACCAAGTGTCCTTGGAGGTCAGCACGGCCTGGTCCATTTAAATGTTACTCAAAATAAGAAAGTGAAGCAGCGGGACTGGAAAAAAAAAAACTTGAAGAACTTTCTCTGGTATTCCCCTGCTGGGCGGCGTGGCGTGGCGTGGCCTCCGCGTCATGAGTGATGGAAATGAGTTGCCCAAGTTGATATTTAAGCCGCAGCTTGCCCTCTTTCTCTCTCCGTTTGTCATTTTCCGCAGGTTTCCAAGAAGGCCCTCCCCTCCCCTCCACTGCGATGCATTGATTAATGCAGGGTTACTTCCAATCAACTTCCTTCGGATCACGCCCCCCACCCCCAGCAGGCCCTGTCTCTCTCGCACCCACGCGGGGCGCCCCACGGGTGCGAGAGAGACAGGGCGACGAACCAGCCCTCCTCCGTGACGCCGTGACACAGCCCATGTGGCGTCAAGGTCGACTGGGCGGCGCGCAAGGCCGGGCCAAGGGAAAACTCACCCAAATTATTAAAGCAGGGAAGAAATAAACAAACAAAAATCGTTGACAAAAAAAAAGGGTCACCATGATATTTTATAAATAAATATTTTCGAAAACAAAAAAGGATGTTCTTAACGTCGATCCAGTTTGAAGATTTTTTTTTCCGGTGGAGTCACGCTGGACAGGGTGGCTGGGTCCTGCAGGCTCGGCCTCGCTTATACTAATGGCGGTGTTTAGGTACCGCACCACTGTCGCACCCTCTTCGCCGGCGGCCAGCTTTTTGCCGGGCGTGAACATAAAATGAAATGAAAATTAGGGTCGGCCGGGGTAATCTCGCTGACCACTTGCCCGCCTTATCATGTCCGGCCAGCGCGATTATTTCACAGTGGGCCGGGCCGTGCTTCGCGGTGGTGTTAACGGCTTGTTTATGCGGGCCCGGGTTCGAGTACCGCTGGGAGCGGCTAGCGCCCGGCGGGTAGGCAGTCCCGCGAGCGGCCGTGTCGATGGGGTGCCTACCCGCCGCTCGTAAGGCGCCCAGCACCGCCGCAGAGGCCGCTCTGTCGCACTCGCACCCCTCCAGGAGTGCGAGAGAGACAGCGGCAGCCTGCAGCACATGTTCGTCCTGCGAATACATTAAGAGGGACGGCGTTATTCGCAGCTATCTTCCCGCTGGCCCGGGCGGCCTGGCCGCTAAGACCAGATAAACAGCCGCAGAATATGTGGTCTGGACGCTGGGCTGCCGGGCTGCACCGCCGGTCCGCCTGTCGTCCGCTTTTTCCGAGGACCCTCCGCCCTTTAACTGGTGCTAATAGGCACCCGAGGGCCCAAGGGTGGGGTGGAGTCGCTTCCCCGTCTCTCCCTCCCTCCATCTCGCCCTCTCGCACTGCGGTAACCTCAGCTCTCTCGCTCTCCCTCGGATAAGCCCAGCAATGAGGCCGCCTTACGGTGCTCTCCACACGGCCGTGGCCACACACCCCTCTCTCTTTCTCTCTCTCTTTCTCTCTCCTTCTTCAACAACCACACATACCCTCTCCTTCCTTCTTCATGCAAACAACCCTCTTATCGTCATAGTCCGCGTGTTTCCTTTTTTTATTCTTTGCTCCACTGTTTGGCCTCCTTTTTTTTTCTCGCTACCCCGTGCTCTCTCTCGTTTCCTTGCCAACTTATGCCGCGTTCTTGCTGACGACCTCCCTTCTTTGCTCCACGTTTGTACAACCATCCGCCTTAGACTGCAACTTTTTTTTTCGGACCCTCCTCCTCCGCGGTTTGCGTTTCTTTGCCTTAAATACAGTCGCCTCCCAAAAAAGTGACAACAATCTATTTTATTTTATTTTTTTTCCATCGCACTGTCTTTGTTTACTTCTTGACCGCACAGTAATCGCGTGGGAGTAGTGGCCGCCCCGGAGGCGGCTTGCCCTGCAGGGCACTGAATGTCAAAAGTTTTCTTTATTATGTCGAACTGATCGCGTTAGGGCTGAGGGGGGACGTGGGGGGAAGGACTGCCCTTTGCCCTGCCTTGCCCTCTCCGCCGCACAAGGAGGTGAACTATCTTCCATCAGTGCTGCCAATTCCCGTAATAACCGTAAAACGGTTCCGGGAATGAATCGGCCATCACTTGGGCGCGACACCCGTCCATTCCGGTTGGCAGCCCTGTGCAGCCCACTGTGCTCCGAGTTTCGGAAGTCTCGCGCGGATTCCCTTGTTTTGGCCGTTTGGCCGCCACCCTCGTGCTGCTCGCTGCTCGCCCCGTGATAGCCACACCGTGAAATTGACGGCCGAAGGGCCATTCTTAAATTATTTTCTTAACAAAAAAGTTAAAAAAAAAAAATTAAAAAAAATTGTTCGAAAGTTGAAAATAAATGAAACCCCTTAACTCACCCGCAGACTTGAGTGACGCGATTACACCAAGAGGTCCACATGACTTATGCGAATGAGTCACTGGCGACTCTACACTCCTGGTAATGAAACAGACACCTCGCGGCGCGGGTTCGAATCCCGGCGGGGATTAGACTTTTGCTGAGGCAGCGTATTGACGCGCCCCGTCGCAAACATGAGCTATTTACCCAGGGAATCACACTAACTTAATATATATGCAAATTGCTATGAATAATGTACGGTGAACCGTCTGGAGGCAGGGTGTCCTCAAATTAAATCGCCATCCGTTTCTTTTTATTTTCCTACTATTTCTATCCCTTGCCGTTGTTATCCCGGTTTTAGGTAGCCTGTCTCTGTCTCGCATATTGGCCCTCCCTGTTAGTGTTTGGTAAATATCATCGCCCCCCCCCCTCTCTCTCTCTCTCTTTCTCTCTCTCTCTCTCTCTCTCATTCTCTCTCTCTCTCTCTCTCTCTCTCTCTCTCTCTCTCTCTCTCTCTCTCTCTCTCTCTCTCTCTCTTATTATTTCACGGCCGTCGTTTGTTTATTCCTGGCGGTTTCTCTGTTTCGCCGTCTGTCGGGAGAAAAGCGATCCCTCTGTCAAAACGGCGCCGTTTTACTCATTCATTCTGTGCGGTTGATTTGGATTCGCGCCGCTTTCTTGACCGCGTGTGTCGGCCGGACGCCGCCAGGGCGCGCCACTGGCCGCGCCTTCGTCAAACATTCACCAAATTTCGCTTCTTTTCATCTTCGCAGCGGCGTTGCCCGGCGTTGCCCGGCGCAGCCTGGCGCTGCCGCACATTCCAACCTCGACCGCGCCGAATTTCTCTTGTTCCGGGAATGGCGTTGCACAAAACGCGTGGCTCGCGCTCTGTTGTTTCGTTTTTCCGTCGTCCTTTTCCAACGCGAGCGCGCCTCGAGCGCGCGATGCCTTTTAATTTTTATACCGCTCTTTGTTTTGTGTCGGATGCGTTGTGTTCGTCAAGAATTCATCGCTCCATTCAGGACCGCTGTTTTCCTTCCCCTTTTCATGGGTATGGATTGCAGAGGTATTACCCGCCACTTTAAAAAAAAAAAAAAAAAAAAAAAAAAAAAAAAACATTGCCCCCTTGTTTTACAGTGTGCCTTCTCCGCCGTCGCCTCACCTTCGCAGTGGCGGATCCACAGGGTTTTTTTCTTTCCCTTTAATTTCCAATGCCAATTTCCTTGTCTGCGCGAAGCCCGTCAGTTTGACTCCCTTCTCTCCGGAAGGAGGGCGAGGTCTGCGAGAGAGAGAGAGAGAGAGAGAGAGAGAGAGAGAGAGAGAGAGAGAGAGAGAGAGAGAGAGAGAGAGAGAGACCCATGTGCCACGCCGACGTGTGAATCGGGCCGTTATAGCCCAGCTCGTCGCGTCATATGTATGTGCAGCCGAACTTATAACCCACCCCACCCCCCCGGGCCCCACCCCGTTGCATCGGCTCCGTTCGTCATTACCATATCCGTGTTTGGTTTTACCTTTCTCTCTTGAATTGCTTTTTCGGCCCGGGCTTGAAGTAATACTGCTGGCAAGGAGAGACAGCGGGGTGCAAAATCCGTCTCTGGTTCGAAAAAATATCTCTTGCGGCTAGCTATGCGTTTGAAATTGATTTTTTTTCTTTCGTCTGGCTTGAGGAGTAACAGGAAGGGGGTAGTTTAGATTTATAGAGAAATAAAAACTACTGGACACACCATCATCAAAGTCCCCACCTCTGCCCGTCCGAGTGAGATCCCATTTGCAAGCGTAACATGTTTCTTGTCTTTTACAGGTATGAACTCGATCGCTGAAATTTATTTAAAAAGTAAAAATTGCGCAAGTGAACCAATTCTTTGGGTTTGTTCTATTTTAAGAGACTCTTCTCTTCTGGTTCTGACGCCTCGAATTGGATCACTTACGCGACCGAAAGCATGCACCTGTTAGATAAGCTTATTTTCCTTGCCTAGCTGGCCTCTACAGGCTTGTGTTAAGCGGTAGAACATTCCCCTTGTCGTGTCATTGTACAGAATAAGGAAAAAGAACAAGCTTTGAGAATTGATTCGTTTAAAATAATCTCTCGTGAAATGTTGCAAGCTTGCGAGTCTGCTAGCGGGCCGAGGCTGACTCTGTTTCTGTGTGCCCCGCTAGAACGCCGTCAGACACAACCTGTCCCTCCACAAGTGTTTCATGCGCGTCGAGAATGTGAAGGGTGCCGTCTGGACTGTGGATGAGGTCGAGTTTTACAAACGGAGACCGCAGAGGTGTGCTTCAGGGTAGGTCGCCCAGGCCAAATGTCCCCCATTTTTTTCTTTCTCCTTTTCTACCGTTTTCCTTTTATACATATCCATTTTTACCTCTTTTATACTCTATTTTTGACTCTCTTTTACTCTTCTCTGGTGTGGGTGTGGGGTGTGTGGTGTGTTGTACCATGTGGTGTGTGTGCTGTGTGGTGTTTTCTTGAGAACCACTTTGTGACAATTTTTTTTCTTACTTATTCTCTTTTTTACATCTTTTATTCCTCGCTTGCCTCTCTTTTTTCTCTCTCACTACTAACGCGGGCAGCATGCGCTCGACAGTCTTCTCTATCCTCACAGGGCGCTGCGTCGTTGCAACCAGCCTGGGTCTGCGGATCCAGTTCGATTGGTGCTGGGTGGTAACCCGCCTCGGTGAACCCGAGTTGATGGCCTTGTTGTTGTTTAGAACGCGATCCGAACCAACTTGTCGCTGCACAAGTGTTTCGTGCGCTATGAGGACGACTTTGGTTCGTTTTGGATGGTGGACGACGCGGAGTTCGTCAAGCGGCGACACCTGTCCCGGGGACGGCCGCGGAAGTATGAGACTCTCAGTGTGTAGTGCACTACAAGTAGTTCCGCCGCTTGCGTCTTGCGTCCAGAGCTTTGAGTCGGCGGGGCGGCGGGGCGGCGGGGTCACAGTGGGCTACAAGACCGGCGCAGCTGGTCAAAATCCCGTGGAGCTCAAATCCCATGTTGGATTTTGACCGGCTCCACCGGCCGTGTGGCCCACCGTGTGGCCCACCGTGGGGGCGCGGCGCGTTGCGCGCCAAGGCAGCAAGGGCGGACATACTCCGCGCGCGAGGGGCCTTGTGGGAGTACGCCGCGGACGGGAGATACCCCCTGCTGATGAACCAAGAAGGGGCGCCCTGCTTGGCGCTACGCTGCGCCGCTGCGGCTCTTGCTGGCCTTGCCGTGTTCCTCGCCGGGCCCCACAGACCACCGCCGCGGCCTGCTTGTTGTAGCAGCAGGCCTTCGCGCCCACTAGCCTGGCTTCGCCGGCTTGGCCCGGCCCGTGGACAGGCTTTGCGAATGGACGCTTTGTGCATGGTCTGCCGATAGGTTGTTGTTATTGTTGTTGTTGTGGCAAGGCCGCTGGAGGAATAGCCTGTAGGTTCGGAAGGGCTTCGCTCCGCTATGCTTGGGTAGGCCCGGTAGGCCGCGGCCGCGGTCCGTCACACTGTGTCGCTGGAGTGACGTCATTTTCAGATTTTCGTTGAGCCCAGTGGCGGGCCTCGGCGCGGTGGCTTGTATGGTGTTGTGTGTGTGAGCACAGTCTGTGTGCAGTGTACAGGGTGCCCCATGGAGCAGCAGGTCAGCGACGCAGTTCAAACATCAGTGTTCACTTCTTTTAAACCTCATTTCAACTCTTTTTTACTCTTTTCTACATTTTCACTCTCTCTTTTATTACGTAGTATTTTACTCTCGATTTTACTACTCTTTTTATATTCTCCATTTAAATTTTCTCCTGTCCGCTTGTTGCACGTGGCTTGCCCAGTTTCCTCCGCTCAAGCGATATAATTTCATTCACGCCTACGCTCGAAGCAGCTTCTTATTCCTTTCGTTTTGCTGCGCGGGAAGGTTGGCTGCACTGTTCCATCGCTACCCGTTCCTTTTTTTGCGCGATTTGGGCACCGCTCTGCCATTCTATCATGTTCCTAGCAAGGATTTCATTTCCGGTCCCATTTCCAATAAGATCCTCAGCACAGGAATTGTTCTCCCTGTACCCGATTCCATTTATGGCGTCCCCACCACTGCTCTCTTCCTCTCTCGATCTATCTCTGTGTCTCTCTTTCTGGCTTTGTTGACTGCGGTTGGCTGTAGTTTTAAAAATCCATACACCCCATGCAGTATAATGACTGAGCTTCTTACGCGCTGCTGTGTGTTCCTGATTACGTGGCTAAAAGTTCCGCCAAGACATATTTATCTTTGTGTTAACTGCGCCGGCTGCATGAGTATCCTACGATATTTGCATGCCTTTACTTTTTACTCTACTTGTAGTTTGATTTTTTTGAACTTATTCTTATTACTCTTTTTCAAAATTTTCCAATTTTTAATCTTTTTCTCTTTTACAACTTTTTAAATATTTCTTACATTTTTAACTCTTTTCCTTCAATTTTATATCCGTATTTAGACATTTTACTTCAACCTTTTCTCTTTCATACTTTTCAATACTTTTCAATTTTTTTAAATTCTTTCTCAAACTCCAAAATTTCATCCGTTTTGTGAGATACGACCCAGAATGCTCCTGACGACTTTTGACCGGAGTGCCTCCTCTCAAAGTCCGTGCACGGAGCATTCTGTTTCGCCCTCGGCTGCACTGTCTGACCGCCCGCCGTGTTTCCTTGCAGCGGACAGCCCGCCAAGAGCCCCACCATGGCCGTGAGCCCCAACATGCACGCTGAGGACTACGACAGTCATATTCAGGTAAGAAATGAGCCGCCTGTCCGCACCCTCAGGGTTCCGCGAAGCGTTTCTTTTCCGCCGATCGTGGATTTCATTTTGGAATCGACAGCCTCTAAGAGCGGCGCAACTCACGAATAGATGTTTCTGTTTCAGCAGCAAATGCAGAACGACGACTACTCTGAGGTGAGTGCGCCCTAGGGGTTCTGGAATGTCTGCCTTCATTCCGGGCCACCGTTTACAATCCATCAGTTTTTTTTTCCATGTTTCGTATTAGGCACAGCCATCGACTGCTCCCCCTGCCTGTAAAATAAATTGGCGCCCGTTTTCTGCGTTTTCAACGTGTTGCTTGCTTCCAGGGCGGCGTGGATGACAGCCACCTGCAGTACATGGCCTGCCTCATGAGCGCGTCCCCCAACGGCAGCATAGGCAGAGACAAGGACTCGCCCCTGTCGGGATACAGGTACGCTAAAACAAAATTTTAGAAAATTTGCTTTGCAATGTTTAGAAAGCTTAGATGTGTTAATCATTTAGTTTGCTGTAGGACACTTCCTGAGGGAATTTAGTTAATTTTGGATGGTGTTGGCTGGTTGCAGATCGCCCATGCCGGAGGGACCGTCCGTAAAGCAGGAGATCCAGAGCGGCAGCCTGAGCGCGGGGCCGCCCAGCCCCGTGTCGCCGGGGGGCTCCCCGATGGCCAGCATGGGGTCCGGGGGCTCACCGCTGGGGTCACCGCTGGGGAAGCGCGGCCTGGACCGCGTCCTGGACTCCCCCAACCAGCCCATCCCGCTGACGAAGCTCCGCCACGACGACCCGGAGGACCTGTCCATGCGGGACAACACCGTCATGATGGAGGCGTAATGCCCCGGGCTTTTCATTTCCAACTGCATTCCGAACGGAGTGACATTCCTTTCCTACGCACGCCCTGTGTTCCTACGGGCACCGCCCTAGCGAGCCGGGCGGACTTAACGATTTCTTCTATTACACGTCATTAACCATTTTATCATTGCTCTGTGAGTGTATGGTTGTATGGCAGAGGACCGAGGCATGCTTGATTCACACAGCAAATATTTCCAATATGCCCCTGTATTCTAGTCGGTTTCGTATGAAACGTTTTTTTTTTTCATGTTCTATTGTTTTGTTTTGATTTTTTGAGAGGGGATAAAAAGCATATCACCCGCAAAGTTAAGATGAATCACAAAGGGGAACCTCACTTCAGTTTTGCCTCATCTTTAGGAAAATCTTAGTCTCGTGAAAACAACAGAGTGCCTACAAATACAATTAGAGCACGTATACGTACAATTTATGTAAAATTTTATCTGTAGAATTTTTATATGTATATATGTAATTACTCCAACTCGCCTTCGTTATTGGCCTATTACAAGGAATGTTTGAAGAGGTCGTAATACTCCAATAAACGGGCTTAAATTGTTAGTAATTCAATAACTCGTTTAAATATGTCATTTGCGTTTTTTGTTTTATTTTTAATACGTGTTACGTTGCATATACTCCGATTAGGAATTGTTATTCTTCTTGTTGATCATTTATTCAGATAAAATGTAATCTCAGAAAACTTACAAGTTGTGTGATAGTCTTGTTAGAGATGGCTCCATTGTAGAAAAATGGTCCTGCATGTCTTTGTTGCCTCCGCGGGCAGCGATCCTGCTTTTAGTCGACCGAGCGTGTGAGTGCGCGAGTGTATGCCTGTGTGTCAGAGAGAAAGAGAGAGAGAGAGAGAGAGAGAGAGAGAGAGAGAGAGAGAGAGAGAGAGAGAGAGAGAGAGAGAGAGAGAGAGAGAGAGTCCATGTGCACGCCTACCCCGTCACAGGCGCATGTCTTGCGAAATTCAAGGTAGAAACGATTGTTTTTTGTCCATATCATTAGAGATCGCTTGTCCGACCAGTCGTTCGTGAGTTTTCCCCGGAATACGCGCACGGCGAATTTCTTATTGTTTTAATGTGATTGCAACTAAATCCCAGTGTCACTTCTGTTGAAATGTGCGTGTAAAGACGGGTCGCACTGACATTCCGTAAAATTATACTGTAGTGGGGACTGAATGAAAATGTTGGGACGTCATCCATATCTTGTTGCCAGTAGGTAAGGAAATATTATTAAGTCAATGTGTAAACAATTTACCTTGTTTGCTAACTTTGTTGATTTCGAATATTATTTATTTGTAATATTTATGTTGTCTAGGAGCAGGAACTCTGTGATTTAGGATTTTGAATGCGTTACACTTAATAGCTGAATAAGATTCCAAAGTGTGCAAGTAAGAATGGTGAGAGTGTGCGGAAGGAGGACGGGTAGTGTTATGGCTTGTTCATTTGCTGCTGTGCCGTTGCTAAAAGAGGAGAAAAAAAAACCTTCTTGTGATTCTGTATTTCTAAGAATGTACATACAGTCATTTACAGATTATGAACACGCATTATACTTTCACTGTATGTGACTGATAAAGTGATAAGCTATTGACATATGTGATCAGCATATGCATTGTAAAATATTCGTATACTTCTTCGGCGCCGCATCATACTACTTTTTTGTGCCATTGCCACCATCACAATAAACCTTTAGTCAGAACGCTGCAGAGTCTTGATATCTCCCTCTGTTCCCCCCCACCGGCTGGAGGCGGAAGCAGCCCTTGATGTAGAGACGGAGCACGCTCCGCCGTCTTGACGGGGGCGCCCGCGATGCGGCGGGTAGGCAACCCCACTGCACCGCAGCGGGGCGGGTTGCCTACCGCGCCTTCAGCACAGTCGCTTCACTGCTGCTCTACTGCGGCGTCGTTCAGCGGGGTACAGACGGCGCCCGCTCCGCATGCTCCGGGTGCGGCGATACCCCGCGCTGCGGCGCTGCGCTCCGGGGTATGCGCGCGCCCGGAGTACCGCCGAGGCCGCGTCGGGTTGGACGGCACAGCTGATTCAGACGCAAGCAAGCCCTGCCCGCCCTGCGCCCACTGTGCACCTGCCGTCACCAAAACACCGGACGTGTCAAATGCCGTGTCCTTCGTCAGGAGGAGAGGGAAGTGCTGGACGTCTTCGTTACGGCCATTCGGAGAACGGTTAGTGTCGATGACGTCATTTGCGGGTCCGAGTTGACATAGTCAGACAATTCCAGTGCAGACAAATATTGAAAGAAAAAAAGTTACAAAAATTGGCTCCCGCTAGTAGTCGAACACACGACCGGAACGCACGACGTTGGCCGTGCAGCCAGGCGAGACCAGAGACCTGCCCCCGGTTCGATAAAACGGATTTTATTCGCGCAGTAAAATAAAAATAAAAATCAAACAGCGTACTAATGCCAAATCCGGCCTTGCAACACTATTCGTGGCAATCCTGTTTCCAAGTCGGGCTTGCCGCGCTTCCTCTACAGGCAGACTGCACCAAGTTCACTGCCACCACTAGGAGCGGCCGGGCAGCAACGGGCCCAGGCCCAAGGGGGCGGCCGCAAACAGAGAGGGAGAGAGAGACAGAGAGAGAGAGAGAGAGAGAGAGAGAGAGAGAGAGAGAGAGAGAGAGAGAGTCGTCACGTGGTTTGCGCACGGCCACGAGATTTCGGCGAGATACGGTGTGGTGCCCATGGGGCCCTGGTCTCGGCCCTCGGCTCGGCCCTCGGCCAGCGTGTCGCCAAGCACTCCGCCCACGGAGCGCGCCAGTCTCTCTCGCACTCATGGCGCGTCCCGTGCAGGTGCGAGAGAGACAGAGCGGCGAAGCAACTTTGTAGTGCAGCGACCTGCCCGGCCCTTGTGGGTGGAATCCGGAATAAGTTAGTGTTTGAACCCGGTGCGGCGGTGCGGCCACTCCCGTGCGCCGGACAGGCCATGCAGGCAGCCGCGGCCGTGCAGGCGGGCAGCCCGGCTGGCAGCAGCGCGGGGCGGCGCGCCGGGACGTCTACCCGTCGATTAGTCGTTTTATGAGGAATCGGTAACGGCATCGCAGATTAGCGCCTTGGTTGCGCTGCGTTGCCCGGTAGAGTACAAAGCTTGCGTAACTCTCGGATCGGCAGTCAGTGTGGTTGTCCTCCTCGTCGAAGGGCTCTCGGGCGGCCCTTCTGGGGCCCTTGCAGGCCCTTGCAGGCCCTTGCAGGCCCTTCTGGAGTGACCATGCTGTCTCGCGCGTGCAGGCTTGTAGTACAGGTCTGCCCTGTGGATGCCCCCCCGTCCCCTCCCCGGGCCCCTGCGGTGAGCGAGGGCCGGGGCTGCGCTGGCTGGCTGCCTGCCTGGCTGGCTGCCTGGCTGCGCCGCGCTGCCAGTCTCAGTAGCGACGCGACGGCCGAGAGAGCCAGTCGGCAGTCGGCAGGCGAGCCGAGCCGAGGCGAGCGCGCAGCCGAACGCAGCCGAACGGAGCCGAGCCGAGCCGAGCGGGGGGTGTTGTGTCGGGCCGAGCGGCGGCCCAGCCGGTTTGGGCCACACGGCCGGCGGCGCGGGGATGCCGACCACTGTAACGTGCCATTGACCGATGCGGGGAAGTTCAACCGCTTGTTTGTGTCTGTGTGTGTGTGTGTGTGAGTGTGTGTGTGAGTCAAGCACCCCAGTGCTGCAGTGACGACGGCGCAGCGACGGCAGTCCAAAGGACTGCTTCACCTTCTTCAAGATAAAGGTGAGAGTCAAAAATAAATTTTCAGAAAAGCAGCCTGTACTGCAGTGCTGCGTTGAACGCCGCGGCCGGAAACGAACCTTTTTTCCTGCCTCCAGCAGCGCGTGAGCGTGCGTGTGTGTGTGTGTGTGTGCGTGTGTGTGTGTGTGTGCGTGTGTGGCGCTGCGTCCGGCCAATGCAACGCACTCGCCTCACCCACCGCTGTCACTCAGGAGAGAGAGAGAGAGAGAGAGAGAGAGAGAGAGAGAGACAGAGGGGGACCGCAAAGTGAGGGAGGGAGAGAGAGACGCCGAACGGAACAGAACGGGACAAACTTGAATGCACGCTTGTTGATGCGTAGCAGCAGGCCCCCCGCCCCTCTGTCCTTTCGCTTGCTCTCACCTGGGCCCCGCCCCACCCCGCCCCGCCCCGCCCCGGCTCAGTTGAACTGAACAAGGCGTCCAAAACGGCCTCTTCGGAAAGCTGGCTCGAGTTTTGGGCGTTTGTTCGATTGGAAGCGGCCCGGCCCAAGCCGCAGAGAGAGCGCGCCGGTGTTTGCACCTTCCCGGAAATGCACCGTGTTGCCTCCATCGCGTGCCGGAAACCGCACGGTGGCCGGGGGTCGTCGGTTCAAATACTGACCGCCAACCAATCTCTTTTTCCTATTTTCTTCTTCAAATCATGTGGTTGTATAGAAATTTAGAAAGACCTGAACTACTGATCAAGGCGCTGAATCACTTTAAAAATGCGGGCGCTGGTTCCAAAGAGTTGCCGAAAATCGCTTTGGGTATTCTAAACGTTTCTAAATTGGCGGCCATTTTTGCCAGCTGACTTCCTGCTCTCTCTCTCTCTCTCTCTCTCTCTCTCTCTCTCTCTCTCTCTCTCTCTCTCTCTCTCTCTCTCTCTCTCTCTCTCTCTCTCCTGGGGCGTGAGACGCGGTGTGTGGGAAGACTCAGGCCGGGCGTTAAAAGTGAAACACATTCACTGCAACTTTGCCAAGTTCGCCGTGTCTCGGAAAGAGAGAGAGAGAGAGAGAGAGAGAGAGAGAGAGAGAGAGAGAGAGAGAGAGAGAGAGAGAGAGAGGAGTGGGGGCGCCAGGCACGTGGGACAAAGCGACAAACATCCAAGTTTATAATTGCGTTAACTCGGTGGCGAGACGCGTTAAAATCTGTAAAGTTGGCAATGCTGTGCGTGGCTAATTTTTTTGGCGCGATATGCGTTAAAATCTGTGAGGTTGGCAATGCTGGTCGCGGCTTTTTGGCGCGAGAAAGTGAGAGAGCGCCGCATCGTTAGGAATGACACATTTTTCGCTGACCGAAACGCGCCGGTGACGCCGCGGTGGTCGCCGCCACGCCGCCGGCGGACCGCAGGCCAGTGATGCCAACTTGCAGCTACCGTAAAAAAAAAGTTAAAGATGAAAAAAAAAAGCTTGCAACATTAAATTATCTTTCTAGAAGCATGCTGACATGTTGGGCGTTGTCGCGTCGTGCCGAGGGCACCGCCTAGAGAGCTCAAACGGAATCGATTTTCCAGTTGAGGTTGCGACACTGTGTCGTGATTGGCTGATCATCTCTGTCGGCCTGATCTGAGATCGCGTCCCGGCCCTACGTGTGTTGTACGTAATCGTCTGATTTGAATAATCCGCCCAAAGAGGGCAGTCCGGCGCCAGGGAAGTCGGTAGAGTGTGTTCCCATCCACTTAGACGATCGGCTGCTGAAAAAGCTGCCGAAAGAATGGCACGCTGAGTGCTATTCCCTGGATCTTGTTTCAGCGAGGTCGTTGACTCTACACGTATTTGCCTATGCTGCTCTATTTCTCAACCACGCAAAATTTTTTTCCTCTTTTTAATTCGTTGGCGTCGGTCATTTTTGTGCGTGCTGAGCGTAGCGAGGCGGGGAGGTCGGTCGCCGGGTCGGCCGATGGATGTGTGGGCCGGAGCACCGCTAGCGTCCCGGAAAACCTCGTGCGCTGTCACTTCCTCTTATTTCACAAACTTCATTAAAATCTTAGCCGGGAAAAACGAGCGAGGTGTAATTTTCCGATCACAGCAGGGAGCAGGTGGCATATCGCATCAAAGCTGTTTTGTTTGAACGGGCAATCTGTGCATGGTTGCCACCGATACATTGTGTATGAGATTACACTTTGGAGAGGTTTTGATTTGGATGCTATCTGTGCGTCCACTGAAAGATTAGCGGTTTCCCTGCAGTGCATTACCCAGCAGACGAAGAAGAGACCCTTTCCCCGAGGGATTTGTTTGATGGCTACTATTTTTCAGCACACTCGATTCGGAATCCGTCTCGGTGGATACTGTTTTACTATTTTACAGCTGGCCGTTGCTGGTCCTGGACAGAGCTCAGTCACTTGACCGGCATTCAAGTCTCCGGTCGGGAGGTCAGGCTGCCAACATCAATAAGGCAGTGTTGCCGCGCGTAACTAGTCAAGAGTCAAGGGTTGCCAACCTTAGCCTGCGTACTGGACAACATCTTGGGGTAGTTGCCTAGTAGGCAGGCGGAGGTTGGCAACCTTAGCCTGCGTACTGGACAACATCTTGGGGTAGTTGCCTAGTAGGCAGGCTGAGGTTGGCAACCTTTTCGCCACTCGTGAATAGTGGCGAACTCCCGCCTACTTATGTGGCAGCACTGGTCGGGCTTCGGATCGATCGGAATCACGAGGCCTTCGGGAGAAAGCACGCGCACACAGAAAGAAAATAACAATAACAACAAGAAGAACAAGATCGGACCTGGGTCAAGACCCTGATCTAGTGTCTAGTGGCGCGGTGCGTGGACGGAGCCGGTTGGGCTAGGTCGCCCGCGCGTTTTGCGCGGGGAATTGGAACACGGCTGCGTGCGGGACGGCGCGACGCGGCGCTGGGCCGGCGCACAGTGGCCGGGGGGCTGCGTCCGGAAAAGAAAAGGCGGGGCGGGCGGGGCGCGAACCCGCGGCTCGGCTTTCTCGGCCAAGTGGACGCGGAGACACGGCGGAACCCAACTGGAACACAGCATCGAACATCACGGGGAAGCTGACGCGGCTGGGCCAGTTCCGGTGGACTTGGACCCGAAATGAAGTTCATTCATCACTGCTCTGCGTTTTTATGGCTGCTTCAGGAACCTTGTGACTCTTGTTGACCGTGACACTGTGTGATGAGCAGCCTTGGTCTTCATATGTTCCAAGTGTTTTTTTTTTGTTTTTTTTTAAGAAAAAAAGGAAAAGACTTGTTTGGAACTTTTACAACTAATAGCTCCAAAATCCTTGCAAAGTTTTTTTTTTTTTTTAAATATATTTTGACGAACAGCTTCAACTTTTTTTAAAATTTGCCACACTTGTTCGCTTTGGCGTCGCCGGGACTCGGATCGGCGCGGCGACCTTCCTTACCACGCGCGTGACACGCAGCTCGGGCGAATTGCGTGCGCACAGTGTATATACGCACCACTGCCGGACATAATCTGGCTGCTAATATTGACGAATTTGGCGCCTGGCCTTCGCGTGGGGCCACTGTGTGTGTGTGTGTGTGTGTGTGTGTGTGTGTGTGTGTGTGTGTGTGTGTGTGTTTTATTGTGTGTAGGAGGGAGACGAAGCGATGCGTGTTGCTTGGTCATCTCGTAATGGTTTCACACGTCGTCTATCCAGGCGCGCTATCGCCGTCTTTGTCGCACGCGCACGGCGTGTTGGCGCGGCTCTTGCAGTGTTGCCGTGGAGGGCAAGCATCGGTCAAACGAATGGCGCTGCTGCTGCTGCTGGACACGGAGTGCGGAACAGGCACGGACATACAAGTCATGAACATATGACGTCACCGTGGAGCCAATCAGCCAATCGGAGGATGAGCTCACGTCGGTTTTGTTCCGGCGCGCACGTGTGTGTGTGTGTGTGTGTGTGTGTGTGTGTGTGTGTGTTGGTGTGTGTTGGTGTGTGTTGGTGTGTGTTGGTGTGTGTGTTTGTGTGTGTGTGTGTGTGTGTGTGTGTGTGTGTGTGTGTGTGTGTGTGTGTACGGTAGTGGTGTGGGCTGTGCTTGTCACTCTGTCCTTGTCGGCGTCGTGGGTGGCTTGCTAAACTACGGCTTCGTCTTGATTTCCTTCTTCTTCTCCTTCTCCTTGACAACGCCGCACGCCGCCTGGATGGGTAGGCAACCTGCCCACTAGCGTGCCTTGCGGGCTTGCCTACCTGTCCGTTGGCAGGCGCTCCCCTACACTGAAAATAAATTATTTCGTGTTAGGCGGACCAGCCGATTTGGCAAGGTGGCCTTTGGCGCGGTGCGTGGATGCTGGCCGCGGTTGGTCTGCGTTTCGCGCTTCCCTGAGACGCGTTTGACATTTGGCGCCTCAAGGACCAGCAGCGGCGTCGCCAGGGCCTCCGAGCACGCCGTCAAGCACGCCGTCAAGCACGCCGTCAAGCACGCCGTCAAGCACGCCGCACACCCCCACCTCCCCGGCGAGGTGCTGAGCCAGCGGGCATCCTTGGCCGTGCCGCGCGGTGGCGAGCTGACCCTGTCTCTCTCGCTCCGCAACGCAGCGCGCGCACCGGGCCGCGAGACGGACGCCGCGTCCGACCGTGCCGGCCTGCCCACATATGGGGGGCGCCGGCAGGCCGGTTACGAACGCGGGCTTTTCGTCGCGCCGTCTCTCTCGCGCGGACGGGGCGCCCCGGCGGCTGAGTGCGAGAGAGACAGAGCGACGCGGCCGGAGAGCGTGGCGGCCGGCCAAAGCGAGCCTAGGTCCCCAATCAGTTCGAAAGCCCAGAGCCAAGAAGCCGCTCCGGGGACTGCTTTGGCGTTTGTTACTTTGGCAACTTCCCCAGACAGAAAAAAGGCAAAATTACCCTATGCAACTTCAATTTTTTTTTTTTTTTTTTTTTTTTTTTGAAGTTTGAATACATGTAAAAATTGTATATGCGTGAGCCAATTAGAGACGCCCCCCGGACGCCCCCCGGACGCCTAGAGGACGCCGAGGCCCCCTTGGGATGCGTCCGAGCTGTTTTTGGAGCGGCCAGCGGGGGGCCGCACGGTCCAGGAAGCAATTGCTGTGCCTAATCGACAATGGCGAGCCTGATAAGTGATGGCCCGGCCAACAATGGGCGAGTGGGTATCGGACTACCCGTTCGTCCCACTGTGGCAGCCCGCCGGACTGATACTAGGCCTTAATGAGCGGCTGTGTCCTGTCGGCCTTGGCGGCGTGCAGCCTGCTGTGGACCGGCCGCGCATTTCGACAGCGTGTAGGAACAAATTCGAGTCATTAGGCTGCCTGCTGGTCGCAGTGGCACACAGTGGACCAGAGGACCGGCGCAGGCGGCCGAAAGTCTATAGACGCGTTTTGAGCTCCAGAGTCGCTAAATGGGACTGGAAACAGACGTGTGACCCCACCAATAGATTTCTTGTTCAAAGAGCAATCCATTGGTGGGGTCACACGTGCGGTTCGAGTCCCATTGAGCGAAGCTCAAAACGCGTCGCTCGACTTTCGGCCGGCCGCGCTGGTCCTCTGGCCCACTGTGTGGCGGGAGGCGCGGCGGCTTGTCTTTATCTGGCATCGGCCAGCGACGTCTTGTCGCGGTGAGTCAGGCGTTGTTTCTCGTCGGAAAAATCGGTCAAAGATGGCGGCGGCGGCGGCGGCGGCGGCGGCGCCTATCTTATCGCGTTGATTGGCGGCACGCGTGTGCCGTGTGGCTGTGCGACGCGTGTAGCATTGAGTCAGCACGGTACGGTGGCGCGATGGGGCGTCGGCCGGCCGGCCATACAGTCCACTGGGTCATTGCCACTCCTTAAGCCTAAGCGGTCCTCCGGTTTTTTTTTTAAAATGTTGTCAAAATCCACCATACTTTGAAAAAATTTAAAAAAAAAATTATAAAAAAATCTTTACAAAAAATATAAAAAAGGTTTTTTTTAAAATTTAACCATAAAACATTCTACAAAAAAAATTGCTGTTCTGTTGAGATTTTTTTTTTGTTTCGTTAATGTTTATTGTGGTGTACTTTAACCGCGCCTCGTCGTGCTTCCAGCCGGAAGGCGGGCAGGTGTGCGCGTCACCCTCCACAAAGACGCCCCCAAAAAGCGCTGAAAGGGCGGGCCTAAATGTCAGGCCGGGGTGGGGCCCCCGCCGCAGCGCGGCGTGAAGGAGAGAGAGAGAGAGAGAGAGAGAGAGAGAGAGAGAGAGAGAGAGAGAGAGAGAGAGAGAGAGAGAGAGAGATAAGGGCGAGCTGTTTAGTAGGTGAAGATCGGCGCGTTTCCGGTCGAGAGCCGCGTGGCCTTGATGGGTGATGCAATGCTGAGTTATCGCTCTGTTTACACAGACCGCCTCTCGCGTGAAGGAAACGGCGAGAAGAGTCTGTGTCGTGACGAATCCTGGCATATTTCGCGTGCGTGTGTGTGGGTGTGAGAGCGAGAGAGAGAGAGAGAGAGAGAGAGAGAGAGAGAGTAGACAATCTGTCCTGTCACACAAAGAGAGCAACGCGCGTGGTGACTTGTGACTGCAGTTACTAAAAAACTTGCCTCACGGAATAATTCTTTTTTTTTTGCGCTGTTTCACTATTTTTAATAATTTACCTTCACTACTGACTGACTACTGACACCTAATTTTTAAAAAAAAAAAAAAAAAAAGAACCAAAAATCCAGCAAAAATGACGTGTACGCGTCTTTTTTTTCTTTTCTTTTTTTTTTTGGTTTAGTTGAGTGACCGTTTGATGACTTATCGCAAAGAGAAAGTTCCACACTCGTTGCGTTCATTCGCGCGTCACGCAGGGACACGGGGATCGGGCCGGCAAACGACCCCGTCATGGCGCCCATGGTAATCCCATGGTTACTGCTTTACTGTGACGGCGCGAATCATTCCGCTGCTCGAGGTTCGCTGATCGCGGCTGGGTTATCTCGTTCTCACTCTCGTTATGGTCTGTGTGGAGTGGAATGCCCACCAGTAGTGTGCAGTAAAGTCCCAATGGCGGTAAAAAAAATTTTACACATTTTTTTACAAAAAAAAAAGGGGGGGGGAAAATGCAATTTTTTAAAAAATTAAAAATATTTGAGGGAAAAAATCTTTGAAAAATTGTTAAATTGTAGTGGAAAGTGGGACGTAGTGGTTGCGGCCCGGTGTGGCGGTGCGCCGCGGTGCCTCGCGGCGACGCGTCCTCTGCATCGATTGCGGCCGCCCCGGCAGGGCCCCACCCCGTGCCCCGCACCGCCGCACGCACAAAATGTGCATTGGAATGTTTGATCTGAAAGTTTATTCCGGCCTGTCGTCCGGGCGGCCCGGCTGTCCCTGTCGCCCTCGTGGGGCGCCCCGCTGGGGTGCGAGAGAGACGGGGCGACGCCATGTGGAATCGCCCCGCAGCCCCCCCATCCGGTGAGGGGCGCCTCCGCAACGAGCCCGCCTCGCCCCGCCCCGCCCCGCCCCGCCTCGCAATGACAGTGCAGTTGCCCAGCCAAACTTTGGCCTTATTGACGTAACAGCTGAAGTCGTTCCCGACATTAACTCAATTCATTTAACGTCGTCCGGGGATTCTTGCCGACTGTGACAAGCACTGAAGAAGATTTAAAATAAAAAACACACGCACAATTGCGGGAGAAATGAGCGATTTAGAAGCAGAGGTTGCTGCTGTCCACACGGCGACGCGACGTCGGAAACACATCTAAAGTATAGCCAAGTATTTTTAAGTCAAGGCCGCGGACAATTGAGAGTAATTGCGGTAATGGTTGTGTTCCAGGTATGGCGACCGTCCAAGGAGGATGCTCACCGGCCGTAAGTTCAAGAAGTAGGCTGTCTCCGTCCGCCGCATCTTGTGCGCTTTTTGTCGTGTGTCAGCGATTCGCCGTCTCTGTCTGGCACACTGTGCCAGCGTAGTTCTCACATACTTCCAACAACAGCAACCAATTTGCGAGAACGCTGGGCGTCTGTGTGTGTGTGTGTGTGTGTCTGTGTGAGTGTGCAGCGGTCGTGTGAAATCGGCCCCTTCATATTCGCTTCGCCAATTTTGCTGAAAATAGAAAAGGCAACTCTTGCGAAAAATAGAGACACGCATACAACACGCAGCTGGTTGGCAGCAGAAGGGAGAAAAGTGTTGGCCGTTACGGAAGGACTTCACGTACGCGGGTTTCCTTTTCTTTTTTTCCTTTTTTTTTATTTCGAGATACGACACGATGGTCACATAATTGTCTGAATCTCTGAAAGCGGAGTGAAAGACGCCACGCTGTGACCGAAGGGGCAGAAAGCGTGGCATCGCAATCGCCTTGATCCGCGGAAAATGATAAGCAGAACTTTGACCTGCTTTCAATTAACATCACTGGCACTGTCGGGAAAAATGTTTTTTTGCTGTTGTTTTTTTTTCAGGTTAGCAAAATCGGTTTATGTATGCTGGAATATTTCAGCGACACATGTTGATGATGCCAGAAGGCCAGCGCCAGAGAGAGAGAGAGAGAGAGAGAGAGAGAGAGAGAGAGAGAGAGAGAGAGAGAGAGAGAGAGAGAGAGAGAGAGAGATGGCGTGCGTGCGATGCGCGATACCTCATGTTGGCACTGGCCGTGCAGCACAACACATGCTGCCAACCTGACGAGTGTGGCGGAGCGGCGGTGCGCCCTGGAGGGACGCCAGCAGGCCTGCCAACCCGCGGGCACCTGCTGGACAGGTGGCCGGCCCTCTTAGCTCATCTTCGCGGCCAGCGGCTCGCAACCTGACGTCGGGTTGGCAGCCCTGCGCGCGTCCTTGCGCGGCACACGTCGCTGCTCCTTGCAGGATCGTGTGAATAACACGGGCATTACTCGCACAATGGCCGCCTTTCCCACTATCGGCAGGCAGCCATGCGAAACAAGTGGCTTTGGGAAACATGGCGTCGCCTCGGGATGCGCGATGCACACAGCGGGACGCCCGTTGGCCAATGTGGGCGATTTCGGTCGCACGAAAAGGGAGAGAGACCTTGCCTGGGAAGGTATCACTGCCATGGGAAGAGAGCAGTCTGAGAAACTACGTCTGGGGGAAAAAAGAACTCTTTTAAATGCAGAGAAAAAGGAGAGTGCAACTCATCATCAACAGTGTTCCCCAGAAATGAAAGTGAAAAAGAAAAATAATAATATCACGAATTGTTGGAGGAAAAGTTGTCAAATTTTGAGCGGCAAGTCAAGGACCCCGGCGGGCGAACGACCTTGCCGCGGCGAAACCCCGTTGATCCAGATGTCTGACTCAACCCAGACGAGTGGTGCCCGGAAACCGGACTGCAGTTCGGCCGGCTCGTCAAACTAGCTGGGCAGTGCACCGGTCGGCAACGCCTGGCAACGCCGCACCACGTGGTCTGATTGGCGTGCAGGAACCACGTAACGCGCGTGGCATTGGCGCCGAGCCGGCCTCACCATCGCTCTTGCTTTTCAAATGAGTTGTCTGTTTCCATCTCACACTTGCACAAAAAAAAGAGTTAATAATTCATATGATCTTGTTGTGACTATGACTCAACTTTTTATCTTTACCTTCCAAAAAAACAAAAATATATATATATATATATATATATATATATATATATATATATATATATATATATATATATATATATATATATATATATATATATATATATATATTTGTTATGACTTAAGAATTATGACTTTTTATCATAACCTTCCAACGTTCCCTGTGTTTCCCTGGGTTTTCCCTCTCGATTTTCCTGGGATTCCCGGCGCGTCTGCCGACCGTGCCCCTCGCCTTACCAACCCGAAGCGTCCCGGAAAAGTGAGTCAGCCTCATTGATATGCATAACGAGGCGCCCCAGCGCTCTGCGGGGACACAGGAAGGCTTTCGGAAACCGATTCGCTGTTCCAGCCTCGTTGTTGCTCTGCACCGATAAGCGGCGGCTGGGTCACTAGGTTGCAGCTTTCAGACGCGCGGTGTTTGGGTGGTTAATTTGGTCGAACGCACAGTCGGGCAGCGAACCACCACCACAACCACCGTGGTAATTCGTGTTGGCAAGGCATCCGCTCCGTCAGAGTCGAGGTCAAGCCAGTGCCGCGCCACTGCAGCGCTGCCCACAGCGAGCCCGCCCCGCCCTGCGCCCCGCCCTGCGCCCCGCCCCGCCCCGCCCCGCCTTATGTAAGACGGCCGAAACGCGGCCCACGCTGCGCATCCTCAAACCGCGCCGCCGCCTCTCAGTCTCTCCACCATCTCAGGGTCGCCCCAAGTGTCCCAAAACAATGCCTTAAACCGAAAGTCTCTAAAAAAAAATTTAAAAAAAAATTAAAAAAAAAAATAAAAAAATAAATAAGTAAATTAGACTTGACTGCAGGCAAGCTGCTTGCAGACGTGCCTCGCGGGTTGCCTACCCTGGCATTGCCAGGCGTTCTGCCTGCACCGTCCGCGACTTGGAGAATGCCTTCTTCATCGTTTGAGGCTGCAGATTTTAACAGCGAGGTTACCGAACACCGAAACACTGCCCCGCGCAACCCGGCCCTGCACGATGGCCCGGCGCCATCAAGCAAGGGATTTGCCCGAGTTGCGAGAGAGAGAGAGAGAGAGAGAGAGAGAGAGAGAGAGAGAGAGAGAGAGAGAGAGAGAGAGAGAGAGAGAGGCTGATACCCGTCCTCCTTTCTCCTCGCTGGGCCTCGGGCCGCGGGCCCTGGGTGTGAAACAAGGAAAATATGATGTCTGGGGCAAATAAATCTCAACGCGTCAGTGAAGACACAACGTGCTCACTCACACACGTCTTGCGTCTGTTCCCCAGAGGTGGAGAGAGAGAGAGAGAGAGAGAGAGAGAGAGAGAGAGAGAGAGAGAGAGAGAGAGAGAGAGAGAGAGAGAGTTACCACCCATTTTCTTAATACTGCAACTTTTCGCATCTCCTTCCTTCTCCCTGCTGGCCGTCGTACTTTGCAGTTAGGTCCCCCGAAGTGTACCATAGTGTACCGTGCCCACTGTGTTATTACATTCGCGGTACCGCCCCTTGCCTGCCGGGCCCGCCGGCCCAACTTCCACTTTATAAAGTAGTTAGTCCGCTTCGGCGTGTAATCCCAGTGGGACAAGGTCATCGCCTGGGCCCGTACTCAGCCGCCGAAACGGCTGCTGTGCCGGTCCGTCCGCAGCCCGCGGACGGTGCTAGCGGATCTCGGGGGCGGGCGGTGCGGACCGGTGCTTTGAATGTTCGAAACGGCTGGTGCGGGACAGCTGAATGTTCGGCCCAAAGATAGCTTACCAATCCAAAACAATTTTAAAAAAAATAAAAAAAATAAAAAAATAAAAAAAGTTGCTATTGCCGGGGTTTGAACCTCGGACCCGCGCAAAATGCCCGTTTCGGCTAGAGGAAAATGATCCCCTCGCCGCGCCGCGCGGCAATACGCGGCTTGATATTGCGAAATGTGTTTTGCGTCCGTCTCTGCCGCGCGCACGCGCTGCGCCGGGGCTCTGCGCCGCCAATATACAAGCATGGTCGTCGTTTCATGTTTACGGGCGGGGCTCTGCGGAGGGGACGGGGGGGGAGGGGACAGAGTGTCCCTCCCGCATTCAAGTCGCCCGGCACGGCCATGTGCGGCGCGCAGTAAACGGTACCCGGCACGCACCGCGCGGTGTCACCCCGCTGCACACGGCGTGGTGCGGTACCTGCGGTACCCGCCCGAGTGGGTGCCCGCCCTGGAGGCACCGCGGCGGCACCGCGGCGGCACCGCGGCGGCACCGCGGCGGCACTGCGGCGGCACTGCGGTGCCGCAAAGCAAGCCGATACACAGTGGGCCAGAAGACCGGTTCGAGGTTGTCAAAGTCCCAGCTCCAGAGCCGCTAAATGGGACTCGAACCAAACGTGTGACCCCACCAATGGATTCCCCGTTCGGAGAGCAATTCATTGGTAGGGTCATACGGTCGGTTCGAGTCCCATTGGTCTGGCTTGAGGCGGCGAGCCCCGGCTTGATCGTCAGCAAACAGTGGCTGACCTGCCCCAAGCCAGCCGACCCGACCCGGCAGCGGCGGGGCTCGGCAAAGGGACCCGCTCTGCCTGGCTCTGCCAACCCGCAAGGCCGAGCAGTCACAACGAGAAGGAACTGGCGAAAAACTCTCGCAAGATTAAGAAAGTTTGGGATTGAGAAAATGAGTGCAGCCTTGTTGTGACGGCGGCGGTGAGTCCGTCCGTCGCACCGCCGACTTTCACGTTTTGGCCGCCGCTTTTTTGTGGGCTCTACTTCGGCCTGCACTTACCGCGTTACACTGCTAACGCTTTCTTCCGTGGAAAATCACCGGCCTGCACGCCGAAACGCAGCAAGCGCGCCAAGACGTCCCTTGATCCAACTTGCGCGCGCACTTTGATCAAGGCTGCGGGACTTTCACTGTAGTACATAATCCTGTCGGGCCTGCCTATCGCGCCGTGCTCTGAATTGAGATATCGAGTCCAATAGGGCCTGCATGGCCTACGCGCCGCCGCCCCCGCCCTGCGAGAGCCACGGAGAGCAACAAAGACAGCCCGCCTCACCGCGGTGACCGCAAGGTCACGTCTCTCTCTCTCTCTCTCTCTCTCTCTCTCTCTCTCTCTCTCTCTCTCTCTCTCTCTCTCTCTCTCTCTCTCTCTCTCTGATATGTGGATCAGCCAGAGCGAGACGGTCGATTATTTCTGCGCGCCGTTTTCTCATTTTATTTTTTCTCCGGCCGTCGGGTTTCTTCCGGGTCGAATCAGCCACGCACGCAGGTCTGCGAATTTGGGTCCCTTTGGTCCGAGTGTCAGCGTGGGGCGGGGCGGGGCGGGGCGACGGTGTGGCATGTGACATTTAGTCGTAACTCAAGGCGAGAGTCGTATGTAGTGAGAACGACCGCCAGGACCCTGTTGTGCGGGGACGTAATGTATGCCCGCTCAATCAACGTAGTCTGGGCGGGGCGGGGTGGGGCGGGGCGGGGCGGGCGTCAAACATGTCACCGCCAGGTCCCGGGGTCACCGTGTGCCTGGGCGTGGCCGAGTCGGCCGACACGACGGCGGCGTGGTGCTGGCTGGCTGGCTGCCTGGCTGGCCGGCTGGCGGCCCGGTGGGTGCAGCGGTGCCCATATGGGTGAACCATTCCTCCAAGGCGCGCTGTGCTGCCACGCCACCGCCGTCGGCTGTGCGGTTTCGTTCCAAGGCATCGGTCTGCCGACCGCGGCGTTAAACTCGACGCGTTTTCACGGAAAGGATGAACGGAAATCCGCGTTGAGGTCTTTCCTCGTAAGGCGACGGCCGCAGTCGCGGTCTCGGAGCGGGTTTGCCTACCCAGCAAGGCGTCTCATCTCATTTTCTCAGATTTTCTGATTTTGTCACACTGCGCCAAACGGTCGCCGTTTCCAAGGACACCTTGGATTGCTTTCAGTCATGAGTTGGCATTCTGGGGCCACGGTGATGTGCAGTGTGCGATTCCTGTCCGGCGTCTGGCCGGTGGAGTAGGGCCGAACAGAGGAGTTGATCCAGCGGTGAAGCGAGACTAGGAGCCCCCCCCCCCCCCCCCCCCCCCCCGGCCGTCTCCTTTATCGGGAGGTGGTGCACTCTTATGTGCAGGGTTTATAGTTCCCGGAACGTGTATGAGTGAGAGGGCGCTCGCCGTTTCGCTCGCTCCCATTGGCTGGCTTGCATTTTATTACGGTGCCGGTCCAGGCAGGATTGATGTTCCTCAGACAATTGTTCGTCCGGCTCGTTGGAAATTCCTCCTCTAGCTCATTTTCTTCTTTTTTTCCCCTTCCTTTTTGTGCCCCTTGTGCCCCTCTGGCCCTTCAGGGGCGCCCCCCCGCTGGGCGGTGGACGTGGATCCGGCCGGCCTGCCCGGGGTCACCCCACGTCGATCACGGGAAGCACTCCGCAAAAAAAATAAATTTAAAAACATCGTGAAAATTCAAAAAAAAAAAAAAAAACACGCTGAATGGTGGTACTGCACCGTTCTAGGGATGCGAAGGCGGTAAATTACCCGGTAAACTTACGGTAAATTACGGTAAATAACCGTAATTTACCGAAGAGCCAAGAAATCGGTAATTAACGGTAAAATTCGAATTTTATCGGTATTTTTGCAAATACACTTTCCATTCGCCATATTAATGATAAAACGCTTATTTAGAAACACTCAAGCACGACGCACTTAGGGTCTGGTGTCTGGTTATGACCTACGTGAGTGGGAGTGGGGTGGGAAGTGGGACTTAGGACGACGCCCGCGCCCGTGCCCGCGCCCGTGCCCGCGCCCCCGCCGCTATCCTAGTCTTATTTGGTATCATTTTTCTCGTCGGAACGTGAGGATGCAGAATTCGGCATCCATTCAACTATTTAACTGATACCCGCAAAAGTTCGCATTGGTACTAGGGCGGAACGGTTGCGCGGCGTCTGGTTACAAGTGGCGCGGAGTGCTGCGCTGCGTCGCG
Source organism: Stenchaetothrips biformis (assembly GCA_030522485.1). Classification (NCBI taxonomy): domain Eukaryota; kingdom Metazoa; phylum Arthropoda; class Insecta; order Thysanoptera; family Thripidae; genus Stenchaetothrips; species Stenchaetothrips biformis. The sequence continues at coordinate 11,220,573 of CM060103.1, read as the reverse complement.
CTGCTCTTGTTTGTTTATGTTGGAGTGTCGACCGACCGACAAAGTGTTTTTTTTTAAACTTTATAGTAGATTTTATCATTTATGACCCAAAAAACCCATGCTTTACGACTTAGTTTCAACAAAATCACTAAAATATAGCTCACTACATAAAAGAAATGAATTTTACCGTTTTTTACCAAAATTACCGGTAATTTACGGTAATTTACCGTTTTTTACGTAATTTTGAAAATTACCGGTAATTTTGCAACCCTACACCGTTCATTGATGACATTTTTTTTTTCACAGTGAGAAACAAACTATTCCCGACTTAAAATAAATGGTGACATGAGGCATGCTGGCATCGTGACTGCAGGAAACACGAGCCCCTTTTTTCCGGTGCATTCGCGTGCAGGTTGCCTCACATTTACAGCTCTGTGTGTGTGTGTGTGTGTGTGTGTGTGTGTGTGTGTGTGTGTGTGTTCGTGTCGTGACCCGACGATTGCCGAACTGCTCCGAAGGCGCTTCGCGGGGCGTCGAGCGGGATTTGCACGGCGAGTAGTGCCTTATGTAATGAAAGCGCCATACGTTAGACAAAAAGCTGGCTGTGATATCGGCCCTCCTTACAGGGTGCACGCGAACGCCGCGGTCCCTTTTTCATTCGGATGCACGTCGCAGAAAGAGTGCGCGGTATTTGACTTTCTTTCCATTGAAAACATTTTTTTTTAATTTTATTTTTTTTCAAATGAAGAAAATAATAAATGTTGTAAAGTGTTTTTTTGCGCGGTGCCCCACGGCTTCGTTCCGCGCGTGGTGGGACGGTGCCGTAAAACACCGGATCCGCCCTTCGCCTTGTCGTCTGCGAACGAACAACGAAGAAGACCACCTTTTGATTTATTGCCCCCGAGGCCGGAAAATTTCGAAATCCGAACCCTTCAACTTATCTGTCAAATCACCGTGTCATAAAAGTATTGTGCGTTATGCCCACTCGCGCGCGCGCGCGCGTGTGTGTGTGTGTGTGTGTGTGTGTGTGTGTGTGTGTGTGTGTGTGTGTGTGTGTGTGTGTGTTCGGCGTCAGGGCAGTTGTGTAAAGCAAACAGTATACTTTTGTAGTATTAATGATGGGTTGGGTTGAGACCCGGTCATATCGTCGTTTTCTGCGAACGCGTTTTCGGGTCAGTCCAGCAGCTGCTTTCGTACTTCGGCCATCTCCGGAGCGCCTTCGGGTGCCTTCGGGTCCCTTCGGCTCGGTTTAATGAGTGCAGAGCCACCTGAAGGGGCAGAGGCCCGAGCGAGGCTGGGCGTGAAACGGTTTTTGCCCAGTTAGATGTCGCCCTAAGTCGCCCCGGCGGCCGCGCGGGCTCTTTACTGTTAAAGTCTCGTTGCCCCCCCCCCTTTCCCCCTCCCCCGCCTCCTCCTCCACCACTACGTGACCCAGTCCTGGCCAACGGGGAAGGTGGCAGTGGTTAGTTAGTCGATTGCCAGAAGTCTCAGTGACCCTGGCTAAAAAAAAGGGGGGGAGAGACAAAAAGGATAAGGCACGACTGTTGACTTTGCAGTTTCAAAGCGTCCTGCAAAAACAAGTTGCAAATTTCAGCATCAAGCTCTCGTAATTTCACAACGTGTGGTTTTGTTGTCCTTCCTTTCACCGAGGCGGCGTACCGTTCCGATACTTTGTCTCATTTCGCTAATTCCCGTTTATTATTTTTTCAGGTGAGCACTGCGCTAGCGTGTGTGTCCGGGACATGTGCGGTGAGTGGCGGCTTCCTCCGGTTTACAATGATTGCCTACAGCGCCTACCGTGCCCACTGTGCCTCCAGTGCCCACTGGTGACCGACGGTGACGGCAAGTCGTTGTCTCGCATCCCTTCCACTAATCTTGGCTTTCTTTCTCGCGGCCATTCTCACGCTTTTTCCGTTGCGTGCGACCGCGTCTGCGTCCTCACTTTCGCCCGACCAGAGTCGCTTCGATTAATTCATTTATAAACTAGAGCGAGCCACCGTGTCAAAGGAACAAAATTGTTTCTTGACTGTAAAAAAAATAATTCTTAGTCTAAATGTAAGAAAGCACAAGTCTAAATTAAAAAAAAAATTAAGCTAAGTAAAAAAATTTCCTTATTTAGTCTACAAGGAAAATTATTTATTTTTAAGATATTTTTGCACAGTATGTTGAGGATTCTTCCCAGCGGTGTGAACAACCGCAAAAATTGTCGAGCCTCCAAATGGCGAACAATCCAACACGCGGCCGGGCTATACGTGACGTGACGAACTCGATAGTGAATGGTCGTCACAGCAATTTGAGTAAGCCGCCACCACTACCGCACTACAGAGCGTGCTTTTTGTTCCCTCCCGGAGTAGATCCTGAATGTAGGATAAAAACAAAAACAAATTAAATAATGCAACGTAGCCTTAAGGGTCCTTGCCGCTTTCGCAATAACAAATATCATGGTTCCAAAGTGTCGGACGACGTTTCCAACACGCCCTCACATTCCTTCTGTTTCTCTTCTTACTTCCCCTTTTTGCCATGGTATTCTTCCACACCTCCGCCGGACACCAACACTCCTCAATTTGGAGTCGCTGAATAGACAGACTACGGAGTCGAGATAATGACTGGCCGGCCGGCCATCTTCTACGTGTGTGGATCTGGCTAGCCGTGCCCGTCCGTGTGTCTCCCCCTTTCAACGTCCTGCCTGTCAGGCCTATCCATCAGGCAGTCTGTCTGTCTGTCTGTCTGTCCATCCGTCTGTCGAGTTGAAGAGCCCCGCCTGCACGTGGCTACGTGTCCGCACGCGGGACGTAGGTGTATGATGTGCACCTTTCGGCCTCACCCAGGTGGGCCGTGGGCCATAATGACAGCAACGAAAAAACAACAATGAAATTTTGATTTTTCTTTTTAACTTTTTTCTAATTTTTTCAGACTAAATTTTTTCACCTTGTGCACCGAAAGTTAAACTCATTTCCTCTTTTCTCACCGGGTGTATATGTTTCGTTTTCGGTCCGTGCGTGTTTTCGTGATAAAGCAAACACCGGCTTTGTGTTGGTGTGTTTGTAGTCCGTGTGTACAGTCTCCGGGAGCGCTAGCAGTGGCGCCGACTGGGGAAGAAGTAAGTGGGTCCATTGGAAAGCGATGCCACCGAGGAGGCTATTTGTGTGTGACCGTGCGTCGTGTGTGTGTGTGTGTGTGTGTGTGTGCGTTGATTAGCACCCGAGCCATCGCGGTGAAAGCCGTCTAAGGTTCACACCGAATAGGAATTGGTGGTTTAAAAAAAAAAAAAAAAAAACACGATTGCTCTTGTTTCACTCTGTCTTCGAGAAAGCAAGCAAGCTGCGAAGAAAGGGGATCAGAGCGAGTTAAATAATTTCTTGACACGCCTCGTCAGTGGTGCTCCATGCACGTTGAAGCAGAAAGCCAAAGGTCGTTGAGAGCCTCGTGGACTCCACGTATACACGGCAACGTCACCGCTCGTCAAAGTCTTGCGTAAAATCTCAGAAAGAGAAAAAAACTGGATCAAAACACGAACGTCATAGTTGGTTGCAGTAAAAGCGTGCGAAAGCGTGTGGACGCGCTCCCAGCTGGTCGCATCACCCCTCGTCCTTTCGTCTTGCACACACCTGGGAGAAAAGGGGCATTGTTTGTCTCCATGCGGCGCCGTGCGGTGAATCAACGTAACTTTAACCCGATATTTCAACCGTGCGAATATGCATGCCCACGGAGCTCCTTTTCCCTTTTTTTTAATTCTTCCTGTCCTGTTGCCGTCACTTTACCGTAATACTAGTCAGTCCCTTTACACTGCAAAAATAACAACAACATTTTTTTTTATTTTTAGGCACGAAGTAGCCTTATAGCCTCACCGGGGTTGGTTTTTTTTTTTTTTTTTTTTTAATTTTTATTTCCAGTCTGGCCCCTTATGCAGTTTCGAAATTCTCTATACGATTCTGATGAGACTTGGCAGAGTGGTAGAACTTTGTACCCTGATTTCATTGGTGAAATCTGGTTGAAAAGTGCAGGGCCAATTTTGAGAAATTTTGAGTTGAAATCGCCGTTTCCATGGCAAAACTCGACTCGTCAGCGAAAAACAGAGGGAGAGGGGGGAGCCGAGCCACCGGAAATGGAATCCTACCAATGGCAGCGCTCCTTTTCGCCTCTGTACAGCTTACACCAAAAACGCTCGCTCCCCTGAAAAAGCGCGTTCGAATCGAAATCGTCTTTTACTGCAGCTAGAAGAGCTCCAACAATAGCATAGACGTTGTTTTCGAGCGTGGCCATTTGGATCGGCCGGTCGGTCGGTGATTGTTGGCCAGAGTGTCCCACGCGCCTGCGCGCAGGCCCTGTTGTTTTCGGAAATGCCAACCCCAAACGTTCAATACTCTTGGAATCGGAGTGAAATAAGTCATCATACTGCGTGTCTTCGCACATGCATTTTTGTAAATAAACTTTCCCTAGTGTAGTTTGAGTGTGACTATAAGTCCCTTTCCGAAAACAATGGGCGTGTAGCTACTCCTTGTAACGAGGTTTGATGGTACTTCTGAATCTAAGACGAAACGATCTAGACACGGCGGCTGTGAACTTTCCTAACCTCAAATCATTTAAAACTGGGTGAAATGAATTATTTTACTGCACGTTTCTGTGAATAACCTGACCTTCAGGTATCATAGAACTGCAATAAATGTCTATTTTCGACACGAATTAATACGCAGCTGGCCCTCTACGTAAGTTTTAGTTTTATTGACACTGGTACACTGTACCACACATGAACTAAACTCCACTTAACGCAGTTCTAGCCTCAAGAATTTTTGTTAAACCAGAACGTAAATGAAATTAACTTCGTGACTACCAGGATTTCGTGAAATCGTATTTTTTTTTTGTGTATTTTGGTAAATTTTTCAACAGATTTTCTCTTGTTTTCATTGAACATTGTTTTTCTTGGTTGGAAATTGCCAAACAATTGTCCGGCAGACTTGAATGTCGAGAGAGGCCCGCTGCTTAAGGCTGCCGCCAAAGCTGTTTTTGTTGTTGTTGTTGCTGAGGGTCTCGGACGGAACGAGCGACCGGGAAGACACGCTCTCCGTATTTGGTGCACGGCAGCTGGACCGGCTCGACTTGCCTCGCGCACTGCAGGGTGCCCCGTCAGGTTGGCAACCCTGGCACGACGCGTTGGACAGTTGCCTTCCCTGCAGGGCGCCCCGTTAGGCTGGCAACCTTGACGCCGCTGAGTTCAAACAGTTGCCTAGCGCTCGGGTTCAAAGATCAAAGTGTTTCCGGCGTTGTTTTTTTTTTTTTTTAATTTTTTTACCGTTGGCAGCACTTTAGGCGTCACGTGGCCGGCGCCACACGCGTGCCAACCTGGCGCTAAATAGAGCACGCCGCCGGAAGACAGTTGTTGGTAGCCATGCCGCGATTATTCTGCTCCAAGTGACACGAACAAGAAGCAGCGGAGAACGCGCGTCCGCCCTCGGCCGGCCCGTCTGTCTGTCTGTCTGTCTGTCTGTCCGCCTGGTTCGTCCGACTGGAAAGGACTTAAAAGAAACGCAGTGTGCAGTGTGTTGTTCATGCACGTCGCGGTGCGTCGGTCCGAACGCGTGCTTGGAGAGAGAGAGAGAGAGAGAGAGAGAGAGAGAGAGAGAGAGAGAGAGAGAGAGAGAGAGAGAGAGAGAGAGAAAGAGAGAGAGAGAGAGAAAGAGAGAGAGAGAGAAAGAGAGAGAGAGAGAAAGAGAGAGAAAGAGAGAGAGAGAGAGAGAGAGAGAGAGAGAGAGAGAGAGAGAGAGAAAGAGAGAGAGAGAGAAAGAGAGAGAAAGAGAGAGAAAGAGAGAGAGAGAGAGAGAGAGAGAGAGAGAGAGAGAGAGAGAGAGAGAGAGAGAGAGAGAGAGAGAGAGAATGCCATTGTCACCGCAGCGACCCCCAAAGCCGCGGCGCGCATCGGTGCCGTGTGCGGGAAGCGCCATGGAGCGACAGGGAACGGTCCCCTCTGCGGTGCGACGCTCTGCGATGCACACACACACACCTACCACCACGACAGAGGCAGCGAATCAAATATGTGCATAAATTAATTTCGAGGCGGGGGGGGGGGGATCTTTAATTGAAATGGCACTCTAAGAGTCAGAAATTTTCAAAACAAAAATGTAGTAATCTGTCCGTAAAAAAAATATTTAAAAAAAAATTTGATGGCTTTTTTTTTTGCGGTGAAAAAATGATTAGTTTTGTCGTAGTTGCGTTAAATTACTTCTAAATTTTAAACTTAAACTTTCGCTGTCGTTGGCTGCACGTTTCACGGCACGCGTATTTGCTGCGAGCGCCGGCACAATACAACTGGACGGATGTCCTCACTCACACACACACACACACACACACACACACACGCCGGGCGGGCTCGACCTGGTTTGCGCCCACACAGGGGGTAATACCTGTAATGACGGACGGTCGAAATGAGAACGGGCCGCGCTGCTCCAACCCCTCCTCGACTCTGTCTCTCTCTCTCTCTCTCTCTCTCTCTCTCTCTCTCTCTCTCTCTCTCTCTCTCTCTCTCTCTCTCTCTCTCTCTCTCTCTCTGTCGTCTTGGTGCGTGCGTCTGCGCACTAAAGGGGCGCGTCGCTGGGCCCCGCCGGGGGCACGCCGGGCCACGCGGGGTCGTCAATATCAATCTAGAGGCCGTTACCGCGCTGCCTTGCGGCCGAGCGGGTCTTAATTGAATGGAGCGCACCCAATTCAGCAGAAGCAAGATCGCCTGCTGGGAAAATTGCACCGGCGCCGCCGGGGAAAGATGTGCGGGAATTCAGTCCTCCTCGCCCGGGCCCACAGTGGGCCAGAAGACCGGTGAGGGCGGTCAAAATTCCCAGAGTTTTAGCCGTCTGCGCCGGTCCTCTGGCCGACTGTGGGGGCTCTTGGAGGTCTTCTTCGTTCCCTGTCTCCGATTTGACTTAACCACGCGCGGAGACAGAGTAAAAACATGACAAGGAAGCAACTATTTGGACTCAACAATGGCTTTCCGCAGATTTGAAAACATTCCACTTAAAAAGCCGGCCCGGCCCAGCGCACCGAGCGGCAAGTGCATGTGCGCAGTTCCTGTTGCTATGTCATTGTTGTCGTTGTTGTTGTTGGTTGACGTGCGCCGGATGAATTAGATCTCTGATGTTATTCTATTCATTTTGTTTGACAATGGGAAGCGCGTGGATGCGTTCGGGGAAGTCTGCGGGCAGGAAGGGGCCACAAAAGGGTTGGTCGCGTTGCGTTGCGTGACTGTACGACCCCCGCGGAGGAGAGCCGCATGTAATGTGCAGTAAGGAAGGGTCGCCGCCGACGGCATGGCAGCAGCGGGGCGTTTTAGTCGTCATTTCAGTGTACTTTGTTTATTGACATTGTTTTCTTTTTTTTTTTTTTTTTCCTTGGTTGGTGCTGGCAGCGTGCTTTCGGAAAGCAGAGAGTCATGGCCGGCCGGCGGGCTGCCCATGTCCGGCCGGATCTGGGTCGTTGTATTTTCATAAACCGTTTGGCAGCTCTCGTTTCGAGTGTCCTGTCCGCCGTGTCGTTCCGCGGGACAATCGTAACGGCACGGTCTGTCGGTCTGTCTGTCTGTCTGTTCGCCCGCGCCGCCTGCCGTCAGCCCCTGCCATCGGCGGGGTAGCCTGCCCCGCTACACTGGCGGGCATTAAGCCTGCCTACGCTGCAGGCTGGGAGGGAGAGAGAGAGAGAGAGAGAGAGAGAGAGAGAGAGAGAGAGAGAGAGAGAGAGAGAGAGAGAGAGAGAGAGACGAAATACCGCTCTTCTAAATGGCGCGGCAGACGGCGTCCGCGACGAGTTCGATCGCTATAGAGTCATCAGAGAAAAGGAGAGCTGAGCAAAGCCAGGCCGAACTAAACACCGACCCGCTCCGTTTAGTCTGCCCGCGCCTCTCTCTCTCTCTCTCTCTCTCTCTCTCTCTCTCTCTCTCTCTCTCTCTCTCTCTCTCTCTCTCTCTCTCTCTCTTTCTCTCCGGGGAACACATTGTGCCGGCGTCACGAGCGAACTCGCGGCCCTCAAAGAGCTTCTGCGGACCAATCGCGGCTAATATCTTTTGTATGGCGGCGTTAATTGGCAGTGGGACGGAGCGACGTGTTTCGGAGGGACAACAATCCGTCCTGGAATCAAGTCCCTCCGCTGGAAGCACCAGTGTGCCTACTTTATTTTACTCCCGCCTTTGAAGACTTGGCCACAACGAGTCGTTGTGAAGGCACCCCTTGGCTTGCGCCACGCCCTGCTTGCGTGCGCGGCCGTGTCCTGCAGGACGCAGCGCGGGGCCACGCCCTGGACGGCGCCTTCTGGAAGCACGCTGGAAGGGATTCCCGGACTACACCCTGGGGGGCGCCCCGCGGGGCCCCCTGGGGCCAACGCCCACTCCATCCCCTGGTGACGTCACGCCGTGACCTCGACCGCGGCGCCCCCCGGCGCCCCTAAGACTGATGAGTCGTCGCTCTGTCTCTCTCGCACCCACAGTCCGCCCTTGAGCGACAAAAACGGCTCTCGGCCGCCGGCGCGGCGACTCGAACCCGCCGCCTCGGGGCGTGGCGCGGCCGCGCTACCCGTTCGGCTGCGGTTAGTCATGCTCGTCGCACCTCGATGCGAAGTCCGCTTGCCGGCACGAGCCGCCCCGTTAGCCGTCTGTCTCTCTCGCACCCGCAGCCGGTAGCCCCGGCCAGCCCCCAGCCAGCCCCCGGCCAGCCCGCGGCAAGCCCGCGGCCCAGACGATAAGTGCCTGCAATTAGACAAGGACAGGCGGCCGGCCCGTTTTGTCCTCGTTGACCGTTGGGCGGCGGCCTTCCCGGCCAGGAGTGCCGCGAAGTGCACCGCCAGCGAATGCAAGGGACTGCAGCCCAGTGGCAGAGTCACTGAAAGTGTTGCCGACTCCAGAGCCCGCCTGCGCCTGCGGCCTGGGGAATCAGTTTAAATCATCCAGTGCAGCGAAGCTGGTTTGCGCCATCCGCGCCTGTCCCGTCTCCAGCACCATGACTCCAGGACCCCAGCAGACGACCGGCCGGACAGCCTTGTCTCCAATCAAATTTCGAGCATGACTCCGGGGCTTCGCTGCTTGGCTGGCTGGCTGGCTGGCTGGCTGGCTGGCTGGCTGGCTGGCTGGCTGGCCGACTGGCTGCCGCCTGGAGTGACTGGAGTGACTCCAGCCGAGCCGTTCCACTGTGAACTCGATTCCCATCCACTCACACTTTCATCAGATAGGCCGACCGCCCCCCTCCCCCTCAAAACAAATCGTTATTCGGAGTGCTTCGGTTGACGAAGCGTATGCAACGACGCTATCGTAACGAAGTCGAGATATCGAAGTGACTCGTGTCGAGGTGTCGGCCCGGCTCGACACGCTGTAACACCCCTACACTTTGAAACGGCCGGGCCGAGACGCGTGAGATCCCGCCGTCGCCGGCGTTCGAGATCTCGAACGGTGCTCATCAAAACGGGCTCGCGGAGGGAAGGCGGTTCAGTTAATGTCCGCGTGCTTTACTGCCGGTCCTGCGGTCCTGGGCCGTCCGTGCCCTATGGCTCATCAGTAACGGTCCACATAACCTGCGCGTGACCGGCTTTGGAGCGCCGGCCTGGCCCGGCAATGACACAATGCGGGCGGAAAACGTGACGCACCCTGACTTGGATAGTATCGATCTTCGCTTCCGACAGCTTCGATTGTATCGATCTAAGCTTCCGGCGTTATCGCTAATTGAAAAGCTGTTCTGCGTGCTAACTGAACAAAGCTTCGTCCTTCCAGTGCCCGTATCTCGCAAACGGCGGCCGGTGCCAACATCACGCATGGAACGACTCATTGTCCAAATAAATTCGATTTTCTAATTTTACCGTCCTGAGCACGAAACTGCCGTGGCCCTCGCCGATCACGAGAAACTGACACCAGAAGTTGGAAGTTTCGTCCAGTTGGTAGTTGGATGCGGCGGTGGGCGTTTGAGAGCGCTGCTGTCGCGTTTTGAGAGCGCGCTCGTTGCGGCCCATTGTTGACGCCCAAGGCGGCGGACAGCAGAACAAGGAGAAGAGGGGGAGGAGGGGAGGGGGAGGGGAGGAGGGGGAGGAGGGGAGGGGGAGAGCAAGACGACACGCCGCGCACGTCTATCTGATGCAACAGCGATTTGAATTTCCCGCCGGCGCGCGCTGCCTGTCTTTTGTTGGGGTTGACATTCCGCGCTGCGTGCGACTTGGCGCGCTCTACTCGGTACGACTCGCACGGTAGCATCGCTGCAGCCTGCACTATCACGATCAGAGCCCTTGGTGTTGGTTGCAGCAGCGATGACGCGCCTTTCGGCCCTTTTACTTTCAAAACACTTCCACTCTGTTAAAAAAGAAAATTAAATTAATTTAAAAAAACAATAAATTTAAAACTTAGATTTATTTATTTTTTTTATTTTTCTATTTTTGAAATTGGCAATGCGAGGTACTATGAAGACGCCCTTAAATTGAAGCCGTCTTTTTCCCCGCTGCCCCATGAATTTCTTTTCCTGGGCGTTGGGCGCTAGGCCGGCTGGGCCTCGGGGCAGGGCATCTCGTTGTGCAACGGCCGTTTGTATCTTTGGCGGTCATCGGCTACCGCGGGCTTAATGGATAACAACACAGCTTGATCCTCGGCTAGACGGACGGACTTACAGACGGGCGGACAGACAGACAGACAGACTGACGAACATCGCGGATCTCATTTCGCTGCCCGCGCCCTTACCTGGCTCGCCGGACGCTGCGGTACTCCCGCATTTCCTTCCACTGCAAAAAATATAATTAAAAATGCTTGCTTGAAAATCGATTTTTTTTTATTTTTTTTTTTAAAAGAGAAGCGTTTAGATTGAAACAATTTTGTTTGAAATATGTGCTAGTGTTTTCAACAGATCTGTAGTAACGTTTGTCTCTCCGTGTTTCAGGTGAGGTTGTCGCGCGGTGTGCACCGGTGAGACGGTGAATCCACGCCAGATGGACGCGCACAGTCAGAGACCAAGCCGGGTAACTTCGTTGCCGTTTATTTCTCCTTTTCTTGACAATGACTCGCCGTGCACGTGAGAGAGAGAGAGAGAGAGAGAGAGAGAGAGAGAGAGAGAGAGAGAGAGAGAGAGAGAGAGAGAGAGAGAGAGAGAGAGAGAGAGAGAGACTGTATGAGTGTATGAGTGTGTGCGTTGAGTGACTATTCCTCTGTCCGCCCGTGGCTGACCCCAGAGGGCTAGCCCTTGCCGCCGTTTGGTGGGCGGGTCACACCACGGTTACACTGGGTCACACACACACACACACACACACAGCGCTGTGACGTGGTGAAAGCAGGAAGCCGTGCGGCCTGACACCTTCGGCATAATGCAATGTAACGAGGGCCGGGCGTCGGCGCTGCCGCCAGGACCGCCCCGCCACAGACGCGTCTGGGGCCGCGCGGCTCAGGCTACGCCACCTGGGGCCCCACCAATGGATTCCCCGTTCCAAGAGCAATCCATTGGTGGGGTCACACGTTCGCTTCGAGTCGCATTCAGCCACCCTGGAGCTCGGAACGCGTCTCGAGTTTTGGCCTGGCCCAGTGTACGTGAGGCGGTGACGCCAAGCCGCTTTAATCTTGCTGCGATAAGTCGCTGCCTTGGCGTCCATTCCGTTTTCCGTCCGCCCTCCAAGTCGCCTAAGCGTCGGCCACTTCGGGGGTCTGATGGCCCGCGAGACCTTCGCCCGGTGCTCGGCGTTTTCGTCGGGCGGCGCTTAGTGCTATCGGTGGAAAAGATAGCCCAGTTAGTACGGGTGGCCTTGCCTCGTTATTGTGCGACAGATGTGTCGCAATCAAACGACTTGGCGCTATTTCAGCGCCGTTTCCCGTCGTGGTGTCTGCGACGTCTACACGATGCGGCGCAGCCATGCCGCTGCCCTTCTTCTCAATGTGTCTGCCTCACACCTGACACGCAGGTGTGCTGACGCCCTGCAAGAGAAATTGAAAAGTGCTCCAGGGATTCCTCCAGGGTCAGGAGCCGTCCGCACGTGTTTCTGTGTTTCTTTCCTGCTGTGTGGCAATTCAGTGTTTCTCCATCCGTCTCACTGGAAACACTCCTGCTGAACCCTGGTTGTCCCTTGCAATCGCTCTAAATCTGAATGGAAAAGACCTCCTTTCAAAACCGATCTCATTCTTTTTTTTTTCTTTTCATATCCATGGCTGCTCATATTTTTCTGTGCGTTGCGAAGTCGCCGTGGCGTTGACAGAAGTGACAACCCCGACTACTAGACGCACTGCATTCCACAAAAACACAAACAAACAAACACGCACACAGCGAGTTCTTAGGCGGTTAGGTTAGGTTGGTGGCAGGACGGCGCGTCTTCAAAGAGGCCTGGCTGGTGCTGGACGAAGGACTTGCGTCGTTGTTGCGCGAAGACACGGGAGCGTTTAGCAGACAAGCGCATCTAGCAGCCGACGCGTGGCACGTTGTCCACACACACACACACACACACACACACACACACACACACCTGTTGAGAGGAGGGATTCCTCGCTTAGCTTGGAGAGATACCATCGCGAGAGGAGAAAGAATGGTACCCACGCGGCTACCTGACTTGTGGTCGCTCCTCTTCCTTTTTCCTTTCGTTTTCTTTGCTTTTGTTTGTGTTGTTTTTTTTCCTCTGGCCCGCTTTAATTAGTGCTTTTTGGTGGGCACCGTCGTAGACGGTCAGTACACTGCTATTTATTTATTTTTTCATAAATTTCCGGATGAAGTGACGTTTAGAAAAAATATTGCCTTGGATCTTTGGGAAATCCCTAAACCTCCAATGTTTCAATTTTGTTAGATTTTTCGGCAAAAAATCTTTTTGGAAATTGAATTGTTTGGAAATTCTCCCGGATTTTCCTATTTATTTTTAGCAGTGAGTGAGTACGGCTACGAAGGGCGGCGACGCGGCATTAGGCCCCTATTGTTGCCTCCGCAGCTGGTGCCCTCAGAGAGAGAGAGAGAGAGAGAGAGAGAGAGAGAGAGAGAGAGAGAGAGAGAGAGAGAGAGAGGGGGGGACGGGATAAAGGGAGGCTTCACACACGTGTTGGGACAATACCGAAAACAGCTGGCAGACACAGACACTGGGGCAAGACGCCCTGCCCGCTGACGTCCTCGCTCTGGTCACGGAGGTTTGGTGGTCGGGAGGTCGAGCATTACCACGAAACTGTTGATTTTAGGGTGTCCGCAACTCGGCTGACTGAAAACAAGGAGGCTTGTGCGTGCCGGGTAACAATGATGAGAATTTCGCAGCTGTGGTTTCTCCAACCTTGCCGCAGAGAAACCAAGTGCCGGCCGTTCGATCCTGTGTGACATTGCCGCTCCTCTTTTTATTAGTGGACTGGCTGCGTGGCGTGAAGCTCGGTGCCGTTACACGGACGACAAGGTTGATGGTTCGACGCCTGCCTGCCGCTTGTTGTTTTTGTGTGCGTTTCCAGCGTTTACGGCGCGTATATAAACATGTGCTCACCCGGATGCGAGTCGTCTGGGTGTCGTACCGTCTCGGTACATAAAGCGTGGCATTGGTGGAGGCCTAGAGCGGAGTCCTAGACTAGACTGCCTCTTATCTGCTTATTAATACCCGAGTGACTACAGTGGCGCCGAAGCGGCAGGCAAGCCAAATGTCAGCCTGCTACCCCCAATCCCGGCGCCGTCCCTCCCGATGCAAATGTCAGCGTGACCAAACCCGCCACGCCCCGCCACGCCCCGCCACGCCCCGCCACGCCCCGCCACGCCCGTGCCCGTTTAACTGTCGTCGCGCGATTTACCTAATCGCAAGGGTGACTGTCGCGGGTTTTCCTACTCCTCGCCAAAAGGGCTGATCGTTCAGTATTTTGCGCTTTTACGATTATCCAGCTACGCAATGTTTGTGCACTCTCGTTGTTCTAAAGCTGCTGTTGTTTTCTTTCTGTCGTGCTTCGCAGCCATCATTTTTAATTGCTCATTATATTTCTTGCAAAAAAAAAAAGTGGCAATGTTGACCCTGGTTGTAATGACGCCTTGCTTGCTGGAGGAAGTGCTGGGGGGGATGTGCGGCACGGGGACCAAGGCGACGATGCTCACCCACACCGAGCGTGTGGCACTCAGTGACTCACCCGCCAACAATCCAGCCTCCAGGCACCGCGCCCAGCGGACTCACTTCGCGAGCCTGGTCCTTGGTTGAGGTTAGGTTAGCTGAGGTTAGGCTAGCTGATGATAGGTTCGGCCGGATACGCCCTTCTCGGGGCCTTGAACTTGGTCATAATGGAGCAGCGCGGCGCCAACAACAACAACAAGCATCACGGAGTGTTTGTGCATCGTTGTGAATGGCGTCGTTATTTGGAGTTACTTGCAATTATGCAAGCCTGTCCACTCGGTGGCACTCAGCACCCGGCTTGGAGGACCTCCCGCCAGTCCTGCGGGCCAGTCCTCCAGGTAAGGGCCTCCAGGCAAAAGCCTCCAGGTTGGCCAACCCGATCGTCGTTGTTGTCCAAATTAGCGTTTCCTGCACGTAAAACTGCCGTCGTCCCGCTCACTTTGCAAGAAGCGCGATGGCGCTGTGAGTCCATAAAACTAGGAAGGCGGCGGCGGAGCTGAATGCTAACGGGCTGCAATTATAACGAGACGTCTTTACCGGGCGGTGCGCGCCGGCGCGGCTCCTTCTTCGTCTTCCTCAGAAGGAAAGGACTTTTTGGATTTTGAAAAGGGTCCTGGTGCGCGTCGCCGGCTGGGGGGTGGCGGTGAGTACGGACACCTTCGTTTTTCACCCCCTTCCTCTTTTTCACGGAATGCGCTCAATCTGATAGCCGCAAACAACAACCACCGCACAGTGGGCCAGAGGACCGGTGGAGGCGGTCAAAATCCTGGACGGTTAGCGTTTTGGCCGCCTGCGCCGGTCTTCTGGCCCTCTGTGCACAGTTGTTGGCCCTGCCTGGCCCGACGCGACGGTTGGCCCCACTGCGGGGCATGCAGGGCCCTCTCCCAGCCCGGTCGTTGCTCGGCGGCTCGGCTCGGCTCGACCGGGGAAAAAGCTACCGATTCCATACATAATTTATACTTTTCCCGGCAGGAAGCCACTTGCACCCATGGGAAGCAGAGGTACCGTTTGGCGGAGCCGCGGAGCAGACCGCCTCCACGGGAAGACCGCGCCTGCGTATCGGCGATTCCCAAACACACACTCACGCACACATGCACACACACATATACACACGGTTTTTTTTAGGGGAGGGGGAGATTATTGCTTGTTGAGTAGCTCTGGTCTCTTCAACCGCATTGATAGTCAATTTGGCACCTTGCCTCCATGTTAATGATAGATTTTTTTTTACTTCGCTTTTTTTTGTTGGGATTTTGCGGTGTACTCTGGTTGGCAGCAGTGACCGAACTTTAATTAAAAGCCCCTCCGCGCACCCATGCCTTTTTTTTTGTTGTTGTTTACAAATAACGACAACGTCCTGAAACAATACGCGCGAAGTGAGGTGGCTAATATTATTATTACACGGTAGCCGAATTCGCTGTCTCACTCCAGTTCACGTCGATGGCGAGAATTGCCCCCCCCCTCTCTCTCTCTCTCTCTCTCTCTCTCTCTCTCTCTCTCTCTCTCTCTCTCTCTCTCTCTCTCTTTCTCTCTCTCTCACTCTCTCTCTCTCTCTCTCTCTCTCTCTCTCTCTCTCTCTCTCTCTCTCTCTCTCTCTCTCTCTCTCTCTCTCTGGACCGTATTGCGGTGGGCTCGTTCACCCCTTTGTTTGCCTTTTCGTGTTGGCAGCGCTGCTCGCACGCGCGTGCGTCGCAGTCATCACGCGCCGCGGTGCTCGGGATGCACGCACGCCACGCTCGGCCACGCTCGGCCACGCTCGGCCTTGAACTCGGCCCTACACGGCCCGCCGGCCCGGCCGTGCCACTCACCTCGGCTTCTCTCTCTCTCTCTCTCTCTCTCTCTCTCTCTCTCTCTCTCTCTCTCTCTCTCTCTCTCTCTCTCTCTCTCTCTCTCTCTCTCTCTCTCTCTCTCTCTCTCTCTCCTTCGCCCGGCCGGCCGCCTCGCCGCTCCATGTGCTTTGATGGTTGAGGTTAGGATTGGTTAGGATGGCGCTGCTGTCGCGCTGTCTCTCTCGCACCTACACGGCGCGTCCCGCGAGGGCGAGGGGGATGGAGCCGCGAAGAAACTGTTTCATTAAGCCTTGATGATTTCATCCCGTCACAATGGCGACGCCACACCGCCCTGTCACCGGCGAGACCGTTCCAGAGAGTGCAAAAGAGAGAGAGTGAGTGAGAGAGAGAGAGAGAGAGAGAGAGAGAGAGAGAGAGAGAGAGAGAGAGAGAGAGAGAGAGAGAGAGAGAGAGAGAGAGAGAGAGAGAGTCACGGTCGAAAACGGTCACTCTGGTTCTGGTCGTCGCCTTATTGGGTGCATTCCGCAGTCGCTTTTCGGCGTTGGATGCGGGGTCCGGCAAGGGGTCCAGGTCCAGCCAGTGGGAGCGGGTACCATCGGAGACAGCGTTGCCACGGGCTCACACGGACGACGCACCAGTGTCGGGAGGGTTGCCGGTGTCCCCGACGGCTGCCTGTGTTCCCACTGTGTGGCGTTGCGGTCGCCCTGTCTCCGCCGCTCCGGCCCGTGCCATGCCCCGGTCGGCATGTTGCTCGTCCGGCCACGACGCCGCGACGCCGCGACGCGCGGTGCGAGTCCCGTTCGTCCAATCACCTCGAGTATGGAGCGTGCCTCATGACGCCCCGGTCGTCGGTAGCGCGGCGTCCCGCACGCCCTGTACTTACACCCCTGGGACTCCCCGTGGGTCAGCTCACTTTAGGTCGCCGAGGTTAGGGTGGGTTAGGTTAGGTTCATGTTGGTGTGGCCGCCCTGTTTTACCGACTCGCTGTTCCTGTTGCAGATGCCGCGGCGGCATGGCTGCGTCTGACGGGCAGGTGCTGTGCGGCGCGGCGCGCTGGGCCCCGGGCGGCCGGCCGCTGGGCGAGGTGGTGAAGGCCGGGCTGCCGCTGCCGGCCGTGCTTCGCATCGTGCGCGGCTCCTGCGGCGGCCTCGGCGTGCCCTCGCTGCCGCACCCCACCCTGCAGCCCACCGTCATGCTGGTGTCCGCCGGCCGCCGGAGGCAGATCATCGCGCAGGTCAGTGGTTCGCGCCCGGCCCGCGGCGCGCCGTTCTGCGGTGGTGTTCCTCTGACCGGGCTTTGCCTGCAGGCCGTGAAGCTGCGCCCCGGCCGCGGCCCCGTGGCGGTGGGGCCCCGGCTGTCCATCCCCGAGACGTACGCCGGCTGGTTCGAGCTGCTGAGCGAGGAGGGCCGCGCCGGCCGCTGCGTGGAGTCCGTGGCTGAGCTGAGCCGCCGGCCCTGCCCCTGCCTCGTGCGGGAGCCCCTGCGCGCCATCCTGGCCAAGGACCAGCAGGTCGCCGCGCTGCCGACGGCCGACCCCCCCGAGGCGCCGACAGGCGTCGTGGAGGCCGCGGAGACGTCGCGCACCCTCGCCGTCGGCGAGACCATTTCCCCAGGGGAGGAGGTAAGGCGTGCACCGAGACATTTTGAAAAATAGAACGGGAACAGTTGGGCGGTAGTTGAACCTGTGTGTGGCGCAGGTGTCGCTCCCCGGCGGCGCCAACCACCCCCGCGGCCGCTACCTGACGTGCGCGACGAGCCGCGGCGACACGGTGCTGCTGTCCCTGGAGCAGCGCGGCCGCTTCTCGCCGCTCGCCAAGGAGCACAACATCTCCGGGGCGCACTCGGCGCGCACGCTGCTGGCCAAGCGGCTGCCCCTGACCGTGCGGCTGCTGCACGGCCCGCCGCCGCGGCCCGCCCGGCCCCTCACCCGCCCCCGCAAGGCCGCCTGGGCCAACCCCCCCGGCCACTTGGCGCCGGACCTGCCCCTGCGCCTGCTGGCCGCCTACGAGGAGGAGCAGGTACGTCACGCGCGGCGATACTCCGCGCGCGGTACCCGCCGCCGAGGAGTAGCTCCGGTACCTGGGGATACCCCGCGCTGCGCTGCTCTTGCCGGCGTCTTCAAGTGCTCGTCGTTGCGTTGCAGGTGTTCGCGTTCCCCCTGCAGAAGGACAACGCCAGCCTGGTGGCCGTGCCCCTGACGGCGCCGCTCAAGGTGCTGCGCACGCGCAACGAGGACGTGCTGTGCTCGCTGCCCGAGTTCGCGCGCGTGGCCGAGAAGTGCACGCGGCTGCTGGCCGAGGTGCAGGACCGCATCCACGTGCTGGACGCCAAGGCCTCGCTGGCGGCGGGGTCCACGGCCGGGCCGGGCGCGGAGGCCGCGGCCGGCAAGACGTGGCGCGGGGTGCCGTTCCTTCGGCGGTCGGCGAGCAGCGACGCGGCCAACCTGTTGTCGTCGCCGCGGCACCACCAGGACGAGAACCGCGCGCCGGGCACGCTGGCCGCCGCGTCGTCGTCGCCGAGGCTGTCGTCGGCCGCCGCCGTGACGCCGGACGAGTACGACGAGATCGACCAGATCTACGACTACGTGCGTGGCTTCGCGCCGCTGCCCAAGAGCATCGCCGCGCCCGGACGGAGCACGTCGCCGCCCTCGCCCACTAGCCCGCCGCCGTCCACGTCCTCGCCCAGGGCCACGCCGTCCGCCTCGTCCGGGACGCCGACGCCCACCAAGCCGGAGCCGCCCCCCATCGAGACCATCCCCACAAAGAAGGTGAGTACGGGCTGTACTCAGTGCCAATGTATTGCTCTCCGAACGAGGAATCCATTGGTGGAGACACACGTTCGGTTCGAGCCCTGCGCTGGTCCGGTGGCCCACTGTGCGTCGACGGTGCCCCTAACGCGATTTTCTGGTTGCAGGCCAGCAGCAAGGTGCACGGCCACGCCCTGAACGGCGGCCTCGTCAACGGCCACCTGCTGCTCCGCGACCACCCGCACCACCCGCACCACCACCACCACCTCCACCACCACCAGCAGCACGCGCCGCCGGCGCAGCCCCCGCAGAAGGCGGAGAAACGGTCGCGGCACAAGGAGAACAAGGGCACGCGGCTGTACCTCAAGCACCTGCCCGCCAACGGCAACGGCGTGGTGGCCAGCTCACCGCTCGGCCTGGCCCACTCGGCGCGCTACAAGTCCATGACCAACATCCACGGCGCCATGGAGCTGGACGCGGGCCTCGCGCCGGCCCCGACCACGCTCACCCCGCCGCCAGTGGCTAGCTCCGGCGCGGCGGGGGCGTCCGGGGGCGTCGGCACCCTGGACTCCTCCCACTCGGGCGGCAGGACGTCCGGGGACTCCGGCCCCGGCAACAAGCTGCCGGAGAAGCGGTCGAGGAAGCTGTCCCGGCCAAGGTGCGGACGGAAAAACAGTGTGGATCACAGTTATCACAATCCCTCACCACTAATTTTGCGTCCTGTTGTTGGTTTCCAGGTCTCTCACTAACCTCGTCTGGGAGATCCGGGGAGTGTCACCCGCCACGCCCCAGGACCCCCATCGGAGCAAGCTCAGCCTCACTGGTCACAAGCGTCTAGGAACGTTGTATCTTTAGGGAGTCCAAAGTCTTTCATAAATGTTTATGGGGCACGTGGAGGGTACATCCTCACCTAGTGCAAAATATTTGTTGCGGAACTGCTGTTGTTCGTTGTTTATAATGCATTCTGTCACTTCTGTTTTATTGGATTTTCACCTTTTTCATTACATAATGATGTCTGTAACTCAGAACTTTGATTTTTGACAAGTTGATATTTGTTTATGTTTGAATTGTCTATCACTTGACGTTGCACAACTGTATGTAAAAATTTAGTCTTTTACCATAACTATTCCTGTCTTTGTAAATTTGTGTTTTGAATTCTCTTTAGTAATTTTTATAGAAATTGTTACCACTTTCTCTAATTTTAAATCTTGAACATGCCATGTATGTAATGTTAATTTCTTTTTAAAAACCTTAAAAAACATAAAATTTAAAAAAACAAAACAAAAAAAAACACATAGGCAAATATGATTGTTTATTCATAAATGTTTTTGACTTTCTCTTCTTGACTGCAAGCAAGTGCTGTTATTATCTGTTTTTGATTATCTCATTTTTCTGTTTTAAGGAGCAATGAACCTGAAGGGGACTGATATTGTTCTTGATAGGCGTTTTTTTGTGGATGAGCTAAGGATGGCTCAGCTCCAGTCATAGTCTGTAATTGTTAATAAGCCAAGAAGTGCCTCTTAGGATAGCCATATGTTGCCATGCTTTGTCTTTAATTAGTTCAAAATGACTATTGTTTCAGACTTTAACAATTTATGAACAAAGCGATTTGTTTATGCAGCTTTTAATATTTTTCAGTCCACATGGCTGCTTCTTAGTGGTTTAAAATGTGCCAGATTCAAATTAAGCATTTCATTCGGACAGGCTGTGTACTACTGGTGTTTTTACTAGAGCAAGACTTTTCACAACACCACTGAGGCATTGGACATCTCTAGAGTAAAATATTTTATTTCTAGACGATTTTAGACTTCAGCTGATAGTCACAGAGAAAACACCAAATTGTGAAGCATCCAGTCTCCATTACAGCTTACTGTTTTCTTGTGCGTTGTTTATAGTCCAGTTCAATGTTATTATGAAATGTAATAAATATTATTGGTAGAAAATCCATCGTGTCTACACCGAGTCGTCGGGAGGCATTCCCTCCCAAACCTTCCAAACATGAAGGACCGCCGATGAAGGCAGCCGTTGAAGAGAGAGGACAGAGAGACAGAGAGTTAAAGATCGTGTTTAACTAAAAATAAATTTAAAAAATGGAACTCTACACCCCCTCCCCAGTCTTAATGGGGAGGCCTCCTGCTTTACTTCGGTGTTCGGGATGGGAACCGGTGCTATCAGGTAACTGGGGTTAATCCGATCCAGCGACTTCGATATCGTACGCCGGGGGACCCAGTAGGACCCGAGCCGCCGACACGGCCCAACATGGGCAGAGTAGAGTAAGGCAGAGACGATAGAGAGACAGAGAAAGAAAGAAAGAGAGAGTAGTTTTGGGAGCTTTTGTTTGCGCAGGCTGGTCGGTACCCAAATGGTACACCCGCTGTCCGGCGCTCCCAGACCCGAACATGCAGTCAGTGGGCCAGCTTCAAAGGACTTATCAACTCCATCCGACGAATCGGAATGGACCCACTCGCGACCAATTTCGAGTGGCTGGCTCGATCGGGGATCGAACCAGTGCCGAGGCCAATCCGCCGAAGCGGACTGCTTTTTAGACACCCGGGTGTAATGGCCTGGATTGAGCCTAGACCACTACACCACCCTGACTTGCACGTGTGCCGAGTGTTGGACGACGGGTTTGAGTCGCAGTGGGAGGAAGCCTCTCGAAAAATGAAAGGAGATATCGGGATTCGATCCTCTGACCTTTCGGTCGGGGATCGACGCCTCTCCACTCTCAGCCACCACGGCTCATGCATAACGCCGATCAAAGCGGGCCCTTGACGCGACGATGAGCAGCGGTCAGAGAAAAAAGGTTGTCAAGTAATAAGATTTGATCCGCCGACCCTCATACCGAGGAACCGACGCGTCTTTACCTCCAGCCACCACGGGACATGATGGGCGACACCGTGCATGTAAAGCACACTGGATCATTACTAGATGGATAGGTACAAAAAGTCGTTTATTACTTTTAAATGCATCTTTGGTAAAAAATATCAATGAACTCGCGTCACTATGACAAAGTTCTCGTATGTGAAAACAAATGCTAAATAAATAATTCTACAAATAACAACGAGAAAATTACAAAATCTTCAAACATCCCTTGCTGCGCTTCTCAGAGCCAGTTACACGATAAAGAATTCACTCATGTTTCGCCCACTTTTCTTTAATGTCGTCGACGTAGTTGATGATGTGGTCGTAGACGAGCTCCTTGGCGTCACTGGCGATCAGGTAGTCGATGTGGCAGAAGTCCTTTGGCGGCACTCTGTGGAGTTTTTGCAGGACCCCGGGGGCCAGTGCTTTGGCGAACGTCTCCGCGTCCTGGAAACAAGGATGCCATCAGATACTCATTCCCGACAGTGTTTTAAAGTTCTTTTCAAGTAGGTTAGGTTAGATAAGGTTAGGTTGTTTTGCGTCATGCAACTCACCTTCCAGTTGACGTTGCCGTCGCCAAGCGCGTACATGACGTAGGTGGGGATCCTGATGTTGGTCAGATTGTACTCTGGCGGCAAGTCCTGGCCGTACAGGTCCTGGTTCCTGTCCTTGCCGTAGTCGTACTGCGCGAACCTTTCTGGAAACAGAGTAGAACGGATGACACGTGTGAGTAAAATTGTTTGGAATCCTTGGCTGGCAGGTTAGCGGTGGCGATGAGCCTCACTCGAGATGATGCCCTGCGCGTAGTGTTGCATTTGCCTGATGGAGGCCCCGACGGGGTAGTGGTGCATGATCACCATCAGGTTATACTGAAACAATAGTACAACCGTTTGGTACCGCGTAGTGGGCCAGAAGACCGGCGCAGGCTTTACAGCGCTCCACTGCCACAACTACCACACTGAACTCACTTCGTCCAGGGGCTCGTGGAACCTGCCCATGACGAACTCGACCAACCGCCGGCAGAACTCAACGATCTTGGGTTTGGGGTCGCTGTAGGAGTAGCAGGACTGCGGGAATGGCTTGTCGAAGCCGGGGAACAAGTCGTTCTCCACGTTCTCGGTTGAACCCACCTGGACACAGGCACACAGTCAGACATGAGAAATCCACATTGTGACCAGAGATATATAAAGTAACGATTTTCCAAGGACCTCAACAGTTGTTAACTCAAAAAATTTTGAATCACTACAGCCGGCGCCGGAGAGGCAGGCAGTCGCATTTAAGTAATTTTTGTCAAGACCCGCTGTGGGCATATAATCACTCCAAAATGGTCCAGACTCTACTGTACTGTACCGGGCGACTCTGCAGTCAGTGACTCCAGGAATTATTCCGAGTTCCGGTTTGACCCGTAACGAATCTGCAGCAGCAAAGTCAGGAGGGGGCAAACAGGTACAAAACGCCGGACGGCAATTGGTCCTATCCGCGGCTGGACTGGCTTCGCGTCAATCGACCGCCCAGTGGGAATGCTAACAAAAGCACGACGCCAACCGGTTCCTCGCTGGCTTCCTAGACGTTCCCTCGGACACCCGCCCTCCCCCCCCCCAAAAAAAAAAGGAGCACGAAACATCTCGTTATTACTTTTAAGTCGTCTGACTCCGACGCCTGACGTTAACGTCACCAGTTCCTCCGACACACAGTGGGCTAGATGACCGGCATCATCATCATCATCACCAGCGCTGTTAGGTCTCAACAGACCAACAGACCTTCGCGGGTGGCCAAAATTCTACACGCGTTTTGAGCTTCAGAGTCGCTAAATGGGTCTCGATAGAGTTTTGGACGCCTGCGCTGGCCCACTGTGCGACACAGGACACTCTGCCTGACTCTCACCAGGGCGCCGGGTGTGATCTGAATCATGTGCGCGGCGTAGGCCAGGAAGCCGGTGGCTTTCTGGTAGTGGGCGGGCGGTGCCAGGAGCACCTGCCCATAGATCTTGTCGTTGTACTCGGGCCGCTGTGTCAGCATCACCACCTGGGCCGTGCTGCCCAGGGAGTGCCCGAGCGCGATCAGCTTCTCGCGGCCCGTCGCCTTCAGGACGTAGTCGATGCTCTCGGCCTGGTCGATCACGCCGTTCTCGTGCCAGCTGGGAAAAGTATGCGACGGTCATTGACCCCACACACACCCATAAAAAAAAACACCAAAAAAACACACAAGTTCCCTTGCTACTCCTTCTGCCCACCTAAAGTCCCAGAAATCGTGATCCTTGGGAGTGAACGTTTTGTGCTTTCGACAATAGAAGCTGCCTCGGTAGTTGAACGTCCAAACGTCATAGCCATGCTCAACCAGCATGGAGACTGCAACAAGCGTTCATTACAATAATCAGTTTAAATAGGGTCATAATTATAACCTTGAAGCACACGTTCACGCTATGGACTTGAAAAAATTGATGTGAAAATAGGCAGTCAAGTAATAGACGGGGTGTACTGACCGAGTCCGTGGCGCCGCACGTACCACTGCTCGTCACTGGAGGCCAGACCGTGGCCGATGATGACGGGGACGCCGCCCCGGGTGCCGTTCCTGCTGGCCACGACGTGGTGGATCACCAACTCGTACCCGTCCGAGGTGTTGAACTTGTGGGTGTCCAGCGTGTAGCCCTGCCACTTGGCCAGCTGCACCTGCGAATCGAGGACCGGCGTGGCTTGAGCTCCGGAGTCAGTGAACAGGACTCGAACCGAACGTGTGACCCCACCAATGGATGGTTCGGAGAGCAATCCATTGGTGGGGTCACACATTCGGCCGGCTGTCCCGCAGCGCTCGGTGCCGTGCCTGGCAGGCGCTCGCCGCACGCTCACCCCGGGAACATGGCGGTTTTCTACAGTGGCAAGGTTAGGTTAGGTTAGCGCTCTGGCCGTGCTTACCGAATCCATCCACAACTCGGGCCTGGTGTTCTTGAGCCGCTTGGGCCGGCGCAGGAAGGCGGTGGCGGCCGCCACCACGGCCAGGAGGACCAGGATGCGGACGAGCGCCGCCATGGTGAGCGTGTTGGAGCGTCCCGCGCGTTGCAGGCTGTGGAGCGCGAGTGGCGTGTCCGCTGCCCGGGGCCCAAGTTTTGCGTTTGGCGAGCAGCCGGCCGCCGTAGCGCCGAGGCGCGCGGACTTCCGTGAGTGCGACAAGGAAGTCGGCTACCGAGGATCCTCTAGTGGTCGTGCTATTGGCCCGGAACACCGGGCGCCGCCAGCCCCGCCAGCCCCGCCAGCCCCGCCCACCGGCACAGGTGTTTCCGATTACCCGGAAGCTTCTGATTAGAATGCGTTCTGGCACCTTGCCAACCCAAAGTTCTGCAGATACGATAATCTTTTTTCAAGTTTCTGACAGTTTTCTGGACAATAAAGTCACGACCCCGTCCCTCATTGCCTCATTTATGATGCGCTCGTGTCACATGGGTAGCGTGGCGGGTTTATAATCTGAAGGGTGATGGTTCAACGCCAACTAAAGAGAATTTTTTAATCAAATTCAATATTTTTACAGTTTTCCACTCGGAAAAATAGGTCGAATTCTCAAGATTGCAGTTTCGGGAACGCCGAAATAAGCCTGATGCTTGCAAGGGCGGAGATCCGCACATTTCATTTGACTGTGAGGCAGACCTCACATTTAACGCCGAGAATGTGGAGTGGAACGTGTTCGATGAGTGGCCTATGCCTTCAGGGCGGCGCGCCTTGCCTCGTCTTGCCGGTAGACGCCGGTATTTGTTTCCAGTTCTCAAAAACAAATCGGGGAAAAAAGGTCAAAGGAGTGTTCCTTTTCGCCCGACGACAGGTTGCCAATCACTGGTCGTTGGATGGGCATAAATAGACTTAAATTTATTCCTTATAAATACATCTTTGGTTAAGAGATTGATAAGTCCATTTACTTCATCACCATGATGCCGAGGGAAAAGCTTTCTCCAAACTGGCAGCAAACAATAATTGTACATATCTCAACTTTCAGTCGGCCAGAAATTGATTCAGCTCTCGTAGGACGCGTTCTTAATTTCATCCAAGAACTTGATCATGAAGGGGTAGACGACCTTATCCGCGTCGTTGGCGACCAGGTAGTCGATGTGGTTGTAGCCTCGCATCCGGTGCAGCTTCTTGGTGGCTCCGGGGGCCAAGCGTGACGCGACAATTTCAACATCCTGTGAGGGCGGACGGTTTCAGGCGGATTCAAAGGGTGATGATACACGTGTTAGGTTAGGTCAGCCGCACCACTCACCTTCCAGTGGACGTTATTGTCCGCTGACCCGTACAGGAAGTACGTTGGGGTCCTGATGTTTCCCAGATTGTACGGTGGCGGGGTGTCCTGGCCGTAAACTTCCTGGTTGATGTCCTTGCCGAAGTCGAATTTTGAGAAGCGACCTGGAAACAGGAAGAAAGAGAATAAGCCAAGGCGTGTCCGAAAAATTTCAGCAAATTTGAGCGAGCTGTGTTGTTTCCGTGTGTGCCTTACCGTTGTAGGCGCCTTGGAGGTAGTGCACCATCTGTCGGATGGACGCGCCGGCGGGGTAGTGGTGTATGATGAGTTGCAGCAGGTACTGCAACAGGAGCAAGCCGTCAACCAGTGGTCCCCCTTGTCACCCCGGTCCCCGTGTCAAGGCACCTTACCTCGTCGACGGGGTCGTGCAAGCGGCCCATGATGAAGTCGAATAATCGCTTGCAGTACGGCTGAACGGTGGCGTTAGGGCTACCAGCCTTGGCGTAGCAGACGTGCGGGAGGGGCTTGGACAGCCCGGTGACCCAGTCGTTCTCCATGTGGTCTTCAAACTCCAGCTGAAGACACACTCTTAAATGAGGAAACTTGCCAATGGCAACTGTTGAGGCCTAAGTCAACACTCCGCGCTGCTGATCGCCTACTTGTTTAGAGACAGCCCGTTCGAGAGAGCAACCCATGGGTGGGGTTCTATTCTCTGCTATCGCAGTGGCAACTCACCCTCTCGTAACGGATTTCCTTGAGCCTCTTCAGGCCGTACGCCACTGCACCGGTGGCGTGTCCAAAGAGGATGGTCGGGCTCATCAGTAGCTGCCCCATGACCTTGTCGTTGTACTCGGGCCTCTCGGCCAGCAGCACCACCTGGGCCGTGCCGCTCATGGAGTGGCCGACAAGCATGAGCTTCTTGTAGCCCGTCGCGTTGAGGACATAGTCGATGGCCTCAGCCTCGTCGATTACTGCGTTCTCGTGCCAGCTGCGAACGAGCGAGCAACCTTCATTTCCCTGACAATTTTTGAAAAGAAGTAGAAACTTGTTCCCTCCCTTACCACTTTTCTTCCTACCACTCACCTGAAGTCCCAGAAATCGCGGTCTTTGACGCTCAATGTTTTGTGCTTCCGACTGTAGAAGCTGCCCCGGTAGTTGACCGTCCAAACGTCATAGCCATGATCAGCTATCAGGTAGACTGAAACGAGAGCGCACCGTGAAAAGGAGTTCCAAAATGCGGGCAAAAGACATGCGTTGGCCAGACTATCGGAGTCCACCTACCGGCCCCCGCAGGCCCCCTGGCGTACCACTGCTCGTCACAGGACACCATGCCGTGACCGAACAGCACAGGCACGCCCCCCTTGGTTCCGTTCCTGGAGGCCACGATGTGGTGGAGCACTATTTCGTACCCGTCTGAGGTGAAGAACTTGTGCTGCTCTGCCTTGTAGCCCCACCGCCGGGCCAGCTGCATCTGCAAGGACAGTAAGCCGAGGGCTATAGCCGGGGTGAAGAACGCCTGGGGCACAGTGGGCCCGAAGACCAGCGCAGGCAGCCGAAATACTAGGCGCGTTGTGGCACACTGTGTGGGGGACGCCATAAGGACGCCCCCGGGCCGTCCAGACGCAAGCCAGCACAGTGGAGGGCGCGCGAGGGGCAAGCGCTGACACCTACCGAACTCTCCCAGAACTCCGGCTTAGTGACCTTGAGGCCCGGCGGCCTACGCAGGAACGCACTGGCGGTCGCCAGGGCGGACGCGACGATGAGGAGCTTCACGAGGGTCGCCATGTTGCCAGGGACAGGTCCAGGACAGGTCCCTGGGGGCGGCGCTAGCGGCGCGAGGGACGCGGACTCCGGCGTGCGATTGCGTGCCTGCGCGCGCTCCCTCAGCTTTTTGTGGCGCGACCGCGACGACCTATGTGCGACAGCGACCGCGCGAGGGCCGGGACCGGTCTCCGAACTGCGTCTGTCTGGTCCACGCAGAATTAAACCAGGCACCTTTAGGAACGGAATACAGAATTGTGGGAGGGGGCTAACCGCCAACACCGACGACTTGGGTCCCAAAATAAAACCGGTCCACAACCAAATTTTCGGGACCAACAACAGCTTGGTTATCAAGAATGTATAGGCGGATCAGAAACAAAACCTGTGCGTCACTCGGTCGGTGTGTCTGTATCCGCGTGCAATGAGAATGAAAGAGTCTCGATCAATAACATACATTGGGCGAGGGGTGACCCACTGTAAGATTTTGTGTACAACGAATTTGGGAATGTGTTGGAATGTGCAAGATTTTTGCTGTATTTCTCACATGTGTTGCCTACTTACAGGCATTTTTGCCTCCAGAATGTGGGAATGTTTTCAAATTTTGTGCAATGAATGTGGGCAGTTGTTCCCACCTCGACTTTGGGCGAGGTATACTTTCATCACCCAAATTTGGGTGAGAAAAGAGTGTATCAGTTACGTCTACAGCTAGATTGTATTTTTCACCCAAATTTGGATGAGAGCTGCCACCAAGGAGACAAATCACGACTAGTTGAGTAGGCATTATGCAATCGACTTTTATTTATCCCTTATAAATACATCTTTGGTAAAGAAAGAAATAAATGAGAAAAACACATTATTCCACAATGACGAGGCTTTCACAGAAGTTAAAACTACCAGGAACAACAGCAAGGAATTCAGATATCGATGGACCCGTCTCTGATTTCGTTGAGGTACTTGATGACGTGGACGTAGACGAGCTCCACGGCGTCGGGGGCGATCAGGTAGTCGACGTGGCAGAAGACCTTCGGCGGCACGCGATGCAGTTTCTTCAGGACTCCGGGGTAAATGAGTTTGCTGAAAATTTCCACGTCCTGCGAAAAGATATACGATTAACGTGGTATTGGACCTGTCCGCGACAGCGCTCAGTTTGGGTTAGGTGAGGTTAGGTTAGGTTAGGTGAGGTCGGGACATGGTGCTCACCTTCCAGTTAACGCTGCCATCTCCCAACGCGTACAGGATGTACATGGGGGCCCTGATGTTTGACACGTTGTACATAGGCGGGTTGTCCTGGCCGTACAAGGCCTGGTTTTTGGCCCTGCCAAAGTCGTATTTCACAAACGTTGCTGAAAAAGAAAAAAATAGAAGGTACTCTATACTCCAATGTTGACTTTTAGGTACTTTCTAAGTCTATATAAATTGCTTAGCTGAATTTTGTTGGGTTCAGGTAAGGTTTTTTTTGTTGTTTTTTGTTTAAGAGTGCTTACTTGAGGCGATGCACTGGGCGTAGTGCAGGACCTGCCTGATGGAAGCGCCTGCCGGGTAGTGGTGTAGAATCATCTGCATTTGGTACTGCGGCAAAAACGCGGCCGTGTCAGCAATGGGGGCACACCTCCACCATGCCACCAGTTTCAAGAGGGTTAGGTGAGGTTAGGTTAGGTTTCCAGTGCACTCACGGGGTCGACGGGCTCGTGCAAATTGCCCAGGACGAACTCCACGAGGCGCTTGCAGTAGGGGTACAGCTTGGGGTTCACCCCGCTGTGGTCCACGTAGCACGACTGGGGAAAAGGCTTATCGAAGCCGACGAGCACGTCGTTCTCCACGTTCTCCGCGCCGCTCTCCTGAAGACAAAGACACAGGTCACACCGATGATTGGAAAACGTCACAGGTCCAATTTGAATACGGAGTGGAGTGATTGATCGGTAACTTTGCCCAGCCAGCTCCGAGTCGTTGACATTTCGTCGGACACACGGCAAAAGAAGTACCTGGCATTCCCAGGCTCATTGGGTAGTCCCATGCACTGCTTCTGCCATGCTTAAAGGGAACACAACAAAAACGATAAATATTTTCCTTGTGTGGCTTCTCATACGAGAGCAATGACATGAAGTGAACATGGTTCCTAGCAAGTGCGTTGAAGCAGGGACTGCCAGGGTTGCTGCATGCCGAGAGTCGCGTGAGGTCAGCGTCCCCACTGGTGGCCGCTGGTGTCGGGGCGAGCCGCCGCGACGCCCGGCGCCGCCGGAATGACGTCCTCTGTGACGTGACGCGCTGCCCAAGTTCAGGGTGACGGCCAGACCCTGGCCCTGGCCCCAGCTGCTGCTCGTTGCGCGGACGCCAGGACGCACGCGCGTCACTGACACTCGCTCCCCAATTTTCGCGCGCAGACGACACTGCGGCAGTGTGGGAAGCCGGAATTAGACTGTCCTGTTTTTATTTTCTCGTTGAACATGTACAGCATGTCCGGCCCGCCGCCAGGAAGGTCGAATCACACCACCTCGACATTGGTTTGCCCGTTGCGGCAAACTTGCCTAGGGCCTAACCACCTTCGACGTTCGGGCACAGATGGCTTCTGCGTTGGATTTCTTTACATTGCGCCTAGTTCTACGCCTTAATTTGGGGGAAAGGGAAAGGCCTGACCTTAATGCCGGGGAGGGTGATGGTGAGCCTGGCGGTGTAGGCCAGGGCGCCGGTGGCGTGCTGGAAGTTGACGGGCGGCGCCAGGAGCACCTGCCCCATGACCTTGCTGTTGTACTCGGGCCGCTCGGCTAGCAGCACCACCTGGGCCGTGCTGCTCATGGAGTGGCCGACCACGATCAGCTTCTCGCGGCCCGTCGCCTTCAGGACGTAGTCGATGCTCTCGGCCTGGTCGATCACGCCGTTCTCGTTCCAGCTGCGGAGGCATCATCGTTATATTCGCTGATTGAGGACTTGTGCGTCTCTCTGCCTCTGGCCGGTGGCAGAGTCAGAACGGACATTCAAGCGCGACGAACAATGATGCAGTATCCACAATTTCAGTTGCAATACCCACGGCATTTTACAACAATCCAAATTTTGGGTAAAATTTAGCATTAAAATGACTACGAAAGACATTTTGATCGCAAGGGATTTCCATGGGGCTCCACAACCCCCGCCGCTTCTTCGACTCACCTAAAATTCCAGAAATCGTGGTCCCTGCGGGTCAACCTCTTGTGCTTCCGACTGTAGAAGCTGCCTCGGTAGTTGACGGTCCACACGTCGAAGCCCTGCTCAACCAGCATGTACACTGCAACGAGAAGACGCTTTAAATTGTCTGTTGCGAGTTAGCCAGAAAAAAAAATAAAAAAAATTGTACGACAGCTATTGAAAACTCATACAAGTAGGAACATGGGAGTTTTTGTAATTTTCCGCAGATCGGAGATCGTTTTTGGGGGGAAATTTGCAACTCATTTCTTTCTTTCTTTTTCAAACAGTGAACGAGGGTTGGTGGCACTGACTCACCCAGCGCGGTGGAGCCCCTGGCGAACCACTGCTCGTCGGACGAGGCCAGCCCGTGGCCCATGAGCACCGGCACGCCCCCGCGGGTGCCGTTCCTGCTGGACGCGACGTGGTGCAGCACCAACTCGTACCCGTCCGACGTGAAGAACCTGTGCGTCTCCAGCGCGTAGCCCTGCCGCTTGGCGAGCTGCACCTGCGGGGAAGGACGCCGAGGAGCGTGAGCGGAGAGCCGAGAGCGGGCGCACAGTGGGCCACAGGCTCCAGAGTCGCTCAATGGGACTTGAACCGAACGTGTGACCCCACCAATGGGTTGCTCTCCGAACGAGGAACGCACCGAATCCATCCAGAACTCGGGCCTGGTGTTCTTCAGGCCGCGCGGCCGGCGCAGGAAGGCGGTGGCGGCCGCCACCACGGCCAGCACGACCAGCAGCCGGACGAGCGTCGCCATGCCGGGGAATGGGCGCGTGCTGCCGAACTTAGAGCGACGCGCAGAGCGAGAGGTGCACGTGGCGTCTATTAAGGCGAACGCCCCGCGGAGTGGAGGCGCCGTGCGAGCGGCCGAGGAGGATGCCGCCCTGTGGCTTTGCGTTGACGGGCCGGACTGGGCGGGTCGCGATACGGGGACCCCCGACGGGGCCACGGGCCAGGCGCCGGGGCCAGGATGGAGGCATCGGCCAGGTTCCGGGGCCAGACTATCAAGCGCGGCCCGATCCATTGGAGCCCGAAAGAGCACTAAGTTGGTACTTCCTGGAACCTCAAATCCATTGGTTGGGTCACAGGTTTGTTTCGAGTCCCATTTAGCGACTCTGGAGCTCAAAACGCGTCCGGTATTTTGACCGCCTCCCCCACTCAAAGTACGTCAACTGCACTCAACAGAGACCCCTGATCACAATCACAGTGATCTGATCCCAGGCAGCCATGAAACGAAAATCAGTCACCACGTCGTTCTAAATCACTTATTTTTGTTGAGGATGTTAGCCGAACAGACAAACAGACGATGGTATCGACCAGAGGTTTACAGTCACGAAAATGTTATTATGATCGTAGCCATTCAAAGATGAATAAATTTTGGAAGTGACCTCCGATGTCGCTAAGCAGGTCCAAGTCCCTCGTCCGCACGGGCAAGGTTCCGCACTCCAGAACCAGATTTGACCATTGACAATGTATTATTTGGATACAGCAGCGGCAAAAAGGACGAAGAGGAAGGAGTTGCGCGCTTGGAAACCAGCGAGCCGGCCGAGGCGGCGTCAGGCCTCGATCGCCTTGAAGAGGATGGGACACACGTGGAGGCGGATACATGCCGAATACATGTTTTTCTCACCTAGCATAATTACAATTGTGTATATATGATTCGCAAGATGAAATAATTTTCCTATCCAGACAGTTGAGTTTTTTTTTGTTTTTTTTTTTGTTTTTTTTTTGTTTTTTTTTGGCTTTTGATGAAAAAAAAATGGAATTTTACATAGGTTCAAACAAGAGCAGTTACTATGAGACGTACCAAACACTGACACGTGAAAGACGCAGTGAACAAAGGGCGACCAGAAAATGAAGAGCGTGGGCGCCGCCGGGACGGTGGGCCCGCCCGTGACGCGCGGCTGTCGTGCGCGCTGCCCACCCTGGCCATGGCAGGCGCTGGCGCTGGCCTGCGTACAGCCTGCGGCCTGCCTGGGTGTGGCCCATGGTGTAGCCACTGTTCGGACTGCTATGGGAAAACAGGAAAAGACGCATTGACTGCCTGTTGGTTCTTCAAATAGCGCCACGCCAGCGTATTCGGAGATCGGCCACTATCGACCTGACCCCCACCCCCCTTCTCCTCTCCCTCCGCTCTGACGTAGGCACCGCGACGCGTCGGCTGCTGTGTGTTATTCCCCCCGACCGTAAACTTTGTGTTGTTGTAAGCAAAATTTTTCCTAGTTGCAAAGAAGTCAAGGCTTTTACGATAGATGGTTGCTACTAGTGGTGAGGTGGCCTGGGTGGGGTGGCCTGGAACGCTTTGCATTATGACTAATTGGGGTTTGGAATGAATTTGAAGCAGGTACATGCTTGAGGTTATGATCTCTTAAGGCATTGTGTTAAAGAAGCCAATACGTGTTCGTCGTCAGTTTAAAATAAAATTTTTTTTAAAAAAATGTTAGTAAAGGATTTGAGCATGTCACAAGTGGTGCGGTTGGCTTCTGAATTGAAAGAAAATGACGCATGGAGAAGAGTTGCACGACAGTTTGACATTAATACTGGAATGGATCTAAAAGAGTAAGCAAGAAAAGATATTTTTGAGGAAATTTCCACATAGAATTCTTTTTTGTTACTTTTTTTTTTTTTCATTTATTGTAGCAGGCCTACAGCCTATGATTTTGTGACCAGTCTGATCGATAGGCATATCACAGTTGGACATTTGCAATATGTCCTGGATGTCTTGAAACTAGAGGAAGCTGCTAAAGTACTGTGTAAACCAGGTTTGTTTGACTGCTACTACTGACAAGAGGAGTCATTGAATCCAATGAACCTGAATAGACCATTGATTTTTCTGCTTTCAGAGATGTTGCATATTGTAAGGCAACCATACTGTGAAGAAACAGACGGTTGTTTCTGGGACAAAAATGGAGTTTTGCAAGTGAAAGCAGGGGAAAGACTTCACTTAAAGATAGAAGCTGACGGATGTCCTAAGCCAACATTTCAATGGTACTGTGAGAACATACCTGTGTGTTCAGAACAGGAGTACATCATTCCTTCATTCAGGTTTGTTTCTATTGGCTACATCAGGTAATGCAACCATGATTGCATATTTAAAAGTTAAAAACTATGTATTGTATTCCTTATGTTGGCAGCAATGAAGAAGGCATGTATTACTGTACTGTGCACCAGCGGATGGATTATGGTTGGACGAATACAGTTACATCTGAAGATATAACTGTGAAACTAATTGACGAAGGAGAAGAAGTCCCTCAAATTCTATCTTTTGATTGTTCTGCACATGAGTTAGAATGTGGAGAGGAACTCAAACTAAGCGTCAAAGTATCAGCTGGACCACAGCCATTTTTCAGTTGGTGGCACAATGCTAGGCCATTAGAGGGATTTAAATCAAATGTCTTGAGGATTCCTCATGTTGATAAAGATTGCAAAGGCACCTATGAACTCAGAGTAAAAAATAGGTTTGGAGAAAATAGTCAGAAATTTGAAATAAAAGTCAAAGCTAGAAGACCAAAACCATCAGAGAAGAAAGCACTCCTTATTAGTATTGAAGATTATGGACTCAACAGACTTCATACTCCTCACAATGATGCCAAGGCATTGAAAGAATGTCTTGAAAAATATGATTTTGATTGTACTCTTGAGCAGGACCTCCCAGCTAAAAAGATTGAAGAAGTGGTAGAGAATTTTTTCGCCACTCTACAAGAGGGTGCCTTTGGTAAGAAGAGCCATTGAAACAATCGTACTCAATTAGTTGCATTGTCTGATGATCTTTTGTGTTCCAGTTTTGTTCTACTTTGGTGGACATGGCATGATGGAAAACCGTGTGTTGTATATGATTGGCTCTGATGCAGATTTTTCTCATCAAAACTTCATAAAATATGTTGTTTCAGAAGATTCTATTATAGATGCTGTACAGAAATATAAACCTTTAATGTTTGCTTCTATTTTAGATATGTGTCAAAATTCTGCAAACTGGTAAGACCATTACCTTAGTAAAAAATAGTGCCGTAATTGCAGAAAAATGATCTGTTATTAATTATTGTCACCTTAAAAATTTTCAGCAATAACTTTCCAAAAATTGAGAGTACACAACCATGGGATTGTACATTGTTTAGATGCTACTCAACTTCACAGAATAGAAAAGCTCTTGAGAAAAAGGGATCCGAAAATTCTATCTATGTCAAGCATCTTAGAGAAGCCCTGCTAAGAGACAAGGATTCAACCTTTTTTGAACTAATAAATAAAGTGAACCGAAGTGAGTACAGAAACAATGCAATTTACCTTTTGCAGAGCATGTTTTAATTTTGTGGTCTAAAAATTTTTATTTTATTTTTTTTTGGTGTAGGTGTCATAAATGAAGAACAAGACAGAGGTCAGAGGCCAGAGGTAAGGGCTACTCCGATACATGACTTCAAACTATCAGATGCTCTACGATCTTCAGAATAACACTAAAATGTTTTGATGTGATATTCAAAACATTTTGTCAGACTTTTATTCCAAGATGATGGTGTGGTGACATGATGTATGATTGTGGAGTTAACTGTATAATTAAATAAAAGAGCCTTTGAGTAGAAATGCTAATAGATTTACCATTTTAATATCTGTGATATTTGTAACAATTAGCATACCCAAGAAATTGGGAAAGGAAAAAAAAAGACTATCAAAATTGCAAATGCTACTAGCATAATAAAGGCAACTACAATGTTGCTTATCTCAATGATGCTGTGTATCAAATGATACTATGCATCCTAAGAAAGCTTGACTAGTTTCAACACTGTTAAACAAATGTGTAGGTTTGCAAAGGATACACATCATAGGTATTCAGGAGTAATGAGATTAACCAAAGACAGACATACGGTAAAATACTAAAAATTGAAATTGGGATAAAAACCTCAAGCAAACAATTATGTCTTTCTTTAAAAATTGGAGGTTGTCCCATGTTCTCCGTGTATATATCACAAAGAGTATGTCTGGCGGACAGATCTAAATACGGGGTGACAGAAAATGATCACTAATGCATCCTAATACTTGGCGTATTTCGAATGAAAGCTTAATGAACAATCTCAGCAAACTAGCTAAGGGGTTATTTTAAGAAACATAAAGAGTCACTCCAAATTCAAGATTAGTGCAGTCTAAGACAAACTTAAAACAAAAGATGTTAATACCAAAATAATCACGACCAGTCAGTGGAACCAAGCTTATGACAAAGAATAAAAATTCACAGCTTTGAAAAGATTGCTTCCCTGACAAAAATTGGTAGAGATGATACAGGTGAGCATGTTTACCTCAACAACAACATCTTCTTGGCACAATTCCTTCCTACTAGCTGACCATAATGAAACACCTCTTCATCTTCAGACGAGCTCCCTGTTAAATCTCGATATTGTCCATAGTACATTGGACGGAGATCATGAAAAACAACCACCTACCAAAAGGGAAATCAAAATTTAAAAATTGCAGGTGTGGTGCTAGAACAGCATTGTGGAAGTTTCTCTATCCGAAACTTTATTGAAATGATACTAATTTTTTTGGCAGATGAAAATTGTACATACTTACTTCATTTACATTTTCTAAGGCATCAATATCTTTAACACTAGAATTTGGCTCCAAACGACTATATTTGTTCTTGTCCAGCAAAGGTAGGCAACATTCAATAGGATGCCAAGTGTAAGTCTCTGGGCAGAGGAGCATGGATGGAGAAAGGCTTGCTTTGTAACGCATTTTGGGGCAGGAATGTATGTAGAACCCCATATAATACCACTTTAGTTCTGGAGCATTAGATTGTAAAGTTCTGACAAAAGCCACTTCCCTATGGAACAAAGCAAGACTTAATTTTTAAATTGCACTGTAATAAATAAATGAATAAAAAGAAAATCTTAAAATGGTAACATACCGCAGGGATCCATAGGTCCCTAATGTGAGATCAGAGTAATCAGGGTCATAGTAAAAATACACAGAAGACACACATCGAGGCAGTATGTCAAGAACACCAACAGCAACTAGTTTGTCGTCCAACCAATACTGTTGGTGGAAAGACCCATACCCTTGGGGAGGACCAGATCCGTCAGCGGGACGCCAAGCCTATGAAAGAAAAGGAGAAGCCCATGCTTAAAATTGTAAATAAATTAAAACATAAATTTTTAGAGCAAAAATGAGGACAATTATTTTGTTATGAAAGCACAGGAGAGGGCTAGATGCTGTGGCACATTGCAGGTGGCTTAGTTGAATGTTCTACCGCATACCTTAAGCGGAGTCTTCACTAGGAAATCCTGGAAAGTTTCCTGGTCGCACTCTTTGTCAGTCTCATTGTGGATTGCCTTCTGGTACTTGACGAAGAGCCGCCACATCTGCTCCACTGACGCCGAGTTCCCTCTCACCAACTTGAGCTACAAGCAATATGCCACATATTGAATGAATTTTAAGGTACACTAAAATCAGAAAATAAACTGCCTAGATATTCTCTCCTGTGCTTCCTGTGCAAAATCGCAAGCCACCAGCATCTTTAAAAAGTAACAGAATTTTTTTTGCAGTTAAAAATAAAAATGAAGTTAAGTGTCAGGGTATATGTTTTAAACCACGCTAGTGAAGACGACAATGCACTTCATGATATTAGTATTGAGTCCTCAAAACACAAAAGGATTGATTCTCTCTACCTCAAGGGGTGATTTGACTAGGAATCTCTTGTACTGTGATTCTGTACATTTTGATTCAGGGTCTCCATGAATGGCCATTTGATAACGCCGGTAAACACACAAAGACTCCTGAAAAGAGCTCTTGAATTCCGCACTAGCTGGCTGTGATCTAACAAGTCGGACCTGTTCAAATCAGGATAAGGCAAAACATTCCAAGGGTACAGCATCAACAAAGGGGGCAATAAAAATACATGTTAGAAGAACACAGGAAGTTTTCAACAGGCACAAGAGAAATAAAAGGGACTGCACACAGGATACATAGATCAAGGGAAGATCTTGAAACATTGATGAATGATGAAAGTAAATAAAACTCTGATCAAGACAAAATATAATCTAAGATTCAAAAACAGGAAAAGTAATGAAGAGGAAAAAAAGTAATCTGCTGTTTGTTATAACAAAAAGAAAAAAAAACTTTACCTGCAGTCTGTGAGCAGGACTTTGAGTCATTTCTGGATACAAAAAGTCTTCTAGCTTCTTTGCACAGTTTTCTTGCTTTGGGGCTGATGAAGAAGGTTCTAGAGATAAACCTTTATTAGCTAGCTTTTGATTTCTTCGTTCAAGACGGAGAAGTTTGGCTTTTTTGCAAGGAGGCTTTTCTTTATCAGGCCCAGCACCTGAAGGAAGGCAATAAAATTCAACGTCGATACAAAACAATTACAATGAGGCGAGAGAGGAAATATATGCATATGCCACCCTCACCTGGCTTGTAAGATGAAGTGCACGAGTCTTTGACAGAGAATCCTTTTTTTTCAGTCTTGCTCTCTGGCATAACATTTGAACATTCTGTAACATGGGCCACAAATTCTTGGCTTCTTTTCTCATTAGAAGTAGAACCTTAAAAAATGAAGAATTGAATTCCTTCATTTGAGTTTTCCACAGAACAGTTCTCATTAATACTTACAAAGTACTAACCAGTTAGTTCTTGAAAGGATGACTTGATCTTGGCAAACTTTTCACTATCAACTGTTACAAAATGGGATGTCATTTGGGCTTCCATCAAATCAGAACTTCCTTCAATGGCTAGCAAAACATTTCAAGAGAGTCATTTCAATGTAACGTTTGACACAGATCAGTAGTTCACTAGAGAAGAATCAAATTACAATACCTTGAGGGTCTAAAGAGTTTTCCATTGCTCTTTGTTTACCTCTTTCTCCATGAGATAAAAAACGGTTCATACGTTTAATTACTTTTTTTTGAGACTTTGACAACTTGAAATCAACGGAGTTGCATCTGTTGTGACAGGAAAATCAGGCTATTTAGAAAAGATCAAAACAAGAGAATAAAAATTCCTAGATGCAGACTCGACTACTCACTTGATTGTGTACATTGGACAGCATATTTTATGCATAGTTGGCTTATAGCAGTAGTAACCACTTCGTCTCCAGCCTCGATCAATCAGGTTTTGGTAATCATGCACTGTGATTTGGTGGGCCCACATTCCTGAAACCAGAGGCACATGGATAATTGATTGTCGGTACATAGTACAATTTAGGGCGTTTAAGACTCTAAAAGACAAGAGCAATAGCCTCAAATTCTCATAAAATTCAAACATATGCTTGAGTGAGAGTGAAAGAGCATCATCATCTCAAATTTTTACAACGTGGCTCAGGATAAAAAGTTGTACAGCCGACACTGTCAGGAATTGCGAGAGCGAAACATATGTTGGGTTGAATGACACCAGTTGTCAAGCTGCGTTTCAACATCCATTTCAAGAATAACAAGAACTAACCCTTTCTTGCACTAGATCAGACTTGGGAAGTAAAGGTAACCAAGAAGGGATTTGATAAAATTTTCTTTAAAAAGTGCACATACCATGGCTATAATTGGATGTTTTGGATTTGCAGTAACCACACTTATAGCCCTCATTTTCATTTTTAAAGTTTTCAACAACACTGCCAAACTTTGGCTCCATCGTATCAAGCGCCATGTTTGTTTGAGGCAGAGTACAGATCCGAGAGAGTATGACAAATTGCGCGTGAGGGACAGACACGACTCTGGGAAACAGTAAACTAACACATCAGATTTTACACAAACTAGTTATTTATTTATTTCCATTTAATACGTCATTTTTAAGTAGAAAAAAAAGGTCAAATCAATGGGATGAAAAACAAGACATTTGATGGAACCTGCCCATGTCAAACAAAACAAAAATCCTGAAGCCCAGAGACGCTTCATACAAAGTTGAGTGAATTGTACAAGAAATAATAAAAAATAAACATTCTTTACATGGCCTCTGTAAATATAATAAGGAAAAAAATATTCATTGATTCACCAGTACATGGCACAAGACGCAGCCCGTCACAAGCGTGATTTATGTTAACTGTGACTAAAAACAAAGTACCCACACAGCAAATTTTTTTTTAACTCTTGTTAGAAGATTTTAAGGCTCGAATCTGGCTCTCCAAAGGAAAAATTGGAAAAGAATATTCTGATTCAGGTAACAGAGATCACCAGGTTGTTTCAAGGTAACTTCATGCAGGTCCATCACTCTGCTGCGACTCAGGTCTCTTCGGATAATTCATGATAACTGATTTGCAGACACGCATGTAACGTTGATGTTTTAAATATATTTTTAGCACTCCTTTCACAGCAACAAAGGTCAGTCCTCCAAGGAGAGTGCGGTGCAGGTTATTTTCAACTGAATCAAACAACAAGCGTCCAACTAGTGCTGCAATACTAGGCATGAGGAGCGCTCCACTTAGAGTACGCTCTCCACACACATTGCTGAATAGAGGAGGCAGCCGTTCCATTGGTCCTTGACTACTGGGACTAAAAAAAATTTACATTGTTAGGAAACTAGCCATGTAACTTAAAATGGAAATTATCAAAAAAGTGCACAACAGTAACTTACGCAAAAGAGGGCAGAATGTATCGCATAAATGGAATTTTAGCGTAATGATTTCTCATTGTAAGCCATAGTCTATCCTCCCAGCAAATCATTTTGCTGAGGATAAGAGCTGCAGGAATAGCTGGAAGGGCAAGCAACAGCAATATGGGTGATGATGATTCCAATAAACTAAGGCCTTCATCACAGCCCATGACCTGTGAAAGTAAACCCATTAAAAACTTTTAGATAAGATTTAAAAAGAATTTTAAAGAATTTTAAAGAAAGTACTCCAGTCTCACCGTCATGACAGTGACTGCACCATGGGTAACTGCGCACCAATAGACAGCTTTAGCTAACATAAATCCCACAACAATAGGAGAGATTCTGTGCACTTGCAAATCAATTTCATCTAAAATTGAATATAAATAACCTGTATGAAAAATAAACTTATTATTACATTTATTACCATCTTAAAAATATTTGTGTTTTAAGCATCTTTTATAAAGGTAACATACCCATTTTAGGTGCAGAAATAATATAACGAGTCTTACACTGAGGGCATCTTACTCGGTCATCAACTTTACGTTTTTCATCAATAAACCTGTTGATGCATGCTCGATGGACCTAGGGAAAGATAATAGTTGGACTTCTGAACAGAACTTTTTGACAATACTTTCACCCAACAAATGCAGTTACTTGGTCCTACCCATTTTGCCGTTCCTTTACATTTGCACGGCTGCACCCACTCCGCAGGGCCATTCGCAGCAACCTCCTCTGCGTCTTCTTCATCTTCATCGGAATTCAGGCATACCCAACATAGCCTTCTGTAAATGGATTGGCTTTTAGTAACTTCAATAACATCTCATCATTTAAAAAACTAGAATATATTTAAAAAAGCAGCTGTTAAATTACTTGTCATCTTCACTAGTTGTTGAAGAGGACAACTGGGGCACGGGAGGAGAGGATGCATTAGAAAGCTCGTCGAGCAAATCCTGAGGAGCTGCTCGGTCTGAAGCTGACTCCGACATTATGGGATCACTTGCTCTGACGCACCAATGTTGCTGTGATCTGAGGGAAAATAAATGTTATGCAGGTGTATACACAATGAGGAAACAAGTGATAAAATTTATGAATTGAATCCTCAATAGGCCAAATTTTTGACAAATACAGAAAACTTTAAGTTGGTAAAATGGCAGTTCACCACAGTCTGTCCAAGGTAAATTTCAAAATATGTAAACAGCAGAAAATTAGTGGTTGAAAATGTGTAGCATTACATAGTTTATAAGCAGCTGCTTAGCAACAGTGGTCCGGTACGTCACAATAAGGAAAAGATGTAAAAGAACACGGTGTCGTCACCGTGTAAACTTCGACGAGGTATTTATGAAGCAATTCCGAATTATCATTAGGACCTGTCAGCCATAGAAGCAAAGATCTACTTGGTAACAATGGCACTTTGCCACACAACTGGGACAAAACGCTGGTGATCGAATTATGGAAGACGCGGCAATAATTTTAAAACATTAGAGGTGTCAAAGCTACATGCATTCTAGCGTATGCTTGAAAGATTCGTTCCGAAACTGAGCCGTTGCCTGGAGAGCCACGGACGAATTATGTACAAGGACACAAGCAAGGATTGACGCCCCGATTAGACATATATTCGTCTGCTAAAGTAACTTTTTGATTACAGAGATAAGTTGACGAAACTACTGACATCATCAAACCTTCTGTTTCATCGATGAATACGCAAATATAAACACCTCGGGCGCACGTACACACATACACGCCGAAAACACCCCCCTCTCCCTCTTTCCCCCCTTCCCTTTCCCTCTCTTTATTCGCACCACAACATGACGGAACATCTTCCTTTTTTCCCTGCGAATAGCTATTTCATCAATTTCTCATATCGTAAAGTAAACAACAAAACCAAACCGATCACACGTGTGGCATGTCTTTCTTGACATAAACATCGAAAACTACAGTTCTGTTGAGTCTGAGTACTTTATATTTCATTTTTGTGTAAGGACTGGTGCTCTTTTAATTTGTTTTGGTCCTACAATCGACGACATTGTGCCTTTGTGACTTACGAAAGTACATCCATGGTGCACACAACCTAATTTTTAAGCACCTGGAATACACTTCAATTTTGACGATCCCCACTTTTCAGAAATATGGGCAGTAAGTATTTTCTGTCTCAGCAGTCTCATCAGAGATATGGTTGTGTCAACACCTGCTCTTTTATGATTTTTTTCCAGAAAAACAGAAAAAAGGTGGGATCAGCAAAGTGAAAGACGAAGTACTTAAATCGAGCAAGGAAATGGACATTAAAACAGAAGTCAAAATCAAGGAGGAACCAGAGAAGGTTGAAGTTAAGAGGAACGCAAAAGCTCGTCTAATTGTGCGGAATGTCTCGTTTAAGGTATTATAAATGAGGGAAGCTACACACTTGGTGCATAGTGCTTCTACTCGTCATTGAATGACAATTTCCTGTTTCCAGGCTACGGAAGACAAGCTGAGAGAATACTTTTCTCTGTATGGTCCAATTTCAGAAGTCAAACTTCTCCGTAAGCCAGATGGACGCTTAGTTGGGTGTGGTTTTGTTGAATATTCAGTAAAGAACTGTGCTGCCAAAGCAATTGCTCACACTAGTGGAAAACTTTTTCTAAGTGAGTTGATGATGAAAGTTCAATTGAACATATGGATATTTTGAACTGTGCTACATTTTATTTTTGTGTTACAGATAGGCCACTTGTAGTGGATTGGGCTGTGCCAAAAAAAAGATTTGAAAATAAGAATCAAAAGCCTGCTGAAGATGACTCAGAGGAATCAGGGTTTCATGAAGAGAATGATGAAAAGTTGAAGATGAAGAAAGAAGATGGTGATGACAGTGATGATAGCAAAGACAGTGATGGTGATGACAGTGATGATGACAACAGTGATGATGGCAAAGACAGTGATGGTGATGACAGTGATGATGGGAACAACATGGAGGTTGATGATGATAGCGATGATGATGAGGTTGATGACAATAGCGATAATGATGACGATGATGATGATGATAGTCATGAAAGTTCAGATGAAGATGACAGTGACATGGATGAAGAAAAAGGCTCTAAAAAACATAAAAACCAAAACAAGGATCTTGGCTTGTAAGTAACGTAAATCCCCACATGTTTTAGTCCTTTTATAATCTTGTGCAGGAGCCTAATTCTTCTTTATATATTTGTAGGACCCGCAGAAAACCATTACGAGAGGCGCATGATATTTCTGAGGGCTGTACTGTTTTTGTGAAGAACATTCCATTCTCAGTTGATAATAAGGAGTTTAAGAAATGCATGCGTAGATTTGGTCTCATCTATTATGCCTTGATTTGTATTGATCATTTGACAGAACATTCTAAAGGGACTGGCTTTGTGAAATTTAGAGTGAGTCTTGCTGATGCAACTTATAAACATTTATTTTAAATATCTTTTTAAAATTATTTTTCCTTTATTCATTAATTTGACCTATTTTAGACCAAAGATGCAGCTGATGCCTGTATAGCAGCCGGAAGAGAAGGTGAAATTTCCATTCATGGAACTGTGGTAGAAACTCTGCCCGCACAGGAAAGAGAAGACCTTTTGAAAGGTGGAAAGAATAAACCTGTTAAAAGAGATAGCCGCCATCTCTACCTAGTCAAGGAAGGAAGTGAGTTCACAACATTCAATGGTTTATAAATACTTAAAATGTCACTTAGTTGATTTGGATTCCTACTTATTTGCTTTCCTTTGTAGTTATCCTGGCCGGCAGTCCTGCTGCTGCTGGTGTGTCTCAGACAGACATGGCAAAACGCCTTCAACTAGAACAGTGGAAGACACAGATGCTGAAAAATTTAAATAAATTTGTATCTAAATATCGACTTGTTGTCCAAAATTTACCTCCATCATATGATGATGCTAAGTTCAGAGCCCTTATGATGAAACATGGAGGCCAAAATGCTGTCATCACGGAGGTAAGTTCCTGCACCTTCCTTCCACATTATGCTGATTTTGGGTAAATAGGATGAATTTGTTGGCAGGCAAGAGTCATGAGAGATTTGAGAAATGTTGATGCCAATGGAATAGGGAAGTCCAAAGAATTTGGTTTTGTCACATTTACCACACATGAAAATGCTATTCATGCTCTTCGATCTCTGAACAACAATCCAAACGCTTTTACGCCTAACAAGGTACACATTTTTCAGCTACTGTCTTCAAGTGTCCTGTTAAAATGAACATTGTTGTAATATTCGTTTCTGACCTCTCAGCGACCTATTGTAGCCTTTTCCATTGAAGATAAAACAGCTTTGAGGACGCGTGAGAAGAGATTAGAAAAAAGCAGAGCTGGTCTTCTGCGGAGCCAAGCCAATGGTGGTTCCCAGAAAGAATGGGACAAACAGCGCAGGGAAGGACAATATCAGAATAATAAATTTGGAGGAAAAGGCGAAGGCCAAAAGGGAAAGACAGACAGAGCATCAATCAGAAAAAATGAATCTGAGAGGACTGACATATCTCAAGATTCAAAATCATCTCAACAGTTAACC
Source organism: Stenchaetothrips biformis (assembly GCA_030522485.1). Taxonomy (NCBI): domain Eukaryota; kingdom Metazoa; phylum Arthropoda; class Insecta; order Thysanoptera; family Thripidae; genus Stenchaetothrips; species Stenchaetothrips biformis. Next base: position 11,175,938 of record CM060103.1, on the reverse strand, counting down.
AGAAAAGAGAAGTTGAAATTAAAACACAAGGCATTTCAAGATAGGAAAAGAGACCGGATAACAACTGGAGCAGCAACTGAAAAAGTTGAAGGGTAACATATTTTCTTTAATGGGCTGTAAACGGATTGCACCAGACTTTTGTTTTAATTGTTCATAAAATTATTTCTTATCTTATCTTCCAGAGCAAGCTTCAGGGGAGAAATTGCAAAACCAGGGCAGTCAGGAATAATGTCTCGTAAGAAGCTGCGTGCCCAGGCAGAAACACAGGCTGAGATAACAAAAGCTAAGAAGAAAAGAGAGCGCAGGAAGAAACAACTTGAAGCTGTCAAGATAAAACAACCCAAGGTAAGGATTTTTGTGAATAAAATGGATGTAAGGTTTATGTGTGTTGACTTTGCCCCTTCTTTGTTTCAACATTACTTTTGTTTCAGCAAAAAATGAATCCGCCTAAATATTTGCATGAAAAGGATGATTTTTCAAAACTAGTGAATAAGTACAAAACCCAATTAGTATCAAGTGAAACAGACAGAAAGAAATGGTATGAATATTGATCAGTTAAGAATGTTGCTAATTATGCTGTGATCACCTCATGGTACCCATCCTCATGTTCTGCATAGAGTACTATTGATAAATAAAAATGATAATAAGTTTCACGTTAAGTAGTATATTCTTACAATAGAATCATCACAATCAAAATGTGGTACACATTATGTACAGTTTTTTATTGCAAAGCTATGATGGCAAGCTTCTTTCCTTCTTAGGAAAGAAGCAATATGATGAATTGGTAGAACTTAACTTCAAAATGATTTCAAATGTACATCAAGGAAAAGTAGTACAACAGTTGATTAGAGCAAAAATACAATTGGTACATGCTACCAAAGGTTCATTGAACAGGTCCCAGCTTATTATGACTGAACAAAAACTTGATAAAAAGAGTATACAACAGACAATGCCAAGCTTTTGGCTAAAACGAAATAGTAAACACATTTTGACACGGTTGGTTCAGTTCATGCTGCACTGCAGTTTCGTAAGCAAATTGACATTGTACAATATTAACTTATAATTCTTAGTACAAGGTTTAGTAGCAAAATATACAATGTTTCATAGGCTGAGAGGCCATTGCTTATCATTCAGCACCTCAGTCCGAGTGGTAACATAGAAATCCTCATATAAATAAGAATAAAATACAATAAAGTAAGTGTAAATACTTGTCCAAACTAGAATCCAGTTTCATATTTTCTATGGGAAGGAACAAAGATCTCTCTTTCTTCAAGGCCCTTGCAGGATCAAAGAAAATAGAACAGGAACCTAAGCTGTTTCTATGCAGAAAAAGGCTGCTATATCAGAACAACCAGTATGCAAAGTTCAAAAATTATCATTGAATGTAAATGATCACTCGTCTTAAACATTCTTGTGAGACTGAGGAACTGGATGAAATCCTGTTTCATTAAGTTAAATACTGTACTTGATAAACAACCAAAACAAAGAAATGGGTGCAGTCTGGATAACTATCACAAGTTTCTTTAGCATAAACCTTCCTCAGCACAATTTTCTTTAAATGATATCACTCACCAAGAGTGATAAAGGAATTCCTTACATTGCAATTTTTGGAAAAAAAAATGTGCAAAAGGAAGCTATGAGCAGAGCGCCCCACACACCATCAGAGACAAAACATAACTTTCAAACAACCAAAAAAAAAGTTTGCATGGTTAAGATAAATGTTTGGTCCCATACTTCAATGACAGAAACGGGGAAATATGATCTTCTAGTGTTTCAAATGTAAAGCTGCATTTACATCAAGAGCTGCCAGATTATTTGTTTTATGCCTTGCAGTCTTTTACACATACGCACAAAATAACACTAATACATTTTTGGAAAGGAAAATAAATAAGACTGATGAAGGAGTGTGGGGCCAAGGAAGTTTAAAGACATATCTACCTAAAGGGGTGAGTTCACTTAGTCTTCAACTGATACTCCCACTGGAATGGATGTGGTGAAAGTCGGAGTTTCCAATTCCTCATGTTTCTTCATTTTCATACCCTGAAATCAATGAAACAAAAACAGTGTTCAAAAGGGTCCTTGTCAAAGAAAGAGGTAGCAGAAAAAGCCCAAAAAAAAACATCAACAACAAAACACAACAAATTTAAAGCACCAACCACTTCCCACATCAAGAGACAAAAAGCACTCACAAATCTCATTTCTCACTCATCTGACATATGGCAAGTAATTATAACAAAAGAATTTTAAGTTCTGAGAACAATATTTTTTGACAGAGATTGCGGTTCATTGACATGACTAAAACTATTCTGGTACAGGGTGCAGCAGGGTAAGCGGAAGTGCAAAATGTTAGTTGTGTTTGAACTGACCCCCACCTGCTGCAGCTTGTAATGGTTAATAATATCCTGGTCTGCAGGGCAGCTCTGAGTAAAGGCGTCCAGTTGGTACATGTGGTACATGTAGCGCCAAAGTGCAGCAAGTTCAACGGGTATGTTGAAATCCAAAAAGTATTTCCCAGCGACTCGGATGTGTTGGAGGCGCGGCATCAGCTCACAGTCGAAGCAACACATTGTGTCTCCCGTGAGGAAACGCTGGTGGTTGCGCTCCAAATGTGCATTGATCTTGCGCAAGTGGGACATCAGGTTGTTGGTGGACACCTCATCTTTCTTCAAGAGCAACAATTTCAATTTCTGTAAAAAGAAGACTGGTCTAAAGACGATGAAAGTTCATGCTTTTAGGGTCGGATTTTTCCTTTAAAAAAATGCCAGCCACATACACTGTACAAATTCTCGATTAGTGTGGCGACTTCCTTGTCCTGGACAAAAAGATTGTGTCCTCCTGGCACATTCTTCATGATGTGTCGTTCGATTTTTTCATTCTCAAGTACCGCCAGACCGTTATCGATAAGAATAGGTGGTGGAGTTGCTTCAAAATTAGTCCTGGAAAAGACAAAGCAGGGAAACATTATTGTGTTTTATTTTTATTTTTATTTTATTTTAATGTTTCTGGCGGAAAGCAACGACAAGTCGCCAGGTACCTGAAGTCCGGGGGCGGCTTCTGCATGTCCACGGTGGTGACCTTGAGGCAGATCGTCTTGAGTTCCGCCAGCAGGTACAAGTCCATGAAGTACTCCTGGCAGAACAGGCACGCGCCCTTCCGCCTGCCGTCGATGGTGGAGGCCTGCAAGAAGACGGCCATTCAGTTTCCGGTTCCAACCCGGGCAAGCCCCCTACACAGTGGGCCAGGAGACCGGCGCAGGCGGCCGAAACTCTAGACGCTTTGCGCTCCAGAGCCGCTTAATGTGACGTGAACCGAACGTGTGACCCCACCCGCCCGGGGTTTGACCGCCTCCACCGGTCTTCTGGCCCACTGTGCAATCCTGCAGTAGGCCGCGGCCAACGCGCCTCGATCGACACAGTGATACAGGCGCCACACTTTACTCCTCCCGATTCAATCACCGCAACCCACATCACAGCGGCGATCCTCGGTCGCCCCACTGGTACACTGTTACGAGGCTGCCCCCTATGGGGCCTCGACAGGCAGGGCCCCAAGCCGGTAGCTTGCCGCGATCTTGCCGGTAGCGCCAGCGCGCAGCGCGCCCGGCATCTAGGTCAGTCGCACTCAGGCCGCCCCGCCCCGCCACCCCCGCCATCGCGGCTCACGGCATGGACCGCCGCGCCTTCAAAGGCTGACGCCGGGGCGGGGCGGGG
>CM060103.1:10947231-11169731 GCA_030522485.1 Stenchaetothrips biformis | reverse complement strand
TCCGAGCGTACGTGGACGCGGCGTGGTGGAGCGCGACGCCGGCGCTCTCTCTCTCTCTCTCTCTCTCTCTCTCTCTCTCTCTCCTAGACGGAAGTGCGAGAGAGGCGGTGCGACGACGGCAAGGCCTCTGCCAGCAGCGCGCTTTACGCGTCTCATGCATCTAGTCATGAACGACGCTGGCATGAAAGTGGGCGTGCGGGAGCTGGGCGGCGCTGGGCGGTGCGGGCCGGTGTGACACACTGCACTGCCGCCGCCAGCGAGAAAGCGACACGCCGTTCGACAGAGCATCGACAAGTAGCAGCGACACCGCGAGGACACCGACTCACAGGCACAGAAGGCCCAGCGCAGCCGGCCAAAGACGCGTTTTGAGCTCCACAGTCGCTGAATGGGACTCGAACCCAACGTGTAACCCCGCCCGTGGAAGAAAGGTGGACAAAAACTGACTGTTACGTTCCTTCAAGCGCTAAAATAACCCCTCATCGGAAGAATCCTGGAACCGCGCTGCCGGCGGCGCTCAAAAACACCGGAATGCCTTCGCCCTACTCCCCGCCAGCTGGCCAGCACGCAGGTGAAAGGGCAAGGGAATACATTAGGGGGCGGGGCGGGGCGCACAGCCGGCTTACGGGCAGTCCCCCTCAGTCACGTCCCACCTCGACACACGCACACCAAGCAGGCGGGGTCGGATAAAAAAGGAAAGAGAGAGAAGAAACTCGGGGCGCACCGAGTGGGGCGCGAACCCGCGACCTAGACGAATAACGAACGTGCCGCGCAACCTCATTGTCCTCCCGGCCGAGGGGGAAAAAAAGATAAAATAGCGGAGGTTTGAACCCGAGACCGGGCCAAACTGGCAACGGAACAAAGCCGGCACGTGTGTGAGCAGCGCGCAATGAGAATACCAAAAAAAACTGGAAAAAATTTTGAGAGGCGGCTGGAGTTGAATCCGGGCTAGGGCCAGATCGGTGCATCTCTCCTTCCCGGGCAGTGAAAGCGTCGGCGGTGCGAAGCTACGCGAAGCGCCGCGCCGTATTCACCAGGTATTCGCCGCGTCGTCGCCCCGGCAAGATAAATCAAACGCCACCGAAAAAAAAAACGCGCCGGCGCCGAGATTCGAACCAGCGACAAATCGCCAAGCAGGAAAAAAAGGCGGGAGGCGGCGCAACACACTAGCCCGAGCACGCGGGAACCGTCGCACGCCGAGTGCAGAAAGAACCGCCTCGATTTACGCATCGCTTTTCCTGGGCAGGGAGGAGGAGCGAGACACACACACACACACACACACACACACACACACACACACACAGACGCGCACACAGCTGCCGGCCGGGCCCAGGTGCGGAGAGCCGACCAGGGCGGAAGTCAAGCGTGCGAGCGTGGTGCGGCGCGGCGTGACCCGGCGACTCCCTTCCCGTTCACGGTGTTGGCGGCGGCGTCGCTGGATAGTGTCACCACCAAGCCACGACTACCCACGGCACGCCGCGGGGAGAGCGGCACCGCTCAACCAATTTCCCGCTGGGAAAACCTCGGTGAGCAAACACGCGTGAAAGTCTGGTGATTCAAGGGCAATCGGGACCGGTCAGCCCGTCAGGGTGGGCCGGCCAGCGGCGGGCCTGCGCGACGCGGCAGCGAGGCGGGCTTGCCTACCCGGACTCCGGCGGGCGCTACCGCTACGGCCGCCGGGCGTGTGTGCGCTGTGTGTGTGTGGGTCGCTCCTCGCTCCCAGAGACCTCAACGCGGCGCGGAGCGCAGGGCGCCCGCCCGGATATTTGGCCGAGTTGGGCCATGACGCAAGGCACTCTCCACCCACTCACACTCTCACTCACACACACACACACACACACACACACGCCTCTCTCGCGCCTGTGTTTGTCCAAAGCGGCCGGCCCAGCATCGCAGAGTGGCGTCAAGTTTACCGTGTCGCGCCTCCCTCGCTCTCGGCGGGGCGGTCGAAGAGGTAGCCGTCGAGGAGGTAGCCGCGGGACTCTCTCACGAGGCTCCTGCTACACACTAAATTCTTATGTACTTTTTTGTTCATAGTTATGCATGATTTTGCACATGCGTTTGTTATGCATAATATTATACGTTGTTATGCATCATATATTCATAACTATGTATAAATTATTCGTTGTTATGCATAATATTATGCATAAGCTTACGCATGTGCAAAATCGTTCATAGCTATGTACAAAAAAGTGCATAAGGACTTAGTGTGTATTATCGACGATCGTTTCGGCCGAGCCGGCGGCGAGCAGGAAGGACGGCGGTCCGTGCGGACTTTCCGTCACACTGCGATCCGAGCTTCGAGTGTACGCGTCACTCGGTGGCACAGTGGCACAAACTGCAGGCAGCCCGGCCCGCCCGATAAAACGGGTGTCTGACGCGGTCCTGGCAGTGTACTGACGCAGCTGCCAGCCCCGCCAGCCCCGCCTGCCCCGCCCGGTACGGAGTGCGGCAAGTCTAGGCTGGCGTGTCAGGGCCCGCCCAGCTTGGCCCGACCCGCCCGGACACACAAAGCACGCGTCCCGATCGCATCAAAAAGGCTTGCCCAAGAGCCAGCCTGGTAGGTCGTAGAGGAACCCAAAACCCCGTTCCAGACAGCACTGCAGGAGCGCGCCCAGCCAAAGGTCGATCCGCCCCCGATGACGTCATAGCATGACTCAGGGACGGTTTCCTCCCAAAAGTGTCTCTATCTATCTCTCTATCTGTCTAACTCTCTATCTGTCCAACTCTCTATCTGTCTAACTCTATCTATCTATCTACCTATCTATCTATCTATCTATCTATCTTCCGGTAGACAGCTGCAACGGAGCTGTAGATTCCCACACGAGTAGCCCCCCCCCTCCTCCTCCCTCCCTGCTTTCCATAACACCGCCAATGCCCCCACTGCAGATAAGCAATGCGATGTACACCGATGCGAAAACGCGCACGCTACGCCTTTTTTTCGAAGCACGCCATTTTTTTTCTCTCTCTCTCTGTCCCTAATTTAATCTTTTCTTCCCGCTCAGAGAGAGATAGAGATAGCGGCAAGGCGGACGCCGCGTGTTGATACAACACTCTGCAGGGCAGATAGCGCAAAACACTGCCACAAAACTATAGACAAGGAACCCCCTCCCTTTTTTTTTATCTCCATTAGACCGAAACGATAAGGATAGTCCGAAACGCGTTGTCGTACGACTCACTAAACGGTCAAAGGGAGTACATCAACGCTGGAGACATGCTGTGACCCAAAAAAAAAGGCATTTTTTTTTTTTAAGTACGATGATTTGATTCTCATTTTCTCTTCAAACTGGCAAAACATCCGGCCGGCGTCGCCACCGCACGCCACCTCTCCGTGCGGCCCCTAGGCCTTGCAGGCCGCGTCCAGGCGGTCTAGGCCCTGTCGGTGCCGATACGGCAAGGCGGCCGTCCAACCACTTGCACAATGACGGCCGCCCCGCCCCGCCCCGCCCCGCCCCGCCCGGCTACGCGCGACCCAGAGACAGCAGGCCGCCTTGGTAACGGCAGCGCACGCACTTTCCGAGGCTGGCGTCCGCAAACCACGCCACACACGGCCACCACGGTGGCGCGGTGCCCAGCGGTGCCCGGCGGTGCCACGGCGCCGCGTTGGACGCCAGGAGACAGCTGCCGTCGCTCCGTCGCTCTGCAGGGGACGCCCCCTGAGCGACAGAGCGACGCGGAATCAGTCCGCCGCGGGCGCGGTGCAAGATGCTGACTGCGTCCATGCGGGCCGAACGCCAGCCGAAAAGAGGCAGGGGGAGAAATCAGAGTATGGAAAGATTTAGTCGGTGACAACAAGGTTATTTTGGGCAGGTCGCTCCCCGCTTTGTATTCGGAGGAGTACACGCCGCCTCACGCGCTTCGCTCGTAGCGCCCGCCGTTCACGAGATACGGTCCCCGGCGAGGCGCCATGTTCGGGTATCGCATCCCCCCTCCCCCCCCCCCCCACACGCACACACAAGGGGACACATGACTCAGGACCCGAAGGGCTCCCCGCTTCCTGCGGGGGTCCGTCTTGTCGCCGAGGCCCCCGATAAGGCCCCGGTGTGGCAACGGGTGGGACGGAGAGCGCGGCGGAGGCCTGCGTTTTGGCGGCCTGCGCCGGTCTTCTGGCCCACTGTGTTCTCAATCGCCTCGCCCTGCCCGCCCTTCATCGCCCACGCTATCGATTTTGAATTACTTGTCGGCTTTGGCGGCGCCGGCCGGCCGCAGGGGACGCCGACGGCCACCACCAGGTCGCCGTCGAGGGTGTGCAGGGCCGCCGCCGGGACGGGGTCGTACCGTCGACCCGCAGCCCCCCGGCGAACGCGGTGGTTTGCCTAGCATAGCCTAGCGCAGCGCGGCCTCAAGATGGCGACCGCCTCCAAGCCGCTAATCAAGTTACCGCCCCGCCCCCTCTCTCCCTAGCTCACACGGGCCGGCCGGCAGAAGACACGAGTGTACAGCCATGGAGGCGCTCAGCTCAATGCAGCGTCCTCCTAAAGTCCGCGCAGCTCGCGCGTCTTCGGCACCGATTCGTCGCTCTGTCTCTCTCGCTCCCTCCCGGAACTCCCACGAGAGCGAGAGAGTCGACGCGCGCGATCCAGGCGCGTTCCAGGCGGACCTGCTGCCTGCATCCGGGGAAGCCCCATGCACGCGGGCCTGTCTCAGCTTAGGCAGCTGGGCCTGTCTCAGCTTAGGCAGCTGGGCCTGTCTCAGCTTAGGCAGCTGAGACTACGGCTCGGGCCTGCTGCCCAGTGGTGTGGAGTCTTGCGTAGTCTTGCGCGGCCCGCCGCGGCCCGCCGGCCAGATGTTACCACCCCCTACCACTCGCCTCACAACGCACCGCCCCGTTCGTAAACAACCAGACTGTTCTTCGGACTGCATTGGGGCACTGGCCAAGTCCGCCCATGTGTTTGTTTACACGCAGGCCGGCCTGCTGGCACACCGAGAGGCCCAGGAACGACCCTGGGCTGTCCCATTGATGTCGCCTCACCTGGCTGACCTGGGGTTGCTTGAAGCCATGCCCAGTCCTGACCTCGTTTCACGTTAATTTAGAGTGTAATAGACACAGGCGATAAAAATCTGAACTGTGTACCAGAAGAGTAGGACTAAGAGAACATCGCAGTCCACTGAACACAGCAGAAATTAGTACGTAATAGGCCAGGCCCAGGTGCAGCATGGCAAAACATTAACAGCTCCCAGCAACGCAACACCACAATCCACCACAGTGCTGAACTACTGACAAGAATTGCCAATAAAATTTAAAATTTTGGCGACATACTTCATTTGAAATTTCACGCATTTACTTAATGGAGTAACCTGTTGCTTCCTATGCACTCATTCAAAACAAGAGCGCACGTACAAATAGCTCTTACCTAGCTGTCAACAAAATTGGTTCACTCAGACCATCCCAAGAAAGCTAAAACACTACGGACAGTGCCGAGGTACACCCACATCGCTGGGTATCATGCCTCACAACATAAAGCCTAACCTCCAAACTGAGCTAACCCGCAAGTGTCAAAACGACGCGAACCGGGCCACAGGCGACCACGTCCATCACAGCGAACGACAAACAACACAGGCCATCCCATTCAAGTCCAAGCACGGGGGAGTACTTGACGGCGAGGAGCGGCGAGTACTTGTCGAGTACCGAGTACCGAGTACCAAGCCTCGCCCCACCCCGCAGCGCAGGAACGCCCGCCAACGGCGCGCCGCGGCGCAGCCAGCGCCACATCACTGACAACCACCCACGGCCACCCGGAACAGCACCAAAAGGGGCGGCCGGCAGCGGGACTCGAACCCGGGCCCAGCCCAAAACGCCCCCGCGCCTAGGGATCCACGCCATTCAACACTGACGGGACGGGATCATTGATACCGAACTGGGCAGTGACAGTCCTGAGCCACTGGCGCCCACTCACCTTTATAATAAGCTCGATTTCCGGAATGTCCGCGTGGTTATTCCCATTTTGTATTGCGTCATCTGCCATGTTGCTGGTTAAAATGTCCACTGGCTAGGGAAATGCACGTTTTCCGGAACACTTTCGCGATTTGGTGGTACACTTCACTTTCACAAGCACACCGCTCACGTCACTTCACTGCACCGCTCACAACACAACTGACGACCGAAGCACAGCCGCCTGGCACTAGAAACCACTTGAGACGAAAAGGCCGTTTGGAACGGGTTCTAGACGGCCTCGTTCTGATTGCCAACGTGTCAAAACAAACTCGCGCGTTTGCCGCCCCGTCGTGGAGTCGAAAAAGGATTTTCTCTAGAAATTGGATTTAAAATGTGGCACAGAAGTCCCGAATCGTCGAAGCGATTCAAAGTGTTCCACGTTCCCGGCTCGAGGTAGTCGATGTCTTCAGTTGGGTTTCAAGGTTTTCCCTGCCTGCGAATAACTTGTTACTGCTTCCGTGCAGTGGGGGTGGGGGCAGCCGTGCGTCTGCACTCAGCTGTCAGCAAGTTGTTGTAGTTTAGAAATTTTATTCAATTTTATTGCCCTTACACCTATGGTTAATTTAGAGTGTCGCCATGGAAACGGCAGGTTTCCTTTGTGTCTTGACTTTAAATTGTTGGTAAGTTTCTCTGATAAACAGCAAGTTGCCCATCTGCTGATCTGGCACTTTGATCAATGTTTGTTCTTGCTCAAAAATGCCTTTGTTTTGTTTAAGCAATGACTAAAAAATGACTCTGCCTCCCTCACATATATTTTATTTGTTTTGCGTGCCAGTCACAATCACCTATTTTTCATGCAGATAGATTGTTAGCTAACTCTTTATATTGTCTTGTCTTAATTCTAGTTTTTTCTGATTTCTTTCAGGGGCATCCCAATGGTATCCAAAGATAGAGAGGCAAGGATGAAAGCAATTGCCGAGGAGCTGGCCTCAGGAAAATATGATATTGTGTCGCTGCAAGAAGTGTGGACAGTCAATGATTTTAACTTGATTAGAGATGGAGTAAAGTCTGTCCTTCCTTACTCTCATTATTTCCATAGGTAATTTTGTATGCATGAATCAAAAACTACGCATCCAAATAATACACAGAGTAATCTAAATTTGTATCTGTTCCAGTGGTGTAGCAGGTTCTGGAGTGTGTATTCTGTCGCGTTTTCCTATTCATGATGTTTTGTTCCACCAATGGCCCCTAAATGGATACGTTCATAAACTTCACCACGGTGACTGGTTTGGTGGCAAGGGAGTTGGTCTCTGCCAAATTTATTACAATGACCTGCTGATCAATGTCTACACTGCCCATGCAAGTATCTTTGAAACTAGAAATATTCTCCTAAACCTATGTAATGCTCAAAGCAAAAAAAAATTCTCATCTTTGCTTCCCCATAAAATCCAGTTGCATGCGGAGTACGACCGTGAGTCAGACGAATACATCGCCCACCGTGTCCTCCAGGCGTTTGATACTGCACAGTTCATCCACATGACATCTGGAGGTGCAGACCTAGTTATCTTAGGTGGTGATCTGAATACAGAACCTGATGACCTAGCCTACCAGGTCTTGTTACTAAACGCTAATCTTCATGATTCTTATCATCAGCCATCAGCTGTAAGTTTTCTTGATGACACTTTTGCAGACTGGAAGATTTTTTTTATCTAAAAAATGTATAGTTTTATGTTTGATCTTTTTCTAAACAGCAAAACCAAACTACATTTGGAACTTTTGGAACTGCTCAAAATTCATACACACCACCAAGTGTTCTAAGAAAAGCTCCAAATGGCCAGAGAATAGATTACATTCTCTTCAAAGGTGGACACAGGGCACAAGTAAGTCACAGCTACCATGTTGATATATTCAGAAATAATCGAATCTTATCCTGTTGACCAATTTTTGACCCTTCCTGTCTCAATTTTTGTCAGGTTTCTCAGGAGTTGTACAGTTTACCACTCCCTGACACTATTCCTGGCCAAACATTTAGTTATTCAGACCATGAAGCAGTGATGACTAAATTCAAAATAACTCGTGATGGCAATGGTATGTATTATCCAATTTATCAGGACCTAGAAACCAAAAAATTAATAAAAAGAGTGTCTTATGTGTCATTTTAACTTACAGCAATTGCTGGGCAGAGCTTAGATCTGGAACGACAATGTGCTGTGTTGAAGAAAGGCTTAGAAATTTGTGATAAAGCTTTAGAAACAGTAGGATGCCATCGCAAACAATATTGGACGATGGCTGTAGCTCTGCTATTGGTGCTCATAGCAATGTTGTGGGTGGAGTGGGGTATAACCCCATTGGTTCCATTCATAACTGCACTCATGTGCTATATGATATTTATGGCAACATTATGGAACAACATGGAAGTCAATGGAATTTTGGCAGGAAAATTGGGCATGGAAATTACACAATCCAGGATTCAATCAGCATGCTCTCAACCTGACTTCACTGATGTCAACGAGCCCAAAAATGAACCATAATCTGTTGTTTTTAGTTTAAGAAAGATAGTTGTCAATGAAAGATTTAAGTTTTCTTTAGTTTTGATTTTTACTTGCTATTGATTATCATGTTATGATTCTGTGTTTATCATGGAAAGTAAAAGAGGTTTTCTGCTGAAGGTATTTAGGTAGCCCCTAGGTTTATTCTTGATGCCAAACACCTTGTGAAGGAAGGTTCTTTTGGCTTTCTCTACTCCACTGTGATTATCTGTTGAGCTTTTAATTTCTTTAAACTTTTGTGAGTTTGTTACCAAAATCTTGTAAGACTTTCTGAAAGTTGTGAATGAGTATGTAGTTCATGTTGTATATTTTGACCAATATAAGTTACTGTATTTTAAAATATTCCTTTGTTAAAAATGCAAAGTGTACCTCCTATAGTCAGTGCCTTTAATTAATCTTGATTTTTTTTTTTTTTTATCCTTTGACTTTTTGAAAATGAACTTAATTTTACTAGTGTTTTCTTTCTTGAAAGTAGGGGAAGGTAGTACTTAGAGCAAGTAAAAGACAATACATGTTAAAGCCATTTATTTTGGCAACTAAAGCGGGGATACTTATTAATTTCTCAATTTCATGTGAACTAGAAGTTTACATGAACAACGGGTTGTGACAGTCAACACCTTCCCAAGAGGGTGTTGGTGGTTTTAGGGTTTTCATAGTTTACACAGAGTTTAGAGAGTGTGATTATTAATATGATGTGTCAATCAGAATTAGATTCCAGTTTGAAATGTGTAGTGGTCTCCTTACCTTGAGAATTTCTTGACAAAGTAAAAAGTGTTTAAACTTTAGTTTTACTTTAAAAAAATTATCTATTGAATTGTTGACTGCGCAGGATTAATACTAAAAGCCATTGTGTTCATAGGATGTGTCAAACAAAGTTCCTGCAGTATTAATTTTGCCAAACTAGAATTATCAAAATATTTGCGGCCCATTAAGTTAAAATTACAAGTCCGTCATTAAAAACGAAGTAGCCACTCACCATGCTAGTCCTTTCGTAATGTCTCTCCTCCTCTAGATCCTGCAGTGAGGGTGAGGCCAACTAGTAAAGAATAAATCTCATTCAATAATTGTAAACTACATTTGAAGATAAGTATTTGTGAAAATAAACAGAAGATGAGTTTATTGCAATTGTAACAAGGATGGAGCTTTTTCTAGTTGATATTAACAATATCTCTAGAGCCCACCTCATCGTTTCACAGAACCAACAGCAACTTTTATCATTTCATTCACAAGATTTGCTCGCTCCTTTGCAATACATATGCAGTTTTGTAGTTGTTCCTCAGTTAAAGTGCTTCCACCTAAGAATTGAGAACATGATTACTTACGACAGCCCACTCGTTATTTCAAACCACTAGCTTGAAAGAAGCAGTTTACTCACCTGGTTTGTGTACAGAGAATATTGAATCACCATCTGTCACAACAGTCAGCCTCGCACTGGATAAACTTTCTTCTTCTGCAGTTGGGTCGCTAAGGATTATTTCTCTGAAATTCAGCAAGCAAATAAAGTCAGTTAACAATCCCCAGTCTTATGTTACAAAATGTACGGAGGGAGCGACTCACTCATCAAACACAGCAAACGATGTTGATACAGGGGAACTTTTTACATCAACACTGGTCCTCTCCTTCAGATGAACAATCGGTGTCTTAGTGTCCTCATCATAATCAACTTTAGGCAATTTGACTGAAATTCATTAACAACTGTGGTAAATATAGCCAGGACACCGAAAAGAAAAGTAATACGAATATTTACCTGTGCGAAGAGCAGTTGACAGCGCTATGACGCATGCATCTTGGACACAACCATCATAGTCAAGGCAAATCATGTCTACGTGAAGTACCCATGCTAAGTTATCCAATGAGACACACAGTTGCTTCAGGTCAATCATTCCTGATGTGGCCTTGGCTACGAAGCAGGTCATAACTTGAGCTTCTTCACTGGGTGGGCCAGGCCGGAAGCATGGTGAACATAGAGGCGGTAATTCTACATTCGGAACCACAAAGCCGGACTCTGGCTCATCTGCCTTTGGTTTACCAAGCTCCTAAATCAGGACAGATGTAAAAGATATTATCTAGGGATCAGGAAAAGTAGTTAGAGTTTGAAGAAAATTCTGCTAAGGAAACTACTTACAGCTTTGACTCCGCATATTACTGTAGTGTTACCGATTCTTACAGTGGCAGATCCATCAGAGGTGCTTATTGAATTTGCATTCACAGTGACAGTTCGAGTCTTGTCTGGAGTCCTTCCATCAGGTCTTACATCTTGAGCCTAGAAAACAACTTAATGTGAGCTGGCCCAAGACGTGAACTAGAACCAATAATACGATAGAAACTAACCAAAAAGTCACGGTAATACTTGACGGGATGAATAGATCTGCAATATAAGCGTTCAGGAAAAAGAGGTTAGAACTCCACCACAGAATATAAAGAAGATGAAGGAGACACAAAATAAAAGTTTACCTACTTGTATTGAGCTGCCATTCTGAAGATTTTTTTAATTAATGACTGAGGAAGTCACTCATTCAGCAACAATGAGCGTTTGACTAAATATTTTCAGCTACCAAAACAACAAACACATGTGTTCGGCGGGTTTGTTGACGTTCGTTGTCGTCTGTCAGTGGAGTCGTGCAAATACAGGCTGCGGAGACGAGTCATTATCGGCAGAATTTGAAAAAACAAGACGTCAAGAGGATGTGAGGTTAACGGACCCGATGGAGGAAAAACCAGAATGACAACTTCCTTCAAGAGAAACAACACTGTCAAGGTCAGAGCGTAATCGAGACAATTGAGCCCTCCTTCTGTTTTGCGGGTGCGCTGGACCAGAGTTGTACTCGCATGGAAGCGGCTTAAATCCTGTGACTGGTCTTCCTAACCTCTTGTGAGGACTCATTCAATAACAAGCAGGAATTTGTTGTGGCTTGAATTCTTGAACAAACGATAACAACACAGGCGAACTGTTGGATTCACCCTCCTTTTCTATTATCTCATCAATTTTTTGCTTTCATGAAGCTCCTGTCAAGTGTATCCTGTTTTAAAATATCACTTGTCAGGAACAATTTTCTTGCAAAGATGAAAAGTGCTGTGCTGAGTAGGAATGCAGTTTTGCCTATGTCTGTCCTTTGATAAGCTAACTCATTTCCACGTCCGCTGAGCAAAGTTCAGTGGTGTGGAATCTCTCTTGTGCACAACCTCATTGATTGTTCTGTGCTTCATTCAGATAATGGCGATTTTGGCAACATTTCTTTGCATCGCTTCTCTTGTCTCTGTCGGTCATGGAGATGTATTGCCACCACCCTTTCTGAACAATTTTCTGGACCATCTGAGCAATTGTTCAAGTGTAGCATCTCCAAGAAAAGAGGTTTGATTACATTTATTCACCTGGGCTGTGATTTTCAAATTGTTATATGTTGGTCTGCATGTCATTTATGGAAATTTTCTGTCTTCAGCAATGCCTGACCACAGAGGAATTGTTTAAAGGAATAAATGTGTTGGGGGCAGCACCCTTATCACAACAAGATAGCTCTCTTGTGTTGGAAAGATTAGCAACCGCTTCTTGTTACGATGGTAAATCTCATACTGTTGAATCTCTTCCAGACCAAAAGACTAGACCAGCCCCAGGACAAGGTAGGATTTTTGTCTAAAGCATAACTTGTTGACAAATTCAATTTTCTACAATAATGTTGGTATTTTTGTGTGAGCAGTGTGGGGCATGGGCTTCCTGTTTGTAACAATCATATCCCTGTGCTCCCTGCTGGGAGTCAGTGTGATGCCCCTAATGGACAAGGCGTTTTACAAACAACTCTTGACAATGCTTATTGGACTAGCTGTTGGGTCTCTGTCTGCAAGCTCCCTTTTCCACTTAATACCTCAGGTAAGTGCCTCAAACACAATTTGTTTTTTCCATTACAAAGTAGTAATGGGGAGTGTTGTGATTATTTTTTTCTTGCTCCAGGCTTTTAGTTTAATGGACAATGACGCCCACCATGAGTACCTCTCCATTTGCCTGTATGTGTGGGGTGGTATCTGGGTCTTTTTCATGGTGGAGAGGATCCTCAAAATAATTCATGACAGTCGTGAGGTAATTATATTTATCATTACTTGTATACTTAGTTTACATTGGCCAGGAAATGTTCTTCCCTTTTCTTTTTAAAATGAATATTTATCAATTGGGGGTTTTGTTGTAGGCAAAACACAAGAAGGAAAAGGTGCTTTCTGCTGTCTCCTCAATTTCAAGTCCGAGTCAACCAAGTGTGTGCCTTCTTCCTTCTCGCCGACAGGTAAGATTTCTGCTGTGTTTAGTAAATGCTTGATGATCGTGAAAAAAATTGTTTGAATTAATTCATTAACCATTGCAGGATGAAGTAAATGACAGCTGCATGCATGATCCAAGTACCATCTATGATTGTCAAGAACAGGTTATCAAGGCTTCTTTTGGACATACTGAGGTATTTTATACATCTGGCTTTCTACCACATACAATCATATAGTGTTGGTGGTTGACTTGACTATTCAGACTTGAATCAAATTTTAGAGGCCGCATCCAAGTAACAATCATAGCCACACTATCACCTTTGATCGCAACAAGGACAGCGCCATCGCTACAGTTGCATGGATGGTGATCTTCGGCGATGGGCTACACAACTTTATTGATGGCTTGTCTATAGGAGCCGCATTCAACGAGAGTATTTTGACTGGTGTGAGCATCAGTGTTGCTGTTGTGTGCGAAGAATTTCCTCACGAGCTGGGTATGGCCCCTTGTGTTGCCTTTCACATTTTGCCTATATGCTCCTAAACTTCTCATTGATTAAGAAAATGTTCTTCTCGCAGGTGATTTTGCTGTTTTGCTGAATGCTGGAATGTCAATTCGACAAGCACTTTTGTACAATTTTTTGTCAGCCTGCACCTGTTACCTTGGTCTTGTTGTCGGTATTGTCCTCGGTGAATTTGAAGCCAGTACCTACATATTCGGATTTGCTGCAGGAATGTTTTTGTACATATCTCTTGTTGACATGGTATGTGCACCCTTTTCATTCTTTAAGCTAATCTTGAAAATAAATTAGCCTTCTTACTTCTTGTGGTGTCTTGTTGTCTTTGCAGGTCCCAGAGATGAATGAGGTTGCAGAGGAAGCAAGCAAAGTAAGTTGGCAGAAAGCAGTTCAGACATTATTCCTACAGAATGTCGGTATGTTGTCTGGTGTTACAGTTTTGTACATGTTGGCTCGATACCAGGATCAGATTACTTTTTCATGAGCTTTCCAACCTTTGGTTTCCAATAAGATTGAAAGAGGTGTTATCTATTAACCCAAGCACAATCATTTTTAAAGGAACAGCTACTCTGGAATAAGATTTTTATCACTGTAACTTGTTTGCTGTTTTATGGTGTTAATTTGGTTTAGCATGATCTTCACTTATTACAATGGCTGCTGAGTAGTGTGTCCCGTGTAGTATTATATCTCATAGATACTTCTAAGTTTTGAGTTTTGGGAACATTGTTCATGCATTGGCTTGTCTTTAAAAGCAAAGAGTTTGATAACAAAGGGGAATTCAATATTTTGCAAGGTGTTTAGTTATCTGTTGGGGTTACCATTTTGAAAGAATGCTGCATAGTGTCTACTTTATTTTTGTTTCACCAAAAACAAATTTAAAAATTGTAGTTACCAAACAAACACTACACAAGGATGTGTGCCGTGTCAAGCCTGGTGGGGTACACCTTTGTAATGAGACTGTATTAAAGTAGAGTTCTCAGCATCCAAGGACTCTATATAAAGTGGTCTGCTATGGAATTATATTATTTTATTAAATTATAATGTGTTAGTGTTTTGTCCATGACCCTATAATTTATGTATGACCATGACAAATAATTTCTTAGCAATGTTTTTCTTTGTAGATGTACCACAGTTTGTGTTGATTTACATGTAAGTTACTTAATGAATGACTTTTTTATTAATTTATAATTTATATACAGTTTTTTCTAATTTTACCTTGTTGCAAACTGTTGTGTGGGTTCTTTATGTTTTATCTTTTTTTAAATTATGTGCTCTTCCGTATTATATAAAACTGTGGATGGTGTGATTCAAATGAGTATCAAACATTGGGAGGAAAAAAAAGGGGGGGGGGGATAGGGTGGGGCTTGGCATGTCACTAAAATAGTCGATCTTTTAAAAAAATTAGTAGAATTAGTGACTGAAAATGAGATGTAAATCAAGGCAGTTTACAGTTGGGACTTGATATTTATATTATTATTATTATTATTATTATTATTATTACACAGCTTTTTGTTATACTCTGTGATGAGTACTGTCCTCTAGTTAAAAGACATTTTGAAAGACAGAGCAATGACTACTGCCTGCCATTTCGAACATTGCTACATAATCAATTGGATGTTTTAGATAGATACCTTTTGTAATATTCTTTTTGAGTTGTGCCATAGGTCCTTAAAGTGTAAAGTTAGATTTATGCTGCTAACTTTTTGCACTTGTGAATCTCCCTGTATCAGTCTAAAAGAATAGGGTATTGTGTGGTTTTTCTCTTTCTTGAAACTGTATTGCTTTATTGAGACATGAAAGAACTGTGTTATTTGTAACTTAAAAGGACTGCATACTT
Organism: Stenchaetothrips biformis; assembly: GCA_030522485.1. Classification (NCBI taxonomy): domain Eukaryota; kingdom Metazoa; phylum Arthropoda; class Insecta; order Thysanoptera; family Thripidae; genus Stenchaetothrips; species Stenchaetothrips biformis. Next base: position 11,154,713 of record CM060103.1, on the reverse strand, counting down.
AACAATAAGGCATGTTTTTTTGTCAATATGGTCAATAATGCTGGTGTTATTTGAACAAGCATTCTATGAATGAAATTGTGTGAGATGCACAAGCTGAAGATCTTAGTTGCACCTCGCTCTTTTTATTGCTTTACGAGTTCAGCACTTGTCTTTCCAAAATGTGTTTTAGGAAATAATTCTATTATGAATATTTTTGAAGTTTTATCAGAACATATTTGCAAATTTACTTTTTAAGTGTTTCAGTTTACTTGACATATCATGTAATGTAATGGCCGGTCTGACTGTGGCGATCTCAATCAATGCAAGTCTGCTTATCCAGAGAAGAATATGATAACAATTAGGTCTGCACGTTACATTTAAGTGTTTCCTAGTGTGTCCATTTCAAACATTAGTCTTAGTAGACACCTTTTATGAATTTCTCTCGCTTCTTTGATAAGCAGAACCAATCTCTCTCATAAGGCTGATTAGAAGTTTTACTAAACTGGCAGTGGAGTTACACTGAACAATGAGGTGTTTCAATAGCAGTGTGTTGATGGTCAGAGTTAGCAACATTTTGATTCTCTTGAGCTTCATTGGCAGAGCCAACCCAATTATGAAATGATGAATTTTCTAGTCAATTTGATGTTTCTTATTCAAAAATGGAGATTGCAGCCTGTTAAAAGTAACTAATGCAAAGAAAAAAATTAAACTGTGCAATATCGGTATTCTGCAGATTTTATAGAGTAGTTTTTGTTTTCTCCCTTTATTCATGCTTTTTTATTGGCTCCCTGAGATAGAAATTCACCTGACTTCTCTCTTTAGCATTACCTGGTTAACTTAGGGTCTGTTCTGTTTTAGCAGATGTATTTTGGAATTGAGGCGGTCTCATTTCGAGATGGATTGATCGGAATATATTTCAATAAAATTTCTATGTTAAGCTGTGTTTGCTCTCTGAACGCACCCTGTTCCCTGTGGCGTTGGGAGGCGCGCGCCGCCCCTCTGGCCCACTGTGCGCGCGGCGGCGCGGCGGCGCGGCGGCCTGGCACCATGGCACTGCTTCGCGCTTCGCACGCGGCCCGCGACTCGCAGCTGGCGCCGTGCACCAGTGGGCGCGCGCGGCGTCGACGGGATGGTCGGTCTTTCCCCGCGCTAGCACCGCGAGCAGCACGCCGTCGAACCCCGCCCCCGCCGCCGCCCTGGACGTCCTGGACGCCTCGCCCTGCTGGAGCGGCGCGGCCACCATCATCGGCGACCCGCCGCCCCGCGAGCCTTTAGACGCCGGCTACCGTCGGAGCCGACAACGCTGAGCCCGCGTGGCCGGCCGCCGCGGCGCCGCGCGCGCCGCGCGTAGGCGGGACGGACTATCGACGAGGCAGCTCGTTGCGCGAGCGACGCCGTTTGCAGTCGGAAGTGTCATCAGCCGAAATATTTTCACGGTGAGTTTCGGCGCCCCGCGTGTGAGGCCCCAGTGGGGCGCACCTTGACAACCGGGGAACTCGCTCGTCCCGCCTGCAGACAGTTCCCCCTATGTTCGGATGATTCGACTGTAGTTGTAGTTCAACCCTAAGTGCGGTCGATCCGGCTTAATCAGGAGGAAATCTTCAACACGCCGGACCAGGGTGTACTTGTCGGCGCGTGTTGGGGTTAGGTTAGGTTAGGTTGGGGTCACAGATCGGTTTCGTTTGAACCGAGAGAGGGGGAGGGGGAGGAGGTGTGAAATGTTCACTTGGGATCATGAGATGCGGATGTCAGTGAGAGCCAGCTGCTGTCAGCTACTGTCGGCATGTTGGGCCAGACCGCTCCTGGATGACAATGTAAACAATGATGTGAGCTTTAGAAAACAATTTAAAAAAAAAAAAAAAAAAAAAAAAAAAATATTTTTTTTTTTTAATCTTTGAATAAAAAAAATAGTTTTTAATTTTCTTTTTAATTTGTGAGAAGCGTGCTCAGTACTGCGAGTAAACCAACTTCCGCCAACGCGTATTTGTTTGGTGGCGGCTTCCAGATGCATTGGTTTCATCTGCTCGTTATGATCAGCGACTGCACGCCGCCGTCGTCCTTCGCCTTGTAAATAATCGCACGCTCTCCTACCCCCCACCCCCTCCTCCACAACCTTCCTTTCCCTCTCCGCCAAGATGGCCACGACCACGACCAAGTAAAAATAGTCGGGTTCGGGTGCGCTTCGGGATTTCAGGGCTTCCTGCCAGGCAGCACTGTGAGGGTGTGCCGTGCGCGGGCAGCGCGAACTAGCCGCACCGTACGGGGCTGGCGGAGGCTGCTCTCAGAGCGCCTTCTGTCTTTGTCGCGTCGACCAGGAGCAGCGGAGTTGGCCTAGCAATCGCCCACTGGGCCACCGGAGGGCAGTGTTCACGAAAGGGCGACTCACGTGGAGGTCGGGCCGCGCACTTGTATGCGGCTGGTGGGATTTGTTTAGGAAGCCAAAAATACTCGGCGCCTCTTTGAATGGAGTGCGCTCTGGGTATTATTAGCCCCAAATACGAGGATTAGTGCCTCCTGGCCGCTCTGCTGCCTGGCACACTGCGCCTCGCGAGTACCGGCGTGGTGCTGGCTTTGCTCGCTTTTGCGACTCATCTTGTCGACGTCGTCGGGACACAATGGACCCTTAGATGATGCAGGGGCCGCGGGCGGAGATGCGAAGACAGAGGAGGAGTAAAGCGAAGACACATGGCGAACTGTTCGAAACGGGCGGCGGTACTGTCTTTAAATCTCAGTCCTCGCGGCGGCCGTACTGCGCGCAGCGACCGCTACTTCCGGTCGCACTCATGATTCATTCCCAGCGTCTGTCGATAAAAACTGCAACTGGTCTGTTTTCTGTCGCGTTCTGAAAATGCAGTGTCTCTACAGGCGGCGGGATTCCGATGCCATGAGGGGACCATGATGGTGACGGGCAGCGCGCAGGCGGCCTCGCAGCAGCACTACGAGCAGCACCTGCAGCAGCATGGCGGCCAGCTGCTGCAGCAGGACCTCGGCGACATGATCGACAGGCTCATCCTGCAGGGAGACGCCCGGCTGCCAGCTCTGGCGCCGGCCCTGCCACCAACCAGGCCGCCAGCCCAGCCCGACTCGATCCGTGTGCACGTCGGCATCGACGAGGACCTCAAGATGATCCTGGACATGGACCCCAGCATCGTGGACATGGTGCTGCCGCCGCCGGCGACGCCGCCCCTGCCCGAGCTGCCCGGCGACCTGGCCGACCTGGCCGACGCCCTGCCGGCCAGCCCGCTGTTCAGCAGGCTGCCGCCCAGGGGGTGAGTCACCGCGCACTACCGCACGTGGCGCACAGTGGGCCAGAGTCGCTGAACAGGACTCGAACCGAACGTGTGACCCCACCAATGGATTCCTCGTTCGGAGAGCAATCCATTGCTGGGGTCACACGTTCGGTTTGAGTCCCACTGGAGCTCAAAACCCGTCTGGCCCACTGTGTGCCGTACTCACCGAGCACTTGTCCTTGCCCAGGCCGCCGTCCTTTAAGCACTCCTCCATGCCGCTGCGGACGCAGATGAAGCTGCAGCTGATGCGGGAGCAGCAGATGCAGCAGGACCGGCGGGAGCAACAACAACAACAACAACAACATCAGATGCAGCGGGAGCGGCGCGAGCAGCAGCAACAACAACAACAGCAGCAGGCCGCGGCGGCCAGGGTGCCCGTCAACATCGGCGTGGACGTGCCGCAGTCCGTGTTTCAGGTGAGGCCGGGGAAGTCCCTCCCAGACGCAGGAAGCAAACCCGCCGCCGCGGCGGTAGGCTGCCCATCCTGCTCGACGCGAGGCCGTGGCGGCCGTGGCGGCCGCGGCCACGCCGGTGAAAGTCTGTCGCCTTCGACGGGATCCCACGATTGGCAGATGTGCCAAATGACATAAAATAAACGACACCCGAAGCCAAAGCCGAACAAAGCAAGGGCCCGGCCCACTCGGCCCCCGGGGGCCGCGATGTCACCACCGCCCCCTGATTCCTGCAACGCCACACGCCGAAATGCGTCGCATTTACGTACAGTCACCCGAAGCAGGCTGGAATATTACCCATGCCTCCCTCTTGCCCGGTTCAAAAGAGCCTCACAGTGTCCCCGCCAACTGGATGGCGGGGGTGATTTCGATACCTCGATTCGGTTCCTCCATCGGGTGGAGCGATCGATCCGGAACGAACCAGAGCGGTGGCGGGTGTGGGGACGCATAACGAGTGCCTAAGGCTGGCGACGCACTCGCCGGTCCCGTGTCGTGAAGCAGTCAAACCACCAAACCCTCGAGACTTTTTAGGATTCACATTCCAAATTTCCTCGTATGCGTCTACAGTAAAATGTTAGTTTGTAACAATTTTTATTTTATTTTATTTTTTTCATTTTTTCATTTTTTTCAATTTTTTTTAGTTTAAAAAAAAAATCGTTTTTTTTTAATATTGATTTTTATTTACAAAAATATTTGAATTTGGTGTGACTTTTGGCAGGTGCGAACTGTGCTGGAGAACCCCACCAAGTACCACGTGCTGGAGCGCAGCAAGAGCCAGGTCCGGCAGTACGTCCAGCAGAGCCTGAACCTGGGGGAGGAGGGTCACGGCGCCGCCCCCGCGCCCCCGCCCGCCCCCTCGCTGCTGCCCGTCCCCGCCGCCCCCGCCACCTCGGCCTCCGCCCCCGTGCCGTGCGGCCACCCCGGGTGAGTGTTCCTCCTGGTCGCCATGGTGGTGGTCGGCGTCCGCCTCCCTGCAACCATAGTTTGTCCTTACTGCAGGGACGTCGCCAGCGCCCTGCCGGAGGCCTTGTCGGCGCCCACTCCCGCCCCGGCCTTGTTCCCGGGGGCGGCCTCCAGGATGCCGTCAAGGACGCCGCAGGCCGTCGCCGTGGCGCTGTCGGACTACCGCGCGCCGTCCACGGTCAGCAGCTCGGCGTGCTCGGCGGCGTCCGCGGCCACCAGCGCCTCAGAGGTGAGTCGAAGAACGAGGCCCCCGCTGGAGGCCCCGGTGCGGCGCTACTCCACGCGTCGGCGTCCGCGAGGCGCGGAGTGTCGTCGCCGGCCAGTCGCTGAACGTTCCATCCGTCCATGAGGCAGGCCTCGCGCGCCTCGCCGTGGCCATTCGGTCAGCGGCGAACCGGTTGGGGCAACCGGATAGAATTGGATGGAATGGAACTGGTCTGGACCGGTTGGCGCTGAATGGCGTCCAGCCTTGCGCGACACTCCGCCCCGCCTCGCCCCACCCCACCCCACCCCACCCCACCCCACCACACCCCACACCGCCCCGCCCCGCCCCGCCAAACCTCAAACAAAGGGTCACGGAGTGCAAGTGAGCAGGCATAGCCAGAACCGATTCATTGTTCCCAACGAACCGAGTAGAAGCGAACCGAATAATGGGCCCCAAGGGCGTGACAGCAACCGGCTACTGAATGGCGGGGCCGTCCTGGAGCGAGGCCGCTGTCGAGGAGCTCGCCGTGGACGCGGAGGAAGAAAGTAGCGGAAGTGATGTATGGGGCGGCGTGGCGGGTCAATGTCATCCAGGTGCGCCTGCCCGGCCTGCCCGCCGCGATGAAGCCGACCTGCCTCAACCCGCCGCGGCCACCGGTCCAGGCGGAGCCATGTCTCTCTCTCTCTCTCTCTCTCTCTCTCTCTCTCTCTCTCTCTCTCTCTCTCTCTCTCTCTCTCTCTCTCTCTCTCTCTCTCTCTCTCTCTCTCTCTCTCTCTCTCTCTCTCTCTCTCTCTCTCGCGGGGCGTCCCACCGACAGACGACACGGAGTGAGTCTCCAGGCGACGGCGGCGTGCTCCTGTTTTGGCCGCGGGCCCCGCCGCCGTCGTCGTCGCACTGTGCGCCTCGCCGCCGCCGCGCGCCTTTTGTTTCCGTCACTGTAAGCGCCGGCAAACGGCGCGTCATTTGAATGAGAATGCGTCACGTGCACGCCGCGTGTCATGAGGGCGCCGAGGAGCGACACGCCCCGCCGCCAGCCCCGCCAGCCCCGCTAGGGAACAGCTTGACCAACCGCCCCATTTGACGACAAGCACCGCGGCCGGCTGAAGATTACCGGGCCTGTAGCGCCTGCGAGGTAGGCCACCGGCCGGCACGCAGCACACCGGTGTGGAGGCGGCGGCCCGCCTTGCGCCTGTCAGGGGCAGGGTAGGCCGCCACCTCCTCGCCGCGGGGTGGATTGCCTACCCGCACGGCGCTCTGCGTAGCCTGCCGCTGCCGGTGATTACTGGCATTGGCTGTCCTTGTGCCTACCCGTCAGATCGACTGCCGACTGCCTGTCTGTGTGTCTGTCTGTCGGTCTGACTACGACCGTCTGATGCTCTCTAGCCAAACCCCACTCTTCGGCCACGCCACCTCACGTACCCTTTTGCGTCATATTCCACTTCAGCGCCCGCTCCGTAGGACGCACATACACATACACACACAGACACACACACACACACACACACACAGACACACACACACACACACACACACACACTTTTCCGTCGCCAAGTTATGGGGCGCTGCTTTCTGAATGACAATTCGAGGGAGGCGTCGCCTCGTCAATCATCGGCGTGGGTGCGAGAGAGACAGTCGGCTGGCGCCTCATACTTTCTCACGGGGGGCACGCGGAGGCAAGCGTGATGAGAATTCGCGCGGGACCTTAACCAACACGGCGGCTTTCCTCCGAACCGCCCCGCACAGTGGGCGGTACTGCGACAGTCTTCTGGCCCACCACCACCTTCAGGTGGGCAAGCTGGGTCCCGAAAATTCACAACGCTTGTCAGCGGCGGAAAGCGAGTTCGGTGCTGCTGGCCATGTAGGGCGCAAGGCGCCAGTGGCCGTTTGGCCGTGACCTCCACGGCGCGCGGCAACAACAACAACATCGGCATGGCACTGCACCAGGCCCGAACCCGACGAAGCAGCAATTTCTCATGCCCGAAGTAGCGGCCGTGCCAGCGGGGCTGCGCGGGGTCTAGTCTAGCAAGGCTGGCAGCTCCGCGGCGCGTCTCGTCTAGACGCCGCCGCCCAAGGGACCTGCGTGCCTGCTGCCTGCCTGCCTGCCTGGCGGTCTGCCATACGGCGGGGATGCCGCCCCGATGTTCCCCGACGTCGGACATGACAGTCCGCGTGTCCGTCGTCTCCCCCACAACAGAATGCCGAAAAAGAAATAGAACCTGCGGCACGGTTTCAGCGAATGACTGACACCGAGCGGTCAGCGAACTGTCAAACGAGACATGATCATTTAAAAACACGGGTAAAAATTTAATTTTGAAAAAATGAGCGAAAGGAATAAAATACGAAGCGGAATAAAAAAACTAGTCCATAGTTTGCAAAAAAAAAAATATATATAAAAAAAATATTTTATGCGGGTATTTGAACCCAGGATTCCAGCAATGAAGGTGAAGACTCTTGACCGCGCGGCCACAGCGGAGAAAATGAAGGTGACATGCTAGAGACGCGCGGCGACGCGGTGAGGCGCTGAAGTGTCTGTGCTTCTGGGAAAGAGGCAGACAATACGCCGCCAAGGTGAAGCCAGCGAAACTACCAGCCTGGCTGCAGCGAAGGCTGTGCCGGCTGCGCCGACTCCCGTCAACGGGAAGACAATATTGACGCGTTTGACAGCCTGCGGTGCTCCCGTTTGAAATACGCATCCGACTCGAACCGAACGCATGACCCCACCGATCGAGGAATCCGTCGGTGGGGTCACACGTTCGGTTCGAGTGCTGTTTAGCGACTCTGGAGCTCAAAACGCGCCTAGAGTTGTGGCCGCCTGCGCCGGCCTTTTGGCCCACTGTGCGTCGGTTGACATCGGTTTCTGGAACTGGACCTTCCCGGCTGGAGAAGTTGACAACACTCTGACGTCACGGTGGCGGTGACGTCATTGCGTTGGCTGGGCTTTCCCCACGCAGCGCAGCGAGAGGGGGGGGGCGTCCTAGCCTCCCCCTCTGCCTCCACTCACTGCACCCGACCCGCATATTTCCGCGGCTGCCGAGGTTGGCGTGATAACAGTTTGTCTGCTCATCTTGAGAACATTCCGAAGGGAACGGCCCACTGCGATGTTGCCAACGGTTTGCCGGTGTGCACACACTTCCGAAGACAGTGCACACATTCCCTTGATTGTATGGGTGCATGACATGTCATTTGTTGTGCGCATCGTGACGGTTTTTCTTCAAGTCTTTGAGCGATTGCCTTTTTCTCTTGTTATGATTGCTTTCTCTCTCTCTTTCTCTCTCTCTTTTCTATCGGTGATTGGACGGCCTGTTTGGGGGCGTGGCCCGGCCTCGCCGGTCATACGCTACACTGAAAAAAAAAAAAATCCCGCCGTTGCCGTGCATTGATTGGTGCCCACGATTATAATAGTGCGATAAGGTCAAAAATATCTAAAAAGCGAGACTTTTTTTGTTTTGTTTTTTTGTTCAGTTTGTAAACTGCATTTGCGACGTCCGTTTTCCAAACGAGCTAAACTAGTATGGTCCCACTGCCATCAGCTGTTACTACGTCCACGCAGTCAGAGAGAGAGAGAGAGAGAGAGAGAGAGAGAGAGAGAGAGAGAAAGAGAAAGAGAAAGAAAAGGGAGGGGGAGACAGAGATGCGGGTGCTGGTGCGGGTGTCCAGCTGCAGACACACAGTTGTTGGGCGCATTCGCGGGAATCGCAGTGTAGCAGTTTAAGAAAAAAAAAAAAAACGTCACACAGTCCAAAAAAAAAATTTAAAAATATAAATCAAAAAATGGAGAAAAAGTGTTCCTGCTGCTGTGGCGCTCTGACCTGGCAGTCGAGATGCAATCAAACCTGCGGGTTCCTGTTTTGCTGAGACTGGGGCAGCGCCACCTGAGAGCACAGCCACTTGCCGCTTTGTTGTTTTTGTTGTTGTTTTTATTGTTGTTTGCTGTCGCCTTGTTATGATTTCCACCCGGTTTACGAGCATGTTTAATCCTTCTGCCCCCACTCCCACCCCCTCCGCCGCCACTGACCTACATGCCGCCTTCCTCGCCAAATACTCCTGAACCAGTCGCAGAGTCTCTCTCTCTCTCTCTCTCTCTCTCTCTCTCTCTCTCTCTCTCTCTCTCTCTCTCTCTCTCTCTCTCTCTCTCTCTCTCTCTCTCTCTCTCTCTCTGTGTGTGTGTCTGCATATTTGCTAGGACTGCCTGATTGGCGGCGGAAAGCGCTTGGTTGCGGTGTGCGACTGCCGGTCTAGCTGTTTCCGGTTATAAATTCACAGCCTGGCTTCTCATCAGCCGATGTGAGACAACGTAATGGCCGCGCCCGCCGCCCTGGGGCGCTCCGGAGCACTACATATTAATTGGATAGTGAGATTGTCTGCCCCGCGCCATGCGTCTCTCAATGGCGACCCGTGCGTTTGCGCCGATCCGTTTGGCTCGAGGTTCGATCCCCGGTGGCGGCCGGTGCGCTACGCGTCGCCACCACTGCAACCTGCAGCCGGGCGCGGCGGCGGCGGCGGTCCGCTCTGGAGTGTTTTGCGAGAGGTCACGCAGCGAACCGGTTCCTCTCATCAACTTGGTGGCGGTGTAGCCATCGCTCCGCCGGTCGGTCCTTTTAGATAATATAGCGTTGACAACGCCTCCTTGTTTTGTGTCTGCCCCGACGGCCCTTCGGGTCTGGAAAGCGAATGCGCCGCTCGGGATTAACCCAGTTCGTGTGGTGTTTACGTCGCCATAACGAACGAGCAGACGACAGCCGCCCCAAGTTCAAAAACAGTTTCTTGTCTTCTTTTTTTTTTTTTCAGAATACTTATTTCTGTGCACTTAACTTTTTTCTCATTTTTGTAAGTAAATAGCTTTACGCTACCAAGCCTGACTAACTTTGTATTGTTTGAATTTTTTTTTAAACCGATTAGGCCTGGGGTGGGGGCGTCCGCCCGACGGGCGTTCAAGTCTCTCCCTCGCTCCGGGGCGGACCAGCCGGCGGGGCGGACTGTGCGTTCTGCAGCGAGTTGCCGCGTGTTATGAAAAAGCAGCCCCCGGCTGCATTCCAAGTCACGCCTTGTGTATTTTTGTCAGTTTTTCAGCGATCTCTCTCTCTCTCTCTCTCTCTCTCTCTCTCTCTCTCTCTCTCTCTCTCTCTCTCTCTCTCTCCGGATTTTCGGTGCCGGAGGGGAAACTCTGGCGTGTGTAGCTTGTCTGTGACGTCAGACGGACGGACGCACGGCCTGTCTCATACGTCACCGAGCGATATTGGTTTACGCTCGTACGGCCTTCCCCCCCCCCTCCCCCTTGCTGAGTCGTGCCCTCGCTTTTAATTAGAGCAGACGTATGGGAAGTAGCGCGGCATCTTGTAGTCTAGGACCGCGACCTGGTAGTTTGCGTCCACGTGTCCTCAGAGGCCACATCGCTGTTTTTGAAGCCTGCTTCGGACTCCGCCTCCAGTCACCCTAAAGCCAAAACCTTTGAAAAAAAAAAAAAAAAAAAAAAAAAAGAATGGATTTTGGACTCGCTTTATTTGGACATGTCTCCTGTTTACCAATCACGAAGAAAAATAATTTGTTTCAAATATTTGCGTGTGAAAGGAGAGGATGGATTTCTTGCCTGGTGTTCGAGTAGAGAATCAGTCTCACAAATTGCCGAATTTTTGTCCCCTGACTGCATACAGCACTACCACTTGTAACTGTCACGCAGCTCAGATTTATGGAACCTCAAGTTTGCGCGGGTTTTCGTCATCCGAAAAACTACACGGCATGTTGCTGTTGTTTTAGCGGTGCGTACTTACTACTGACGTTGCGTTTTTGAGGCGTCGGGTGGCGTTATCTAGCAATCCCCTCAATGCGACGCGCCAAGGCTGTCCCTTGTGTATCTTTTCGGAGCTGCATTCCGAAACGCAGAACAAGAGTGTGATTATCTGATTAGAGCGTTTGCATAGGTGTATAGGTGGGTGAGAGGTGCGGAACTGAACCAAAACTCCACGACTAGAATCGAATAACGTTTTATGCCACCTGTTGCTCCAGCCCGTAGCAGACTGATAAGGGTTCCTTTGTCGCAGTGGCAGGGGTTTAAATGTGGCCTAGCGGAGATAGCGGAATCTCAATACGCAATAGCGTTTGAAACGTAGCAACATCGTCACTGTATAAACAACGACGTGCAATCTTGGGGCAACATAATTGCTTTACTGCCCTGCCGAATTAATTGTCGCACACATGGCGGCTTTTCGAATCGAGCGACAGAAGGGAAACTGTGCCGTCATCATGGCATCATGGATCCCCCCGCCCCGTCCCGGTGGTGCTTTGTACCTCAATTGAGCGGTGGGCACCACGCCGAGACGACCCAACCGAACCCACGAGCTCTGGATCTCCTGGCCGACATGTCTCCTCTCCCAAAAAGATTGACTCCGGTTTTTAGTCTCCGGTATTTAAATCAGCTAAGCGTTCGCAAAATCTCGCTAGATCTTAGATCCCGGTTCTGAAACGCAGCCTCCGCATCTCGTGCGACTGCATGCGGTGAGATTGTTGACAGACTGCCGGTGGGTTGCCTACCCTGCTGGACGGAAAAGGCCGCCAAGGCTGTGGCCTCCGACGGGGTGTGCCCGGCAAACCGACGATAAGGTGGCAACAAGCCCTTGCGCGCTGCGTGTCCGCGCTGCCCTCCGTCGCTGCAGCAAACACGCTGGTTTCCGCTTGGAGTGGTGGAGTTGGCGGAAGTGCAGGTGGCCGAAACCTAGCCGCTGATGTCACTCCGCACCAACGGTGTGGAGCACTGTGGTGTTGGCAGCCGTGGCGCGCCTTCAATGTATACATCGCGGACCGCGGTGCTGATTGGCGCAACACCTGATGGTGCACCCCGGTGCCCCCGCTGGTCGCCTCGCCACGCGATGCCAGTGCGCGCTACGCCGGTAATCCACCCAATTGCGCTATTTCCAGGGGGCCGCACGCCGGGACCCATATTCGTGTCATTTTGCGCCGATTGTGGGAAGGGCAGAGGACACATGGGCGCCACGCTGCCTGGCGCCATTGCGTGACCACAATGACCACAGTGACGGGACGACGGCTATTATTTATTTTCGAAATTGCAACCGCACGAGCGTGTATTTTGGTCCATGAAGTACACCTCCAACAAACACGTTCACTGCGACAAGTCGCGAAACGTGGAGCCATGGCAGCGGTTAGGCTGGCTATCTGTGGTGTCTGTTCGATTTTCGACTGTCGAACGGAGTTGGGATTCGCGGTCATGGCCCGTACCGCGCCGGACCGGCACGCCGCCACCAACATGCCGAAGCACCGCGAGGCAGCCGAAGCCGCCTCGGCTGCGCTCGGCTCGGCTGCGCTCGGCTCGGCTCGGCCGGGCTTCGGGCTTCGCTTCGGGCCGGCTTGGCGCGACGCTCAACTCGCCGCGGTACTCGGTTCGTCTGTGTCAGTCCGGCCGTGGCCAGGCAGCCCTGCGCGTCCCGCGTGTGTCCGTCCGTGTGTCTTCCGAACAACGCGCCGACGAGAGGGCGAGTCCGACGTGGACGCGGTCGCGTCGTCATGGTGTTGCGGCAGTGAGGGACTCTGCGCATGCCCGTCACCATGCCTGTCTTCAACATCATCTCGCGGCGGTGCAAGGTGCGCTCGATGTCTCGATCGGTCCATTTCGATAGTCTCGAATGGGCGGCCCGCGCCGCCGGCGTCTGCCAGTTTGGATGCGAATCGGAGCCCCGGATAGTGTCTGAAAATGTTTTGGCCGTCGGCCCGGTGCATGCAGCGAGGCTGCAGCGTGCAGACTCGCCACTGGCAGACTGGCACACTCGTCTCTAGCATGGCCCGAAGGCCGCGCCATCGGCACATTCTGCTCCTTTTCGTGTCCATTGACTGCAACGTGTGAACCAGCCCGGCAGACGTCGGAATGCAATCACGCAGAGGTGTCGTTGATAAGCCTGCCGGGTAATTTGCTTATCACCGCCGCGCGCTCCACGGCCGTTTTCCAGCCGCGTGGAACTCACGCCAAAGCGCGGCACCGGGCGGCTCGTGTCTGCTGCGTCAGCTGGAGGTAGCCTCCCAGTCAGCTCGACGCGTCTGTCTGTCTGTCCGTCTGTCCGCCCACCTACCCCTCGGACGTGACCCCGTCGCGACACACGGCGTGTCACCGTCTGTCTGTCTGTCTGTCCGTCCGTCCTTCTGACTGAAGTGTCTCCACGTGAAGCAAGTAGAGCTCTGAGGGACGGCTTTGCAGGCGCCACTATCATTGCCCTGTGGATCACCATATCTCCAAGGGGACGGAGCATCGCTCAGCCAACCAGTGGAAGTTTTCTTTGACAGTCGAAAGTATTGTTTGAGTAATTTTTCCAGCGTAGCAGACGCGCGTTAAACACGGCAGGGCTTTGTCACGCACTTGCTGGAGTATCACATTTCGTGTTACTCTGTCCAAAATCGCCTGATGCAACCGATACGATCTGGGCCCGTTCGAGAGCGAGAGAGACACGCCGCCGCCGCGCCTTGTCCAACTCGATTTAAAAACCGGTTGCTGGAGGCACAAGGCGGCGCGTATTGTCCCCGTTATATTCGCAAAGCAATTTTTTTTTCGGCCATGTCGTATTTTCTTTTTTTCACGGTACCTCGTTGAAAGCGGATTTAATTAACCTCGGATGGATGTGTTACAAAACGCCAGTTGGGCCGATTCGGACAATACGAGCGGACCGGACCAGTGGCGGGAAGGCTGCGTGGTGGAACCGCCTCGCAGGAACTGGTGGAACTGTTCGTTAGTGGAACAGTTCATCATGGAACCAACGACTTGGTTTATTCGCAGTCAGAGATAGCCGTTATCTACTCCTCTCTGCATGGGACGGGGGTAGGGCAGCCCAAGTGGGTCGGGTACACAGGGGCGGCAAGATTACTAGGGGTGAACGTCTTGGCTGCATTGTGGGGCATCCGCCAAACCCCCTTCTTTGAACTGTTAGGGTCGAACCGTGCTCGGACAGTACCAAAGAGAAGGACATGGATAGCAACCAAACGCAAAGAAGGCCCCAGACAGTTATCAGCGCCGCGGCTGTGACATAATCGGCTGTAGGGCTTAAACGGTTTCCATCGGTGGATTCCATTTATTGTACCGCATGCACCATAAAATTGTTAAATTTCCGAGGCTTAGCGGTCGCATTGAGGGCTTGAGGGCTGTCCGCGCTTGAGTTTTTCCAAACGTTTTCACGATATTCGATGTATTTGTCTCTGGTTTTGCTGCTTTGTTTCTGCGCGGCCCTGGGTGTCGCTGCTGTCGCTGCTGCTGTCGCCACGCTGCTGGCCGGCCTCGCTGTGCTCGTTCCGATGCATGCTGTGCGATGATCCGCCGAATCGAAGCCGCGATTGGATGCGCCCTGCACGGCCCTGCTACGCCAAGGGTACCCCTCCCGGAACTCAACCTACCATATCGACTTGCTCTCTTTTTTTTTTCTTCTTCTTTTTTTTTACTAAAAATATTAGTACTATCATGCCGCACACAGACCCAAGGTTCGGAAAAAAAAATGGTGTCGAAAATCAAGTCGTTATACACGAGGACAAATTTGAAGTGATTTGTCGCGCCCTTCGGGAGCCGTCCTCGTAACCGGCCCTTTTGACTTGCGTATGAGGCCAACTAACGTGTGGAGGCTCGACGCCCCAATCATCTCCCACTATGCTAAGCGAGTAATGGCGACTTAGCATACCAGGTGCAGGAAGCACGGTTTAGGGGTCCCTGCCCCGCTCGTTGGGCCCACTGTGCTCTGGGCCCCTTGGGGGGGCGTGTGGGCGGTGCCGCCGGCCCGCTTCGCTGGAAGACTCATTTTCCCTCGCATGAATCACTGTTGTGATAAAAAGGTCGTACAGTCAGTGCGGCGCTGTACACTGTTGTCGTTCGTCACAGGTTCGATTGGGCTAGATAATTGGCGATAGCCAATGGGGTGACCTGCTTTTAGCAGACGCTTCCTCGAATCGGAGGCTCTCCGCCACTGTTACTGTGAGGACGCCCGCCGCGGGTTTGGTGGTGTGCGAGGGCTGCGTTGGTGCGTGTCTGCTCGCCCAGACGGTGTCCTATGCGCCTTGCGGGCCGCCGACACGTTTCCGGACGAACGCGACGCACAGATAAGGACGATCATGTTGTCAGTCGCGATGTGATCCGATCCTCGTCTGGCCGACGGGGGTTCGTTTTTTGTAATCCCACTCTGATCCCGCGCGGTGCCGGGATTCGAACCAGAGGCAGCCTAAGGATTACCGCCTAGCGCCTCCCAAGGGTGTCCCGATTCAGCTGTGATTGAATGCTAGATAAAGACCGGCACGCTTCGGCCACTGATTGAATTACAGTGGGATCTTCCTGTGCGGCACTCATTTTGGGACGGCTTGCGTAACGCCTCCCCCCCCCCTTCCTGCTTCCAGGATCACTTCGTGCGGGTCCTCGGGTCTGCCGAGGTGCGACAATTTCACAGAATCGCCGCCTCTGGCTCCCCCGCCCCTCATGTCTCTCCTCCTCATGTCCCCCGAGGTGTTGGCGAGGAGCACGCCAGATTCTTTTTGGATTCTTTCTCGCAACTGGACTGGAAAACCCAGCACGCTGACCACGGCTACCTCTCTTTTGCCTCTCTCTCTCTCTCTCTCTCTCTCTCTCTCTCTCTCTCTCTCTCTCTCTCTCTCTCTCTCTCTCTCTCTCTCTCTCTCTCTCTCTCTATCTCTCCATAAGGCCTCCAGTTAATACCCGCTGCTGTTCCATCGGAGCGGTGCTAGTAAAAGAATATTTGCCCGTATTGCTCGGTGATGTCCGTGGCCGCCGGCCTGGCGCTCACGGTGAAGGCAAATGGACTTGCTTGACTGATTTGCGGAAAGGAGTGTTGCGGCTGTAAACGTCGGGACTTGCCACGAGGCGGGCACACTGTCAACAACAAAGGACGCGCACAGTGGACGGTCCGACAGGCATTACCACCCAACGATGTCGTTGGTTCACACCTCCGCTGTGTGAATCAAGCCGCGAAGGGCAGGGGAGGCGGCCGGGGTTGTGGCATCCTGAAAAGTGAGACCAACTCAGCAAGAGTTACGAAAGGAGCTTTAATTATTTTGTCGCCAAGCGTATGGGACTTGTTGATCTTTGCTTTGCCTTCGGCTCTGACGCTGGAAGAGACGCACAAGGAGACAACACATTGTGTCGGACAGCTGGACCGCAGTCTGTGCCGCGCGCAGCTTCAAGTCGAACCGGTGAACCGCGGGAAAGCTACGTCAACCGGGAGTAGAAGTTGGTGCTGGATCGAATATGAATGACTGTGTAATAGCCAGAGCAGGTGTTGTCACACCGCCCCGTCACTCCGAGCGTCGCGAGGCAACTTGCCGAAGTGTAGCACCACTGTCACAGTAGTGTCACGCCGATGTTTCACTGTCGCACCGCTCGGCAGTGTGTCCGACGCCCGTGTTCTAACCTGTACAAGGCTGCGAGCTCCATGGGCGGGCAGTCCTCTGGGAAACAATAGCTTCGCGAACCCCATTCAAGACCCTCGTAACTAACATAACGCACTGAGCGGGACACCCTTTTGCGGCCGCTTTTGAAAATGTGTGGAGGTTCACTCATTTTGTGGGGAGAGATTCAGTTTTGTGCCTCTGCTTGCCAAATAAAAAAAAAAAAATAAAAAAACTTGAACCATAAATGATTGCTGCGGCGAAATTTGGACGCGCCCTGCCATGGCATGGCTCGTTGGAAAAACAATCTCTAGCCCGAGGGGTCCACCACAGTAGTAATCCTGTGTACACTTCGTCCAGTAATCATTGGTAATCACATGCCAAAACTGGATATATTCGCTATCTTAATAGGCTTTTGGGGGATTTTCTTATGAAAATAGGCAAGAAGTGCTCGTAGCTGGCCAAAATTAAAGAGTTTTTTTTTTGAGATTTTTGTAGGTAATCACTGGTAATCAGTAATCCTGTGTACACTCCTGAGCTGAGTGGTGGACCCCTCGCTCTAGCCGGTCGATGCGGCGCTGCCAACCCACCGGCACCAAGCGGCGGCGCATGACCCCGTTCCAGTGGTGCCAACACTGCCAGCACAGTGGGCACGTTCCGGCGCGACCTTCCGCATGACATGCCTGGCCACACTGTTCGGTGAAAGGCCCACCGGCTGATTTAAAACGTCAGTGCACAGTGGGCCGGGAGGCCGGCACACGCGGCCTAAACAGCTCCAGAGTCGCTGAATGGGACTCGAACCGAACGTGTGACCCCACCGATGGCTTGCTCCCCGATCGAGGAATCCATAGGTGGGGTCACACGCGTTCGGCTCGAGTCCCATTTAGCGACGGTGGAGCTAAAAAAACGCGAATGCACCGCACTCTGCTGAAAACGGAATGTGTCGAAGTTGGGTAAAATCGGTGACATCCGGCAAAGTTTCCTCGTCGCACCGTTCGTTCGTCAGAAGTGCAAATTATGGCGAGAATTTCTCATGGCGCTTCTCACGCCGGGAACTGCGAGAGAGCGCCTCGCTCCCCGCGCATTCAAATCCCTGACGGTGAGAGGAAGGTCCCCACATTCGGGATTCGGGCACGAGGCTGACTGACATGTTCAGAGAGTCACTGTCCGGGGGGCGTCGGCGTCGCGCACCTCACGGGGGCGCCAGTGACACGCAGTCACACGCAGTGACACGCAGTGACACGCACGCCGCCGGCCTTGGCTCGCGTTTGCCCAGGTCCTTGGGTCCAGGCCGCCGGCCCTCGATGCCCTCGACCTCCAACGGCAAAAAAAAATAATGTTTTATTAGTGCGTCGCCGCGGATCAAATATTGGCCAGCGGAGCAGCACGTCGGTAAACAACCTGCACTTTACTTCGCAAAAAAAAAAAATGGGGAAAAAAATAGGATTTAAAAAAAATAATTCCCAAGAATAAAATGAAGCAAATTATGCAGGAATTTTCCGTTTTCCCGCCATTTTTTCTCGGCCCTTGCCTTCCTTTGGTTGGCCGGCCGGCAGTGCGGCGGGCCCGGCGGGATGCACGCGGCCTTGGCAGCAGTACCAACAGCATGGACTTGTGGTGCGCCCGCCCGCCCGCTCCGGCCGCTTCGCCTGTTCCGCGTTGTCATCATAGGAGTATTGACACGTGCCCTTGGGGCTTCGGGCGGTGCTTACCCAAATTACCCCTCTTCGGCCGACGATCCTCCTCGGCTGCCGCGCAGCGGGCCAATCGCTGCTCAGGTTGGCGTGGTCAGAATTCAAGTCCGAGAGTTTGGCACGAGTGTGAGTATCCAACGCTAGCGCTTCAGTCGAGGCCGCGACTGCGGATGACAAGTCACTCTTTCTCCCTTTATCAGTACCTGGCGAACGCTGGCGAGCGCCTTTGAAAACACTTGAGCGTGGCGCTTTTGCAAACCTCTGTTCCGTCGAGTGACTTTACTTTCTACGCGGCCCGTCAATGCGCCACTGCGTCATTCCGATAAGCAGTCCGTGGCGGCGGCTACTTATTTTGGCTTCGATTCGGCCGCCGCCGGCATCGGCCAGGACCCGTGCGAACGGCGGCATCCTGAGCCAGGCCGCGCAGCACCGCGCAGCCGAGTCGAAATGGCGTGGGACTGCGCGTCTCGAAGTGTTCGCCGCGTCCTTGGTGGTCTTCGTCGGCCGGCCGGGGATTCGCCGCGTTTTGCCGGTGGAGGCGGTCAAAATCCTGGACGCGTTGTGAGCTCCAGAGTCGCTAAATGGGACTCGAACCGAACGTGTGACCCCACCAGTGGATTGCTCTCCGAACGAGGAATCCATTGGTGGGGTCACACGTTCGGTTCGAGTCCCATTTAGCGACTCTGGAGCTCAGAACGCGTCTTGGCCGCCGGTCTTTTTGCCCACTGGCGGGGAAAAGGGGGAAAGAGTTTCCGGACACCTCTCTGTTGTGATTGGACCGCGATCGGGCGGAGCCAGGGAGTCCCAGGGAGCCGTTTCATTTCGCGGCAAAAGCGCAGCAGTGCTGCCAACCGGTCTTTTGGCGAAACGGGTCGCAACACGTCACACACTCTCACGCACACCTACATGCCGGGCCGTCCTCTCTCTCTCTCTCTCTCTCTCTCTCTCTCTCTCTCTCTCTCTCTCTCTCTCTCTCTCTCTCTCTCTCTCTCTCTCTCTCTCTCTCTCTCTCTCTCTCCTTAACCCCTTGTGGGCGCGCGCTCACATCTCTCACGGGAAGGTGGCACAGCCGAACCGTGAGGCGGGACACCATTAATTTATCGCTTCGCAAAACTTTTCATTTAAAAAAATAAATATTTTGCTTATTATTTTTTGTTATACACGTTGAGCACTTTTCTTATCTTTCGGCCGTCGGCTTTGCCTGGGAAGAAAGCTTAGAGGGAGATAGTGGTTTTCATTTGCACTTGTGACGTGTCGTCGTATTTGAGTTTTCATTGCACAAAGATCATGACTCGTTGTTTTAACTCAAGATAGAAGTAGTTGGTTACAAAGAGTAAGTGACTTCAAACAGTTTGCATAGAGTTGTTCGCGATTTTTTTTTTAAAATAAATAGCGTGTTTTAATAATTATCACTGTTGACAATAAGTTATTTCATAGCGAGAGGAAATTAGCGAAGTGTCTAAAATCGTTTTGTTCGGTCCCTTTAACCTCCGATCGTCTCTTGGGACGCCCCGCGGAACGCCATGTAGGTACGCGGCGTTCCAGCCCCCAGGAACAACGCCGTAACGCCGAGGCGTTCTCCGGCAGATGCGGCGGTCTTGGCGCGCCGCCTGCTCCCCGCCTGTTTGCCATGACCGCGAGCGGCCTGCCTGCCTGCCTGCCCGCCTGCCCTGCGGCCCGGCTCCAGGACTACACTGCAAGTCGCGACACTCTTAAAACAGTCAAATAAATCTAAAGAGCGACAACAGTCGATTTTATTGGTACAGGCGGGGAATGTCTGTGGATTCCTCCTCAAGTCCCCCCCCCCCACCCTCCTCCCCGGACCAGTGGTTTGTATTCCACCGTGAAAACGAGTAGAATTAGCAATACGAAGATCGGCGCTGTGCTAAAGACCCACTGACCCACAGCCGCGTTTGATAAACCCGGACATTCGCATCGCTTTAATGCCCTGCGTGGAGGCGTCTGGGTTCTGGCCCACCGTGGCGGCTGGGGCGGCTGGACGCCATGGTCACCGAGGCCCTGTCTGTCTCATCAATGCGACGTTACCGTTCTAATTTGTGACGCAGGTGTGAGGCGGCCGGGGCACGTCCGTAAATCGCTTCCGAGCGGCTTTCCTTTTCGGCTCGTCTCCCGCCGCACTGCTGCCGATCGGCTGCCTCGGAGTTATTCAAACTTTAGGCGAGTTGCGCTCGGATTTTGTTACGACTCGTGCCCGACTTTGGCGTGCGAACCGAACGCCTTGATGAATGGCACTGCTCGGAATCGGGCAGGCTGGTCGCTGCCGGTCGCTCAGGGTGTGTTCCGAAAGCAGTGCGGTGGCGGGGCTGCCAGGTCAGCTGCACCCCGCGGCGCTGAGGCGCGAACCACTAACCCCGGCCTCTGCCACAACGATTCAAGCTAGTCAGGGTTGGGTTGCGCTGACACACACACACACACACACAGACACACACACACACACACACACACACACACACACACACACAGAGTCAGCGGGACCCACAGACACCAAAGCGCACGCACACATGCTCCATTAGCTGGCCGCTACATAACGATAGATTGTCGTCTGATTGGAGATGAATTTGCTCTGCTCCGTCCCTGTCCCCGCCGCCCCGCCCCGCCCCGCCCTTGGAGCGGGCGAGAGAGAGACAGCGTCTCATTGTAGTCCCGCCGCTGAGCCGAGCCGAGCGCATGAGTGAATTCAAGCCGGGCCGGGCGGCCGGCCGGGGCGGAGCCGAGCCGAGCGCGGCCGAAGCGAGCCGAGCAGTGCCGAAGTGAGCCGAAGCCGGCCGGCCGGCCGAGCGGTGGAGGCGAGGTGAGGTCCGCGCCAAGATTCGTGAAATATATAGCGAGCGGGCCGGGGACGGGCAGGTGTCCGTGTCCCCAGCTAGTTAGAAGCCGTTACGAGCGGTTCGCGGTGGAAAGGAAACGCTCGCCCGGCCCGGGCTCGAACCCGCGACTCGCCGATGGACGATGTATCGACCTATGCGATGCTAGTATGAGTCTAAGGAACGATCTTAAGACTTCATTTTAATCTGCGGCCGCGTCTGTTGCTTTTACAAGAAAAATACAACATCCTGGATAATCATTCTGAATTTGATCCACATTTTCGCAGACCCGCTGCAGCTCACCCCTAAAATCGTGTCCGGTCCTCACTGGCTGCAGACCCACCGTGGGAAACATGTGGCGGCCGAAGTTGGTGGCAGCTCTCGTTGTCCCTCATCGACAGAATCTGTCGAAATATGATTTGGTACCGCTAGCGCAGCTGTATGGGGGCGCAGTGCCGGGGGCTGGCCCACTGTGTGGTGGGGCCCGCATCGCAGGGTGTCCGAGGCGAGGACCGATCCTCGATACACAAGGAATACAACAACATAAAAATAACTCCAACTTGTCATTTTTGCTTGAGAATTCCTTTTTTCGTCACCTACAACTTTCGTATTTATTTTATTTTTTTTTAAATTAATATTTTTATATTTTTTTTAATTTTTTTTATTTTTTTTAAAAAATTTTTTTTTTAATTTTTTTTTTTTGGCCATGGCAGTGTTGGTGGTACTGCATGGACTCGTCACGATGACAACTCAGCCTGCTGCTAACTGCTGGCAGTTCGAGTGCAGGGCGCGGGCCTTCGCGCTATCACCACGCCGCGCGCCGCCGTGCCGCGCGCCGCCGTGCCGCGCGCCCTGCAGTGCCGTGCACACACGTGTGCCGTCTTTTGTCCTAATCTGGAGACGGTGGGCGTGGCCGATAGCGAGATAGTCTGATCCCGGCCGGCGCCGCGGCCGGCACGTCGCCGCCGGTCGCGCGTCATATTCGACGAGTGCAGATTCACTCCACCACACAGTGGGCCAGAAGACCGGCGCACAGCCCCAGAGTCGCTCAATGGGACTCGAACCGAACGTGTGACCCGATTCCTCGTTCGGAGAGCAATCCACTGGTGGGGTCACACGTTCGGCTCTAGTCCCAGTTGGCGACTCTGGAGCTGAAAACGGGATTTCGAGCGGCCCACTGTGCGCCAGGGTGACCCGGCGGGCGGGCCCCTGCGACCGAGGCGATGCAGGCCCGTCCACGGCGCGCCTCGACGGGACTGCCTACCTGCCAGGCGCCCTGCCCCTCCAATGGCAGGGGAGTCTCGTTGAACGCGTTCTCGGGCATGTGACGCGCGCCGTGCGTGGCTCTGCGTGGCTCTGCGTGGCTCTGCGTGGCTCTGCGTGGATCGTGACGCGTCACGCGTGGCGTGGTCGTGTAGCCGCCGAGTGCAATGCGGGAAGCAGCTTCTTGTTGGGCTGCATCGAAGGCCATCTCCACCGCCGCCGTCCTTTTCCTTGGATTGCTCCACGCACCTTCTTATTCCTCCACTTTAATTGCCGAGCGCGACTTCATCAAACGCACTATACTTCAGGGTTTTTAAAACTGCGGTTTAATTGAGGCTCGATTTTTTTTTTTACCGTAAAATGGCCCATCACCTTTAAAATATTTTTTTTGAATGTCACTATTTTTTTCACCCGAGTCTCCGAGAGGGGCAATGGAAAAGAGGGGATCTGTTTCAGTCAGCAGTCCTTGCCTTGACCATCATGGCTCTGGCCCACTGTACACGCTACACTGTGCGCGCCGTTTAATGAGCGCTTCCCTTTGGGTGACGCAAGGCGGATCCAGAGACGGGCGGGGAAAAAAACCTAAAATCGACCACTTTTCTGCTCCTTTTCCGTCAAATTGGTCTGTGAATTCCTGGAACCCTGCGATCAATGTTTCGTGTCGTGATCACTGGAAGGGTGGAAGGCTGATTTTAAAACTGCCCAACTTCCATAACGGCTCCCCGCCAAGACTTGAAACGAATACGGTGCTGGCGGTGTTACGTGGGTTCCTGAACGGGCGTCCTTGCACCAGGATCTAGATGACTTATGGCTGTTCGGACAATGGACTCGCCAGGCCGCCCTTAGAGTCCCCTCGGGTGAGCTAGCCTCGCCTCAGGGGGCCGACGCGTCGCTGCGACGCTGCGACGCACGCTTGGTGACGCTTGTCGCGCCATCTGGGTGGCGAAACTGCGTACCGGCGGCGCCAGTCAGCGTCACTTCCAGACGCCGTAATGTGTGAACACGCCTAGGACGCGCTTATCAATGGCCTACACTGCCGACAACAACAACAGCACAGTGGACCAGAGGACCGGCGTGGGGGGCTTGAGCTCCAGAGTCGCTGAATGGGACCCGAACCGAACGTGTGACCCCACCAATGGATTCCTCGTTCGGAGAGCAATCCATTGGTGGAGTCACTCCTTCGGTTCGAGTCCCATTGAGCGACTAGGAGCTAAAAACGCGTCCGGGATTTTGACCGCCTCCACTGGTCTTCTTGCCCACTGTGAGTACTGGCGCCGTGTCCGTGATGGGCTTTTTATACGGCTTCCTCCTAAGACTGTGATTCAGCATTGTGGCTCCGGCCGGGAAATTATTTTATGGATCGACGCGAACGCATGGACAAGGACTGGCCTTCGTTCATAACGAACACTGATTTTGACGGTTGTTCAATTTTTTTGCCGTGCCCTTGTGATATCTTTGTGACGCATATGTCTTTATGCACCTTGTTTGTCTTTGTTGCAGGTATGCACGGATAAGACGGAGCCACCGAACAAGTAGGTTAATGTCCTAAAGTGTATAGTTGGCTTGTTGAGGCTCACGCTCACACCTCCAGTAGTTCAATTTTTTTTTAAAAAAAAGTTAAAAATTTAAATCTACTGAAACTGATTTTTTAAAAAAATATTTGCTGAGTCTTCGCTTTTCAATTATCTTCAAAAATTCTTTTTGTTCCGGTTTCGCTCGATTACAACCGACAGTGCCCCGAACGGTTTTGTTTGAAAATACGCATACACTTTGCATGTTTGAACCTTGTCAAATGGAACAAAACGGGCGCCTGTAACGTCGTAACACACACGCGCGCGCGCGCGCGCACACACACACACACACACACACACACACACACACACACACACACACACACACTGCAATAACAGACGTAGGCTGCCGCATCCGGAAGCGAACGAAGCCGAGCCGGGCTGCATGAGTGGGTGATAGTGTACACATGATGAGAGCGTAACCATCGGCAGGGCTTCGGCCGTTGTGCCTCCTCGCTGTGCTCCACGTTGTGCTCGAGGTCGCCGCCGTGTTTCGGGAAAGAATTATCGGCAGGAACTGAGCGCCATGACTCGGTTGGGTATCGCGCGGGGCAAAGCCTTGGATCGGCACCGATTCCAACCCAGACACTCTGTGTACGCACAGTGGGCCCGGCAGCGCCGAAGCCCAATTGTCCAAAGTCTGCGCCTACCGCGCACAGTGGGTCTGACGACCGGCGGAGGCGGTCATAATCCTGGACGCGTTTTGAGCTCCAGAGTCGCCAAATGGGACTCGAACCAAACGTGTGATTCCATCAATGGATTCCTCGTTCGGGTCCCATTTAGCGGATCTGGAGCTCAAAACGCGTCTTGAGTTTCGGCCGCGTGCGCCGGTCTTCTGTGCCGCACAGGAGTTGACGAGGATCTAGCTCCCCGGCCGGCGGCGTAGTCACTCTGCTATCTCGCCGACAGCGTGCTGGCAGGGCACCGCGCCTGTTTGCTGGCGACTCTGTTACTATGTGTTCTGGTTTGTTGTTCGGGCCGTGTGCTACTGAGTTGGTAGCGCCGCGCGTCGCCACGACCACCCTTTTACAATGTGTAGCATCGAATAATTAATGGCACTTTTGCACTTGCCGGAAACTGAGCCATTGAAACAGGGCCATATCGTCATGATTCAGAGAAAATTTCTGAGTTCTGTAGTAACAGTCAAGCACATGAGTCAACACTGGTCAACGCGATCAAGGACCAGCAACTAGGTCAGTTTGCTCTGAAATTTGATGTGGACTAGCGTAGTAGAGTCTTTAGTATTGCCATTTCAATATTCGTGCTGGCGCGTTGGTGGCGTCGGTGGCGCCTAGATGCTGGCGCCAGTGCAGAGCGTGCCCGTCCAAGCAGAGACTCGATTACCTGGGGCATGCCTAGGATGTGTTTAGGCGTGCTGCAGCAGCCAAAAGCCGACCCTGAAAAGAAAAGAAAAAAGAAAAGAAAAAAAGACTCATAAGTGTTTGTAGATGATGCTCAGTTTCCGTTACCTTCGCCCCTTTTTTTAGTAACATTTTTGGGACCGGCCTGAAAGGTAACTACAATCCACTTTTCACAAAAAAAATTCTTAAAAAAAAAACCCTACGCTTTTTTTTTTCAAATTTAGTGACTGTCACAAAGATGGAAATGGCCCCTTTTTGACGGAAGTGATGTGGCACAGTGCGTGTCCGCGATTCGCTGCACTTCCCGCCGTGGCTGGTCCCCGTTCTCTCTCGTTTTCTCGAACCGGGGTCACTCCTCGCTGCGGTCATGTACGTTTTTAAAAATACAGTCTAGTTTCTCTCTTTCTTCGCCGAGCGGCGAGTATTACCGCGCGCGGCGTTAGCGCAATCCAACCAAGAAGAATTGCCGTAAACACATTTTGAAACGAAATTGAATTGCCTTTTTTTTTTGTTTGTGTGTGTGCATTCCAAAACCGGCAAAGAAAACGGTTCGTCCAGCGAAATGCGTAATATGCAGGCTGCGTCACCGTGGCGATGATTCGGGGGTGAGGGGGTGGGGGAGGGGAATCGCCATGTCATGCAGCCTGCCCGGATATGCCCGCGGCTATCGAGCACCTTGTGAGAGGGAGCAAGACGGGTGTCTGCGAGACAGAGCCCTCTCCGTTTCTGAGACGAATTCATTCTAAAAGCCGACCGGATCGCTTAGCGCCGTAACCGAACCGGCCCACCACCAGCCCCCAGGGTAGGCAACCCCGCCCTGCGCCGGTGCTCTGGCCCACAGCGGGCTGCCAGGGAGCTCCTCTCTTTGATGGTGCTCTATCGGCTGACGTTAATTACACTTAGACCGTGCCGGCGGATTAGCCTCTCGACTGCCAACGCCTTGTAAATGTGTGAAAGTCAATTCACCGCACTTAGTCCGGCACCACGACTTGGTTAAACGGACGGCTTTTTATGCGACTGTCGTTTCGTTTTGGTAGCCGCGTGTCGCGCGCGTGTGTGTGTGGGGGGGAGGGGGGGGGGTGAGGGGGACAAAGTATATCTCCATTCCCACCATTATTTTTCAGAAATGGGGGAAGCGTACAGAACGATTTTCGGAAGAAGATCCGTCCCACGTGTATACACATAGGTTGAGTTCGGTTTCGAATTTAGTTCTCGTAAGTGGAACTTCCATACCACGGAACTCTGTCACAAATGATGCAAAAAATCAGAGCAACTATTTTTTTTTTTTCGTTATTCATTTCATAAAATCAACGGGTTGATGGTGCACCGGCCAATGTCACAAAACCACAAAACTGACTTTATCGATAAAATTTCCATTGTTATAAAATGAACGAGCCGATGCTGTTTGTTGTTGTTGTTGTTGTTGTTGTTGTTGTTGTTGTTGTTGTTGTCCTTTGGAGCAGGCCTTATGCCGATTGGCGCGAGAAGGGCCACTCTGTATTCCGCCGGCGGCTCGGCGTGGCTTTGCTTGGCGGCCGGCGGCGGGAGGCGAACCCACGGCCGCGAACTTCACTTCACTCACTTCGTGCCGCATCGTTGCGCCGTGCAGCGCGTTGACACAGTTCCGAGGCGGACAGCGGCGGCCGGACAGCGCAGCCAGTGGCTGTCCTTGATGAGCACATAGCGCCGCTGTCCTCTGGAAAAAAATAGACACAACAAAAGTTTTTCCGGGTTTTCTTTTCCCGAAAAATTCTTTGGACGCCGTCTGATTTTTTCCCCTTGGCTTTTTGACAGGCCTTTACCCACTATTTACTATCAAAAAAACATGTGTAAAAAAAATAAATTAAAATTGATTTTTTTAATTTTTTTTTTTTTTTTTTTAAGACTTTGGTACGTACAGTCTTTATTTTGAGGTGTATAATATCCGACTTTACGCTTCCTGCATGAGTTTAAGGCGCGGACGATTGAAAACAAATAGCGTCCACAATAACAACGACTAGCCTTGAACCGCGGGCACGCCATCAATCAGGTGATGATGATGATGATTCGGAACAACGATGGGCGGCGGAAAGGTTGCTCTAGCTCGCCGTGCCTCAGCATCACCGCTCATGCGCCAACGCGGTACATTTATCATCACGGACATATTTGCACCAAAGTCCATTCTTGTACTTTGTCTCGATTGAAAAAAATCATTCATTCATTCATTCACTCATTCATTCATTCGTTCATTCATTCATTCATCTCGTCTGTCCACCTCGCGGTGGCCCGCTGCCATATTTGACGCAATAAACGCCGTTTCGCTACAGCGAACACAAACTCACACACACACACATGCACGCGCGTGCTCACACACGTGCGCCATTCATTGATGGCTGGCCCATTCATGATTTCCCTCGCGTGCTGCTCCGGTGTGCACGGATAGGTAGGACAGACAGATAGACAGACAGACAGACAGACAGACAGACAGACAGACAGACTGACGGACGGCTGATGGACCCCTGGACATGGGACACGGGCCTCAAGACCATAAAAAGCCGCCACACACTATCACTATTATCAAAGCAACTTAGTAGCTTTTCTGTTGCCACACCGGTTTCTTTTCGCTTTTCTAGACGGATCCCCCACTTACTGGATGAAATCACGCCATTATTTCGACATGTGGTGCTCTGACCTACTGACACCTTCCAAATTGGTCATGATTGTGTTTTTCCATGCCCCTTTTTTTTTTTTTTTTTTTTTTTTTTTTTTTGAGGTCGGTCGCAGCGCTTTGCCCTCCACACAGTGCTCAGATTTTCCGCGGGGAGACGTCAAACGGATTCAAAATATCCTCGCTGTCGGCGTTTTCTGAAAGCAGCTTACGCAGCGCGTAGCCGGGCCCTGCAATCTAAGGGGCTCCCTGCGTCCGCGCCACTCTGCATTGGTAGACCTGTTGATTCGTCTTTTGGGACACTGTAAGACTGGAGATAGACACGCGGCCGGTCGGACAAACACACAGACGGGCCATGTGGCGGTACAGCTGGCTGCCGGCTCGCACAGTGGGCTCACACTGTGGGCTCGCACAGCCTTAATGAAGCTCTGATTGTCACCAATAGAGTCCATTCCAGCGCCGCCCGACGCGCACCCGCTTTTCAGACTATCGGTCCCAAAACAACCACTCCATGTCCAGCTCGGTGATGCTCGGCCAGGGGGGGGAGGCAGCGCGCCCGGGCCACCCTTCGCGTGGCGCTGACGCAGCGCACTCCGTTGACACCGTCGACACAAGGATTATTACGTAATCAATTAATCGCAACAGCAGTGGTGCCAACCCAACGCCGCCACTCGAAACCACTTCTCTCTCTCTCTCTCTCTCTCTCTCTCTCTCTCTCTCTCTCTCTCTCTCTCTCTCTCTCTCTCTCTCTCTCTCTCTCTCTCTTATATGCAAACCGCGCAATTGACTAGAGGAATCAAACGCGTCGGTTTTGAACTGGTGGAACTGCCGCGGCCGATATATTTTGGCTTTGTTTTGTTGGCATGCCGTCATCCGGTTTCACGCGAACTCTGACAGTGCGGCGGTGGGAGGTACCGGATGGTACCGGATGCCGGAATTGTTTCGGCCATGGCACATACGAGATTCTGATGACGAAGCAAACCGCAATGTCGGTAATCCTCCAGTACGCACTCTAATACCGACAATTACGGACCCCAAAAAAAAAATGAATGACTTGATTTACTTACTCATGACTTACTTCACAACCGGAAACAGCGAAAATTCTGCCGATTTCACCATAATTCAATTTCTATGGATAACTCGTCAGCAAGTTTTCTTGAAAGTTTTTGCCAGTGTGTGTAGACGAGGCCAGTGATCGCCGTGATAAAAGTCGTGCGGGAAGTGCAAAATGACCATGGGGAAAAATGGTGGTGGTCTTGGTGGAGAGCGCCTTTGGGTAGGCAGCACGGACGGTCTGGCAGTGAGCGGGAAGGCTACCCTCCGGGCGCACAGTGGGCCGGGGACCGGTGGTGGCGACCAAAAGCCGGCCTCTATCGGCTGGCCCACTGTGCGACGCACTATTACCCATAGAGCAAGGCACAAAAAGCGATCCTCTTGGTTCTGTCAACTCACGGTGCTCGTTCGATTGGAAGGTTTGTGACAGCGTGTCCTTGCCGTGCGGGCGATTAGGTAACCGCTCAACTTACTCCATTTTGTTCCGATTGCCCACGGGAGGACTAATTTGGTGCACGCGTGTGTGGGTGGGCCGTGTCATGGTCACTCGCTTCGTCGTGGTGCTGACCGCGTCCGGGGCTGCTTCGACGCGGACCTCTCTGTCGCACTCAAGGGAAGAGGAGTGCCGATGAGGAGCACTCTCCACGGCCGGTGCGCGGTGCACCACCTCACGCCTTGTCTTTCCTTTGCTTGCCACCGCACCTTACTACCGCTATCTCTACTGATAGGGCGTCATCGTGCCGTCACCTACTGCCTTAGTTTTGAAAAAATAAAAAATAAAAAAAATAAAAAAAATTTAATTATCAGGTACTGAAGGTTGTTCAAATTGATGTTTATCCGGGGTCCCAGAGGGAGGCACCAAGGTGGCTTAGGGCCGAGCCCTGCACCAGCCCTGCGCCAGCCCTGCGCCAGCCCTGCGCCCTGCCACACGGCGCAGTGGGGCCCGGCGCCGTGGAGGCGCTAGTGGCGCAACGGCTTTGATTTATAGGCACATCTCATCTCGAGATAAGAGAAGCTTTATCGCAGGCGGGGCGGACGGGGCTGGCAGGCAGCGGCCGGGCGGACGGGGCTGGCAGACACCGCAGCAGGGTGGCGCAAGTCGCTGAATGGCGACGTTCCGGTTTGCGTCGGATACAAAATGGCGGCGGTCCGGTTCTAACTGGGACTGATTATCACCTGCCGGCGAGCCGGCAGCCCGAGCTGGCAGCCCCATAAAACGCACCGCGGTTAGCACCTCCCCGCCGCCCGCCCCCCGGTGGCAGCGGCTCGGCTTTCGTCGAATCCCACCGATTTGATTCGCGAGACTGGCGAGACATGCAAGGCTGGAGACCCCACGCGCGGCGAGGCTTCCAGTGCTTTTCGTGCAAGCCTCGCACAGCGTAGCAGAGCGTATAGCGCAGCGCGCCCCCTGGCGGCGAAGCGCCGAAGCGGCGAAGCGGCGAAGCGGCGAGACGAAGGCAAGGCTGCCGGTGATGGCCGCCATAACCTCCTCCGCTTCGTCGCCTTCCGCCGCACTCCATTGTCCGCGGTTACGAGGAGTCGCACTATTCAATCAAGCTACTGCGGCTCTGGATGTGTCTGGATGCGCCGCCAGCCTCGCCAGCCTGGCTGCCACTTGGCGCCAGTTTTGAAACGGGCTAACAAGCGGGCTTCATTTTGGCGGGAAGTTTGATCAGCAGGCTTCCTTTCGGCGGGAATTTTGAAACGGCCTCGTGCGTTGCACTCTCCAGCCCAGAGAGAGTCCCCACGGCGGGCAGTCGTCACCGGGGTGACAACGAGGACTGCCCTGTCCATCCACAAATTACGTAACGCCGGAAATGGACAGGGAAAAATAAACTGCTGGTCGGCAGGTTAGGTTGAGGCAACGTCTGAAAAGCAACTGCGCTCTGTTGCAGGCCGACGTGGACGTCCTGGATGACTTCCTGTCCTGCGACGCGGCCACCTTGGAGGAGAAGATCAAGCTCGCCGACAGCGCCGCTGACCTGTCTCTGGACCTCCAGGTAGGAAGGCTGTTTTAATTGCACAGCAACGGATAATCAGCCTCACGATGCGCGTTTGATTTGCAAGTGAAGATGTTCCGTGTTGACCTGTACTCTGTGCGCAGGATGACACGGACAGCATGTACAGCCTGCTGGGGCTGCGGCGCCAGGGCTCGTGCTCCGACATGGACCTCTCGCTGTCGCTGTCCGACGTGGCGCTCACCACCGTCAAGCAGGAGCCCCACAACCTCAGCGACGCGGAGCTCAACGCCATCGCCAAGGACCGGCAGAAGAAGGACAACCATAACATGAGTACGTCGTGCTGATTACCTGCAGAGTCCGCCCTGGGAGAAGCGTTTAGCGGCCGACAAGCATCCAAGCTTTCAAGCCACTCACTTGAACTTTTGGCTGCTTCTGTCTAAATTTTGAGGGGATGTTCAGAGTCCCGGTCCCTAAACGCCTGTCTCCAGAGTGCTCTTTGCCCCTCCCGAAGTGGCTAATCTAACCTTCCCGTAGGACGTGGTCTGTCACCCCCCAACGCCATCGACAAGGATCGCCAGAAGAAGGACAACCATAACATAAGTAGGTAGTGGTGTGCTGCGAGAGGCTGCTTCCTAGGCTCCGTCCGCCTCACCCTCAGGCATTCCCTCTATCCTGGACAAAAAAAAAAAAAAAAAAAAAAAATTCAAAAAATTTAAGTCGCGTTTTAAATTAAAAGCAAATCCATTGGTGCGGTTCGAGTCCCATTTAGCGACTCAGGAGCTCAAAACACGTCTAGAGTTTTGGCCGCCTGCGCCTGCCCCTGCACCTATGAGAAATCGCGCCCGTGGCTCGCGCGTTCTGTTTGTTTTGTACCGGCCTTGGACGCGGCGCGCGGCGTCGTGTCAGTGTTCCGGCGGCACGGCAGTCCTCGGCACGCTGTAAAATAGTTGACACACTTTGGCCGCTTTGGCGATGCGTGTCCCGCAATTTGCTTGTCCGAAATATGACTGGCGTTTCCGGTAGGCGCTCTGCTCCCCGCCCTTAACTTGCAGTGCAGGGACCGTCCGTCCTCGCTCCTCGCGTCCTCGTGTGTTCAATGCCGCCCTTTTTGTGTGCTCCCGCAGTTGAACGCCGGCGGAGGTTTAACATCAACGACCGCATCAAGGAGTTAGGGACCCTCCTGCCGAGGACCAATGATCCGTAAGTACGCCCCCACCCAAAAAAAATAATTAAAATTTAAAAAAAAAATAATTAAAAAAATCAAACAAGTTGTTGACACAGTGGGCCAGGTGGAATGAAGGATCCCTCCGTGTCTGCAGGTACTACGAGGTGGTCCGCGACCTGAGGCCCAACAAGGGCACGATACTCAAGTCCTCGGTGGACTACATCAAGGTCCTCAAGCTGGAGGTGCAGCGCCTCAAGCAGTCAGAGGCTCGCCAGAAGGTCCTCGAGAGCCAGAACCGGCGATTAGCCCTTCGCGTCCAGGTACGTACATGCAAGTTGTTTTTGTTGTTGTTGTTATCGTTATTATTGTTGCTGTTGGGGGATGTTGCGGCCGCTCTAGATTTAGACGCCTGATAAAGTAGTCTTGCCGGCCGTTTTTAGATTGTGTCTCTGCTTGCCCCAGGAACTGGAGGGCCTCGCGAGAAGCCACGGCCTGCAGTACAGCGACTTCAGCTGGCAGACCTCGACGCCCAACTACCTGCACGAAACGTCACACTTACACAAGGTGGGCCTTCCAACTGGGTTGGTCGAAAGTTCAAAAGTTTTGTGATTTTCCGGTCGCTGATTAGGTGATTCGTTGGCAGATGCCCGACGTGGTGACGGAGGCCGCGACGCTGAGCTCCGCGCAGCTGGACGACCTGATGGAGGACGACCACCCCGTGACGGGCGACCCCATGCTGTCGGCGCACATGTCGTCGCCGGACGGCGTGAGCGACCCCGACGACATCTCCGTGGAGGACTGCCTGACGGGCGGCATGGACCTGGGGGCGTGACGGGCCCCAGTGTGCGAGTGAGAGTGATTGTGGACCTTGTGGCGGCCCAGTCTCCGCTCGCGCCGTAGCGACGCGTCGCCCCGGTGGAGCAGTGCACGTCCGCGTCGTCGTCGAGGACGCCGTTGTGTCCGCGACCGCGCCGACGAGCTGCCCTCGAGGGTTGACGGAACAGAGGAGTCTGTTGTTCGGGCAAGGCCTTCGCGGCTGTGCTTGGTGTTTGCCCAGGGGTTGCCTCGGGGCCGGGCGCCCGCCAACAGACTCCGAATCTCACTCCAACCCCGTGCGGTGTCGGTTGCAAAGTTACCTAATTCCAAAGTTTGGTTTTTTTTTGTTTTTTTTTTTTTTCCCTCGGCAAGTTACGTTCAGCTGAAATAATATTACCGAAGCTCAACAGAGGTGTATACCACCTTCTTTATTTCGGTAAAAAAGCCAGCAACGACCAAAAAAAGGGGGAAAAACAAATTTGTATTCTTTGCCGAACCATTCACATCAAAGGTAAATAAGAAGTGAACATAGTCGACGGAGTCTGGAACACCAAAATGTAACAATGTTTCACCCCGGTGGCCCTGACGCATATAAAGCAATATAAGCTGGTGGCTGTTTTGTGACGTGGCATGAAGCCCGAGCGGGACAGCGACCAACTTACGATAATACTAGTCATCAGTGTGAAGGTTCATTTCAAATGCGGGAAAGTGTTGTGCCTTCAGGAGGAAATTGCTTGGTCGAGTTTGTTGAGTAGTTTCACTCGTCTCGGTGACATGGGACGCTCAGGCCCATGTCCCACTGACACGGTTGTTAGCCGGTCTTACTTCCGTCTGGACGCACCGAGGAGCTTGTTGGAAACACTTATATTGTTGTTATTATTACTGTTACTATTTCGATCTAACATCGAGCCCGCGAGCGCATGGGTGGCCATGGAGACCCGCGGGCAACTTGTTACACAGAGATTAATGTGGTGTTTACAAAACATTCCTGTAAAGTGATGTTAGTTTTACTGCAGATACTTGCATGCCAATGCTCAGCTAGATAAGTTGTGCCTCCCTTCCTTGTTCCCCGTTTCGCACCGCCTTGGAGTCGCAAAGCAGACTCTCGCTTCTTTAACTTATTGAGACAGGCCGTTTGCAGTGTGCCCACTTCACCCTAATCTGCGTACGTACTCCTGTCGGTATCGCGGTCACGTGTGGTGCATTCTTTTCATTTGGACAGCACCAACCAAAACAAGTACAAAATGTAATTATATAAAGAGTGAGAGGATATTTGTCTTGAAACCATCTCGGCGCCTTCGTTGATGCGATCCATATTGTGTCGTTTTCGAGATAATTTTTAGCTGTAGGCGGATTGTTGTCCATCGTGAAGGACTTCAAATAGTATTTAAACAGCGTTTACGATGCCTGGCGGTCGTACTCGGATTACTAGTCGGCCACTGGTGTCTTCGTGTTCAGCGCGGTTCAACTCAGGGGAGTCATCCAGGAATCAGAATAAACCCAAAAGACGTTTGTGTGCGAACACCGACAGGCTGTTGTCAACGGGACCCCTCAAACCGAGAAAAAGCCTCAATCTCGGTGGCATGGGAGCTCCTCGCAATTTTATCGAGTGGAATAAGGTTGCGATTGATTTTTTTTTTTTGTTGGCCAATCCAAACAAATATTTCTGAATAATTGTTTAAAAAAATAAAATTAGAGAAAACAAAAACACGTGAAAATGTTAACCGTGTAACACCCTTCTACAAGACAGTTGCCATGCCACTGGTACTAAAAAAAACGCGGGAGTTTGTCTGAGAAATATTAATTGTTATTTTTCGTTCAAGTGATTTTTCAATATTGTTAATTTAAGTTCCTGGACTGTCTATCAATTTGTTTCAGTTATATCCACCTCAGTATTGTTGCAAATATTCTGTTGAAAAAGTGGTGGTAGTTTTAAGTTGTAAAAAGCGTGTCTAGTGTAAATAATAAGTTATATATTTTTGAAGTGTACATTAACTGTCTTCGTCCAACTGCCAAACCCTCATATGTGCACCTGTTATTAGTTACGGATACACTTTTTATCATTTTCAGTAGTTTTTGTCATTGACCATGCGCAGTGCTGAAGTACCTTCTTGTCAATAAAATGCCATCGTTTCATGAACGCAATGAAACTGATACCTTTGTTCTTTTTCTATTTCTTTTTTGATCCATATACCCTACACAGGCCATGTTTGGCTCACAGTGCGCAGAATGCAAAGCCTCGGGCACGAAAATAGGCCCAGTTCCAGGACCGTCTAGAAAAGATGACCAAAGTCCTGGAACCTGGTTCGCTAACTCAAACCGAGACGCTTTTGACCTGGGGTAACCCGGCCTCGGTCTACCGTGAGAGCCTATTGGAAGATAAGACAAAGTGAGGGCACTGGAACGCCTACCTCGGCGAGCAGGCGGTAGCGGGCGGCCAGCACGCCGCGCAGTCAATGCCTAGACTGCCTCCGTCGCCGATTGGAAGGCTGGCGTCAGCGTCCCCCGTCGTGACCTACCCCTGCCCCCACTCCCAACCCCGGGCGCCCCGCCCCGGCCCATGCCGGCCCCGACTGGCAAGGAGACAAGTTTTATTTCAGTCAGAGAGACGCGCTTGCAAAAGCGACAGCGCCGCCCCGGCCTGCCCCGTCCCGCTCGACCGAAAAGTTCGAAAAGAACGGTTGCTGGCGACACAAGTACGTCCGGGGAGGACTCCAG
The DNA here is from genome assembly GCA_030522485.1 of Stenchaetothrips biformis. NCBI lineage: Eukaryota > Metazoa > Arthropoda > Insecta > Thysanoptera > Thripidae > Stenchaetothrips > Stenchaetothrips biformis. The sequence continues at coordinate 11,119,377 of CM060103.1, read as the reverse complement.
GAAGGGGGAAGGACCGCTCGGCGCCGCAGGACGATGGTGTGAGTCGCCGCCCGCACCGCTGCACCGCGACATGGTGAGTCTTCGGAGTGGCGCATGGCTGAGAGGCCCACTCGCATTATTTAGGCGGCAGCCAAGTCGACAGAGCGCTGCTCAGCGACAACTCAAAACACCCAAACGTCAGCATTGCGGTGATTGAGCCGTTTTCCGTGTACGTGTGAGCTGCGTGGGCATGTGTGTGTGTGTGTGTGTGAGTGAGTGAGTGAGTGAGTGAGTGAGTGAGTGAGTGAGTGAGTGAGTGAGTGAGTGAGTGAGTGAGTGAGTGAGTGAGTGAGTGAGTGAGTGCGTGTGCCAGCGGCCCGGCGGAAGTCGTTTGAAATCTGCAATAACCCTGCCGGGTGGAGGATGTCTGGCCATGTGCACTGGGGGCACTTGTCACCGACGGCGTCTGTCCCGCGGCCCCGAGAGCACACGGCCGCCTTTGATGTCCAAGGAGAGGGAAATTCGGCGGATTCGGACCGTCCAACGGCTGGGGCGGCGGCCTCATCAGCGGAAATGAGGCTCTGAATCACGACCTGTCAGCAGACGACTCAATCGCGGCGCGGACAGCTTCAATGCGATTTCAATTCGACGATGGACAGCCTCGCAGCCCTTGGGGTACACTGTGCGTTGCAGGCGCCGCTGTGCCTGCTGGTCCTGGGGCTGGCCGCCGCGCTGGCCTCGGCGCTGGCGGACGTGATAGTGAACGAGGTGCCGGCCGGCGCCATGGCCATCCTGGAGTGCCACTCCAACGACGACCACCACCGCTTCGCGTACTGGCAGCTCCACGACGACAAGGTGGTGGGCCCCGGCAACGCCTACGACGACTACAAGTACAAGTACGAGGTGCTGACGGGCCGCCTCTACATCAAGGTGGGTGTCTCGGTGTCGCCGGCGAGCAGCAGGTAGTCCTGCTGCAGCGTTGCCTACCCTCCGGGCGCTCGGCTCACCCCGACCCCGCCGGCTTCCAGGGCGTGTCCACGTCGGAGGCGGGCTTCTACAAGTGCGTGTCCAGGGCGATAGCCGCCGCCGACCCCGCCAACATCAAGATCGACAACGTGGAGCTGATCGTGAAGAAGGACTGGGAGGAGGTGTACGAGGACGACACTCAGGTCAGCGGAAACCATCAGCCTCTTTTGTGCCGTGGACCTGTGCGTTGTGTGAAGAGCGTGTTCGTCTTATTTTGTCCATTTCCGGAGTAAAGTGTTTCTGGCGTTGCAGAACAACACCTTCCGGGCCGTGACCGCGCTGACCGTGGTGCTCGTGCTGCTGCTGGCGCTGCTCTTCTTCCTCCGCATGCGCCGCAGCCGGCCGCTGCGCTTCCGAGGTGCGCCGCTCACTTCCGGTCTCACTTCCGGTGTCTCTTGCACGAGTGACGTCACGGCCCGTCTTTGCCCGCAGACCTGATCGACGAGGAGTCCCAGGACGAGGCTCCGGCCGCGGCCGCGCAGGGCCAGGCCCGCGCCGAGGCCCGCGCCGACGTGTACCGGCCCACCACGCTGCCGTCGTCCAGCCAGGGCCTCGGCCACAATGGCGCCAAGGACAACCTGGCCGTGGCCGTGGACACCGACTTCCCCACCGTGTTCGAGAGCAGCCACGACGGCCGGCTGTGAGCGCTCCTAAGGCTCCAAGGAGCGTTTTGAACCAAGAAGAGCGGAACCATGTTTGTGAAGTTGAGTTCGAGTGCAACGGTGGGATATTGGAACTCAACTTGGAGGAACCCCCGTCACGTTCACTAACTTGTTTTAGCCGTCGATGAGAGGCATTTGTACAGTGTTAAATGAGTAGTCTAGGTGTTTTTTTTTTTTTAAACTTTTGTTAGGATTGACAAACGTTGGTAGCTATCCCCGCTGATTGGTGCGCAGGATGGGTGGCCTAGCCCTAGTTACTGCAAGACCCATCGTCCCAACATTCCAACGAGTCGCTCTCTCTGTCCTTCCCCCTTCTAGTCAAATAGTTCAAGTCACATGAATTTTCTGTTTGTACGCTGTAGGCTCTGTGTTGCCGTACTGTGTCGCGTTTTAACTTGATAGAACAAAATAAATAGAATTTGTGCCCAAAGTATAAGTACAGCTGTCATTTTTCTTTCCTGTTTTTCCCTCAAGGATGGCTCAATAAGTACGCATGCTTTACCACAGATCAATCATTGCAGATTTATTTACATCAAAGTCAACATTTCACAATAGTTTACATTTAACATTGTTGCCAAATGTAAATAATAATAAAGATAAAAATACAATAATATATAATCAGAACAAATAGGCCTTAGATACTCTTTAAAAAGGGGGCAAAACAATGTTAACATGTTAGCTTAGCACTCCAAGGGTTGTCTGTAATTGCAAAAGAAATCTCTAAGAATGTCTACTTGTTTCAGCTAAACGTTACCTGGACATCCCAGGTATTTCAGGTACAAATTTCATTCCTATTGACTTTTGATAACATGATCATCAAAATAATATAAGGGGCAAGAAGTTAACAACTTCTAAAGGAGAAGATATTAAAAGACAATTCAAAACCCTATCCTTGTAAAAGAAAAAATTAATTAAAACAGTCACAATTACAGAGAGCAAAAATCTCTGAGAGTATAAATTATTTTGGGCAATGTGCCCAAAAATATATGGCTAATGATCACTTTCAGGTTTACATCCATCACGGATCATATACCACAAAACTTAATTTATTTACACTTAAATCATAAAGTGACTCAAACTCAAGAATCTAACACCAGGTAAATTAATTTTAACTGTTGACACCTACACTGACAAGGGCTTGCAGGGGTGTGCAATAAAAAAAAAAAACAATTCAGTCAAATCAAAACTTGAGCCAAGCATAACTAGACTAATACAATTATACAATTAAAACTGAATAGATTTAAAAAGTTAAATACTAAGTAGAACAACCCATCATAATGTTTACTACTAACGATGATGGGCAAAAAGTTCACCAAGCCTTACAATGTGTTTCGTATTCACATACAAAAAATAAGTCTTTTAGAACTGACTAAGTTAAGGATGAGCCACTCGTGCTGCCCAGTTCAGATTAAAGCTTTACACACCCCTAGGCAAGAAAAAAAAAAGCGTCAATAAAAAGGCATTCACTTTATATAAAAATAAAAGAGGTCAATTTGTACCCTGGAGCAGACTTCATAACTTCACTATCTGTTATCATTTGAATGCCACAATGATTGCTAACCAAAAATGTACAGAATTACATAATATAAATACATACCAGTCAAAAATGAGTATCTAGCCAATGTTAATATTGCCATTTTAATGAGTATGAAATGAACAATCAATCAAGACCGACCGGGATGAGCCCATAATAAATAAAAAAGGCTTAACAACTGTTCACAATACTGCTACGTTACCAATTAGTACATGTCATTAAGAGTTCATGTGGACGGATGGTTTCATAATATATAGCAATATTCATTAAATGTACACGCCCTTTTGGTTAACGGCTTAAGGCTACAATTATGTACACAACCGTTCCATCAAGAGTCCTTGCACACTAGTTGGCACTAACCTACGAGTCATGAGCAGTAGACTAGCACCTGATTCACTTATGGCGGACACTTCACTTGGGAAAGATAAACGACTGGTTGTTGCTTCTTGTATTAGTTGCATATAGCTGCTGTTGGAAATTGTGAAACTGTTGGGCATAATTAGGGTCTGCAGTGGTGGGCCCAATAAAAGTGGAATTCTTGTAGTTCGAAGGGGGTAAGGGTTGACTGGCGTCCATAGGGGAAGATTTTGCACCAGGGACAAACATTTGATTGTTAGGCCCCATCTCACCGGGGTTAGGTCCTCCATGGGGCCCACCGTGGGGTCCACCGTGCGGTCCACCGTGGGGGCCTCCAGGGTACATGCCCATCCCACTAGGCATTCTCATACCCATGCCCATCATATTCCCACACTGTCCGGGACCAGGGCCCATTCCGGGCCTCATGTTGGGCCCCATAGGACCACGAGGCCCCATCGGACCGCCTGGCATGCCTCCCATTCCTGGCCCGCCTGGACCCATTCCAGGACCTCCAGGTCCCATTCCTGGGCCGCCTGGACCCATTCCAGGGCCTCCAGGACCCATACCTGGTCCACCGGGACCCATTCCAGGACCTCCAGGACCCATTCCAGGACCACCAGGACCCATACCCGGTCCTCCTTGACCCATTCCTGGGCCTCCTGGACCCATTCCAGGCCCTCCTGGGCCCATCCCGGGTCCCATGCCAGGGCCTCCAGGACCCATTCCAGGTCCGCCGGACATCATGCCAGGGCCGGCAGACATCATGTTCGGGCCTGCCATGCCCATGCCTGGATTACCCGGGCCCATGCCTGGGTTGCCTGGTCCCATTCCCTGGTTGCCAGGACCCATTCCTTGGTTGCCTGGGCCCATGTTCGGCCCGCCCGGCCTGATGCCCGCCATGCCCATGCCCATGCCGCCCATGCCCATGTTCATCATGCCGGCGCCAGGCCCCGAGCCGGGTCCCGCCGATCCAGCAGAACTAGGTCCTTGCGACACGGGCGTGCCAGGGCCCTGCTGAGGTCCTCCAGGCCCACCTGGGCCGCTGGCGACGCTGGTGGGGGTGTTGGGGCCGGCCATGCCCATGGGGCCCATGCCTCCCATGGGGCCGCAGGGACTGCCGACGCTGCCGTTCATGCCCATGCCGCCCATAGGGCCGCACGACGTCGGGGTGCTGGGCGCACTCGAGCTGTTGGGGTACATGTTGGGCCCCGAGCCGGGATTGGTGACGCGCTGCAGGAACTCGAGGCTGGGCGGCCCTCTGGGGCCCGCGTTGCCCGCGTTCTGCGGCCTCGCCGGCATGTACTGGATGGTGTTGGGCGCGCTGGCCTTGACTTGCACGTTGGCGCCGTTGAAGGGATTCGGACCGCCGGGTCCTCCTGGACCTCTGGCGGGGCCTCCGGGTCCCATCATGCGCTGCGACATGCCGCCGGGCCCCATGCCGGGCCCCATGCCTCCAGGACCCATACCGGGTCCCATTCCAGGACCCATGCCGGGCCCCATTCCTCCAGGACCCATTCCAGGTGCCATTCCGCCTGGACCCATTCCGCCAGGACCCATGCCGGGCCCCATGCCTGGGCCCATAGGCCCCATCCCGCCGGGAAACGGCGACGGGCCTCGAGGCTTGGGCGAGCCGGGGTTGCTGCCCTGCGGTACGCCGGGGCTGAAGTTGCTCGGCATGCCGTCCATGCCCATGGCCATGTCCATGTCGTTCATGCCCATCATGTGCATGGGCGGCGAGTTGAACGGCATCATGCCCGGTCCGCCCATGGGCCCGCCGGGTCCACCCATAGGTCCACCAGGCCCGCCCATGGGTGTTCCCATGGGTCCGGGCGAGCCAGACACGTTGTTGGCGAGCTGCTGGTTCATCTGCGCCAGCGAGGAGATGGGGTCGAAGACGCCACCGGCCTTGGCGTTGCCTGGCTGCCCGGTCTGTCCGTGGCCAGCCTGCTGCCCAGCCTGCTGCCCCGACGCGGTGCTCGTGTTGAGCGGCGCGTTGTCGGGGCGTCCGCACGGCGAGCCGTCCTTGCCCGGCGACGACACGTCCATCGACGCCTTGCCGGGGGGCGTCTGCTGCGAGAAGGGGGACGGTGACGACGCGGGGCCGCCGGGCGCGAACCGCGGCGGGCCCATGCCGTCCACGCCGGCCGGGCTGGGGCACGGCTTGCTCGGGGTGTCGGCGCCGGACACAGGCGTCCGCGACCCGGAGAAGCGGCCCTGCTTGTTGTCCTGGGGGCCGCCGGGGCCGCCGGGGCCGGCCGGCGTGTGCGGGCTGGGCACGGGGAAGTGGCCGCCGTCGCTAGGCGTGCCGGGGAAGGACGGCGTCACCGGGGTACCAGGCTCGCGCGGGCCGCTAGGCTCCGCCATCCCACCGTCCAGCCTGCCGAACAATCACCAAATGAATCAAGCGAATCAACAACCAAATGCACCACACGGAAACGTTCAGGATCACTTACGGGGGAGATAAAATGTTAGGTTCCTTCAAACTAGTATTTGGTTGCTTTTGGATCGTCAACTCCTGACCCTCAAATGCATTAAGGTACTGAATTTGTTGCGGTGATGGCACAGGCATTAGGTTGGGCTCCTTCCCCTGCTGTCCGGACTGCTGCTGCTGCTGTTGTTGTTGCTGTTGTTGTTGAGCAAGATTTTGCAACGTCCGACAGAACATTCCATCTGCAAGACAAGATCAACATTAGCCGTGCTCAGTGAGTGAGTGAGTGAGTGAGAGAGAGAGAGAGAGAGAGAGAGAGAGAGAGAGAGAGAGAGAGAGAGAGAGAGAGAGAGAGACAGAGACAGAGACAGAGACAGAGACAGAGACAGAGACAGAGACAGAGACAGAGACAGAGACAGAGACAGAGACAGAGACAGAGACAGAGACAGAGACAGAGACAGAGACAGAGACAGAGAGAGAGAGAGAGAGAGAGAGAGAGAGAGAGAGAGAGAGAGAGAGAGAGAGAGAGAGAGAGAGAGAGAGAGAGAGAGAGAGAGACACGTACCTGGACTCTGCTGCGGCGGCGCGGCGCTGCCCGTGTGCGGCGACCCCTCCTTGCGGGCGGGCGGCGACATGTGCGCGGGGGCACAGGACACCGGCGTGCCGGGGTTGCTGTGGTTGTGCTGGCGCGCCGCGCTGGGCGAGTCCGTCGAGGGGTTGGCGTTGACGCCTGACCGCGCGGGCTCGGCGGGGGAGTTGAGTCCCGACGACGTCCTCGGCGACGGCAGCGACAGGTTGGACGTGGGGTTGTTGGGCGAGCCGGGGGTGGGCGACGGCGCCGCGATGGGCACGCTGGCCGACCGCGGTGTTTGGTGGTAGGGCGGGGGCGGTCCTTGCGCTCTGGGGCCACCCGGCCGAGGCCCAGCGCCCATCATCCCCATGCCGCCGGGGCCCATCATCATTCCGGGACCCATCATGCCGGGGCCGTTGGGGCCCATCGGACCGTTAGGACCCATCGGGCCGTTTGGACCCATTGGACCGTTGGGGCCCATAGGTCCGTTAGGACCCATCGGGCCGTTGGGACCCATTGGACCGTTGGGGCCCATTGGACCGCCAGGGCCCATGCCAGGGCCGTTGGGGCCCATCGGACCATTGGGACCCATAGGACCGTTAGGGCCCATCGGCCCATTCGGCCCCATTCCAGGACCGTTGGGCCCCATCGGGCCATTCGGACCCATAGGACCGTTAGGGCCCATTGGCCCATTCGGCCCCATTCCAGGACCGTTGGGACCCATGCCGCCAGGCCCCATGCCACCAGGACCCATGTTCGGGAATCCAGGGCCCATACCAGGTCCGTTCTGTCCCAAGTTGCCCATCATGCCGGCGTTGGGACCCATCAGGGGCCCGTTGGGGCCCATCATGTTGGGGCCCATGTTCGGGCCGCCCTTCTTGCCCTCGAGCAGCTGCTGCATCTGCTGCATCTTCTGCCAGTCCATCTGCGAGGGCCCGCCGGGGCCGCCGGGGAAGCCTTTGCCGTCGCCCTGGTTCTCGGGGAACAGCATTTGCTGCATCTTCCGCAGCGTGGCCAGCTGTTCCTCCCGGTGTTGCCTCTGCTGCGGAGTCAGGTTCTCGTCCGGGACCTTGACACCTGCAAAACAGCACAGAGTCAAGCAGGCGCTTGGCGAGGGCACTCATACATTTTCACCTTGCGTAAGGTGGGAACTATTTAGTTTGTTTTACGAACAAATGCTCAATAAATTACAAAGTGTTTCCTTTGCAACCTTGACTATGCTGAAACTACTACGATATGACAAGATACTTTTTTTTCGCAAGGCCTGCAATAGTTGGTCAGGTTCGGAGAGCGTACCTTGCAGAGACGGGTGCGCGCCGAGCTCTCCCAGGAGGGCGTCTTCGGCCGAGGGCCCGTTCAGACCAGACGGCGTGGTGGGGCCGGCGCCCGACACGGCAGGTCCTGAGGGTCCTTGGTTTGGTGGGCCGCCTTGGCCGCCTGGTCCGTTTGGACCACCTGGACCGCCAGGGCCACCGGCACCGCCAGGACCACCTTGGCCTCCGGGTCCACCTTGGTTGCCTGGGCCACCGGGTCCGCCAGAGCCGGGTCCGCTTGGTCCACCAGGACCTCCCTGCCCTCCTGAGCCACTTCCAGGGCCTCCAGGGCCACCAAGCCGTGGGCCAGACATAGGCCCGCCAGGACCCATGGGACCGCCCATGTGTCCGGGGCCTCCGGGGCCACCAGGACCCATGCCGCAGTTGGGGCCCATACCCGGTCCCATCATGGGGCCGCCGGGTCCGCCCTGTTGGAGAGTTGACACAAATTAGAATAAGTGATGGAAAACGGTAAGAAACGACCTGACAAAACCAATCCACCAACCTGATTCCACATTGGCATAGGCCCACCGGCGTTTCCAGGTCCCATGGGACCCATAGGGCCTCCACTATCACCCGGAAATGAGCCTGGACCCATAGGACCACCACCCATAGGGTTACCTCCCATCGGTCCGCCACCCATAGGTCCACCTCCCATCGGTCCACCTCCCATGGGGCCACCTCCCATAGGGCCGCCACCCATAGGACCACCTCCCATTGGGCCACCTCCCATAGGGCCTCCAGGCCCCATAGGCGGACCACCTGGACCGCCGGGTCCACCAGGTCCCATCATGCCGCATTTGTTGGGGGGTCCGGCCATGCCTCCTGGGCCCGCTGGCCCCCCAGGACCCCCCTTCTGCTTCATCTGAGCGAGGTTGTTGAGCCACTGCGCAGGGTTTTGGCGGTTAAATTGATTCATTTTGAGCGGATGTTTCTGGAATGACAAAAGGCAAAAGGTTAGAACAAACTCGGAGAGTATCAAAATTTAAGGTGTTTCTATTCAGGATGTCGAGCTTACCTCTAAATACTTTTTTGTGCCTGGTTGTGAACAGTGATATGCAATTATAGAGGGGAAATGTCCCTGGAGAACAGCTTCGGCAGACTTGTTGGCAAGAGTGGTGGAGAATACGAAGATTTGACTTTGTTGCTGCATGTACTGCGCTTCCATACTCGATGGCTGCTGCTTGCCCATCACATTGCTGGCTAAGGGTTGGGAGGAGCCATCCATTCCCGCACCACTGGTTGGGGGTAAAGGAGGCGTCGGTCCCGGAGGACCCCCCATGGGGCCTCCCATAGGGCCACCCATGGGACCCCCCATGGGTCCGCCCATGGAGCAGGTGCCCCCAGCAGTGCTGCCAGGGGGACCTGAGGAGCCGCCTTCGCCAGAAAGCCCCATACTATCACATAAATCTAGGATTGAAAACACGAAAAAATAAGATTTTGGTCTTGACGTTTTACAGTCCAGTATGTATTGACATGGTATGGAGGACTTACCAGAACCGAAGTCGTGGCTACTACTTGGGTCTTCAGTCTTGGGTATTTTACAGGACGGAGAGCCATCTTGTAAACTAGAATCACCAGGCTTAACTGTAATAAAGATTTAAAAATATTAAAAAATTATTAGAGTCTAAATGTAAGTGAATGTTAAATGAAATTGTGAAAATGAGGGTACCATCTGATGAATCCAATCCTAGATCTGATGATGAGTCAGGAGGGTCACATGATGAGGATACAGTGCCACTATTTGTTGACCCAATGATATTGGGTTTAATATCTTCGGTACCATTAATCCCAACCTCCTCCTTGGTTACAAAAATCATTTAGTTGTCAGCATACTACATACATAGAGAACAGATAAAAATTCAAGGGAGGTAAGCAGATGTTACCTTCATGGGAGTCATGGGGCCGTCTGATGGTTCCATTTTAATTGTAGCTCCATTATTTGAGGAGGAACTGTTAGAATTTAGGTTGGATGCGTTTGAGGCATTTCCACTGTTAGCAGAGACTTTCTTGTCCCGCTGGTGCTTCTCCTTCGCTGCATCCTTCATGGCGCCAATGTCCTGCTGTTCGCGTTTGAGATCACTTTGGGATGGCAAATGCCAATGAGACGATGAAAGATTCTGTGTTAACCAATAGACACTTTAATTAGAAAACAGGTCTATCAAACAAAATTTTACATCTAAATGTAACAAAATATGAAGACTCCCACCTTCAAATAATCTTCTAGAGTACGTAGTAGTGCAAAAGAAGGACACAGATCCAAAGCACCTTCATCTGTACTGTAGGTGAGCTCAGGCTGCTTGACAAAAGAAAGCAAATCCAAGATGCTCTCCCCTGGTTTGCAGTTGTTTTTCTTCAAACTATACTGGTGGTACAGGTGCAAATCTGAACAATGACAAAAGACACAATTAATTATATGGACAATGACTTGGACAAATAGATAGAGCAGCCAATTTGAATCACAGGTATAAATACATATTTAACACCAGAAACCAAATCACATGCACCTTCTGAAGACTATTAAAATGGGTTAAGGCTTTCAACTCTCATAATAAAATCATGTACAATATTTTGTTCATTGTTAATGTAGCAAGCATGCCTATTAATTGTACAAGAAATTTTCTAAATTTTTGTCAACTTTTAAATACGACCAAAAGAGATTCAATAATCACATGCAAATGTAGACTGTACACAGTTAACAATCTAAATGTACCTCACTCTAAAAAGCAGGCCAAAAATCAAAGAAGCCTCACTTCAGCATTTCTTGGCAGTGGCCCTTTATGTCAGTTAGCACTTTTATCTGGAAGAGAGAAAAAACAAATATTTTATGTGCAGGGGGAGATAAAAATCAGTAGTTAGGTCCTTCACCTCACATGTTAGTACTTCTTCCACTACAAAGTCCGTATTTTCAAATTTAAATGAATTTGTACAATCAAGGTTAGTAAAATCCAGCACCTTTGAATTGTTCTCAAACAAAGACAGCAAACATATTTTCAGCTCAATTGCAATGAAGCAATTTATTTGAAGAGTAATGCAAGCTTGATTCCAAAAAATGGCTGGATTTTTTTTAAAAAATCTTTTTACAAGAATGAAGTGTTAATTAGTCCTTACCGCACATGTACCAATTGATGACGTTCAGAGCGTCCTGACCAGCACAGATGCCCTGCTGGAACAAAAGCAACCACAGACTTGAGACAAGAGAACACAAAGACTGACTAATATACTCGGGAAAAAGAAAATCATACCATATCATCAGCGGTAGAGAAACTATGGAGGTGATCATGCAGTTCCTCACAGTGTTGTTCAAATACATGATTTACAAGCCAGTTTCATGTACACACCTTGCCCTCCGCACTCTTAAACTCCTGTTTTAAAGTATCAGCAATGAGCGCAGACCAGATATTCAGAGTAGCTTCCTGTAAAGAAGTAAAGGCAAGGTAAGTCTGGGTGCTAGAGGATATTTAAGTGTCAAAAAAAATAATTAAGGACTCAATAGACTCACTTTGAAAGAAAGACAGGCAAAGTTGAACTGAAGCTGAATGTGGTTGAAGAACTGAGCCAAGCTGGCTGACTCCCAGCGGCTTTGGATTCCCTCATAAGGACTGTTGGCTGTAACAGCGAGAGTAAAATCACCTTTAAATAAAGAACATAAACTTTTGGCTGAAACACAAATAAAAAACAGTACTGTCCATCATTGCCATAAAATTGATAAATTCATGATCAATCACAAAATTGAGAAATATTTCAAATAATTGAGTGCATTGTGATACATCAACAATCGCAAAACCAGACGGCCCACAATAATTTACAAGAAAATAAAACTATATTTCAACACTGAGACTATACAAAATTTATATGCTGCTCCTCACAACGAAGAATACAGATTTTGAGTTTCTCGGACATCATTTAAAAGACTTCCTCAAATAAAGAAAATGCTGAGACAGGCAAAGGCATCATTTAACGCCACCTGTTTTCCGATTTCGAATCCATTTGAAAGCCAAAAACTCATCTACCTCAGCAATACTACAAGGAGGAATAGGCTCTCTGGCCATGTACAGGTTATGTGCATCCTGCTCCCAGCTCAAGGAACCGCACAGTGGGCGACACAGCGACCCCGATGGGGCGTCTGCCGTCACCATGACGCCACTTGCAGTAAACCGGACCCATTCGCATGATTCGGCCCAGCTCAAAGACGTGATTTCGAACACGGCGGTTAAAAACAGCTCCCCGACAGGACTGGCTTGAGAGCCGCTCAGGGCACGGGCGGTCGGGCAGCGCCGTGTCGGGCCGATCACGGCCAGACGACGGGAAGGCGGCCCACCGACAAAAACAATTCCGCCCAAAAATCTACCCACCTTCTTGTTTTGCCCTCCAAGGCATCTTCAGCAGAATATCAGGGCATTTTCGATTTCCTCGCAAGAGGGCAGAAGAGTGCAGCTGCCATTTTGGAAATCCATTTAGCCTTTCTGAGGAGCGACGATTCCGAAGACACTGAGGATTCGCACGGAAACCACGGCGGAAAAAGACGGCAAGATCAGCCGCAAGTCCTTAACACGGCCCACACTCGCAGCTACGGCACAAATCACATCGCAAATCCAATTCACACGGCGAGTGTTTATTGTTGTTGTGTTGTGTCGCTACTCAACTCGCTCACGGCCCCGCCGACACAGAGGTTATCAACCGGAAGAAAAGGCAAAGGCAAAAGGCACGGGGAGGGGGAGGAGTCAAACCGGCGGTGAGAAGCAAATATAGACGGGCAGAATGCCCAATTTTCGGATATATCGTCGCGTTCACCATCAGATAAGACAGTCAGTTTAGTTGATTAGGTTAACATTTGGTTCGAAATATGCGTGGCCTGCGTTAATTTTATTTTTGGTCCGTGCTTGGTAGCACTGTTCATCACTGCGAATAACGCTTTGCCGTGTCAGACGCCCCCCCTCCCCCTCCCCTCACTCCACTAGACGGCTGTCTGCTTGCTTACTGTGTCGTGAAGAATATTTGAAACTTTGTGGAAAGTAGTAGTTTATTTTGGTTCCCAGCTGTTTATGTTCGGAAGATGATAAAAATGTCCTCTCTTTCCTCCTTCTTCTTCGCTTTGATTGTGATTGAATGGACTCGTCAGTAACGAAGGTATGTATTTACCCAATGAGTGCAGATCTCTTGGAGAGTATTATCTTGGATGCAATCTTCATTTTCAATCATCAGTTGCTAGGCCGAAATGAACTGTCAGTATATTTGCATTCTTGAAAGGGTACAATCTTGCTCCCACAGCATTTCACTCTTTGCCCCTCTGTAAAGGGGTTGTGACAAGCACTGGGCAACTGCTGTTCAGTACTTATTTGGTGTCATGTTTTGTTGCACCAGGCTGTTGCTCGTTTCAATTGTATTTATTTTAGGGTCACTTTTGATGTAGTGAGTAACTTGAATTCCCCATAAGATTGACCTTGCTGTACTTTCACAAATATCATCTATTGTGAGGTGCAACAGTGGGATGTCGTAATGATCGTACTCCTTTTTTAAATTCACTCTGTCAGTTGACTGTGATTAATCCTGGCTTTCAAGAAATCTGTTTTCTACTTTCTTTTCTTTTCTGGTGTGATTTCAGGATTCTCGGACCACAATCATGGCTCACTGATTCAGACTAGATGGCCCTTTCTCGGGTGGGCCATATTCAATTTGTCACAATTAGTACCTAATTAGCCATTATCTATACTTACCCTCTCAGTTAATGTAATTTTAAGTGTATTTTTACATTCATTCTTGGAAAGCTAGCTTCTATTAATTGACAGTTTGAAGGAGGGCTTGAAGGCTTGTCAAAATGAGTGCCAAAGCCAAAGACTCTTTTAAGGATTGCACCGAAAAGTGTGTGAGCTTACAGCATGGAGATTCCTTAGGGGCAATTATAACACTGAGGGAGCCCAGTGACAGAGACATTGCTTCATCTTTGTCTTTGTTGTGTGGAAATGTTGGATCCCTCATAGACAGTTCCGGACGATGCCTCTTACACCTTGCAGCATCAGTTGGAAGAAAGGAACTGGTGCATTGGTTGGTGCAACGATGTGGGGCAGATGTAAATGCTCAAGACAGAGAATCTGGGTATACACCTCTTCACCGAAGTATATTTTACGGCCAATTGAATGTGGCAGTAATACTTGCACAGGTAACCTTTCGCCATTCTTTCAAAATCGCCTTGCTTTTTGCCTGGCCACATGCCTGTTTGAACAACATTTTTTTTCATTATTGTACTTGTAGATGGGTGCTGACCTCAACATACGAGACTGTAACTACTTGTCACCGATTGAACTTGCTATGAAAGATCGCTTACCTCAAGTAACATTCAGTAGTAATCTACCATGCGAGTTGTATGTTTGGGGAACCAATGCAAATTTCAATCTGGGCACAGGGAACATGAAGGGACGGCTGCAACCAGAAATTTTGGACTTTTTTCGTAAAATGGATAGACCAGTGTCTATTGTTAAGGTAAAAAGACAAGCACATTTTTATTCTTTTTCATCAAATTATATACAAGCAATGTTATTAATGTTATGGTTTTCACAGGTTTACATGGAGAAATTTCATACCGTTATGCTATCAGCCTGTGGTCGAGTGTGGACATGTGGTCACGGACGGGGCGGGCGCTTAGGGCTGGGTACAGAGAGGTCTGTCCTTGCTCCAATAGAGGTACAGCTTGGCACCATTCCCAAAAAGTTTAGCTTGGATCCCAAATTTTCTCCTGGTGGGCCTGAAGTTTGTGTAAGCGCTGCAGTAGGAAGAGACCACACATTGTTGTTGATGGAAAGTCACTCAGTAAGTTTTTGTGATCCTTTTATTATGGCTTTTGAAACTTTTGTGTATTTTTTGTTGGTGCATTCTTTTTGTGGTGTGCTTGAATGCTCAAATATGACTGTGCTGGTTCTCTTTCAGATTCTTGTTTTTGGCCTTAATACTCATCATGTGTTGGGTTTAAGTCCACCACCCTCTCAGCTTCTCGAACCTCAAAGGCTTTCATTGAAAAGCATGGAGGATCTTAAGTTTCCTCCACTAGGTGTTTGTGCTGGGCGCTTCCATTCTGTGGTGTGGAGTCGTGGTGAGATTTTGACTTTTGGGCTGAATGCAGGTCAATTGGGCCATGCAAAGTCTGTGGAGAAAACTATTATTGTTCCCAAACCAGTAAGATTTTTTTCCCAATATCCTTCTATGTTACTAAAAAGTCCAAAATTTGAAGTAAAAACGCTTTTTTTTTTTTTCAGTTACATGCAATGTTTTATAAAGATGTGGACATAACACATGTGGCAGCTAGTGATGGTGCAACTGTTGTTGCAACAGGCAATCGGCATATTTGGGTATTTCATGAATATCAAAGAAATAAGCTTTCAATGAGGTAAGCATTATTTTATTGTATTTTTTTTTAAACAGTTAATTTAAACATCTTCTTATACTTTTTTATAACATCTAGACAATCATTTTCTTCACATTTAGGTATTCCTTAGAAATTGAGCAGGTTGCAGTTGTTGGTGGTCACCTTGATTCAGGTCTAGAACCAAGCAATTTGTCAGAGAAGGGTGAACCTTTGAAAATTGCAGCCATATCCAAAGAGGGTTCAGTTTTCTTGTGGCAAGAGAAAGACCTGCATATGACCAGGTACAATGACATGTAATATTTGTATTTCTTCTCACATCCCACGTATCTAATATGAGTTTCATCCTCCAGGTGCATTCTCTCTCCTAGCCGGCAGCTAAAAATAGTTGATCTGACACTCAACAAATCTGTCATGCTTATAGTTACAAATGACGGTGAAGTGTATACTGGTGAAGTAAAACCTTGCAAAAAAAACCCAAATGACATAAAGCCATTGAAAGGAAGGCGAAGTAAGATCTAGATTTTGTGCAAATTCCTTTACTCTTACCTGATATCAATGGAAAATTGTTGTTTGCGGATAGTCAGAGTCAACATGCAGTTCTTTTTTTCAGCTGTGCCAACTCATGATGGGGAATGTCATGTGTTAACAAAACAGATGGAGAGAGGCCCCATCAAAGAATTTCTTGATCCAGACGTGTGTTATCCAATCTCTTTGACAAGACTTCACTCTGCCCATAGAGCTGTCAAAATCACATCTGATCCTAAAGGGAGAAATTTTGCCCTGATTCAGGTAAATTTTCATGAGATGCTAACATTTTTTGTGAAACCGAAAGAGGCACACTTCATTGGACATTTTTTGCAGACTCATCCCTCTGTTCATTTGAATAATGTGCCGGACCTCCCACGGAAAGGAGAAAGGTTGAAAGAGGACCTTTCAAATTTGTTGTGTGAAGCCAATGAATGGGACACCGTGCATGACATTATCTTTCAGGTAAGATTTCTTTGTTTCACAACTCAAGACAGCAGTTTTGAGTAATGATTCCGTTACTAGTTCATATGTATTTTTTCCAGGTTGCAGATAGACGCTTCCCTGCTCATAAATTTATTGTTTCGAGACAGAGCAATATTCTGTTGCATATGATCCGAGATGCCAAAATGTCTTCAGATGATGTTACTGTTCCTGTAATTGAGATTTCAGATATTTCGCCTGACATATTTGAACACTTACTGCATTTCATTTATTCTGGCAAGTGTACTCTAACACAACCTTCATCACAAAATTGGTGAGTCTTTCTATTTTGACATAATTATGCTAGCTGGCAATTGTTACTGTAGATCCTTTAGTTATATGTAGTCGGTTTATTTTAGTTCATCGGAGAAAATTAAAAACCCCAAGAATGAGCAGCATCTCAACCTGATGCACACTAAGAGACGCTCGTCTCAGCTGTTTGAGGATGACAACAGTGTCAGGGAGAGTATTTCAGAAATTGATAATGAATCATTGAATATATTATCACAAGCAAAAGCAGCTGCTAAAAAGTTGGGCTTGTCCAAGCTTTTAAGCCATCTTAATTGTATGAGGTAAGTCAAAGTACTTAGTGTAATGTTTTAAAAATTATGCTCTGTTTGAATAATAATAAAAATAATAATCCTTCTGTAGTTACCAGGATGGAGACATAATTTTGACAAGTGGAAAACGGAAACTACACCTCAGAAATACAGAGTTAGTTCCAATGGAGTGGAAAGAGTCCTCAGAGTTCAGTGATATTCACATTCAGTCTAGGGATGGTCACAATTTTTATTTGCACAAGTGTATACTGGTTGCAAGATCAGAGTACTTCCACCACATGTTGGCTGGCGGTTGGATTGAGGTAAATTTCTCATTTAAAAAAAAAATATATATATAAATATCCTAATTTTAATTATATTATTCAAAACTTTCTTTTATTTTCAGAGTAAGGGGACTCGAAATCTCGAGCTGCCACTAGATCAATCAATTCTTTCAGTACTGTTTGATTACATTTACAAAGATGAAACACCCATCTTGGATAAAATTGGTGGTGTAAATTTTGAACTTGCGACATATTCACTAATTGCAGCTGACCAGCTTTTGATTAATCCCTTTAAGGTGCACAATCTACTGTCCTTTACCATATCATTTCTTTATTTTTTGATTTCCCAAAGTATTTCTCATTTGATTTTGATTTTTCAACAGACTCGGTGTGAAGCCGCTTTGGCCTCACTATTAACCCTGCAAAATGTGAATGTGGTCTTAGAACTTGCAGCCACTTACAATGCATCTGATTTACGCAATTGCTGTTACCAATTTATCTGCCTTAATCTGCCATCTTTGTTAGAGGCTGGGTAAAGTACTATAAATTTATCATGTTGCTTTGTTTGTGTGACTATTTATGTAACAAGGTTCCATGTTGCTATTTGTTCAGGACCTTGTGTGGACTCCCATCCATTATTTTGGATGAGTTACGCGATTATTATTGCACTTTGCATCCAAGAATGGAGTGTCGAGTTCTCACACCTCTTTCTTATGCTCCTTCTCCAGACTTCATAAAAGAACTTGCAGCTTCTAACACTATTTTGTGGGGTGAAGGTAAGATTTGAAGTCATTGTGAAACATTAGTATAATTGAAATGAAACCGATCACAATGTGCGGTGCTACTTTAAGTGATCTGTCTGGCTTATACCTTCCTCTTTCAATCTTTCAGAATTAAATTTTGATGAGCTGGAAAGTCAAAGAAAGTCCAAAGGCTCCTCGAAAAAAAAATCGCGGCCACGACGTACTAGTGAATCAAATCGAGTGCGATCCCGCAATGATTCAGTCAGCTCCATAAATTCAGATGATTTAGACACGTCTTTGGATCCAGAACCCTTAGATTGGAGCGATATTGTCGAGAAGGAAGAGTCAGAAATAAGCCAATCATTTGAAAAGATTTCTGTTGTGGACAGAATAGAAGCCACTGAGAAAGCAGAAAAGCAAAATCAGTGGACCAAGGTCCTGAGCAACAGCAAAATTCATAAAACAATTCAGGCCCGGCTCAAAGTAAGACCCTTTCTTTCAGTCTGACAGGGTCATTATTCTGTTCTAAAATTGCATTGTAATTGGTGTTTCTTCCTGGTAGGCTGCTGCTTTAGCTCGAGAGGAGGTTCTTTTGCCCACAAAGCAGGAGAGTCCTGTAACAACATTGCACCTGCATGCCTATCCATCAACTCCACTACCACCACAGCAGGCTCCAACACAAAATCGTCAATTGAAACAAAATGCTCCCGACATTACAGAGAAACATTTTCCTCAACTTGGTTACTGTGAAAAAGTCCGAGGGAGCTCAAAAGTGGGGTAAGAACAATTTTTTTTTTTGTTACTGCAAATATTGCAAAAACTTAATCACAGTGTATAGTTTAAATTACACTGCTTGACTGCATGCAATTTTTGTTGACAGCTTGGTACCCATGATGCCCATGAATGAAAAGCGCATTAGCAAGTTGTCTCAAAAGCAACGGAAAAAACTAGCTTCAGAAGAAAGCGGCGGTCCCTCATCACCCATTCCTGTGGCGCCTTCGCCCAGAGGTTGGGGACACCAGGATAATGCTCTGCCAGAAACTCCACCTAGTCTATCCCTGGCTGATATTATGCAGGAACAGTTGCATAGGTCCAAACAAAGTGTCGCTGTGGCGTCCAAACCCATCAATATTCGGAGGTGAGTCATGTTTGTGTCCTAATGAAGTTAGTTTGAAATTATTTTATGCTCTCATATTCTATTTTTTGGTTTCAGGTCACCTTGTGGTCCGTTCACTCAAAGCCCACACAGCTCAGGTTCTCCTTGGGGAAGAATGGAGTCTGTGATGACCCCATGCACACCTCCCATGTCACCGCAATCACCAATTGCACAACCCAGCCTTGACAAAAGTGGCTCTCTACAGAATTTCTCCGATATAATGGCAAATGAAATGAAGCAGAGAGAGAACTGGACTCGCATGCGCTCCAAACCCCTCAACTTAACCCAGGTATGTCCCAGTCTTCATTTCTGACCAATTAGACACTTTGGTTTCCTTTTCATGGTATTCATCATGCATTTGTGCGTGTTTTTTTTTTGTTTTTTTTTTAACCATTGTGCAGATTGAGGACAGGGCCATAGATGACCTCATTAATTTCTACAATGCCAATGAAGCCTGTGAAGAACGCATCACTGTCCGTCGTGTCTTGAGCACCAATGTGGCTTGCCCTGTGTGGGTTACGTCCAAGCATTGAAAAAATTTAGAATCCAATTAACTCAGAAACTATCATTTCAAGAATGCCTTCAAGTATTTTTGTTTTATGTTTGGTCATTGGCCAAACAAAGTGGATATTTGTAGGTCCTCTCTGTAGGTTGGATGGATCTGTGATTTCCTGACCATTAATTTAATGGTTGTATTATTTTATTGGGTGTCCGTCTTTATTTCCAATGTATCAATGAATTAGTGTTTCCTGTCTGACAGAAAGAGAAAAAATCAAATTAGACAAGGCTGTTCTTATTTCAGATAAGAATAACCCAGCGATTCTCTTTGCTCTTACTAAGTAAATAAATGTACGTGCAATTAGTTTGAATATTCTCTTATGTAATTCCTCAACTGTTCCCTGTTCCCTAACTCAAACGAGTTCGTAAACAAAATCTTTCCCGCCACGCATGCGCCGTTTCCGAGGAGCCGTCTGTGCACTGTCGTCTGCTAGGGCACTTTGCACAATATTTAGAGTTATTCTTCCTGAACGCTCCTTTGGCAACGCACCAAAATCATGAAATAAAGACATTCGGACTTGCGGTGCACTTTGTATTGTTTACTCAAAAGTTGGAGCCGAGCTGAAAGTCCAAAGGTCAAAATTGTTTACTTTCGACGAGTCACGAGTGGTGGGTGTCTGCTGCTTTGGAAAGACTTGCCATTGCCAGTTTAAGTACACTCTTAGTCGCAATAATTGTTCTTAATTATGGCGGTGGGAAAATTGATTCGAGCTGTAATCCTTGGAGCTCCAGCCTCAGGAAAAGGCACACTATCTGACAAAATCACCAAACGATTTTGCATGGAACATATTTCGAGCGGTGATCTCCTCAGGCTGCATATACAAAATAGGACGGGTAAGTACTATTGACAACAAATCTGGTTAATGAGTTTTGCTTCTGATTTCGTAAAAATATATCTTAGAAAACAATTCAAAAAAAAATTGGTTGGAAATTTTTAGTATTGTACGAGCTATTTGGAGGTTATATGTAAGTGTCTTGCTCACAAACAAAAATCTTTGTTGTTATTGTATGAGTGCATGTCATCGCGGTCATGCAACCGTGGTAGCTTAAAAAAATTATTTACAGCTTGAGGAATAGATGTTTCCAAAGATTTCGACCAAATTTAACAAAAAATGTAACTTTGTCTGCTGCACTGTCGATTCCTAGAAACCGTCCATGTCTTTCTAATCTTTTGTTTCTTCTCCGTTTTCAGAACATGGAGAGCATGTAAAATCGTTCATGGATAAAGGGGAACTTGTTCCAGATGAAGTTGTGACTAAACTCGTGTTTAGCGAATTGGAGAAAAGGAAGGAGACAAGTTGGCTTCTAGATGGTAAATGTTCCTCTTCAACTTTTATACATTTTTACAAGTCATACAGCTCCCTGTCTTTCTAAAAATTCTGTGGCCCTAACTTTTCAGTTTTTGACACTGATTTATCTGTTGCAGGATTCCCAAGGACTGAAAAGCAGGCCATAAACTTGATGGGATCATACCCTGTTGACATAGCTCTGAACATCGTTGTTCCATTTGAAGTAATAGTGGAAAGGGTTCAAGGGCGTTGGGTGCACTTACCTAGCGGTAGAGTCTATAATACAGGTTTCAAGCCACCAAATAAACCAGTAAGTAATTTTTTTTTAACTTTTGTTTGAGGTTGACGCAGTAGTACAATGATTAACGAGAATCTTGCATTGTTTAACCATCATCATTGAATTTGCAGGGTATTGATGATATAACAGGAGAACCTTTGGTCCAAAGGGAGGATGACAAGCCAGAAGCTGTACGGAAGCGCCTAGAGGTCTACAGGAAGACAGTCGAGCCTTTGTGTGCTTACTATAGATCGAAAGGTATTTTAGTTGACTTTCCAGGACGTACATCTGAACAGATTTGGCGGGCCTTACAGAAGTATTTAGAATCGAGAATGCAGCCAGCATACCATGGCTAAGAGTTTGAAGAGAATGTTCAGTTTTGTTTCTTGTGATATGACTATTTTTTAACAGTATGAGGGATTGGTAACTTTCATGGGATCACGGCTCTTGTTATGTTCCTTTTTAATTATAGGCCTTAGACACGTAGGGGTGTTGTATTATGTATGTTTGCTTTTGATGTCAAATTTGACCGCATAATCAAAATGAAAACAAACAATGCTAAGGATTCAGGGTAATCACTCACCCAGTTGTTGCTGTCCCGTCTGATTGTATTCTAGTAAGGTGATCTAGTGTTCAGGACAGGATGATTGCATCTGCTACGTGGTTTTGCTGTGGCTGTGATGATCCAAGTCTCAAAACTAGTCTAAGCTACATTTTATTATTTTATTAGTATGTATCAATTGTAATTGTCAGTCTCACCTTAAGCGATTGTGCATGTTACAATGTATGTAATTGATCATCTCATTGAACAGAATTGCTGAATGTAAAAAAACAACAAACCACAAGACAATATTGTTCCAATTCCAGTATTTTCATTTTTATAGGCATTAAGATATTTTTTCTTTTTTTAGGAATGAAATGCATTGTTTCATACTCCTGAACCAGTAAGATAAATTAACAAGTACTTAGTGTTGTGATTGCTTAAATGGTGTGTTTTTTAAATGTCAAAGCACAAATTTCAACGCTCAACATCTGTAAAATTGTGATGAAGCGAAATAAAACATTTGAATGTATGGTCTTCGGTATTGGACACACACAGCCACGTCCCTTCATCAATGTCTGATTTTCTCAGCCTATTATTTGGTGAAAATGAGCCGTTCAGGTCACAGAGGACAGTCATTCACTCAGAAAATCATCACACCATTCTGTGTGTCTTTTGTTTCAAATAATTTAATTTGTAAGGAATGTCATTTATAAAATAGGGAGGAAGCAAATTCATTATAGACTACGGAAGATTGGATTCCTTGACAACACCTCCTCCCACAACACTTATGTTTACAACATTCATTTAAAACGCCACAGAAGAGACATAGAAGTACGGTAAAATCAGTCACGCATTTGACAAGATTAACATACACAATATGACTAGCATAACAATTATTCATAAAATATGTTTAAGTACAAAATCTGAGATCATCCCTGCAAAACATTTGTTTCAAAGTAATAATACTGAATTAATATTAGTTTACTTCTCTTTTGTGTGAAAAGGAAGAAGCCAAACTGTAAACTCAGCAACTTCCCTCACAAATCTCTTGACAACACAAAGGCACAAATATTTTCAACAAATCTGTCATAAGAATAAAAATGAACTTGGGAGCAAAAGTGAAAGTAAAATCGAGGGATAAAATAAAAATTGATGGGAGTAAAAAGCGACACTGGTTAGTCCCTCAGCTTTTTTTTGCTAAATCTTCTGAATTTCTAATATTTGCTATGAACTATAATGTTCTAATAAACGTGCACTACAGGTTAGTTAGATAAGCTATTTCTATTCTTTGTAAATCCTACATCTAAAATGTACTGAAGTCAGCACTAAGTAACCTACATTTATAAGGGTGGTTTAGATTTGACTTTCAGGGCTACAAAGCAGGAAATGACTGTTTATGACACATTAGGCACACACAAAACAAAATTAAAATTACGAGGCGATGAGTATGAAAACCATTATAAAGCACCATTTCATTGAATTTAATGATAAAAGTTGAGACAAAAATATACATAGCAGAAGTTCCTCTGACAGACAACTATGTACTTTGTGTAAACTGGATCCTTGACTATGGTGAACAGACAACAATTTCTCTTGGGGGATTTCAGAGAAGATCCAACAGTAAGTAAACAGACTCTTCACTGATATCCCCTTTTGGCAAAGAGGAAATTCAAGTCCATAGACCAACACTATACATCTCTCTTAAGTAAAAAGAAGTGTTGGTCCGGTAGTAAAGCCTTCATAACAGGTCAAGACTTCAAAACCATACATAAAAGCTCTAAAAATTAAATGTGAGCACCAATATCCAGCTTCTCAGCCTGTTGAGTTTTGTTAAAAATGGAGAAGAGGCAAGAGATCCTTAACTATTACTAGGCACAAGCCAAAATTTATAAAACTAATCTTCAATATCACACAAGAATAAATATAGTTGATCTCATTGAGTACAAGAAACATATCAGACAAAACATGCTGGTCTAAAATTGACAGATAAAATCCTTCATTGTCTTCAACAGTGATAGAGTATCATAAGTAAAAATCTGAATAAACCAGTACCCAACCAGGCAACAATACTTCTTTTGTTTTCTTTTTTTCTCCAGTGATGGAAACATTCCAATACTTGGTCCCCTTACTTCCCACTTTCTAAAGTTGCTTCCTGCTTTGCACAGCCTTCATCAGTAGTGCTGGTCTCATTGCCAGGCTCGGCAGATGAAACCGTTTTTAAGACACCATCCAAAAGAGAATTTGCAAAATGATTCAATTGGGGTGGTGTCTGCCGCCTAGATGGAGGGTGAGGAGCGTTAAGAAGCAGGCTTGACGGTCGGTGAGGTACCCTCTCAGAAGGTACGCTATCAGAGGTTCCAGATACTGGCCTCTGCAATGTTTCTGAAACAGAAATGCACAAATAAATTAGAATATAATCTCTGAGAGAAAACTAGAATTACTTGAACGATTGTCAAAACAATAAGCTACTTGTGATGTGACTGACCTGGGTTGCTAGAGGCTGATAAGTCACCCTTTTGAAATGGAAAATTAATCGCTTCAGATGGAGTATGTACAGCACTCAACTCTGTTTGAGTTGCAAGCGAAACTCTTGGGATTTGACCTTGGCGATATGCCAATCCAAGAACTGATGTGACTTCCTGCATTGATTGCTGCAACTCCGCCACCTTGACAAAACAGGAAAGTCAGGATCATCTTCCTGATAGAAAAGGTAATGGGAAACATAAGGGCAGTCACAATTTACCTGAGTGTGCAGGTGCAGACAACTGTGCGTTAATTTACGAATACATTCTGCACTGTTACTTGAAGTAACCTGTTCACTTCCTATTAAATCTGCAGCTGTCATATTAGGCAATATGGGCTGGGTCGCTCCACTTTGCTGCAGTGCAACTACTTTTTTCCAAAGAGCACTGATAGCTTGCATTTGAAGAAGCTGTAGTCTTCGTTCACTTTCTAGAGCAGTCTTGGTACCCTCCAAATCTTCAGTAAGTTTCCTAAAGAATGAGGTCAGAAAGACAGATATCACACAGACTGCCCATTTGACTACAATTGAGGGACTATAATTTTAAAAAACTTGCCTTATGTGTTCCAGAGTGCGTTTGTCCTGGAGAGACCGGCTGACTTTTACTACTCTTGGATCCAAGTTACGAGCTTGATATCCTCTCCAGACCCGTTGAATATTAGTAGCAGCACATTCTGATATTTAAAAAAATAAAATTGGCATGAAAATTTGTTTTTTAAATGATAATATAGATAAGATGAAAACCAGTCTAATTTTTACAGTATGGACATGCATGAAAAAAGTTGAATGAAGTGTAAGACTTTCTTTTCAAACAAAGTTCACATTCAATGAAAAAGTCTAACATGCAATGCAAATATGTAACACAACAACTAACAAAAATTCCAAAAACACAACCTAGTTCCTTCCCTTTCTGCAAAACACAACAAACACTGAAAACAAAGTGATAAGAACACATAATAATAATGTGCAGTGTCCACCTTAAAAGGTCACAGACAACTAAGTATAAGATATTTAGAAGTACTTTTGAAAAACGTTGATAACTGAGAAAATGTTGGAATAACAGCAGTTAAATTACTCAATTCATGGTAGTGCCAGAAGCAGTTGTGCCCACACTCTCTGTACATTTGAAAAAGTTTGGATAACAACAACAACCTTGCAAAACTCATGATGATTCGACTGGTTCAAACAAGTGTGATGTTAAGATACAAAAAAAAAGGGATAGTGGCATTGAACGCTCAGCCATTTACAGAGCAACTCTTTCCTACTCACTCTGCCCCTCCTCATTGGAGACAAGAAAAATTACTTCAGATCGACCATTAATTGAGGTTTGGCCATAGTGAAAAGGCAAATCTGAAACCAACTCTGGTAAGTAGCACACGTAATAAAACTAACCAAAGCGGATACAGGAAGAGAGAGAAGAAAGGAATAGGAATATGACTAAGATCCAGAACAATAAGGGCCAACTGAGCAAATCCGGGAAACAAGCTGGATACCACAAACATTACACTGAGGATCATATTAAATTGAAGAAATGTAAGTCAGGATGCTGCTAAATACACAATAATTTAGGGAAGCTCTTTAATCTTGCAAGAGGACAATCACTGTAACATAGCACACTGAAGAATTCACCTATGTGAACACGTACATCTATGAAACTGGAATAAAACCCTTTATCCACACCACCATGGCTACCAAAATAGTAATTACCAAGACTGGTAGGCCTCTTGACTTCTGATCTCTGCATGGGCTTTGGTGGGGTGGGTGACACCTTGTCGCTGCCCCTTGTGGTAGGAATAGGCTGCTCCGTGCCATTCACATCACCATGTGCAGCTTCCCTTGATTCTGCCCTGCCTCCTGCATGTTGTGGAAGAGAATCATCCCCAAGTTTCCCATTTTGCCTTTCTAAATTTTGTCGCTCCAAATGAGATTCCCCTGCGGACAATACAAAATAAATGATAAGCCACTGTTATAAAGCATGCAAGCAAGTTAACACAGTGAAAAGTGCAGAAACTCATAAAAAAAAAAGAAAACCACAAAGCTAAAAATCAAACAAGATAAACCTGCAAAAGCTGTGGTGATTTTTTGAGTCTGGAAATGGGCTTCCATTGAAGGTGTTTCAGGCTGCTCGAAAGGTGTACCCAGTGATACTGCCTGTCTGCTGGTGCTGGAATCGTCAAGGCAACCACCGGGAGCAGGTAATGGCGGAGCTGGAATTGGTACACCACCACCTAAACAATAAATTTGAATGTCATCACTGGCAAAGTCGTCTAAAGCAAATATATATATTTGGCTCTACCTCTAACAGGAAGGCGACTAGCGGATCTTCCTGAACTGGGACGAGGCAAGCCAGAAGCAAGAGGCTGAGCAATCCCCTTTTTGGCCAAAGGATGAGAAGGCGTAGCTGGAGTTGCAGGTGTTGCAGGTGTCTGAGCAGGAGTTCCTGATGGAATCATTTCAATGGGCCGAAACTCAGGGCTGAGCAGAGAGTCTGGAACTGGTATCATCTCTGTTGCGGAATGTAATGGAGAGTCTTCATCTGAAACATGACATTCTTTTCTATAGCTAGTATTGAACCAAATATTATGTGAATTCCTTGTCTATCCTTCAGTTTATCAAGAAGCTTAGTCAAAATACAGCCATAGGAAATTTACCCTGAGGAACAAGCTGGGTGGGTAATTTACGTCTGGAATCTTCACTATCGGATGAATTAAAGAGGGATAAGTCAAGGGATTGTGTCATGAGGGGTGACATCTCTGATCCTGAGCTAGGAAGCTCACTATGAAAACTAGAGGTCATCCGATCAGGTGTGTAGGTTCTTCTACGTCCCCTATTCAGACCTGAAAAAGCAGTGAACCAAATGTGTCATAATACTAGCCTACAGCACACTCACTTCAGCAGCTAAGTGAAAGAAAGCATTGAAGCCAATTAATGTTATGGAAGCAGCAATCAAAGAAAAGCACTTACTGGACCTGTTGTAAGAGTTAGAAGTGCGCCTTCGTGTAAAGGGGGAAACAGAGGATGAGCGTTGAAGTGGCCCTGTGTGGTAATAAAACAAATGGTACCGTGTTGTCACAGCCCTCAAGTAAAACATTGTGTGGTTTGCAACACCAGTGCTGTATTCTTTTACTCAATTCGCAATACATTTGTGAAACACAAGCCTATTATTTAGCAAAACCTATTATACAAACCATCAGTTTGCTGCTGCTTTAGTTGCTGTTGGTGATGCTGCGCTTTGCTGAGAATCAGTCGGAGCTTTCTGTCTTCTTCAGTCTCTAAGCTTTCCCCACCAAGAGGGCAAGTGTTAGCCAAATATGCAACTAAAGATTCATGATCACCAGGTCTGAACTGTCGGCCACGCCCTTGTGAGTAGAGCCACTCTGCCTTCAAGCTAAATTAATAAAAATAGATGAAAACAGAAACATTAACAAAAATATAAATATATATATAACATTGTAGGAAAAATTCACAATCAACTTACCTTTCTATTTCATTCACCATGAAACCATCAATCACTTTCAACCCCATGCACCAGTTAATGAGAAATGGTCTGTAGTCAAACCCACTGAGTTATCAAGTTAAGGAAGAGTGTACCACACAAGGTAAAATGTCCCTACCCTGCTAGATCAGTTGGTTACAACTTTCATTTAGTGAAGTTCCTGACAAATCTATTAAAACAAAGACAAGAAAGGATACACATTGCTTCCTGTCATAGCAACACATGGATTATTTGCAATTGATAGTTGGCGGAGGTCTCGTAAATTCACCAAGAATGAAACTTGATTAAGATCTGTTATGTTATTAGCAGCTAAGGATAAAGTGTCCAAGCCCACTGGTAAGAACTTGTCACATGAGTGCAAGTGACCAATTTTATTGCTGTTCAGCAGTAGTGTCTAAAATGTGAGTTACATTCAAACAAGTGGATTAATGAAGCAGAATAAATATGACACCAAGGTTTTATTTACTAGTAATACTGATAAATGAATTTGCTTAAAATTAATGCCTGATATCATACTGACCTTAAGACTTGTCAAATACGACAGATCTGTGATGAAAGAGATATTATTTTCAGATAGGTCAATGTACTCCAGCAGGGTGTTAGTATTGAGGTGCTCTATTGTCTGGCAAAAGTTGGAGAGTAGAAGTAAGTAAAAGAGAAAAGAGATTAAGATGACAAAGCCAAGAGGTTTTAAGACCACATTCATACCTTGATATTATTGGCAGCAAGGCAAAGCCATTTTAGATGAGTTGCCTCTTTCAAGCCTTCTATTGTAAGTATTCCATTATGTGCTAGGTTAAGAGAAACTAGGTGATGTAATCGCGTCACATTGTACATGCGAAGGAGGCCATTGCGGACTGCAGAGAGCTTGAGTTCAAAAGAGGAATGACATAAGTAAGCATAATGCATTCACTCTTAAAGAGAAGTAAAGTTTAAATTTCATTTTAAAGAGACTCTTACATGTTTAACAGCTGTGAATGAATCAATGCAGTCTAAACGTGAAAGATCATTATTATCCAAAACTAATTTCGACACTTTTGATTGTGTTGCTGATGGTTTTGACAACTTCTTCAAGCCCTGATTGCTCAAGTCCAACACCTCTTCATCGCCCAATTCTGAAATGCATTAAAATTTTCTTTCAAGATGCAATCGAAGATGTGAAAACAGTGCCTTCCATTCACAAACAGGTGCAAAGAGTCACTTGAATGATATAACTGTCAAAGTTATAAATAAACAGAGGTTAGGTACATCGACGAAACATCAAGATAAGGAATGACATCTAGATCTAGCAAAACTAAAACCAAGGATCATTACAAAGCAATAAATAAAAGTAGTTTGTGCGCTACTCAGAAGAAATAGACACATATAATGGTTTTCTTTAGCTATGTTTACAATGTTGTTAATGACAACTCAAGACCTCCATACACTTGAACTGTCGCACACATGTGTGATGACTACAATTTTCCTAGAACGCCTAGATGTTTATTAATGTGTTACTAAAAGAAGTTCCATCGAAAACACTACAGAAATTACTAAGAAACACAACAAAAAATACTGAATGTTTACCCTGAGTTGCTGCCATTTTCAAATCACCGCCTTCTCTATCGGCCACCACAAAGTCACAATTATGAAAATTTGGACATAAGATTTATAAATAAGATTAAAATGCAACAAAAAAATTAATATTTCTATCTTCTTTTCAATGTAGCAAATGCTAGGAAAGGTCAGATCATGGTCAGATACCATTCTGTGACCCGTGACCGCTTTTGACCATCTGAGAACTCAACTGAGAGACTAAAACCACAAAAAGCTAAATGTTTTGAGCTTATTTATGCATTGACAGTCCCAACTATGTGCTTTTTAATTTTCACTATATTTTTTTATAAATACCAAATTTAAAATTTCCGTGTTTACATGGTTTTTTGTCACAGCTTTTGAGAAACGTACTCGGTATTTCAGTTGTCACTTGACTAATTGAGTACGTGGCTGCACGAAGGTTTTCCGGTCTCTCCCAAGCCTTGTTCATTTCCTGTCCACGAGGATTTAGCCGCCATGCAGGCCCAGAAGGTGTGTAACGCGTTCACGCCGTTAAATTTGTCGTCTCCTCGCTCAAGTCTCTTTAAAGACGATTCCGGACATCTCACTTATATTTGCGTTCAATTTTGTTGTTGCAGAAAACGAAGGAGCCTCTCCAGGCCGTCCAGGTCTTCGGACGCAAGGTACGTCTTGTGTCTCGGCTTCCCACACTTCGGCATTTCGTTGCCACTTTTTTTTTCATTGTGCTTTTTAATTCAAACATTCAGCCACCAAAGCATACGACCCCCATTTTCAAGCCGGTTCAGTCACAAGCCTGTTCATGTCCAACCGGTACCTTGATCCCTGTGTAAACATGCGCCCCGGTATAGGTTAGGATTTCGTTGTGAACGTGGGTCTGTCATTCTCAAGCGGACCTGCCAGCATTTGTTCCTTGCCAAATTCTTTCAGAATTTTATACTTTTTCGTTCAGTACGAGTACTTATCGTTTCTACTTTTTCGCATGAGCGCGTGTGTGGTAGTGTTGCCGGCTGTTCCGCGGAGGCCGCGTCGCTTCATTCCGTGGGTTAACCTGCGGTATCCTGTTTCAGAAATCTGCCACTGCTGTTGCGTACTGCAAACGCGGTAATGGAAACCTTCGGGTAAACGGCCGTCCCCTGGAGAACATGGGCCCCAGCATCCTCCAGTACAAGCTCCAGGAGCCGATCCTCTTGTTGGGAAAGGTGAGTTCTGCTCAGCAGGCGACAAGAAGCTGGACGGGTGTTCGCTTTTGGCAGATAAGGTTCATGGGGAGTTCATGTCTCAGAGCTAGAGCGATTCTGTGGGCTCACTTGTCATGTAGTCAGGAATTACGAATTCTTCTTGTATTGTGCCCTGCTGAGGCCCCTGGCATTTCACTTAGTGGGCCCTCCTTATTGTGGTTTGGCCTCTAGACCCATTCCTTGGCTAATTACTCACAGCTCTATAATTAACCTGTCAATATTGTGCAGCATATTTTTTTACGGATTTGCTGTTCTATTTTAACCTTTAACTGGGGTAAATTTCATTTCTGGTTTAGTCAAGTGATTAATTCAATCTAAATTTGCCCCAGAGAAAATGCTTCTGTGTCATAGTGCCTGGTTGACAACACTGTCTTTCAGGTCTCCAAAGCTGCTACAAATGACTGTTACTTTATTCTGCTCATTCATCATTGTTCGAATATTTTGTGGACAAGTATGTTTTATCATGGTAAATTTCATTTCCGGTTTGGTCTTGTGACCATCTCCTTTGAACATTGACCTAGAAGAAATGCAATGTCATAGTGCCTGATTGACTCCTCAGTCTCTCAGGTCTCCAAATTTGCCACAATGACATTGTTTACCGTGACATTCCAAGCTGTGTGATTGCTACTTCCCTTGTCGTCAATGATGACATTGAATTACCGATTGACTTCTGGTGATAATAAACCCTATGGCTGCATTATTGCAACTGAGACGAGGATTAACTGCTTTGTTTTAATGTTGTTTCCCCATCCTCAATGATGAAAATTGAATTACCGTTTGACTTTTGGTGATAATAATACCTATGGCTGCATTATTGCAACTGAGACGAGGATTATCTGCTTTGTTTTAATGTTGTTTCCCCATCCTCAATGATGAAAATTGAATTACCGTTTGACTTTTGGTGATAATAATACCTATGGCTGCATTATTGCAACTGAGACGAGGATTAACTGCTCTGTTCTAATCATGTTTCCCCATCCTCAATGATGAAAATTGAATTACCGTTTGACTTTCGGTGATAATAATACCTATGGCTGCATTTTTCCAACTGATATGAGGATTCTTAACTTTGAGTATTATTCGT
The DNA here is from genome assembly GCA_030522485.1 of Stenchaetothrips biformis. Classification (NCBI taxonomy): domain Eukaryota; kingdom Metazoa; phylum Arthropoda; class Insecta; order Thysanoptera; family Thripidae; genus Stenchaetothrips; species Stenchaetothrips biformis. The sequence continues at coordinate 11,087,853 of CM060103.1, read as the reverse complement.
AGTGCTACTGTGAAGTAGGAGATGAAATTGCCCTCTCTGTGATGTAGTTGGCTGTCTTTTGGCATGTGACTCCATCCAGTCATCCACCATTCTGGTACTACAGTGTCTCCCATTCCCATCCCGCTTCCCAAAAAGCACAGGGGCACATTTGTTGTGTTGTCTGTTGTCGAATGGAAGCAGATCAAATTGCTTTCTCGGTGACGCTGCTGGCTGTTATCCAGCATGTGACTCAATCCAGTTATCAACATTGTGATTATTCTGTTACCATATCTGATCCCATCCCCCTTCCCAAAAAGCACAGCGGCACATTTGTTGTGTTGTCTGTTGTCGAATGGAAGCAGATCAAATTGCTTTCTCGGTGACGCTGCTGGCTGTCATCCGGCATGTGACTCAATCCAGTTATCTACATGAAAATTGCCCTGTTTCAACGATAGTCTCCGACTAGCATTCTCCTTTTCCGACTGTCAGTTAACACTAACTCTCTTGTTTGTCCCAGGACCGCTTTGCTGGTGTGGACATCAGAGTGAGGGTCAACGGTGGTGGACATGTGTCACAAATCTACGCCATCAGACAAGCCATCTCCAAGGCACTGGTTGCCTATTACCAGAAATGTAAGTGTCTGTTCCATCAATTTTGTCTTAACTTGCTATAGTCCAATTGTTTGATTTTCTATATTTCCTCAGATGTGGATGAGGCATCCAAGAAGGAGATGAAGGATGTGCTGATCCAGTACGACCGCACCTTGTTGGTTGCTGACCCTCGGCGCTGTGAGCCCAAGAAATTCGGTGGTCCAGGTGCCAGGGCCCGTTACCAGAAGTCATACCGTTAAGGTGTGCTCTGGTGTATCTTATTATAATAAAAAAACTCAAAAAAAACTATTAAAAGCACTTCTTGTCTTTATTTAAACATCATGCATCCTTACAGTTCGGTAAAGATACCTTTCGTTAAAATGGTGTCACATTGCCAGCAATGTGGGCTGGGATCAAACCATGGATTTGTCTCTACTTCTGCTTAACATCAGTCTTTTCAATGCAACATATTCCTTATACTGCAACATTTCTGGCAGATGCAGTGTCATCACAATCTCTGTCCAACTTGGCTCCCATCCGTTGCAGGAAGATGATGGTGTTGACAGCTTTTATCCATCTTTTCTTGATGACATAACGTTTGAGCCTCTTCTTACTCAAACTTGTGGTCACAGCGCTTTTTATCCATTTGTGCTCAAGGCACTGCTGTGGAGACAATCGAGCCCTGGAATAAATTGACATTTATGTTTAGTCATAAACAATGGATGAGAAGTCTTCAATGCTGTCGATAGTTTAAATTTATTTCACGTTGTTCTTAAAGAAATTACAATATTTGTACAACTAGCAAATCAGTCACACAATGGCACAATGACTTTGATGCCTGATGGAAGTGACTAGATGAAACCGACCACCTATAACATTGCTACCTTTGTCAAGAGAGAATCAGTCTTCTCTACTGGTTTTGGCCATGTAAATAACTACAGTAAATCTCAACCCCATTCTATGACAGTATTTACACCAAAGACCTCACGCCCTCATCATCACTTAAAATTAATGTTGAAATTACAGAGCACTAGTATTACATCAATAATATAAAATCACATCTACAATCACAAACGTGGCGACTGCGTCCGGAATGGACTTCCCTCCCGCCGCAGGGAGTAGCAACAGGGCGGACTTGGCAAGGACGAGTCCCAGCTGTCGCCGTCTCTCTCGCACTCAGGAGGCGTCTCGTCCAAGAGCGAGAGAGACGAAGCGACGGAACCGACTCTCTGCTTCTAGTCCTGGCATCGCCGCGACGAGGAGGTGGGCAGCCCGTCTACCACCAAGGCACGGTGGGTTGCCGAGAGCCCACCGGCGCGAAGCGCGGAGCCACCACCATGTCGCCACGAACACTCGTACGTACATACATACATACATACATACATACACACACGCGCGCGCACACTCACTCACACTAGGGCTTTGCTCGCCTACAGCCCTCCACTGTGCGCGGTGATGAGCGTCCTCTTTTTGTCCAGCAGCGAGCTGGCCGTGGTGGCGGCCTTGAAGAAGGGGTCGTCCTGCCAGTGGGCGAGGCCGGCGAGGCCGTGCAGTCCGTGCAGGCCGTTGAGCAGGCTGCGGTGCGAGGCGAGGGAGGCCGCGGCGGGCACGGAGTCGAAGCGGTGCAGCAGCCGCAGCACCAGGTCCTTGGTGGTGTCCGAGGTGGGCGGCGGCGGCAGCTCCGGGTCGGGCGACCAGCGCGGGCTCTGCGGCGCCGAGTGCGTGGTGGACGACGCGGACGAGAGGCTGCGGCGGGTGAGGCGCCGGAACGCCGCGGCGTCGCGGCACTCGCGGGTGTCGCCGCGGCCTTGGCCTTCGCGGGGCACGGACAGGCGGCGGCTGTCCCTGCGCGCGAGGCTGCCGGCCAGGGCGGCCGCCTCCTCGGCGGGGCTCATGTCCTCGAGCAGCTCCGCCCGCATCCGGCCCGGCTCGATGGGCCAGAACCTCTTGGTGGGGATCTGCGTCTGCTCGGCACGCACCGTGAAGTTCTCCGTCAGCCTGGCGCCGCCGCCGCCGCGCTCGCCAGCACGCGTGGACGTGGCGGTGGTCGTGCAGGCCGCGGGCGACGACTTGAAGGTGGTCCTCGTGGTGGTGCAGCCCTTCTTGGTCTCGGTGACGGTGGTGGACTCGACGTTGTCGCCGTCCGCGGGCGCGGCCAGCGGGCTGACAGCGGGCTTGGCGTCCGCCTTGGCGTCCGCGGCGCTGCTGCCGGCGCCCTGCGGCGCCCAGGACGCCATGCGGAACAGCTTTTCGGACAGCTTCCGGATCTCATCGGCCAGGTTGATGCGGTCGTGGATGTCCAGGTGGTGGCTCTTGAGGCGCACCAAGCAGTTGCTGTCGGAGGCGCGCCGCTCCGACCCGAGCAGGCGGTCGTAGGGCAGCGGCAGCGTGGCGGTCGGCGACGTCGGCGACGTGGCCGTGACCGCGGCGGGCTCCTGCCTCGCGGCCTCGGCGGCGTCCTCGGCCGGCGTGTGCACCGCGCCGGTGGCGATGGCGTCGGGCTCGGTGAGCACGCTGGCCAGGGACGGGCAGGGCGAGATGGTGTGCGCCTCCGTGTCGAAGATGTACGGCCCGTCGGGGTGCTCCGTCCAGCGCTCCACGATGTTGCGCAGGTTGTCCTTGGCGCCGGCCAGCTTGCCGGCCTCCTCCGCCGTCATCTTGTTCTTATCGGCCACCACGGCCGAGTTGTTGTTCACTTCCGGCACCGGGCTCTTCTTATTGTCGTCGTCGTCGTTGTTGTTGTTGTTGTTGTTGTTGACTTCCGGCTTGTCCGCGGGGAGGATGACGTCAACGACGAGGGGCGCGAGGGCCGCCTTGGCCTTGGGGGTGGCTGGAGGCGTCTTGGCCGCCTTGCGCCGCAGCCAGCGGTGGTGCAGGCACGCCTCGGCGCACATCCGGTTCCTGTGGACAGAACGGTGCACAGAGGGACGGAGACCCAGCGTTAGAGAGAGAAGAGAGACAGACAGACAGGACAAGGGGCAGCTCCAAGCGAAACCCAACCAACCACCCCACCAGTTAACAGCAAGGCACACTTGACCAGGTGAGCGGTAAGGGGAACCAGGCAGGGCAGGTCGGGAAAGTGGTCCGACGTGCCGGGGCTGCATCGTACAGTACTCGCGTGCGGCGCAGGCTGCGGCGGCCTGCCAGTTCGCTGCACCTCTAACCTAACCTAACCTCCTCACACAGCTTCGGTGGCGAGAAGCTCCTGGTTTACGGACGGCCCGGATGGACAGCGTCCAGGTGGAAGCGCCTCGCTGCAGTCGCTCCGTCTCTCTCGCACTCATGCGGCCTGCCGGCCTGCCACGAGGGTGGCAGAAGCCCTGGTCTTGGAACAACATGTTGCGCGCGTGATTCTCCTCAAAGGGTGTCGCGGGGTGAAGCTTCTGAGCGGGCGCCAAAACCAAGTGCAAACTTTGACTTGCGTCCAAACGCTGTGCGGCTGTCTCATCATCTACGTCGCGGCCGGGAGGCCCACACTCGCGCTGCAGGCTGAACCAGGGCTGAACGGTCCAGGTTCACCAGTGTGAGTAGCGCATTCCGGTCTCCGGCTGGCCAGGCGTTTCAAAGCGACCAACACCGCGCGCACTCACATGCCCAAAGAAAGCGAATTACAGCAGAAAGCACATCGATGTGAGTAAAATTAACTGACAAAAACATTAGTTGGTTAGTTGGTTCGCGATTGTGATGCGCAGGACGTTAGCAGGCCGACTGGGTCAGGTCCGTTCCGTCATCTGTGCCCGTTCTGGGGCGGCGGCCGCCCACCTTCCAGTGGCGAGGCAGCGAGAACCGCCCGCTTGTCCGCTTTTCTTGAACCACTTGCACGATTCCTCCTCGTCCAAGCACAACAAGCAGCTACTTCACATGGGAACCACTACGCCGGCTGGTGTCTGTCCGTTGTGTAAGCCGAGGGGCTTGCCAACTTTGCCGCAAATTTGTAGACCTGACTTCAATTTAATGCCAAATGATTTAGGAATTTCCCCCCTGACTCGGCCAAAATAATTTAGTGCGGCTTAGGAATGCCCCCTTGGCGTGCACCACGAGACACCACGCCCATTTATGTACAATGCCGAGTCTTTGTGTGTACAGACACCTTTGCCACATTTGCCTCACTTATATAACAGTAATTACAATGGCTGCAAAGTCATATACTCACTCTTTTTCCTTGACGAGCAGCTTGGCGATGAAGTCCTTGGCGTCGTCAGAGATGTCGTTGAAGACCTCGTCGTCGAAGTCGTACTTGGCGATGGTCACGTTGGCCATGGTCTCGATGTCAGTGTCCCCCATGAACGGCGACAAGCCCGACAACCTTCAAGACCGTCAAATGGGGCTCAGTAATGCGGAAACCTTGACCAAGTCGTAAAAAAAGGCCAACACGCAATTGGATAGTGGCAGAAGCATCCCCCTCCACCCGCCCCCCCCACTTACAGCACATAGCAGATGACGCCGACCGACCACATATCGGTGTTGAATCCTATTTGGTCAAAGTTGACGACCTCGGGGGCGACGAACTCGGGGGTGCCGAACAGCACCTGCAGCTTCTTGCCGACCTCGTACCGCCGCGCCAGGCCGAAGTCGATGATCTTGATCCTGTTGCCCGTCTTCGTCAGGCAGAGGATGTTCTCCGGCTGCAATCACAGTGACGTGTCACTCCCGAAGCCGGCGCCGTGCCGTGCCGCCGTCCGCGAGCGGCATTGCCCACCTTGAGATCCAAATGAAGGATGTGCTGCTGGTGGACAAACTGGATTCCTTCGCAGATTTGTCTCATGAAGATGGTGCACGACTTCTCGGTGAGCACGAAGTCGTCGTCGATGACGCGCTCGAACAACTCGCCTCCCTCGATCCTGGAAGTCAACAAGACGGCTTTCGTTTCGTGTTCATTTTCCCAATTATTTTTTTTTCCCAGCGGCAGCACTCACAGCTCCAGGATGAGGCACACGTTCTTCTCGAACTCGAAGGCGTCGTACAGCTGCAGCAGGCGGGGATGCTGCAGCGCGCGCATGATGTCCACCTCGCGCTCCACATTGCGCCGGTCCTCCTTGCGCGCCACGGACACGAACTTGGCGGCCAGCGACAGCCCCGTGCCCCGCTCGCGGCACCGGTACACCGTGCCGAACTTGCCCCTGGAAGGAAAGCACCCACAAACAACGGAATGAGATACCCGCGGCGGAGGAGGGACTGCGCGGTCAACAGGAAAAAAGCGAGCCGGGTAAACACGCTTAAAAATACTCGTGGCGAGGGCGGGGAAGGAAGGGGCGCCCTTGATGATCTCGGGTGATTGGCACGGCAGATAGCTAGCCCCCTGTGCTGCGCTGCGCTGCCGGCCAACGGGGCGATGTACGCCCCCACACGGACGGACGGACGGACAGGCAGACTAACCGCGTGGCCCGGCGCCGGGGTGCCGCCCCGCCCCACCCCGCCCAACCCCGCCACGCGGACCGTCGACACGTATATAGACCCCTGGCGACTCGACCGCCACGGCGACGGCGGCCACGGCGGCCACGGCTCGGTGGCGCCGCCGACGCCAAGGCATGGCCAAGGAGCGGCGGCCGTGGTGGCCGGAGGGCAGCGAGGTTCACATCCGAGCAAAGAGCAGACAACCTTGCATTCCAACAGAGGGCCGGTGGAGGGCGGCATGTGTGGGGGCGGCCAGGTGTCTCGGTGGGAAGGAGTGGGGGTGGAAACTGGGGGAGATGGGTGGGGCCGTTTGAGAGGCTATCTCCACCTTGCAGCCGCAGTCCGACTGCCTTGCGCGCCGATTGAGTTATTTCGCTGCTGCAAGGCGCTAAGCCGCACCCCATCTCTGTTTCCCCATTCCTGACCTATACTTGCGACCATCACTCGCGGGTATCAGTCCGTGCCTCACCGCCCACGCACAGCAGCGCCTTCCGCGACGCGCGTAAACAAAAACATCCGTTTCGCTAAGGCATCCCGCGCGTCACGGGTCCATTCAGGGAGTATAGTGATTTGGCGGAGAGACTCTCCCTCTCAAACCCTAGCCAGAAGCGGAGGGATCCGCGGCGTCAGCCGTGATGTCACTGGTGCCGAGCTGGTGTGAGCCCCAAGACGCTGAGCGACGTCATGGCGTGGAGTGAATGGCGTGATTTGGCCGCCGTAGCGTACTACTACGACCTTCTCCCCCTCTCCCCTCCCCCTCCCACACCCCTAGAGGACCACCGCGCCTCTGCTGGTTCAAGTCCGCACGCAGCGAGACATGGACATGCTGCCGGAGGATTCAGGCATCTCTGACGGATTGAAAGGCGACTTTTCCAGGACCCGTATTTTGCGCCGCACTGTTAGAAATAAACAAGGAAATCCTGGTAATTTCCAACGTTGTTTTAACGGTGTGTGTTTATTTTTGCAGAGTAGAGGGCAGAGTACACGGAATCGACAAGACACTCGGACTGAGGCAACAAAAGGAAGGGTCACTATTCCCACACTGTTGATACAGCTGCGTTGTTTGGGCAGGGCCTCACGGCCTCACACTGCCCGGCGCGTCCCTGTGTTTTCGGCCCGCCGATCCTTGCACTCTGGGACCGGCCGGAACGACCCGCAACGACCCGGCGCGCAGCCGCTGTCCAACAGCGGCAGTCTCCCCGACGCACGAGCCGGCAACGCCGCGCTGCTGCCCTCCCCTCCCCCTTCCCTCTCTCCCCTTTGTTGACGCGGCAACGCGGCCGGGTGGAGTGGGGGCAGCGCCGAAGCGGCCGAGGCGGCCGGGCAAGTCGGCAGGCAAGCCGGCGAGCCGAGCTGGGACACGCACGCATGACTCGGCAACGCCGCGCCGCTCGCTCCCGATTGTTAGCGGGAGGCGGCGGGCGAGACCGACGGCAGACAGCACTCCAGTCTCCGTGCGGCGCGGCGGCCGGGCGGCCCAGCGCAACACCAGACGGGACGGGTCGCCCCGCTCGTCTCAGCGCACGGATGAGAGAGAACTGCACGGATGAGAATGGGTTCGAAATCGTCTTGGATAGCAATTCAAGAAAGGAAAGGGACCTTACCACGTGCTCGTGCTTCCATATGTTCTGGACTGTCCTGAACTTTTTTTTTTTTCGAAATTAATTTTTAAGTTCAAGTTAAACGGCAATTTTGAAAATCGGCATGCTCTCGTCTCTGCAAGGCCCGTGGCCGCGCCGCGTGGCCGCGTGGCATTGAAGGGCGGCGGTGGTTCGAGCCAGAGACTGAGACGGCAACCTGATCCAAGGACGCGTCGCTCAGCGCTGCGTCACCCCACCTGCTCCCTCTCTCCCCCCCCCCAAAAAAAAAAACAACCCTAAGAGTCTCCCATCTCGCTTTCTCTTTTTCCCAATCCCTTGAAGTGTACAGCAAATCAGTGAGAGGACGGGCTCACGGTTTTATGGCTATGGCTATGCACGGCCACAATGAGCTCGGGCCATTGTGCGAGCAAGGGAGAGGGGGGGGAGGGGGTGAGAGAGAGAGAGACAGAGGCAGCTGTTGGCAGAGGCCACCGCGCCTAACAAACCGATGGCCCAGCCAATCGCGTTTTATGTTTTGCTGCTGTCTTTCTCTTTCTTTTCTCGTTGTGCCCGCGGCCGCGCGGACCCCAGGGCGAGGGGCACCGCCGGCCCGCGACACGTGTCTGCGTCGCCGCGTCTCTCTCTCTCTCCAATAAGTGCAGAAAACAATAAGAGCCCTGATGAAAGTTTTATTGATTTGTAATGAAATTGACTTCAATTTTGAAGTGACGATCCACGATTTAGTCGTAAAGTAGTCACAAATTTTGAGAGTGCGGGCGCAACCCCTCGCCGGGTGCCCTTGGCTCGCCTACTGTACCGCCTTGCGCAATTACTCTATCACCGTCCTTCCCGCCCTCTCTCTCTTCTTCTCTGCCCCCGGCTGGCCGCCCCGCTCATTTGGGTCTCGGCACATTCCTCACACCGCTGTTACAATGGAGGCGCCCCCACGATGAAGCGCAAAGTGAAGAGTACAACAGAAGTTCAGTTCAGCATTTTTTTAAAATGTTTATTAATTTTTTGAGTGTGTGCTTCAAACCGGTGACCGAGCACAGGGACGTTCGCGCAGGGTGAGCACGGTAAAGCAGTTAGACATGGACCGAGTGATGGGTTTGCGAATGAATGGAGGAGGCCTCGCTGGGTCGAGACCGGTCGAGACGAGTCGTCCGAGACTGCAGCTGGGGTAGCGGCGCGCTCTCCAATGTTGCACGACCCGGCCGCGGGACCCGACATGGCTTGTAAATGATGACCACAAATCGCCATGTACAAACTACCGCGCAGCGCGTGGCCGGCTGTCAACAAGTCGATGCCATCCACGCCCTCTCCCCCTTTCTTCCTGACCCTTCCTCCTCCCCCGCCGCCCCTTCTTCATCCACCCCTTCTTCCTCCATCCCACCCCCCACTCCTCTTCTTTCCCCCCTTCTTCCTCACGACTTTCTTCACCCCTTGTCTCCCCCTTCCTCCTCACCCCTTCTCCCCCAGCCCCTTCTCCCCCACCCCCTTCCTCCCCACCCCCTTCTCCCCCACCCCCTCTTCATCACGCCGTCCCCTCCGGATTACTGTCCTGTCGGACGTGCGCCGCCGTCCCGGCCAAAGCAACACGGCTTTTGACAAGTCATAAGGAAGGCGGTGCGGGTAGTCGCGCAGCAACGCGTGCGTCCCGCGGCACTTCAATGCCATTGGCACGCCTTGTCACGCGGCGTCGCGCGGGGTCGCCGCCCCCAGCCTTGCCGCGGCCGCCGCCGCCGGGCCGTCGGGCGGGCCAAACCCTCCTCCCTCAGGCCGGCGGAAAAAGACAGCCGAGGCGCTGTTACCTTGCGCGGGCCGGCTAAGTACGCAAACAGATGGGCACGCTGACGGGCACACGGAGCATCACCACCCAGCGGCCAGGGGCCAAGCCGGGCCAAGTCCTCCTAGCGGCCTGGCCAGCCCCGCCCCGCGAGCAACGAATTCCTCGGCAGGTTGTCGTCGCGCCGGGGGGTGGGGGGGTGGGGGGGGGTGGGGGGGGGGTGGGGGGGGGCGCCGCGGCTTTGTCTACCTGAGATGAGATAACCTGCGCGAGGTCACGCGCGCAGAGCAACCGCTGCCGCTGCGTGCCGAACGGTGCTCTCTCTCTCTGTCGCTCGCACTCACGGGGCGTCCTAGGGGTGCGAGAGAGACAGACCCGACCAGCAGGGAATGCCAGGCGCGTTCGAGAGATAGGGGTGAGCTACCGCACGCACAATTGCACATGCACGCCGGGGAGGGGGCGGGGGCAGCTGAGATCCCGTGTCCGCACCGCCCGCTCCACCTCGACCCGCCAGGGGGTGGAGAACAAGCCCCAGAGCAACGCATCACGACGGCAACAACACACACCCTTGCGATCAAAAGGGGCTGCATCTCAGACTTTTTTAAATAAAATGTTTATATTGGCGTCCCGCGGTTGGTCCCCTCGGCTGGTCCCCTCGACTGGTCCCCTCAATGAGTCGCTTCGACAGCTCGGCGCCGTCAAAATAAAGACGACCGCCAGGGTGGGGGGTGGGGGAGGGGGCGGCTTGCCGTCCCAGCCGGACGGGGCGGTATAAATAGAGCAGGTTGTGGAACGCGCTCTGCACCCCCACCCTGTGCCCCGTGTCCGGCGTGGCGTGGCGTGGCGTGGCGGGCCGGACAGGACCACCGCTTGGCTGGCGCGCTGGCGCGCTGGCGCCCTTAACCCTATCCCTCTCACGCTCCCAGAGCCGCCACACGGCCGGCCGCGAGCGGCGTTGCCAACTTCTGCCCCCTGCCCCCGCGGCGGCCACCGTGCGCACAGCAGCAGCCTAGATGTAACACTTTGATCCGACGGTACAAATATTTTCTCTACCGGAAGTGAACGGTACATTCTCGTCCCAGGGTTTCGGTTGGCAACCCCTTGACTCTGGTGCATAAGAGGAGTGTTTGCCTCCTTGTGTGGCAGCACTGGAGGCGGGTCTGGAGAGCCAGGGCGGAGCGCCTGTGGATCCGGGGATAGGCCGGCCCGCGACACTGCCGTACGCGTCGCTCCGTCGGCGGCCTACGCGCACGGCGCTCCGCTGTCTCTCTCGCACCCCTACGCCACGCCTCATGAGTGCGAGAGAGACAGGACTCGCCAGGACCACCTTCTATTTCCTTCGTGTACGAAAGGGATTGCAACGAGCGGACACCCTAGCGGCGCTACCTGTGCGAGGAGGCCAGGCCTTCATCCCGGTGCTCCCCAATAATAACGTATGTATGCAAGACCACGGCACGCACGGCCCGCGGCCCGCCACGCCGCGCTACGCCACGGACCGCCAGACACACCTCCCGCCAGAGTTATGAGCATGAGGTGCTTTACTACACTCAAATAAAAAGTCAAGTCGAATCGACTTAAATTTTAGCTGATTTTCGAATTTGTAAAAAAATTGACCGAGAATATACGTCCTGAGTTCTTCTCTGAGATGATGTCAAAAGACAAGGGCGTTCAAGGCACTGCTCCACGGCACCGACTGGCGGGCGTGTTTGACGCCTCTGACCCGGCGAGGCCAGGCGAGGCCAGGCTCGCCGACGCCAACGACCTGCCGAGGAGTCCCGCAGGCTCGCCGACGTGTTCAGATAACGCCAAACCGACTCGTATTTATTCAGAAACACAACACCGGCAGCAGCCTTGACCCTATACTGTCTTGCAGTGCTCCTCTTTCGGTCTTTCGAGCGCGCACGGCTGGTCTTTTAAATCGTACGGCGAGAAGAGATTTGTGAATGCATGCCTTCGCGCCCCCCCCCCCTTTCACACACCCACACCCGCAGAGTCTTTGGCCTTGGCTGCGCACAAACAGAAGAGGCAACAACACTCTCGGGACGGCCACCCCATCGCCCACTCTGATGACACGCCACACAAAAATTTTAATAAACTCGCGCAAAATGTATTTTGCTCATTTGTGATGCATTAGAAAAAAAAAACAGTGTAATAATAATAATAATGATAAACCCAGCGCAAAATATCTTTGAAAACAGAACAAAATTGGCTTTCACTTTGAAACTAGTGGAATCCCAGGGTCTTGCAGCGAGAGAGAACCCCATTAATTTTCGTTTTTGAAGGTGTTTCAGCTTCTTCCTGTTTCGCCGAAACTCACCGGCCGATCTCGCTCTGCAGGTCGTAGAACTCCTTGACGTCTGTGTTGCGCTTTATCTGCACGTCCCGGTAGGGGAAACTGGGCTCCAGTTCTGCAACGCACAGCGGGATCAATTCATCTACTTCAGGGGGTGCTTTCAAAAATAAAAATAACAAATAATGAAACCACGGTGCAAGACTGCTTGCTTACCCCCCACCGGGTCTGTCTCGTCCACTTTTATCATGCCAGCCTCTGCGGAGCCCGGCACTGGAGGGAGCCGCGGCCCTCGCCTCGGTCCGCGGTTCGGTCCGCGCTAAGTCGACGCGGGAATGCCTGCCTGCCGGCCTGGCTGCCTGACTGCCTGCCTGACTGCCTGCCTGCGGCCCTCCGCGTGGGTTCGCGAGTGGAGCCCAACTGAAACTGAACTCGGGAAGGGAGCGAGCCTTGTGGGCGAGGGGAGGGGGGGGGGGGGCGGAAACAAGGGAGCGACTTGCCGCCGCCGCTGCCGCCCCGCCGAGTGATGCAGCGGAGCAAGCGGAGTCGCTCTGTCTCTCTCGCACTCATGGGCGTCGCGTGTAGGTGCGAGAGAGACAGAGCGACGAAGGCACCGACCGCATGAATGCGATTCACTCGCCCTCTTGATCAGACTTCGCCCTCCTCAGGGGAAGGCCGCTTGAAAATCGACTCGTCCTTCGGACGGTTTGGACTTACCCGCCGTCGGGCACCCTGACCACCCTCAAGAGGGGTGCTCGGGGCCACCAACCTGACGGTACCTGCCAGTCGCAGCTAGCGGCGCTATCCTCCTATTGGAATGTCTTCAGTGTTATATAAGTAAAGATGGAACGTATTTCGCTGCAAGGCGTACTTTGCCTTACCCCTTCGGTGCATTGGTGAACAATAATACCAATAGGTTTTGTTTTATGTGTTGTTGCCTTTGCTGTATTTGAATTATTGATTGATTCGCGCGCGCTCTCTCTTTCATTTCTCTTTGTTCTTTTTTTTGTTCCGTGTTATATTTTTATGCTGAAACGTTTCATTTCTTTATCTTCTGCTTGTCAGAAGAAAAAATTGAATAATTCCTCCATGCCTCCTAAATCTTCTAAAAGCTCAAAAGCTACAAAAACTGCCACTGATAAACAGGTAATGAATTTCGAGGTTAAACCTGTCAGCTGTCATCTATGATTTTCTACATGGTTTTCGAGGTGACAGAAGTGATTTTGAAGAGGCAGAGAAACTGATTGTCCTGATAGTGAGGAGTGAAGCACAAAGATGGCTGCCAACAGCTGTGGCACGAAGAAACAGAAGCTTAACAACTCAGCTAGTGTCGCTTGCAATGGATCAACATCTAATGGCCTTAAAAATGGGACTGTTGCCTGCCCAGAAATGTGCTTCTATTGCTTTGAAGTGCTAAATTCATATCTTAATTGCTCACAAGCACCTAAAGCTCCTGACTTCTGTAATGATCCATTCCCAATCTTCGTGACATGGGAAACTGCAAAGGATCGTCGGCTGAGAGGTTGCATTGGGACTTTTAGTGCGAAGAATCTTCACTTGGGACTTAAAGAGTATGCAGTGACAAGCGCCCTGAAAGACTCTCGTTTTGATCCAATCACACTGGAAGAACTTCCCAGGTTACGAGTATCTGTGTCGATATTGTGTCATTTTGAAGACGGCTCTGATTACCTTGACTGGGAACTTGGCGTCCATGGCATCAGCATCGAATACTACAGTGAGAGAGGCGTCAGACATTCAGCCACTTATCTTCCTGAAGTAGCCACAAAACAAGGCTGGGACCAGATGCAGACAATTGATTCCCTCCTTCGCAAAGGTGGATTCAAAGCAACAGTCACACCAGAAGTGCGAAATGCAATTAAATTGACTCGCTACAGGAGTGAGAAGATATCTGTTACTTATTCTGAATACATGGACTATTGCCATCTACATAATTCAAAATCCACTGAAAAATGTGCATCTGAGTCTGAAGATAATTCCTCACAGATGCCGAATGACGGACAACAGATTGATGGGGTAAAAAATCTGTAGATGCCTGAAGAATTTCATCCTAACTTTATTTTTTTTTACCAAAGTTTTCTGAGAATTCCTATGCTAGCTTTGTGTTCCATATTGAGACTAAGCCTTTTGCTTCCCAACTTATGTTCATTATGAATATTTCTCTCTTTTTGCAGGCTGAAACTGGGGGTGATGGGGTTGTTTCATTAACTAAATCTGGCGATATAGCAGTTAAGATTCATGCAAAGCCTGGAGCAAAGAAAAATGGCATTACAGGTAGCTGAAATTTTGATTACTGGTTGATATTTTATTTTTGAACTCTGTTGTCAGTTCGGTAATCTTTTTCCTAGATATAAGTGAGGAAGGCGTTGGTGTTCAAATATCTGCTCCACCTGTGGAGGGTGAAGCCAACACTGAGCTTGTTCGATACATGGCTGAAATTCTTGGACTCAGAAAAGGAGACATAAGTTTGGATAAGGTAATATATTTCATAATGCAGAAGTAACTCCTTTTTGTCATCTGGAAAGTATTTATTCAATGACATTCTTTTTTGAAACTGTAGGGTTCTCGATCGAGAAATAAGACAATTTTAGTGGCTAATGGAAAACTATCGGTTGAAGAAATCACGGAGAAGATAAAAAAAGAAATGGGCTCAAGTTAGTGTTTTTGTTCTTTGAAATAATTTGTGTAACAATGTTACCCTCTAAGCACAAGGGTATGAAAAAAAAATATCTATAAATTTGTCAAATTACTGAAAGCATCAAATTTGATGTTGATGTTGAAAGAAAATAAAACAGGTGCCAATCATGATGAGTGCGTTTGATTTTGTGTAACGGGTGAGAAACAACTGCCTTTTGATCTTTTTAAGTCGTAATGTAACCTTGTTTTAATGAAATGGCCTACAAGTTAAACAATCCAATCTCAGGCTTGTTTGGTTTATTGTAGAAGTTTCATTATATTTATTTATAAGTACCACATTTTGTCCATTGATTTGTTTGGTATTTTACCTTTTAAGTTGTTGATGTTCCTCAAACGTTCTTCTCAAGAAAAAAAATTGTAATAATAAGTATGCTGTGAAGGCTTTTTAAAAATTGTTTTCCACAACCATCTGGGTCCTGGAGGAATCCCTCTCAATGTGGCACTGGGTGTAATTAATAAACTCATCATTATTTATGTAATTCTTTTCTTTATCTTATATCCTTGTAAATCCATCATAAAAATTAACATTAATACAACATTATCATTCTCTTCTGCAAGCACTCGATCCATCTGTACAAAAATTATCACAATCTATGCAAGACACATTTTTCCTCTAGCTTCTCGTAACTAAACATTTGTTAACAATAGGAACAGTATTGGTTTGGCAGAGCTAGATGTCAAGTTACTTCAAATGAACAAGGGTCGACAGATAGCTCTGCACTCACTGTTAGGACTGATATGCCAATGCCATTTAATGGCTTCGAAAAGTAGTGCGCAAAAAGAGCACATCAATCCTAGGTACTGGCATACTGTTCACTTATAATACATTTGAGCTTCAGTGCTTCAAAAATAAGTTAGTGAAAGGAAACAAGTGAGAAATAAGTAACCTGATTTAATTTGAGTTCATTCCCACAGAAGTACCATGACACTTCACAGCATGCGTTGTTGACTGGTGCTAATAGCATTTGGAAGAGGTACATAAGGTCAGTCTTGCATTTAAAAAAAAAAAAAAAATTGTATTAGGTAGGTTTTTCCTAACAAGAAAAGTAGTAAGTGTTGATTTTATCCACCTTAAAACAGTGGTCAATAGATTCCATATTCAAACAATCTGTAAATTAGTTATTATATCAACTTTCTATTAATGTGTGTTATGAAAATTTTAAAATTAAAATGGATATGTTTTTTCAAGAAACTCCTGGTTGCTAGTCCTTCCATCTTCACAAGCAAGATTTTAAAAATGATAAATCCTGAAGAGAAAGTTTATGACGTTTCATCAAACTTGTTTGAAAATTGTCTTTTCCAAAACAAGCCAACGGTAACAAGAACAGGGTGCGATCCCCAAAATATTGTCAAAAATCACGTGGAAAATACTGATAGCACCAATCCTGACTTTGAACTGTCTCAAGTTTGCACTCTCAGAGTCCCTGAGGTAGGTCCGAGTGCGATATGGCTGGGCCTTTACGCAGCCCAATGGCACCACTGATCACCTTGCCGAAACTTGCAGGCCTATTCGATGGCTTTCTCCTCGAGCCACGGCCTGAAGATGGGCAGGGTGGTGGGGTAGTGCGTGTTGTGCTTGCGTCGCAGGGTGCCGTCGGTGGAGCGCAGCGGGTACGTCGCCATCATGATGGGCAGCTGCAGCTTGATCTCCTTCTCCAGGCTCTTCGGGACGATGATGAACTGCGCAAGGAAACACGAGGGGTAATCACCACAGCTCTACCACAGACAGGGAATGACAGGCCGGCGCAGGGTAGGCAACCCCCAAGATTTTTTTTTTTTTTTTTTTTTTTTTTTTTTTTTGGTGGTGTTTGAACGCAGTTACTCACGTAGACGTCGTACTGGATCTTGATGAGGTGGCAACCCCTGAGGTTGGTGGGCGGCAGGGGCGGCACGTACAGCTGCTGGTTGTTCCACTCGTCCGACTGACCAGGCCGAATCTTGCCGCGCCGCAGGGACGCCAACTCCCTCGTCTCCATCTGGACCACCTTGCCGGCGCTCATGTAGGAGATGGTCTGCGGACAGAGAGCAAGGCGAAGGTTGGCAACGCTGCCTCCAGTGTCATGTCGCGTCGCGCGTCGCCCTCCTGCATTTTATGTAGTGCAGCCCAGGAAAGTCGCTCGCAGTTCCCACCGCCTCTCGCGACCAGGCCAGACACCACGAACCGGGTACAGGGGTCGAGCACCCGATCCCCCCTTTTTTTCGTGTGTTTGTGAGGGCGTCTCTTACCTCGGTGAGCGCGGCCTTGGTGTTCTTGATGGTGACCCTGGAGTGGTTGCGCACGGTGGCCGAGATGGCGATGGTCTCGCCGGGGACGTAGCCGCCGCGGTCCAGGGCCACGCGGCACAGCACGGGGCCGGAGCCCATGCAGCTCACGCCCAGCTTGTGTTCGATCTCGCACCGGAAGGGTTGCTGCACAGAGAACGCATGGCGTCAGCAGCCATCACGGCGCCGTGGGTGACGTCATATTGCAGGGCGCCGTCAAGGCCAGGAGTACCCACCGCCAGGATGGGCGGCTCCAGGTTGAGGTCGATGGGGTTCATGACGATGAACACCTGCTGGTTCTTGTGCACCAGGCCCTGCGGCTCGCGGAGGGCCGCCTTGCAGTAGTACTGCACCCAGCCGTGCTTGCCCAGGAACGTGGAGGGCAGGCCCAGCGGCAGCCCCAGCTTGAAGGGGAAGCTGTGGATGCCCGGGGACAGCACCACGGGCGCGGAGCCTGCAACGCGCCAGAAACGCCAGTCGGCTCAAAAGCGCACTGTGGGCCAGGCGGTCAAATCCCGGACGGGTTTCGAGCTCCGGCGTCGCTTAATGGGACTCGAACCGAACGTGTGCCCCCACAAATGGATTGCTCTCCGAACGAGGAATCCATTTGTAGTGCGACAAGTTCGGTTCGAGTCTCATTTAGTGACTCTGGAGCTCGAGACGCGAGTCCTCTGGCCCACTGTGGGTCCAGGTAGCAGGGCCCTACCTGGCTCGCCCAGGAGCCGCATCCTGAAGTCGATGTAGCTTTCTCGGTCAGCGGGCCGGTCCCTGCGAGGCGTCCGCAGCTTGACCACGCCCTCGCCGATCACGTGGAAGTGGAGGCCTGTCGAGGAGGACGCTGTTAGTCTCGCAAACATTCCGACCATGCACCCGTGTCGCGTCACGGCGCACCGGGCGATCCGCGCCTTGCCTTGCAGGCAGGCTGGGGTGGGCAACCCGTTCGACACGGGTGCATCACGTGAACGTGGCACAACGTGGAACGAACTTCAGAGGCAGCAGCACGCTTGTCATCTGCACGGAAATTAAGTCCGCGAAAAGGTGGCCAGCCTGAAGGTGAAGATGGGCCGCGTGCTCGGCGCGGCGCGAAATCAAGAGAAAAATAAGAAGAACAAGAAACGATAAAACACACCCTGGCCACCATGGGACGTACCCAAAGGCCATGGCCTTCTGGCCAAAAACCCGAAAATCTCTCTCTCTCTCTCTCTCTCGGCGCGGCGGCGCCGCCTCCCTGGCGCCGTGACGCGCCCAGTGTTTATCTTTAACGGTGTTCCGGCCGGCGCGAGTACTCCCTCTCCGCGGACCGCGTCAGGACTGCGTCCGGAGGAGTCCGGGAGCGCCGCGGCGACCTTGCGCCTCACTCCCACCCGCAGAGAGAGACAGAGCGACGCTGCCGCCGCCGCAGCAGCAGCCGCAGCAGCCGCCGCAGCCCACCCGGCCGATGGGAGCCGAATCCTGCGGGCTGCGAGCGAACACTCCGGACTGCAAGCCGAGTCTGGCCGCGCCAGCAGCCGGCTCCGGTGGCTCCGGGTAACGGAACGCTTTGCGTACCGCGAACCGCCGCGTTTGAGCGACTTGGCGACCAGCGACTCCACGACGCACCAGGCAGCGCGCCACCACGGCCAGGAACCAACAACCCGGAGCTGCCCGGAGCCCGCTCGTTGAGGGCCGAGTATTTAGTGCCGGCTGCTCTGAATTCCGTTCCCGCACTTACGCTTCGCCACTGACTTCGTAAAAAAATTTTTTTTAAAAAAATAAAAAAAGCCACTCTGCAGGGTCTGCGGGGCTACTCACCGAGCGAGGGCGTGTCCTCCTCCAGCTCCACCAGCACCCTGCCGCTGAGGAACTGGCCGGGGAAGTACAGGAGGTTGGTGTTGTCGAACAGGATGAGGAACTTGAGCAGTTTGCGCGGCATCGTGGGGCCGTTTCGGTTTCGCTATCTTCACGTGTGGATGTTCAAGGTCGCCTGCAGACTGCACGCCGGCCACGGAGAATTGGCCGGAGCCGAGGCTTCGATTCTGCGTGGGTTGCTGGTGGGCGTGGCGGGGCGGGGTGGGGCGGGGCGGGGCCTCTACGAGACGCCACAGCGGCGTTCCATGGCGTCCTGCCGCGGCTGCACCTCCCTGTGCTGGGGCCGCGCCGCGTCTGCAATCAAATCAGCAGGTGCAATAATTATCACTCTGCAAAAAAAAAAAAAAGGCGACTCTGGAGTTCCTCGACGTGATGGGCTGGCTCCCGCGTTCGGAGACGACGCGTGCCCGGACAACAAATCTTGATAGCAAGCAGACGTTTTTGAGAGAGGGCACACTGCGCGCACAGCGTTATGCAGATTAGTGCGCTCCAGTTGCTCCGCCGCGCTGCCCACTGTGCTGCCCGCCCTGCCTGGTTTTACTCTCGTTGACCGCGGCATTTCAGAGCGTGACGCCTCGACAAGTCCATACAGGCGGCAGCGAGGATGGCTAGAGCGTGCGGGATTTGGACCGCCTCCACCGGTCATCTGGCCCACTGCGCTCTGTCTGAAAATATTTGGGCCGCTGTTCCTGTTGGAGCCGTTATTATTTTCCGGTCCAGAAAGGAGAGGCCCGCCGCGGCACGCGTGCGCGGCGTTACCGCGATTACCGCACGCCGCGCGCTGGATCTCTGGATGGCGCGCGCAGCCGCGGCTGGATGGCTGGATGGCGCAACCAATGCATTGTGAGCCATGTAAGGCGGTGGGCCAGTCCACTGGCTCGACTCGCGCTGTCTCCATCGCACCCCCAGGGGGCGCCCCGTGAGTGCGAGAGAGACAGCGCGACGACAGCGGCCATGTCACTCGGCGTCGCGGCGCGTCGCGGCGCGGCACGGGCCGGAGGCACAGACGCAACCAGCCGGCCGGAGCCGATCCAGCGGCGTCACTCTAGAGTTCAATTAGGCTGGTGCGCGCCCGCACTGGAAATGGGGATCGCCGGTAGCGCGTGACAGCAGCTGGAGGAGGGGAGGGGGGGAGGGGGCGGCCTTCCCTCCCACAGCCGCGGCGCCGCGGTCACAGTGGCCGCCGGCGCTGCTTTCAGTTTCTGCCGCGGCCCGCGCAACGACGCCACGGTGTCCTGAGTCCTTCCTGTCGCTCTGTCTCTCTCGCATCCCCGCGGCACGCGCCGTGAGTGCGAGAGAGACAACCGCCTGGAGGGTAGGCAGCGCGAGCGCACTCCTGCTCGGCGGGGCGGCCCACCCTGGACTTCGCAGGCGGTCGCCACCGCCGCGTCGTGTTCCGCTGCTTCACTGTTAAAATTCTTATTCTTAAATACCCAATGAGTCTTAAAAAAAAAAAAAAAAAAAAAAAAATATAGTCAGACTCGGAAGAAGGGTGTCTTCCGGCGTCGGGGCTCCCGATAGAGTATCGAAACGGCTTGGTCGACGCGTCCACGGCGTCCGAGTCGATTGTCTCGTTCTCTCACGGCGCCTCGGTCCAAGATGTCGAAGCGGCGGCAGCTCGTGAGAGAGTCTCACATGCCTTCCTTCCGCCGCCGCGTCGCGGTCCTCTGGCCGAGGCACGCACAGCCACGGCCCCAGCGCCCAAGTCTCCGAGAGACACTCTCCTCCTAGCAGGTCCACGCGGGGTGTCACACTTTCTGAATTTTAAGAGGGCGCCCCACGGAACGCCACATGAACTCTCTACGGCAAACATTCTATGATAAAAAAAAAGGGGCCCGAGGGAACAACGTTAATTTTGCAGTACCTTTTAAAAAACATAATTTTTGGCTGAAATCGACTGTATTAAATCGCGCTGACCGACTGAAAGAAAAAGCTGCGTGAGCTTTCTTGAAAAAAAAAAAATGGGATGCTTGGCACTCGCTGCAGACTGATTCCGAGTGTCGTTCCGTCGCTCTGTCTCTCTCGCACCTGTACGGCAAGGCCCGTGAGTGCGCGAGAGACAGAGCGACGAAAACGCCTCTCTGAACGAGGCTGCGGTAGGGCCGGCATGGTTCGCACGCCATTCCACTCACACTCACTCCACTTTCACTGTCTGATGATGATGATGCCCTTACGAGCAGACTGCGCCTCGCGGGGCCCGCCTCGCCTTCGGGGTGCCGTACCGACGGACACCCCGCCCAGGTCGCGCTAGTCGCGGCGCCTGACCCCCCCCCCCCCCCCCCCCGGAAGGTGAGGGGGGCACATTAGCATGTGACCCTGAGCAGACCCGGCCGGGCTCGCGAGACACGCCGGGGAGGCGTTGGCCGCGGCTCAGCCGCGCGTAGCGGTACAGACTACCTTCCGAGCGGTTCAATGCTCAATGAATTCCCCCGTTCCCCCCGGATAAAAACAAAAACAAAAATCCCCTAGAGCATATGTGACACGCTGGCAACGGCTCGTGCTGCACGCACTGCGTACCCCACACTCTCGCCACGGGGCACCGAGAGCCGAGCGCAGACCGGACAACATGAGTGCGTGCGAATACATTGCATGCCAAGTAGGCGGAATGCATACAGCGCCATCCCCGCAGCGAGGCGCAGACTGCTTTAACGGTGTGAACGCGTAGGATCTCTTCCAGTCAAAATACATATTTGTAGGAAAGTCAACAAAATTTTAGTCGACATAACGTCATTTTTTTAAATTTTTTTTTACAAATTACACAGGGTCCACTTTTACACCCACGCCCCTTTTCTGAAACAACTTGATAAGTACTTTCAAGCTAAAAGAATCGCGCGCAGTTTCCAGCGAGGCTCCTCTCGGCTGAGCTCTGCCGGTGGCGGTGCGGGCGGTGCCTGCGTTCGGAGCAGGTGCGTGCAGTGGTGCGTGCGCGCGAGCGACCCAGCGTCTCCCCGCCTTGACAAAGACTGGGGCCTTGGCGGCTTGGCGGGCGCGGGGCGCGGGTTGCGCGGGCGGCGGGCACGGACCTAACCTCACTTTACGTCTGCTTGCGACAAGGCAAGCACCATAGGCGCGTTCGCCCGCAAGCCTGCACAGGGGACCAGAAGACCGCTGGAGGCGGTCAGAATCCCGGACGGGTTTCGAGCTCCAGAGTCGCTAAATGGAACTCGAACCGTACCAATAGATTGCTGTCCGAGCGAGGAATCCGTTGGTAGGGTCACACGTTCGGTTCGAGTCCTGTTTAGCGAGTCTGGAGCTCAAGGCGCGTCTAGAGCTGGCCGCCTGCGCCGGTCCTCTGGCCCACTGTGGGCCTGCCCTGCGTCGCCTGCAGTGCACTCCAGTGCGGGACACTCCAGCGCAGGGAGTACCAGACCGCGCTCCCCGCCGGCCACTCCAGGCATTCCCCAGGCGGCCTCACTCACCCTCAGGCCGGGAGCTCAAGGCGGCGGCGCTGCTGCGCGGCCACGGGCAGGGCCTGCAGGGCCGTGTGCAGGCCGTGAGCGGACGCGCGCTCAGCGGGGCGGCAGGCCGGGACGGAGACGCGGGCAGAGCGAACACCTGGTCGGTCCGGTCGGTACCGCAGCCACTGGCCTCAGCCAGCGCAGCTCGGCCGCCCTGGCCCACCGCTCCGCCTAGTGGGCCCCCCGTGGGCCCCCACCGCGCCGCCGCCCCACCTGCTGCGCCCCACGCCGGCTGGGGGGAAGGAGAGGGGCAGAAGGTCGTCGCGGCCGCGGTACGGCTACGAGCACAGCAGTGCGCTTACGTCGCTGTCTCTCTCGCTCTCATGGGGCGTCGGCAAGCCACAGCCGCTGCCTGCCTACCCTCCCAGGGGCCTGTCCCTGTCAGGGGAACGCCCCCCCCTTCCCCCCCCCCCAGAGCTGGTACCACCCTGAGGGTGGGCAACAAGCGTGGTACTCCGCCTCAAGGTAGGCAAAAGGTGCCATGGCAACCTCCAAAAAACCAATTTTGGAGCGGCCCGTGCCCCAGCTCTTGTTGAACTGAAGCCCTGAGGCCCTTTAAGGCGTGTCTGCCCAAATTTACTAGACTGATATTCACTTGGGATATTTTTGGGATGAAAAAAAAAAGTGACAACAAATATTCATATATACAGGAAGAATATATAATTCTCAATGCACAGTGATTGTCATTTCTTTTGCTCACATGTGACCACTGGACGGATAAAGGCTCCCGCACAACTTGTGTAATTCAGGAGCTACTAATAATAAAAATTCAAATAAAAAATGATATAAAGAATTGGTAACATTTATGACAATGTTTAATCAGATAAGATAAGATCAGATCAAATGCAAAGTCCAGTCAGTAAGATAACCCCTGAGAGAACTACAGGAAAAAGAGGCGGTCAGACAGCTTGTCGGAATATTCCTTCTGAATACTTTTTCCCACGAGCTCAGCAAGCTTGTGAGCATACTGAAAAAGAAAAATGTGATTAACATAAGCTGAAAGCAGCATTAAAATTAGGAAAACGAGTATTTGCAACTTAGTTCCAAAATACCTGGCATGGAGCCGGGACGCGCACTGTACCAGGCCAGTTGTAATACATGTGGGTGAGTTTGTACGCAATCCTTTGTACATGGTCAACCTTCATCTGACAGCCATCGTGTATAACAATGTAATGTGTGGGTGTAACTGTCCCCTGTAGGTTCAATGCAGTAAGTGTTTAAGCTAGGAAGATTACAAAGAGAAAAATCCAAGTCAACTGGAAACCATGCTTACCTGGTTACTAAATTGACTGACAAGGAAAAAGTCATAGTAATTCCGCCTTGTGACAGTGTGATCAACGACTGTGCCAGGTGGAGGATTTTCATAATTTCCCCCCTAAAACAGACACACCAATTGAAAAACCAATGCCATCAGCCAACCTTAAACCAAATACAATCAGAAATTTTGAAACTAACCAGTTCTTGGAATATTCTGCAATTGATTCTCTTCTGAACTATGATCACTGTCAATTTGGGCGAGTATGATGGACTTACACTAGAGAAACAGCTAATGAGCTGAGGGATTTCCCATTCAGATGCATACTTCAACTGTCCATCACCTACTCCATCTCTGAACATCATGATTCGATCAGGGAATTTCCCATTAACCTGCATTGGTCAAATGTAAATGCAATATTGTACATCTAAACATTTAACACATCATCAAAGTGTGAGTAACCAAAAATTAAGCAATGACCCAGACTTACATCATAATACTTCTTCAGCGCACTGATAAAGCATAACTTCAATCCATCAACAAGTTCCTGACCAGGGGTTTGGAACACTACTTTGCTAAACCACCTCGTGAGAGGCTGGTTCAAACTAGCCACAAACCCAGTCACACTGGCACCACGCCTTGATGGATCGTGGTAGACATCCATACCGCAGACCATAAAATCGTCCTGGAACAGCAACAATTAAAATTCAATAACTGGAAACATAAAGCAGATTCCAGACAAAAAAAAATGATTTACTTACAAATGGTATTTTAACTGCCCATAGAGCTCCACCGAGCTTACAATTGATTTGTAGTGCAATTTTTTGCACGACGCTTCTCAGTTTGTCAGGCTTTGATATTGTTTTTGTGTTAATTACCTACAATTTAGTAACAGAAAAAAAAATTGTTTGAGAAAAGAGATAAAAGAAACGACAAATTTGTGCTGAATGAAAATGTAAGTGACTTAGTAACCTGTGAAGCAATAGGCATGTCCGCACAACATATCTTCTTAATAGCAGCATATCTATCATCGCGCGAAGAGGGACAAACTGTCACCACCAATTGCAGTGGGGGCTTTATGTTCTCCCTCAGAACTTTCACGTACGAATTGGTGCTGTCAGATGGCAGGGGTAAGAAAGTGGGCTTTACCACCTCTATTCCCATCTGTCTGCCAACTCGAACCAAGCAGTCAGCAAAGTCTCTCGCCACATCTGAGTCCTTCTTCACGTAAATGATAGCCCAGGACATTACATCAACCTGCAACGGAAACCAACACCAAAATGAAAAACGTGAAAAGAAACACTCCAAGCATTACTTTACTATGACAGAGTTAAGGCACTCACAGGTGTAAGCACAGCGTTATTGGTAGCATCCCTGCTCCAATCTGCTTTGGCTGATACTGTGATTTCCTTATTTTTTCCAAATATTATCTTCTCACTTTGGACGACGCGAGCGTCAAAGGACACGGTAGAGTCCTCTAAAGTCAATCCCCAATCAGACAGGATTTTAGCAGCATCCGCATTGTCTGAAATCAAAAGATGGGAAAAGGTAGAAATGAGGATGACAATGGAAACTCAGTAACAAAAAGACAAATCTAAGGAGTAACAAATTTTTCCTTTGCAACAAACCTTTGACAGATCTGATGAACTTTTTCAGAGCCATTTGTCTCTGATTTGGGGTTATTCGAGTGTAAGTCGCTATATCTTTCATAAGCATGAAGTTGCTAGTCATTGAATCAGTCAGTCCAGTCATATTGCAGAGTTCCGGAACTAAACAAATCAATTTATCTGCTTGTGCCTGAAAAAACAATCAAGTTGATACTCATGAAAGGTGTTGAACTCAGGATGTCTCATGTGAATGCAATCTTCAAGTTACCTCTTCACCCCTCTTTGGACCAGTCTTGTGCTTTTCCTTGCTTATGAGCATTGGCTGTTTTAAATCTCGAATGTTGATGTCGTACTGTTTTTTGTAGTATTCTACAAACGACGTCTGGACGACAACAAAAATAGTAGTGAAACAAACAAGCATACCCTTTGCTGATTACTTCACAAGAGTTCAAATGCTCCTACCTCACCACCCCCTCTACTGGGAAACGTATCTTGGGGAGACATGTTAAAACCTATGTCATCAACTCGGTATAATTTGTTATTATATCGAGTAAGGACACAAGCCCCTATCAGTTCCTTAGATACTACACTTTGCCAGTTATCTCGGCTTCGTCCTAAGGCCTCCTTGCTGCAATAATAATAAAGAAAGACATTTTGATCATTTATATAAATATAACAATTCCAAACCTTAGTTCAAAACTACATACATCACATCGTAACAAGTTGCCTGACGCAAGACTCTGTGAGAAGCATTTATATTCAACATGATACCGCCTTCATATTCTTCTATTGCCGTCACATATCCTGGCCAGATCTCCAACCTGTGTTGTTGAAGGTAATATGAAAGCATTAGTTCACATCATACAGCAATGAGTAAGAAACAGTGCAGAAACAGGAGAGATCAAAAAGGAAACAGAAGCATCTTGAGCCTTCTTTCAGGGAGAGTTGATATGCTTACTTGTGATGGGGTATCATTGAAGCTGCACTTGGATTGTAGTGCTGACGCCCCATCCTAGTAAAATTGAGAACTCTAAATATTTTAGAGAGTAACACATTGTAAAAATGTGTACACTCTCCCATTCGCCTAGTCTTTTTGTACATTATTTTTATGGTAACATCACTTCCATCAACAGGATGCTTTGCAGTGAGTAAAGTAGTCTAGAAAATAGAACAATAAACATAACACAGTGGGGCGCAAATTTAATGGTTTCAAGATACATCTTGCCATACATACCTGGTCTGGGAGCTTAATCGGCAAATAAAGAACCACTCCATCAAAATTTTTCACACGGCCAAAAGATTCTGAGACAGAGTTCAATAATCTGAAACAGATCTGTTTGCTGTCACATTCAGGTTTGAATCTCACTTCGTACTCAAAGAAGCCTTTCCCAGGCTCACATCCAAGTCGCACAAAGTTGGCGCTGGCTTTGATTCTATAAAAAAACAGAAATAGAAGGGATGACAATCTCAGCTACTTATGATGAAAAACCTAGATTACCTTCCATGACACGTACAATTTTCCAGTCTCCCCTTTCCTTACCACAGGAGGTCTTTCCTCCTCCACCACAGTTAATTTTGCAGTAGATGAAGTAACATCTTCCACAGATGAGGCTACAGAGCCTGGGGAGGATGGGGTTTCCACTTGAGGCCTGGAACACGTAGCCTTGTTACTAAGAATCACAAATACAAGCAATCAAGGAACTGAAGCAGGAGGAAAACATTTCTTCGGACAACAACAAATTAATGAGTGCAAATGTCTGAAATGAAGTGTAGATTGTAGTCACTTACCTAGCACCCCTGACTAAGGCGGCAAGGAGGTTTCCCCTGCCCGCAGGGACAGTGCCAGATGATGAGGGACTTGCTGGCTCAGCCCCAGGCACAGATGGTAGGCTTCTGGCGCCTCCCGCCAGAGCTTGAAACAAGGCCGCTCTGCCTACGGGGACGGGTGCCACAGCCTGCGGATTGCAAAAGCAGGACAACACAGGACATAAGTTGTTGTGCAAGCTACCAAGCGATGCTGAAGAGTCGTTTCATAGCTCTGTCTCTGTTGCACTCACAAAGATCTCTGTGATGGTGCGAGAGAGAGAGCAACAAACCGATCTCCTGCATCACTCGGCAGGCGGAAACATGAAAGCAAGACTCATAGTCTCAAGCTAGAGTACCCAAGGAGGCGAGGGCCTCTGCTGCCACTGGTGAAAGAGAAAGAGAAAGAGAGAACACCAAAGTTATATTGGTACTGTACTCACTGGAGCACCTGTAGAGGGGGCGGCTGGCTCTTGTGAGCCACCTGGTTGTTCTTCCTTTTGCTTGCGCAGCGCTTCCAAAAGCGCGAGGCCACGGCCTCCTCGGCCGGCCATGATGAATCACTACACTGCAACAGAATAACTTTAAATAAGCTTCACTTGGACGCTATGTCTGTGTCCCACCGGTGGCGGCAGCCAAAGTCCCGGACGCCTTTTGAGCTCTACAGTCACTAGACAGAAGATGTGACCGACTAAAGGGTTGCTCTCCAAACAAGGAATCCATTAGTGGGGTCACACCTTCGGTTCGAGTCCCATTTAGCGACTCTGGAGCTAAAAACGTGTCGCTAGTTTGGGCCGCCTGCGCCGGTCTGCTGACCCACTGCGCGTAGGGGTGCGAGAAAGAGTGGCGCCAACACTGGCACTAGAAGAGGAACCTAACCTAAACCAATGTCGGCCGATACGGAAATGGTGTCCGAGCGACTCAAGTTGACTCTTGCATGCAGCAATCCATTTCAAATCCTAAGCATCTCGATAACTTCACATACGCCGCAATACAGCTA
Organism: Stenchaetothrips biformis; assembly: GCA_030522485.1. Lineage (NCBI taxonomy): Eukaryota > Metazoa > Arthropoda > Insecta > Thysanoptera > Thripidae > Stenchaetothrips > Stenchaetothrips biformis. The sequence continues at coordinate 11,060,286 of CM060103.1, read as the reverse complement.
TGCAGATGCAGAATTTAGGAGGATGGCAACAGGTAACCAAGTTGAAGTCTCCAAAACACTTCTCCAAATCGCAAAGATGTGCGAATGCGGCCAGTTCACACATCCGGTGCACTTTAAAGGAGTGACAATCACGAAACGGAAATCTTGAGTGATCACCAGCAATTACCTGTAGTCAATGCCCAAGCCGAAATACGAATGAAACAATGCGATGTTAGAAAGTAAACGTAGCTAGGCTTCTGTCACTGTTACTACCATAAGATCACAGGGCAGCCAACAGCCCAGAGCTAAATAGAGGTGGCACAAAAATTCATCCCGTCAAAGCGGACTCATTTTCAAAGCAGCGCTATTTGATCACTCAATAACTTGGTCTTAAAAACGAATCTGTCTGATGAAAAGAAAACCAAAGAGATTACGAAAAAGTTAGCGTATTCACGGAAAGTTGCATTTCTGTAGGGAAGACCCAAAACCCAAAAAATTCCGTGGTTAAAGGTTAGATTTACTATTTTGGTCGCTTCGACTTTAATGAATCAAGTCGGGCTGACGCAAGTCCGTCAAATCATGGTCAACTCAATCGAAAGACGGAAAACTTACACCACACCACTAGCGGGCGAGCGGTTTTTTCGAATTAGGCCCCCGGGGCATACCACGTTGATTTACCTTGCCAATGAGTTGGTTGAGCTGCAAGTCCTGCGTCCACAGTGAGGGTTGAGAATGTTTAGAATAGGGGTGAGAATGACAGGAATGGAAAAATTTCAACACAGCAGTGGTTGCAGTTTATTTTACGATTGAAAATACACAAAAATGGCACACTTTTGACCTTTCTTAAAACTAAAAAAAAAAGTCATTCATATTTAAAGACACACTGTAAAACTGAAATGAATACAGTCATATATCATGTCATACAGCTAGTGGCTAACAGATCATAACATAAACAAATCATAAAAATAAATATAAGGAAATGATGCCTCACTTGGAGTACACTGCTGTGTACAGGCATTAATCGGCAGGTGGGATGATACCCTTACCATTTATATCATGAGTTAATTCAGATATTTACATCAGTACGTTGAAACACAGGTTCATATTGCTGTTTCCTTGACAATCAGGACCTGTAGTTGGCAGAAAATGTTTGCATATTGGCCTCTCCCCCATCAAATGGAATGTAAGAGGAATACAAAACTCACCAAATCATGTTTTAGAGTGATGCACATAGAATGCCATACAAAGAGTCTAGCATTAGAGTATTAGAATTAAAATTAGTACACTTATTCAAAAGTGGTTCCCATTATATTCACAAAAGAGAAGAAGAACAGAGAAGTATGTTACAACACAACAATACTCTTTGAGCCTTAACAGACTCTGTTCTAGATTCCTGATTTTAGTCTTGAGTTTTGATTAGCAAAGGAATGGCTGCCCAAAGTGTCAATCAATCAGTTTCTAAAAACAAAAAGGGCGGGAATAAATAAGATCAAAAGTGTCTATACAAGCATTCACATGCAGCAAGCTAAACAAAATCATGTACAAAGCAAATGAGAACTGCTCTTTGAAGACACAAGTGCTACTATCACAACCAAAAGCACATCATATCATGAATTTATGTACAGGTGACAAAAATTACTTCTTTGGTATTAATTAATAAAAACATTACAAAGACTGCATGAAATCAGGCACCCAACACAAACATGAATTTATTCAAGGGTTTGGCAAATTGCAATTCATTAAAAAATGCAAGTCAGAAGGCTTATATAACAAATTATAGTATTGTTACCCCTTCACAGTGAGTGTTTGATTTGCAGAGGGTCATGACCAAATGAAGTTTGCTCATATAGTTATTGTCACACATTCACAACACAAAACAAAAAGAGTACACCACAGAGCAAGTCACTAACCAAATTGAAACATGAAAAAAAAATTTAACAATGGGATAAAATTATAAAACATAAGGAGCAAACACCACTAAATGTCAGCACACAAGGGGGAAATAAAATAAAAAATAAACCTATGCCTAAAATCAAAGGGTAAAGCATCAGAAAACAGTTTGTAATAAGCATATAAAACGAACCCCAGCATTCCTAATGGCAGGATGACCATGGAATATGCAACAGGATCAACCAATTGGCTTCAGAGCCTTGCACTCTATCCCAGAAAAGTCTCAACCATTAGCACTGAGAAATTGGGGGAAAGAAAAAAAAAAAACAAAAAAATCAAAACACATCAGATAATGGAAACATTAGTCACAGATCACAGATCAAATAAAGAGTATTTCAATCTTGCATTGGTCTTAGGTGAATCACAAATCTAAATTACAAGCAAACAAGAAAATATACTTCACCTAGGATAGCTCAGCTCAAAGACATAAATGATATAGGTAGTTCACACAAAAGGATAAAAATAAAACCTTCATTAATGTATCACAAAAAATACCACTCTGTCTGAGATGGTGCAGAGTCTTAGAATGTAACACCAACAACTGCTAAAATTTAAACCTTTCAGTAGAAGCCTAGAGACATAATCTTACATTGGGGGTCAATTTGCACACATCTCAACTATCATAATAACATCTATTTTATTTTAAAAAAAAATTCTTTTTGAAGGCTGAGTACTAAATTTAACATGGTGGAGATTCATTCTACTCACACATTTCTTTAAAGATAAGCAGCGATGGTAAATAAAAGTGTCAATGCAGTCTTTGGGTAAAGATTGCACATCATTCAACATATATGCACATATGCAAAGAATTCATATGCCAGGCATTCAAAGCTAGTAATCAAAAGAATGTTAATGACGAAAAAAATCTCATTAGAAAAACAACACAAAACTTTTGTATTAAATGCAATTAAATTAAGGTATTCTTCACTGAAAATCTACAGAATATTGGTTGAACTTACACTGTTTACCAAAGAGCCTCCGGCGCTCAACATAAAATGAATAATACATACCATAGTTAACTATAAATACATCACAGAATTGAAACTTTCATGCGCAGTCAACAGGCTGCTACAGTTGTCAAGCCTTAACACAATATTTTTCACAGATGGACTACCTCTTGTGCGCATGTAGCCTGAGGTTACCGGTAGGCACATGAGGTGAAATTGCATCCTACACACTGTAATGACAAACAGGGAAAGCACACTACCTTCTCCACAGGCCATTAAAATTCAATGGCTTAAGTTATAATGATGGCAGCAACAAGATTTCATCAATGAAAACTAATTTCAAACACACTCATGACATTTTAAATGGAAACAAGGGGAAAAAGTTAAAGAGGCAAACTGAGCAATCATAAATGAAAAGCCTCAAAAGCAGCTTGGAGATCTAGATGAAAACAAATTTATTGTGGTTGATAGAGTGGAGATGCAACAAGCACACTAAAAGCACGTATGGCACAACCTCCAGAGACTACCAACACCACACATTGGGACAAGGAAAAATATTTGTTCAATCAGAAACCTAAAAACATACAATCAAACAACTATTTCACCACATAGCTACACCAGATACTAGTAAAAAGTCTACTGAACAATAATTCGTTAACATAATATATTAGCTCTGATCTAATAAAACATACAACACAATAATATTTGAGCTTTAAATATCCATGATTGTACAAACACAAGTTTCAGAGAGATACATAGATGTAAACCCATAACTTCAACACTTAGAGAGCTTCTTGTGATGATCTGTTAAAGAATAAAGAAAAGTTACAAATGGCAGTGCCGAAGAGCAGAAAGAATCTCAAAGGAAGGACCCCATTTCAAGTCCTGTATGTGCAGCAAAGCTTCACACATCTTAAGTGTTGTCAATATTCTGATTTCTTTCAATATGATTAGGTAAACACATTATCACAAGTAGATTATAAAAGGACAAAGTATAGAATATCATAAATTCCTTTTTCTCTGATAAAAATGCTACAGGGATCTAAGTCTTTGAAAGTAATTTAATTTAATGAAATACTAAGATTTGTTTTGATGGACTCAAAATTCTCAAAATAACAAAGAGATCTCTAATGAGATTTGACAATAGTGAACTAAAAATACTACCTTAGCACATCTTCATTTACCTTGTAGGCAGTTTCCACAAAGACAGGCATATCTAATTACATACATCATATACCATTGGTAGAAAAGAAAACAATCAGATTCAAGAGAAACCACAAGTGTACAAATGGTGATGTAAACTGGTCATTTAAAAATTGAAGTGCATTTGATTACACAAATGCCAACTTTAAAGAGGACACAAAGAATTTAAGTCTCCCATGAATTGGAGTCCATTAAATTCAAACTGACTAAGGATTATGGACGATTTTTTTAAAATTTACCATCGCCCATAATCCCACAAACGCTAGGTGATCAGCCTAGGAAAATGCAGACCTTCGACTTGCTTATCAATAGGAGGACAGTGGCTGGTGCCAGATGGACCCCAATCATGAAGTCCCTCCGAATTCGCCAATCGATGAGTGAGTCGATGTGCTATGGAGAATCCACCACTTCCTTCTAGCTGGGTTAAAACAATAATAACTTGCCTGATAAAAACAAAAACAAAAAATTTAGACTTAAAATATTACAGGAGGAGTAAAGAGACATTGCAATTCCAGTAAAACTTACCTGTGAAGAGGTGGGACTGAGTCAACCGTCTTTAATTCGCCTCTTGTTGAAACAACATTGTAACTTTCTTGGCAATCACACTTCACATGGATCCATTTATTTTCATGGCGGTTTTCGACCATTACCACTAGACCAGCCCAACCTTTTGTTAAGTAGTATGCTGTCATCCCCTCTCGTCCCTGTGCAAACAAATATATGAGATAATTTGAAGAGACCTTAACACTGTACCAGAAGAAAAAATTCAATGAATCTCACCTCATGTCTTTGTCCCTTTGCCAGAGTAAGGCTAATAATCGCATCTGCTAGCACAAATGATGGTGGGGTGATTTGCTCCACCAAAATCTTTTTTGAGCTATGGATGGCTAGTACATAATCTGGGTAAGATGCAGGATCATCCATTCCTGAAAAAGAAACCCATTGTTATTAAAGATAGTAATGGAGCTAATTTGGAGTAAAAGTAAACAGAAAGAATCAAACTAACCTGTATGCCAGTGGTTGAATGCAAGACAGACAAGGATATAATGATCTTCTTCAAGCATTTTGTGACACCCTACAAATCCACGCACTTGTCGTTTACTATGTTCAACCAACCGTCCCACTTGGGGTTGAGCAGCTGATCGAGTACGGAAAACAACCACACATAAGTCCAGTTGAGATCTTTGCCACTTCTCTGAGTTCCTGAAAACGAACAAACAATTTGTATTATAAAGGTGATACTAACTAAAAATGAAATGGTAGGAAAAATACATTTTGGGAGCAGTATATTACCTTTGTCCTTCTTGAAAGAGGGTGAACTCTGCTTCAGTTGGTTCCATGACAGTTAGCAACACACAGGACAAATGGTCAATGGAAGACAATGGAGGTAGTGTTCCACGAAGTCGAACTTCATTCCATCCTGATCTGACTTTACAAATGTCAATGCAATCAAAATACCTAATTGCAAGAAAACAATATTAACAAAGAGGCCATTCACCACAAATTCTTTCCTTGTAAAGTCAAGGTTTTAATCAAAATTCTTCAATGCTTTAAGAGCAAACTTACTTCAAAACATCCTCAAATGATATCCAAAATACACCGTCAGAAGCTCCATGAGGCATAAGCATGTCTCTTAACTCAGGGGTCCACATCTCAGAATCATCAGCCCAATCGCCTTTCCAAGAAAAGTGTCCCCAAGGGTTCCGGAGCCGCAACAATCGGACGCCATTAATGTCTTGCACATCCAACACAGAATAAGCGTGTCTGAGGAAACAGAAAAAAAAAAAAAGGTTATTGTTTTCATTTTTTTTTAAAGTATGTGTGCTTCCTTCAGTCCAACGCAATACATTTTTTCTCAATTCGTACCTTGGACGCAATCCCTTACGTTGATACTCTTCCTCGTCCACTTTCATGTTCCCTCCACCACATGATGCTCCCATTAGGAACCTTGCTAGACGGGAGCTGAGAAGTTGAGCCCAAATAAGATCTCTATCTAATTCATCTTCAGATGGTAAAGATGATGGTTGAAGTGGTACGCTTTCACATGGGGCACCTTCAAGAAAAGAAATTCGTATTTTGTTAAGACTTTTCACGAACCCAGAAATAATTTAAATTTTTACAATCATTACCACTTACCAGTGAGAGTTGCTAGACCTTCAATTGCACGACCCGACACAAGAGCCTCATAGCACCCATGAATTTTTGCAACGGCTTTCTCAATCAAGGGAACCCACAATTGCTTTCTCTTGGCCTGGAATAAATTTTTTATTATTATTTTCTTTTTTGTTTGAAATAGACAAAAAAATAAGAGAATTATGTTTGAAACCAAGTTACCTGAGAATATACAAGATGACCTCTCTTGTCACAAGGTAGAAGATCGTCAACTAAAACAGTTGTCCATTTGCCATCCTTGCACAGACGTACTTGGTAAGCACCTTGCTGGCAGAAGTCCCTGGTCATCATGACCCTCTTTACCAAATCTTCTCTTTCAGCCAGCACAGCAAGTGCAGAGAGTAGCCAACAGTTTCCCAGTACACCTACAAGAAAAATACAATCAATGATCAATGCCATGTAAAATAAATAAAACAACTTTTTAAAATGAGCAGGATACCTTGAGAAATATCAGATGGCAAAGGGGTACGGAAGATGGTCCACTTTAATTGAGGATCATCATCCATAACAATTTCATGCGGCCTTAGCCATTGGACGACATGATTATCTTTAGTATCAGCTGGATTGTAATACAAAGACTTTGGAGCAGGGGGGAAAGAATCATCAACAAACTGTTCTTTGTTCTGAAACAAACATTAAAGTTGGTACAAAGCAAATTTCGAGAAGAGCAAAAGAACTGAGTTAGACACATTGTGCAATGGAACAAACCTCAGTACAGTAACAGACTATGTGTTGCCATTTATCTAATGCTTCTTTTTCCTCAATTCGGCGCAAGTCATCCATAAGTTCACTTTGGTGGCGTACAATGGTATTGGTCCCACTTAAAAGAGTTGAGCCTAGATTCATGACATCTCTTGGCATGACAACAGCAGGTGAAGTAACAGTGCCCACAAAAGTTGATGAAGAGCCGGATGTAATTGTAGTGATAGTTGAGGAGGACAAACATCGAGAGCTATGGCACATGTCACAAGCAACAGCAGTCACAGAGTTGTCGTAGGTACACACAGAGCACTGCCAAGTTGGTTTTGGAGGAGTTGATGGAGGTGATGACTCCTCGGGGTTCTGATCTGAAGTTGGGGACTGACCCTTGCTTGATTTGGGACTTTGTCCTCCACTTAAAGGTGTTGTCACCCCAGAGTCAGAAATTTCTCTACAAAGGTAAATTTTATATAAGAATCTAGAGTATAATTGGAGTGTTTTCACATAAATTAAAACGGGGAAATGCATACCTGCTGTTTATGTTCAGAGAAGAACGATTTGAACTGGAGCGTGTTGATGGAACTCTTCTAATGTTTCCATTGCCACTGTTAATACTTGAGCTACTAGTCCTCTGCTTTGGTATTGCTCCACTTGAAGTTGTTGACTGAGATCTAGATCCTAAACCAACACAAAATAAAACAAATATGTTAATGAGAGCAGTATTAAATAATAATTAAGTCATACCTCTTAAATTTATGTCACAAAAACAGACCATTGTTTCTAGAGGAGGAATGCAGTCTTGGAGAAGGGCTTCTCTGAGCAGCACTTGAAGCACTACTGTTTGCAATTGACGAAACATCAGGGCTTTTTCTGTTGTTGGCTGTTTTACAAGCACGACAGACTGAAGCACGAAGAGGATTTTTTAGAGTGCATCTGGGACAGTCCCAAAATTCCCCTCTAGGCAGGGTTTTATCATATTTGGCAGTTATGCTTCCGAGTTTAGAACCCCCACAAACGTCACAGGCCAACTTGCCAGCAGAGTTCATCAACGTGCACTTTTTGCAGGTCCAATCTGCATCAGCACTAGGAATTTCTTCACTTGGCAGATACTGAAAAAGTTACAAACACAAAAGAAGATTAATTCGTGAAAAGAATTGTGAGAAATAAGGTCGAGCATGAGGTAGAAAATTTTACCTCAATTTCATCCTCTAGGTCAGTTTCCTCAGTTGCTAAGGTAGCGGCAGCCCCTGGAGCAGGCACTTTAGCTTCACCTGGAGTAGCCTCCCCATCTTGCTTCGTTGGTGTGTATCGTACACTATCTTTGGTAACGGTAATGAGACTTGGCTCATTCACAGATGGTGGAGAGCGAACAGAATCACATATATCACATTTATCGGACCATAAAGGGTTGTAGGCATATGAACACTTGGTACATGTCCACATACGCTTTAATGATAGGCCACAAATTTCGGAATCTGAAGCTGATGGTACAGATGTTGAAGAAGGGACAGGGGACTGACCAGTCGCCGGAGGAGAATGAGTCGAGGACGAAGGCAAAACAACACTGTCAGGCTTGGCAGGAATCCCATCAGCTGCAGAGGCTTGAAGAATTCTTTTTTGCACCACCTTTGATACCTCTGTTGGTGATGCACTTGGCTCTGTGAGACCAATGTAGGAAAATCTTGTGCGTGAGGGAACTTGGAGATTGACATTATTAATGGGAGATCTTACTGATATGTTTCCTTGGGCATCAGTCTCAATCATGCTACGTCTGTTAGACGATGGCTTCAATTGATCAGAGGTGTTTGGCATTTCTGAGAGGGACCGGCGGTTTACAGGCTTATTCCACGCAGGAGACTTGATGTTGTTTCGACTTGAAGATTGTATGGCATGGGTAGCAGTCCGTGGGGCTTCTTTCACCTCCTCACCAACCCAATTTGGAACACTTATTACCAAGCTATTGCGTGGTCCCGTTGCAGTCAGCAAAGGCGCACGCGTTTTTCTGGGAGTTTCACAAACTTCACATCTATCACTGATGCTTGAATTATCAAGTGTACATCTTGAACATGACCACCCAGCTTCATCAGTATTCTTATTTACTTCATCACTGGTTTGCACATTATCATTAATTGAACTAATTTCTGAAGCTCTCGATCCATCAGATCCATCTTCCTCTCCAGATGCATTATCAACCAAACTTGTTGGCCTTCTGAACAAACCACCGCCAGCTATTGACTTTGGTAAAATAGAGTTTGACGAAGAGTCCATCCACAACTTCTGAACAACAGATCCATTGGACAGCGACCGACTAACCTTAGACTTGACTCTTTCATACACAGATTGGCTGTGTCGTTTTGGAGATCGGCTGGGTGCTCCATCCGTTTGGTCTCCTTCCTCCTTTTCATTTGGTTGTAAACCCTCTCCAGATGATGAGCATTCGTTTTCCTCAGGAACTGTTGGCTCCCACTTGTTTTCTTTATTGTTTTCATCGTGGTAGAATGGCGGGGCAACATGCCATGTTGTGTTCCCTTCTCGAGAGGAAACTGATGACGCCATTCTTAAATTGATTAGCTTGTTGAACTCTAAACTTTTTATGGGAGGAATTTCTTTTGTGCCACACGCTGCACAGCTGAACGTCACACTGGTATTGAAGTAGTGACAGCGTACACAGATCCACCTTGCCAAGACTCCAGGCACACTGAGCGAGCGATTCCTTATTGATGGCACAACCTCTAATGACTCTTTACTTTGAGTGTTACGCAAAGAGTTTAAATCCAGAAGGCTACAATGGAAGTCCAACCGTCTTGTGGGCTTGGTAATGGCAGGGCAAGAAGTTAAAGCCGCACTGAAACAAAACGACAAGCGAACAACATCTAAACTTCGGCATACACACCAATGAATATCAATGAATGAAAGTTGGTATAATAATTACTGAAGAATTCAATTAAGCATTTTGCTACTCAGTCAAATGGTGTTTAATGAATCTTGAGAAGTGTATTCCAGTCTTCTCCACCAATTGTACACAATGATTTTAAGAAATTACAAAGTACCGTACATCATACACAGGATTGATGATAATTTTAAAAATCGAGAAAAAAGGGAGTGTTACCTCCATCAGGGGAACTACAACAAAATTTAATTGAAGACTAGACAATTAATACAAGAGAAAAACTAGTAAGAAACTGATACGAATGAAGAAAAACCGACGTTAACCATTTGAATGGTTGAATAAACCAAGACTCAGAACAAAGGACACTCACCCGTCAAGGGGTTTGGAGAGCGAAGCTTTGAAGCGTTGTTTCGCAGAGCGTTGGTTGGCTAGTTTGCGCGGAGACTGCAGCTTTTCTTTCGCGGAGGAAACTGGTGGCGAGGCATCTTGTTGTGTTTTGATACAAGGGACCCGTTGCGCAGAAGACGTATTGGAGACCCCAGCCGCGGTGGCTCTATTGGTCCTGTTTTCACCGCATCTGCCGCAGCTGGGCCGCTCTGTTGGGTTTATCAACGAACAATGATCGCAATGCCACTGGAGGACAGAGGCGATCGTACCCATGCTTCACACACCCTGGCCATATTCACGTCAAAAGTCAACGAAAAATGCGATTTATCATGACCAGCTGATCCACCATATTGATGCAGTCTAAGGGTGAAGTAAACAACGCTGTGATTGGCCGGCGCCCGCCGCCCCCGCCAATGGCAAGCCGTTTCCTTCCGTCGTCTGCAAGCGACCGGTGCGTTCCGCTGCCAACGTGACGGCCAGGGGGACGAGGCTAGCGCGAGGCGAGGCGGGGCGGCGTGCTTGCAACCCTCGGGGGAAAAAGAGTTTTCTCACTCGCGCGCTAGGGATCAAGATGCGAGACGCCTCCCTCCAAGTAAAAACCATGCCTGATGAATAGGAATAAAAATCGGATTGATGGAACCGCACTGGTTTGTATGAGAAAACACGCGTCCGCAATCCGCGCGAGATTCGAAGCCTTCTGACCCACTGTGCTGCAGGCTGCAGCTTCAGCGAGCTTCGGCGCCCGTGGAGTCGCGCGTAGGCAGCACGCAGCGCAGCGCAGCAGCGGCGGGCTGGCCTACCCTGAGGGCTGCCGGCGCTGGCCGGGGACCCAGTGCGTACTTGCCCGGTATGCGTTTGTAAGTGTATGCCAAGTAGACAGTTAGGTTTTTCGTGTGTCTCTCGCAGTCATGGGGCGGCGAGAGAGACAGAGAGAGGCAGTTAACAACGCACTCGTGGAAGCAGTGGTGCTAGCCCCTGTGCGCTCGATGGTGGTCTCCAGGCCGCCCACGATGCGCCGCCCGCCATGGCCATCGCCAAGCCGCTCCCCCCCCCTCCCCCGCCGCCCCGGAGAGCCTGGAGGCAGAGCGTAGCAGAGCGGGAAGCGAGATGGTCCGGTTGAAGAGAGCCTCAACATGACGGCCAAGTGGCTCAGGATAGCAAAACACATCCGCGAACGAGGTCTCTTGAGGCTGCTAAGATAATGATAGCGGAATGGCAACAACAAATCCCGAAGCACGACGATGGTTACTAGGCACATGTCGTGCCCGGCGGCGTGGATGTGGGGGTGGAGTGCGTCACAGGGAGCCGGCTGAACCACGCACGTGACCGAACCGGCCTACTTTGAGAGCAAGACGCTCTGTGATGCCGACACCCGTTCGTAACAACGCCGCTGAGGGCTCGCACGTGAGCATAATCTGTCCTCAAAATTTGCACCTCGGCCACTTGATTCGAGTGGCTCTGCTCTGCTGGTCGCGTGTATGGCCGCGCTGACGTCATCCGTACGGTGGAGTTCGCCTCGCCTCAAGTGCCGCACGCCGAATGCGCTGATAGACAGGCAAGAGCCTCATGCGATTTCCGAGTAGGCAAACATCCCCGCGAGGCACCGGTATCGATGAGGTTGCCAACCTCAGCCTCCACACTGGGCAAGGCCTCGGCTGTGCTCGCGGGAAGTTGCTTTGCGACGCAAGGTGTTATTCGGTGGATGACTTTGCTCAAAACTGTGCGGGTCTCCTTTGAAACCCCAATGTAGGTTGGTCGGAAGTGAACAAACTGAATTCACCTGCGTGAACGAACGAACCGGCCGCTCTGTCTAAGCAAACAGTGCGGATTGGACTGGGTCGCCAGGACTAGAGTCCTTAAGCCAGGACCCCCGAGGACCCAATCCACGCCGTCTCTCTCCACTCTGATTGCACGCATGCAATTTTTTGAAAGTGTCTCCCGTGACAGTTTCGATTTTTTTTAAAAAAAAAAAAAACAAAACAGTTTTTATTGTGACTGTACTTGGTGCGGATTGAGCGTGGAGCGCTGCTTGCTGACTTGCCAAACAAGCCACAGCTGCTCACACCAGAGACGTTTCCATCATCGAGGCGGCGTCTGGCCATACGTCCGCCGATTGCAACGTGAATTGACGTTTCGTTTTCAAGAAGTAACCAAGATTTTTGTCGAAAATAACGCGTTTGTCTCAGAGCAAGGTGGAGAATTCGTCTACAGCTAGCGGTGCGGTCGGTTAGCAGCAGTACTCCAGACTGCGACAAACCGTGGGAATCGCAAACTCGGCTTTATAGCAGAAAGTTTCATCACGTAAAAGTATCGCAAAATGAATGACAGTGCACTGGTGCATCGTCGGAATATCGGCGCTGTGGCCACACCGGCGTAGGATTCGGTTGCCTAGAACGTGCCGCCTGTGTGCGTCGCACCCTCGCTGGCACCTGTGCATCTACTTCTCCTCGCCAGAGAACGAGACTGACGGAGACGGAGAGCGCCTTGCCAGCGCGTCTTCAAACACAGATGGCGAACGCTATAAATTGGCGACGGGCATGCCTCGGGCGCGCAGTCTCAATTTGACACGTCCACCATGGCGGCCAAGCTTGTTTTCACCGTGTTCGCTTGCCTCATCGCCTTCCAGGTAAGAAAGTGCCACAACTTAAAAAAATAAAAAACAAATAAATTTAAAAAAATTACAACTTTGGAGTGGCTGTATTTTGTGGACGGTGGTGGGCTTCGCAAAGGTCATGCATAGTACTCCCTCGATTTTCTACAAAGAAATACTGTGCAATCATAATACTAAGCTATTTCTTAGTACGGGGCGGAGCACATCTATCATAATACTGAGAGATTTGTGGAAATTTGTTCGTAACATGAAGAAACAGGCCATTACTTACCGAGAACCCTTTTCTATAGGCTTCTATAGACTTTCGTGTGCAGTCATTAAACGACGCTTTTTGTTCGTGTTTTTAAATTATTTCTCTCCGCAGGCGGTGTGTGCGGATTCGGACTCTTCCCCCGAGGAGGCCAACAACAACTACTTCAGCAGGTGGGGCTCCAGGCTCGGCGGTCTGTTTAACAGGTTCGGGGGCAACCAGCAGCAGAGGGGCGGCTTCGGCTTCGGCTACAACACCAACAACAACAGGAACGGTGCTCAGGCAGGCCTCAGGCTGGGCGCGAACCACGAGCAGGACGGCCGCGCCAGGCTGGGCACCACGTGGAACTACAGGAACAACGCCGCTGAGCAGGACCAGTCCGACAGCAGCGAGGAGCACGACAACGTGAAGCACCAGCAGGACGGCCGCGCCAGGCTGGGTACCACCTGGAACTACAGGAACAACGCCGCTGACAAGCACCAGGCTGACTCCGGTGACTCCAGCGACTCCAGTGAGCACAACAACGTGAACCACCAGAAGGACGGCCGCGCCAGGCTGGGTACCACCTGGAACTACAGGAACAACGCCGCTGACAAGCACCAGGCTGACTCCGGCGACTCCAGCGACTCCAGTGAGCACAACAACGTGAACCACCAGAAGGACGGCCGCGCCAGGCTGGGTACCACCTGGAACTACAGGAACAACGCCGCTGACAAGCACCAGGCTGACTCCGGCGACTCCAGCGACTCCAGTGAGCACAACAACGTGAACCACCAGAAGGACGGCCGCGCCAGGCTGGGCGCCACGTGGAACTACAGGAACAACGCCGCTAAGCAGCACCAGGCTGACTCCGGCGACTCCAGCGACTCCAGCGACTCCAGTGAGCACGACAGCGGCTACCAGCACGAGAAGAAGCAGTCCCTGCAGGTGTCCGCCAAGATGTCCAAGGCCGTGACCATCACCGACGTGCTCACCGTGAGCAGCCTGCACTGCGCCAGCAACAACGTCAAGAAGGTGGGCGAGGCTTCGCGCAGCATCACCGCCAGCCTCAGGGCCCTGCTCAGCGTCCGTGCCTCGGCCACCTCCAAGGACGACGAGGAGTCCCAGATCAAGGAGGCCGCCTGGGCGTCCGCCAGCACCCGCCTCGAGATCGCCACCGAGATGCTGCAGCAGGCCGCCAAGAGCATGGAGAGGCTGCTGCGCGGCGCCGACGCCTCCGCGTCCGCGTCCTCCTCCTCCGGCAGCAGCGAGGAGCCCAAGCGCGACCAGAGCCTCAACGACTGGGACAACCAGGAGGACAACTCATCCTACTCCTCCGGTGGCTGGTAGTAGAGGAGCGTCTCACGCCCTCGACGTTCGTGGAAACCCGATCTAAACACGGGATTAAAATTAATCGAAACTGAAAATTGGGTACTACGAAGTTCTTTATCCACCCTCCCGATGTGTCACATATTCATGCTGGAAATAACAGGCGTTTTCAAGGTGAGAGGGGGGTCAACAACACAGTTATCCCTGGGGCTTTTACACGTCTTGTCTTTAGGCGGAGAGAGATTTTCTTCTTTTCTGGCCCAGGCATGAGCCTATACTTGCCGTGTCTTTAGGGACGGACTATCCTCACCGTCTCCCCCAGGAGTACCGATCTTCGATCAGGAGTCGCGGGGGGGGGGGGGGGGGTCCACACGTCCAGTTCGAGTCTCTGCAGACCAAAACCCGTCCAGCATTTTCACCGCCTCCGCCGGTCTTCTGGCCCACTGTGCTGCCTCGTGCACCCACTGCCAGTCAGCGCGAATTTTTTTTTCTTCAAAATGTCCTTATCTGGCTATGGCCCGGGCGAAGGACTTGAAGCACCCGAAGGAGCCGCGCGCTGAGATACGCCGTGGACTACAAGACGGGGCGCGCGGACGGAGCGCCTCCACTCGCCGCCTCCTCACGGCCGCAACATGCTGGCCATCCTCTGCCTGGCGGCCCTCGCCGCCTCCGCCGCGGGTGAGTCCCTCTGTCTCTCTCGCACCCTGGCGGGCCTGGCGGCCGCGCCGTGAGTGCGAGGGAGACGCAGCACCTGGACCGTTACGACCCGCGCAGCCCGTGCCACGCGCCTCCACGCCCCGCCGCCGGACAACGGCCGTGCTGCAGCTTCGTCGCGCTGTCTCTCTCGCACTCGCGGGCCGTGCCGTGCAGGTGCGAGAGAGACAGAAAACGATTCCTGGAATCGGTCCGCAGATCGCAGTATATCGCAACGGCGTGACCACACGCCTGGCCAGGCGCTCCGCGTTACACTGTCGGGAAAAGTTAGGCGGGAGCGGTTATCACCCGCTGCTTCCGGGACACCGTCGATTTTCACGTTTCCCGACATTTCCCTCGTGCAGGCGGATCACTGACAGGTCCAGCTGAGAGAGTTATGTTGTAACAGCTGGCGCGGTGGCCAAGGGTTTGTTGTTGTTGCTCATGTCGAGTTTTGTTGTTGATGGCAGGGTCACCTTCGGTGCACAGCCTCGCGCGCGGCCACGGGCTGCGTGATGCGGATGATCACTCCTACACGGTAAGCCGCGTGACGTCATCAACCAAGGCACCGCCGATCGCGAATCATTCAGTGACTGGTATCCAATTTGTACTAAAAACGTTTTTTTTTTTTTTTTTTGTTTTTGTTTTGGGCGTTTAGATCCAAGTGGTCAATTTCGGGCGGACCGTCGCCCCCGCGGCGCTGATCCTAGACCAGTACGCCGTCGTGGCCGCCAGTCTCATCGGCAGGTAACGAACGGGAGTCGAACCCCGGACCCTGGCCGCCGCTCGCCGTCCTCCAAACCCCTCGGCTAACGCACCCTGCCTTTACAGCACCCCGGCGTCCAGGCTCGCGGTGCGCGTCGGCACCGACCTCAACATCCCCTTCGTGAACCCGAAGGGCAAGAAGATCAAGGTGGATTCCGTCCTGGTGCACCCCGGGCAGGACGTCGCCGTTCTCAAGCTGGCCGAGGCAGTCCCTAGCATGTACGTGGCCTCGTCATTTATTTATTTTTTTGCTAGGATTTCATGCATTCCTATCAGCAATCAAGCCGAATTTTTTTTTTAAAATAAATTATTAACGATTGGGGGGCTTTCTGTGAAGGGCGAATCAGTCAAAAGGTTTTTTGCTTTGCGCGCAGTCGATTTCGTCGCGTTTTATCGCTCTATCTGCGTCCCACTCGAACTTGAATGTTGTCCACGTTGTGAATGACATGGCGCGCTTCTCAGATCTCGGCATTCGACAACTCATTTCGCGACGCTATCAAACAACTTCAAGTGTTTCAATCAGTGTTGAAATCTCCACTTCGGAAATTAACAAAAACTTTTTTTAAAATAATAATTGTTTTTGTTTTGTTGTTGTTGTTGTTGTTGTTGTTGTTGTTGTTGTGTTTGTTTGTTTTCGTACTGATGAGCCTGCTCTCCAGGCTGGCCCAGCCCATGCCCCTGGTTGGCTCCCAGCCCGCCCTGCCCGGCTCCTTCGCCGAGGTCTCCGCGTGGGGCTGGGTGAAGCGCTCAGTGGCGCCGGCCATGCTCGTGCTGCCCAAGTACTGCGTCGCCGGCGTGGACGCCTCGCCGTCCGGCCTGTGCGTGCAGACCCCCCTGCAGCAGGGCGGCGTCCTCGTGGTGGAGGGCGTGGTCGCGGGCCTCGCCACCGGCAGCGGCTCCGGCACGCGCCCCGGCCTGGTGCGCTTCCTCGACCTCGCCGAGCCCTCCGTGCAGCAATTCATCCAGGAGGCCACCGGGCAGCCTCAGCCTAGCCCGCCCACCGAGGAGCCCACCGAGGAACCCACCGAGGAGCCCACCGAGGAGCCCACCGAGGAACCCACCGAGGAACCCACCGAGGAACCCACCGAGGAACCCACCGAGGAGCCCAGTGAGTGCACTGCGAGATGGACTGGATGTAAACTCGTAGGATGAATTAAATTGACGGAACGGTGTGCCCCCTGCAGCCCCGGAGCCGAGTCCCGCACCCGCACCCACCGGAGACAGTAAGTAGTAAAAGCACAAGCTCAACGATGCTAAAGTGACTACTGTGTAGCCGTCTGACCGCGGTCTCTGCGCGCAGCCTGCAAGATCCACATGAACGGCGGTCTCCCCAAGGGCGAGCCCCTCCTGCTGGCCGACAGTGACGACCTCGCCTTCCGCGGGCCCGACAAGACCGGCGCCGTGGTGCTGGCGGCCGGCGAGCGGCTGCGCCTCGCCTGCACGGGCAACAAGAACAGCTTCAAGCTCTACAAGGGCAAGCAGGTGGTGACGGCGCAGTGCGTTAAGGACGACGCCTTCCTGGTGGACGGCCAGAGCGTGGAGGTGCACCAGCTGGGCTGCCAGAGGGCGGCCGCCAACCAGGCGGAGGAGTCAGGCCGCTGCGGCAGCAGCAACCAGTTCAAGCGCATCCGCATCGGCTTCGCGGTGGGCGACGGCTTCCTCACGCAGATCGAGAACTGCTTCGACGCCACCACGTTCAACGCCGTGTACTCGCGCATGAACATGACCCCGTCCGTCGCGGGCCACGAGTCCGGCGTGAAGCGGCCTCAGTTCTCGGCCGGCGGCTTCTACGAGGACGTGGACCCCAACAAGCTGTTCAAGCGCACCAACCAGCTGAGCGCCTTCACCAAGCTGCTCGGCATGGACGCCTCCGCCTACATCCACAAAAGCGACGACTACTTCCTAGCGCGCGGCCACCTGTCCGCCAAGGCCGACTACTCGCAGGGCGTGCAGCAGGCCGCCACGTTCTACTACGTCAACGCCGCGCCGCAGTGGCAGACCTTCAACGGCGACAACTGGGAGAAGCTGGAGAGCAGCGTCAGGGACTGGGTGGCCAGCAGCGGCCGCTCCGTGCAGGTGAGCGCGCAGCAAGGGCTGGCGCACAGTGGGCCGGAAGACCGGCGCACGCGGCGCACGCCGCAAGACGCGTTTTGAGCTTTAGCGTCGCTTAATAGGACTCGAACCGAACGTGTGACACCATCAATGGATTGCTCTCCGAACGAGAAATCCATTGGTGGGGTCACACGTTTGCTTCGGGTCCTATAAAGCGTCTCTGGAGCTCGAAGCACGTCTAGAGTTTTGGCCGCCTCCGCCGGTCTTCTGCTGGCCCAATCTGTGGCGCCTGTCAAGTCAAGGGTAGGCAGCCCAGCGTACCCGAGCGCGTTGCGGCCCTGCCTTGGAACTTCCCGCTTTCCAATTCTTCTAAATGTGATTTTTGAAAAATATTTTCCGTTTGACAGGTGGTGACCGGCATCTGGGGCACGGCCACGCTGCCCAACAAGGACGGCGTGGAGACCGAGCTGTTCCTGGAGGCCGACAAGAAGTACATCCGCGTGCCCAAGTACTACTGGAAGGTGGTGTACGACCCCGCCACCAAGCAGGGCACCGCCTTTGTGGGGCTCAACAACCCCTACCACGCCACCACCCAGGACGACCTGTTCTGCAAGGACGAGTGCGCGCGCTACCCCTGGCTGGGCTGGGCCGCCTCCAACGAGAAGGCCGGCAAGGGCTTCTGCTGTGACGTCAACGAGCTCAAGAAGATCGTCGCCACCGTCCCCAGCGACATCGACGTGCACAGCCTGCTGTAGGGCACCTAGAACAACACCCACACCCACGGAGAACCCTCCCAGCTGTGTCATCATCATCCCTGTCTCAAGTTTCCGGTCTTTTAAAATTTGTGAATGTGGATACTCCCAACCAAAGTCTGCACCTGCTGGCTATTGATCGGCCGACAGATTAAAAGAACAAGGTCAATAAAGAACTGCAAAAATTACCTTTACTATCATCATTTATAATTTAATGCAAATCAGAAATCACCATACACAACACAAAAAATATCCAGCTTGAACATGGTGGAATATATACAAGCATTGATTCGGCATAAAAAATTTACAAGGTATCAGAGAGGAAATAAAATGACTTTGTAATTACTACAAAAAGTTCTCTTTACATTTATAAATATAAATATGTCATTCTTATAATCATATGAGACAATAAATGTCTAAATGCACATTTCACATATGCAAGCTTCCTTCTTTAATGTGATAGAGTTTTTCAGATGCAGAATACACAGCTCAGAAAAATCAGTCAACTCTTCATGACAATGATCATCAAATACAGATCAACAGCATCACTTAAGTAGGACAACACAACAATCTCTTTGTGCAAAATGACTATTTACAGTATAGATGGGCTTCCTGACTTCTTGCAGTTCCAACGATGGCTCTTCAAACATACATATCACAATTCCAAATAAGTACAGACAACAAACATAGGGAAGCATAGGAGAACACAAAACCAGTCACACTAAAAACGTTATCAGCTTGGAATAGTCAATAATGCAATTTACAGATGAGGTACAAGACAAATATCAAGGAAAATATTTTGTAGGCTGGGTCTACATCAACAAAAACTATTGTGAGCAATGCTAAAATAATGGAATGAGAACATATCAATATGACATGACATAATCAAGTTGAGGAAGCACAGATGTGTGGAAGACAAACTAAAACAAAACGGTGACACAGCACATTGATACTATATCCTTGATTAAATTAAAGGGCTAGTCATGATTATTCCCTGACCACATATGAAATTATCGAAGACAAGAATACTGGAGTCATTGCATCTCGTTGACTCAAGATTGCAAGGAAAGAAAGATGAAACATAAAGTGAGCATTCAATTTCTGAATACACTGAGCATGAAGTATGTCTTAAATTAGTGAAATCATTGCACATACTTTTTGTACCAAAACTTGTAAAAAAAAAGAGGCTACAAGAGGGATTGTCTGAAAGTGTGCAAAGTTTACAATTCGGACAACAAATAAAACCTATTAGCTAGAGACATTACTTTTGCTTCTTTTCTTTGGAGGAGGCTGGTTTCTTGCTAGGTGTTTCTTCCAAATCTTCATAATCTTCATATCTGCAGTTAAAAACATCACATAAAATTAATTAGAATAAGGTATGGGGATATCAGTAGAAGGAAAAAAAGTAACACTCACGCAAACAAGGCTCTGAGGTCTCCTTTGATGAGGGCAACACCCACAGGGACTGAAATGCAAGATGGAACAAGGTAGAGCAGGGCAGGCTGAGCATGCTTGAAAACATGCATCACAAAAATTGTTGCCAGGAGACCCAAAAGGTAGGCGAAGAGAGTTGCGTAGAAGTATGTTCTTGTGTTACGTTTAAGGCTGAGGAAAAATGGGAAAAATGATAAAACATTAGATCTACAGCACAGATATCACACATAGTAGTAATTTACAGAAAAATGCTATTTTTTACCTGTGGTCAAATCGTAGAAGAAGCGCAACGAAAATGCCAGGAATGACAATATCTCCCAGGCCAAGCATGGCAAAGTTGCTTGCGGACAGACCTTTCTCCAGGAGGTCTTGAGGGAATACCACTGAAAAACAGAACGTTTTCAATAAATTCAGTAAGTGATGAAATAATAGTAAAAATACATAATACAAAGAGATAAATTTTTAACAAAAAAAAATTCAAGAGAATGCTTACATTTAATTGGAGCCTCAAACGAATTGGCCACAGTGACCATGACATTGGTACCAAATACCCAGAAAATGTCATAGACAAAAAGCCCACAGAGAAGAATGCAGCCAGTCACAATGTTGTTAAGGTGGAGCATTTCAACTCCACTGATGGCAAATGCGATGCCAAACAGGTTGTTAGCAACCCAGTGCTGAAAACAGATGACAAAAAAATACTAATATGAAATAAACTCAAAATATGAAGGTTAATAAAGGAAACAAATTTTTAAAACACTTCACACTTGCCTTCTGCCATAAGTACCATGCTCCAAATATTGAACAACAGATCAGAGATACAATGTCATGTGAGGTAAATTTATAGTTGACTATATCTTGTTCCTCATCTCCGCTTCCACTCTTGAAATGCAAGTGGAATGGTATGTTTGGTATAGCAGCAGGTACAAGTGTGTTTATCAGAGGACTGTAATAAAGGTTAAGTTTTCCTTAGTGGTGGAAGTTCATTAAAAGTAAGTTCATATAAGACACGCAAGGCCCCTGGCTCTGGTCTTACCTCACTAAGTGTGTAAGAGTGATGACACCCAACATGAAGAAGTATCCAGTCAGCAATAAATTAACATGCTCCTTGGAGAAAATCTGATTAAAAAAATAAAAAAATTAGATAAATAGGAAAATAAGAAAACATACTCACAAAAAAAAAAGGAACCACAAAAAAAAAAAAAAAAAAAAAAAAAAAAAAGGAACCACAAAATTAAAACAATGAGTCATCTTTACACACATACACCAATATTTTTAAAAAATCTAGTTACCTTGAAAAATAGATACAGGCCAAACAACGCAACACTAGCAACCAGGGGGAAGAACGCTGCATCCTTTTTAGACATAGTTTCTGGTTTGGCACCAGATTCCTGTAATGAGAAACAACATAGATATTAGTCAGCTTGAATGAATGTTGATGGTAGGATAGTAGTAGGAATAAAGAGTGTAGGAGGGTTTCGACTTGTTCCGGAGAAAATAATTATTGACTTCTGAAGGAATAAAAGACTAAAATAACAGTAAACAACAAAAAAAATAAAAATAAAATAGCTTTAAACGCTTGACAGCATTCTGTTGATGTTTCCTGTGTCCGTTTAGATTAGCATTTGACATATCCAAGACCTAACCTGACATATGGTAATAAGAAGCCGAGCTCAACGCCTCTCAAACAGCCTCTCAGTTCCATTTTGCGGAGCAGTAATTGTCTCTGCATGCGGTCTGCAGCGCTGACCAGCCGAGCATGATTGCATTCGGTGTAACAGCGATGCTGTGCATCGCATACGTGTCCAACCGGGACGGGGCAGCACTCACCATCTGCACCTTGCGGTACCGCACGGAACGCAGGGCGCCGAAGAAGATGGGCAGGACAGCCATGATCACCAGGCTGGTGTACGCCACGGCCATCCCCTCGGGGGTGGCCGGCGTCTTGCGGGTGCCATTTACGGGCGAATCTGTCAGAAAATCCTTCACTTGGGTCACAACATCTTCCACGACGTCAGCCATGTTTGTGTGTGTACTGGAGCTCCGCAGCAGACGAACTGCGCGTTGCCGCGTCGCTGGGTTACGGTTTCGCAGTCGTGGGCCTATTCCCCGCGGATGAGAAATTAAGAGCGACGATTTCGCCGCGGGAAACGTCAAACTGGAACGCGTTTCGTTGGGACCGATAAGTCGTTGAATGACGCGTCGAGTGACAACGGCACAGATTTTTACCTAGTCTAACCCTAAAACCAGAGATAAAAAAAATTTAAAAAAAAAATTAAGGGAAGTCTAGAACATGAAAGCAGATGACGGTCCTTCTTATCGTGCTTTCCAAAATAATTTCGATTCATTCTCAAACGTACAACTTCATCTCTTGCGTACTCATTGATGACTCGCGACGTGTCTCGTGGGACGCCCGACTGGAGTCTCGTCCGTCCGTCTCGTCTTGCCGTCAAAATGCCAGCAGCGGCGCGGTGTTGCCGCATCGTGCGCGTCCCAGCCCGTCGCCAGGCCGCCTCGGCGGGCGGGCTTCGGCGCTGCCCGCACCCTCACCCGCCTGCGCCCGTGCTGCGAGGCTGCAGCGTTGCCATGTCAACAATGCCACTATGAGACGGTGGAGGGGGAGTGCAGGGTGGGGGGGAACGGCGCAGCGTTGCCGCATCGTGCGTGTTCCAGCTCGTCTGCCTGAAAGGCCTGGCCGGTCTGGCTGGGCGGGCGAGCGGAATCGCTGCCGCTCACGGGCCTTCTCCTGACTCACTGCAAGGCGCGTAACGCGTTATCTACGCAATTATTTCTGTTCGGTCCAACTCCTCCACGACGTGGGCTCCGTCCTGGCTCATCTGCGCCGCGGTCATGTGCAACCCACTCTGAAGCGAACGTCCCGATGCCGATCCAGCCGGCCACTCTGAGGCCTGACGGCGAGGCGGGCGTTCCGGTCCTACCCCTCGATTCAAGCGCCCGCAGGCTGCAGGCAGGCTGCTTGGCGCGGTGCGGCGGTGCTGCCCCCGCGGGGGGCGGCGGAACTACGGATAAGCCGGTGGTCGTTGCCGGTAGCGACGCGACGCAGAGGGGCGCCGGGGCGCCGCCGCCGCCGCACAGACGGTCAGTACGCCGGCGCCCCTCACAGGGGTAGGTCGCGTCGCGTCGCCGCGCCCCGCGCACAGTGCTGCCAACTCCGCCGCCCCCCGCGGCGCCAGGACGCTGCGGCCCCGCCATGGAACCGGCCTGCACCACGGCCAGCACCACGGCCTGCAGCGAGGACGCCACGTGAAGTGCAGTGACTCGTACGTGTCCGTGTGTCCCACCCTTCCCTCGTCCCGGCGCCGCTGCAGCGCCCCGACGCCCCCGGCGCCGCACTGTTGTGTTTACCGTCGGCAGCTGAATGATTATTAAGGTCGCGTGTCCCTCCGCCGCGTCAGTTGACGGCCAGCCGGAAGGGAGCCCGAACGGAACCCGCAGGGAACCCGAAGGGACTTGGTCTTCGCAACCCAGCAGGAGGAGGTTCTATGGCGATGGACCACTCATTGAAATCGGCGCCACACATCGCCATGACTCGGCGCTGTCGTTGACGCGGGGATGTCTCGTACATGACACAACGCCCTCGCGCGGCTTGTCTTCTTGACGATGAAGCGCGGTCACGGAGACTGCCCCACTGTCCTCCAAAAGACACGAGCCTTTAAAATCCGCGAACGACGCCACACGACGTCGGCAGGCAGGCAGGCACACCGGGCGCTATTTACAGTGCGCTGGGCATTCCCTGCCCGGATGTTGGTGCGATGAGGGCGCCCAGGCTGCGGCTGCTTCCGGGGACCGCGCCACCGCTCGCGGCTCGCGCGGTTCGGCTCGCTGTAGTGCACAAGGGAGAGCGGGTGGTTTTGAGGTTAGGGACGTTCATCCCCCAGCGTTGCTCCCCCCACCCCCCGCCCGCCCCGCTCCCAGTCCCGCAGCTGCGACCCACTTTCGGATAGGGGTCGCGGGGGCGGGGTGGGGGCCGGTGGGGTGCTGCAGGTGAACACCCCCCGGACTCGAGCCCGCCAGGCTACGCCAGGCTACGCCGGGCCAGGCTCCGCTCTCATAATAGATCCAGGCCACCCACCCTGCCGGCGCTGTCCGGACAGCAGTGCGTGCTCTGCCATCAGAGGTGGGGCGGTCCGTGCTCATCATCATACATGGTCGTAGACAACACAAAATGACAAAAGATTTTTTCCCCCGAGCGTTCACGTTTACTTTGGGGCGAAAGAGTTCACTTTGGTTTTCAGCGTGCTGGGGTGCCTCAGGGAAGTTCCCGTGGGCCTCATGAGCATGGTGGCATCCCATGGGGAGGGAGAGAGAGATAGATAGATAGAGAGAGAGAGAGAGAGAGAGAGAGAGAGAGAGAGAGAGAGAGAGAGAGAGAGAGAGAGAGAGAGAGAGAGAGAGAGAGAGAGAGAATGTTTCCGGGTGGTGCCGTCCGCAACAGGATGCGGAGTGGCCGGAGCGCCCCCTACCCCCAGTCCGTCCAGTGCACGCAGTGCCACCAACCTCGCCCCCCCCCCCCCGGGCCGCCCCCGACCGCCGCCCCGCCCTCCCAGCCCCGCCAGCACGAACCAGGTCAGTCATACGGCGGGCTTTTTCTTTGGCCGCGGACAGGCGCAGGGGAAGGATGCGCCCCACCTGCATTTGCCAACTCCCGAAAAATGCCAGCCTGCCTACCTACCGAGGCTGAACTTTGTTTTCTGATCCGCTCATCGCGGTTCAATCCTGCCGCGTGAACAAGAAGCCCGCTTCATTCCGCTCTTCCCATGAGCCGTGGTGGCTGAGAGCGTAAAGGCGTCCGACCCCGACCGTAAGGTCCAGGGATCGAATCCCCGAGTTTCCTTTCATTTTTCGAGTGGCTTCCTCCCACTGCGACTCAAACCCGTCGTCCAACACTCGGCAGACGTGCAAGTCAGGGTGGTGTAGTGGTCTAGGCTCAATCCAGGCCATTACACCCGGGTGTCTAAAAAGCAGTCCGCTTCGGCGGATTGGCCTCGGCACTGGTTCGATCCCCGATCGAGCCAGCCACTCGAAATTGGTCGCGAGTGGGTCCATTCCGATTCGTCGGATGGAGTTGATAAGTCCTTTGAAGCTGGCCCACTGACTGCATGTTCGGGTCTGGGAGCGCCGGACAGCGGGAGTACATTTGGTACCGACCACCCTGCGCAAACAAAAGCTCCCAAAACCAAACCTTCTCTCTTTCTTTCTTTCTCTGTCTCTCTATCGTCTCTGCCTTACTCTACTCTGCCCATGTTGGGCCGTGTCGGCGGCTCGGGTCCTACTGGGTCCCCCGGCGTACGATATCGAAGTCGCTGGATCGGATTAACCCCAGTTACCTGATAGCACCGGTTCCCATCCCGAACACCGAAGTAAAGCAGGAGGCCTCCCCATTAAGACTGGGGAGGGGGTGTAGAGTTCCATTTTTTTAATTTTTTTTTTAAATTTATTTTAAACGGTGCCAGGGTGGGTGCCTGCGTGTGACCCCACCACTGGATTCCTCGTTTGGAGAGCAATCCATTGGTGGGATCACACGTTCGATTCGAGCCCCATTTAGCGTCTCTAGAGCTCAAAACGCGTCTAGAATTTTGGCCGCCTTACCGGTCTTCTGACTCTGACCCACTGCGCGACGTCGGATCAAAAAGCCCTGGGGCGCCCCGCTGTTTTGGCGGAAATTGAAATACAGCCCTCTGATTGGTGTCATTGAGAAAAAGTCGGGGTGGCCGTGCCGGGGGGCGCGGTGAGCGGCGCCCTGTCTCTCTCGCACCCCGACGGGACGCCCCATGAGTTCGACAGGGGCGGAGCGAAGAAACGACTCACGGCCTGCAGCAGCGCGGCGGGGGCGGCGGGGGCCCCGCTGCCCCGGGGGAAATCGCAGTGGAACTCAAGCAAACGAACAAACAAGGCCGTCTGTCTCCCTCACTCTTGGATAGAATAACGCGTCACGTGGCCCGCGCCGGTCTTCTGGCCCACTGTGCAGCGGGCCGCAACACGAGCGCACTACGGGCGCGGCGGGCGGCATTGCCTATCCAGCGGGCGTCACCATTTGAAAGTGATGAAAAAAATCATCGAAGATTTTCTCATAAAGTGACTAAAAATTTAGCGGCAGTGCCTGACAGTATCCATACAGTGTCGCTGCGGTCGTGGAGCCGAGCCTCGAATGAGAGATCGTGTGCCAGTGTGTCGGTGTGTCGGCCTTGCCACGTCGATTTCGCACCCCCTTTCCCCCCTCCCCCTGTCCTTGAGCTTTGAATTTTTCAACTTCCTCTCGCTGCTGCTTTTGTTGCCAGCATGACTTGCCCGGCTGCCTGGCTGCCTGCCTGGCGGCGACGGGATCTATGCTGACGTCATCAGACGGTGGAGTGAAATGTTCAGGGGTGTGTTGTGCGTTCCCCCGCAGGCCTCTGCAATGTTCCACGCGCCCTGCTAAGTAGAGTAATGTGTACTGCGACCGTGGTCCCTGCTGACAAGACAGACGAGCCGAGCGGGGCGGGGCGGGGCGGGGCGGCCAGCGGGCAGCGGGCAGCGGGCAGAGTGAAATCTGCGGCTAATCTAGCGTTGACTAAATAATGCATCTCGTGCTCCGAACGCTGAGGCCGGGCCAGCCTCCATCGATTCGGCGTTTCGGCCGAGGGACTCGATTCCAGATTCGGCTGCAGGCCATGCCCGGGCGTGTCAACGCTGTCAATACCCCGCGCGGGTCGGGCCGGCCGTTCACCGTTAACGCTGCGAGTACCTGGCGCGGGGGGTAGTGACAGTGGCCGGCGCGGCAGTGACCTCGTCGAGACGAGGCTGCTGGCCCAGGTCAGCAACCCGACGCCCCGGCCGCCGCTCTGCTGTCTTGCCTTGCACTCTCGCCCCGTGGGTGCGAGAGAGACAGAACCAGCCTGCTGCAGGGTGGGCAGTGAGATGCGAAATGGCAGCCCTGGCCGTGCTTGGCCGGCATGGGCGTCCGGGGTCAGGAAATGACTGATCGGCAGCCTCTGCCGTGCCGTGCCCGGCCCTGGCGTGCGGGCATGCCGCCCCCTGTCCCGTCCCAGCTACTCCCAGCCGGAGCAGAGCGCGGCGCCCAGCGGGGCGGGCTTTTAGCCCGGGCATCTCGGGCCACCGCCGCCGCCGCGCCGCCCCCAGCACCGCTGGCCCCACCGCCCCCAACGCCCCCGGCCGGGGCAGCGCGAAGTAGGTCACCGAGCACGGCAGTCCGTGCGCCTCCAGCCGCCCGCTCCAGCCGCTCCAGCCAGTGTTGCCACACAAGTAGGCAAAACACCGCAATGCACCAGAAGGGTTGCCAACCCCAGCCTGCCTGCCAGGCGACGACTTGGTAGGCAGGCTGAGGTTGGCTACCCTTTCGTTCGACTGCCCATCCAGTGCGGGGGGCGAGCGGACTGCAGCACTTTCTGCCCTGGCCACGGTCTTGGCCAAGAAGGGCATTAAGTTTCCCCCGCGGCCGGTGACATTCCCCCCTCCCTCCCGTCCCCGCGCGGTATCGGCATATCGAACATGCACCTGCACCGCGGTGACGGCAGCAGCGGCCGACCCATAGTGGGCCCTAGGGAACCTGGTGGAGGCCCTCGGCGTCGTATTCCAGTAGGTCATGTTGGAGGAACACGGAGCTGAAAACGTGTCCACACAGGGGTCTGCCCGGCCCAGGCCTGGCCCACTGCGCGCTCGTAATGGTTGGGCAATTTTAAACGAAACTACTGCACCCTTGGCGTGCGGGGCGCGGCGTTCCGTGGGGACGTTTGGAGTGTACATTTCATCACGGTCGCCCTCATCACGATATGCGCCGTGCTCTGTCTCTTTCGCACCCATGGGGCTTCCCGTGCAGGCGCGAGAGAGACAGAGCGACGGGAACGACTCTCTAGTCCGCTGCCTTGTATGAAAAAAGTTTGTCCACCGTCGGCATGACGGAGCGTCACGACAAGGCGCTGGAACAGGAAGGCGCAGGATGGAAGCTATTAGTCACTGCGCTGATAGCGCGGCCAGGCCGCCTTCAATTAGGCGTGACGCAACGGAACACCCGCCCCGCCCCGCCCTGTGGTCACACCCCGCGCTACCCCACTCACCCCTCAACGCTCAAAGTTTCCCCGCCAACCTGCTCCCTCCATCGCGCTCATCACTTTTTTGAGCAGTAAAATGATCAAGCTGTACCCTTCTGCGCAAAATAATGAAAACAAATTTTGGTTAGGCCGAAAAAACTTGTAGTTCAACTGGAATCGAACCCATGACCAACCGCTCATCAGTCAAGTCCCCTGACCACTCGGCTATCAGGGTGACATGCCACATGCCTTGCCCGCGTGCATGCCGCGTGTGTGCGGACTGATGACTTCCTCCTCTCCCACCTCTGCCCGTTAATATATTGATCGCGCCACAAGTTACTACCTCTCTCTCGAGCAATAGACAGGGAGCGATGCAGGAGAGGAGGGAGGAGAAATCGTCCCGGAAAGTGGGTCACCAAAGCCATGAATGGTGGGCAGGGAGGGCTGGGGTGGTTGACCCCCTGAGCCTGCCTGCCTCTACCCCGTGAGCGCTCCGACGGCTGTCTTCTCGCACCCTGCCGTGATTGATGGCTCAACACTCTCTCTCTCTCTCTCTCTCTCTCTCTCTCTCTCTCTCTCTCTCTCTCTCTCTCTCTCTCTCTCTCTCTCTCTCTCTCTCTCTCTCTCTCTCTCTCTCTCTCTCTCTCTCTCTCTCTCTCTCTCTCACCCTTTCCCCCCCTCTCTCCTATCCAGACGGATACAGCTCTGGGCTTTTCTTGGGCTATTATTTTCCTCGAAATAGAAGCTGAATCCATCACGATAGAGACTTGGTCCGAAGGGCAGTCCGTTCTCACTCACCATCATGAGGTTGACTCGAGTTCTCGTTGGGGGAGACAGAGCTCAGCCACCGCCTTGCAGTGGAATGGAATGTTTGAAGCGACGACGCTGCGCGATCTCGTCCGCAAACAGCAGCAAGGCTCAAGGCACGTGGAGGGGAGGAGCCTGCAGACAAGTTTTGTTGCGCCAGTGGGCCGTGAAATTGCAATTTCCGAGCTCGAGTGCAGACTGCAGAGCGGGTGGGCGGCAGTGATGCGTGAGTCCTTAAGGACGCTTAGGACGACACACAATGACTTGCCACGGTTTTGCTCTCTGGTTGTAGTTTTGCCGGTACTGGCGCTTAAAGTCCGTTCGGGATCCGTGATGTCCGGCCGTTGCTGAGTACACAGTGGTTGTTGTGTGGGAGCCGTCTTGGGCCGTGCTGTACGCGTGTAAGACGTGGTGGGGCGGGCCTTGCGTTGCCCTGTGCGTGCCGCGTGGGGTGGTGCGGGCCGGTCGATCCCTGACGGGTCCAGACGCGTCCCACTGCTCCCAGCCCCCGGGACTACGACAAGCACACCGTTTCAACAAGTTTTAAGCACGAGCTGACCTAACCTAACCTACCCACAACGCGAATCAGAATCGCAACGTCCCAATCTCATGAGCGAGATTGACTCTCTTGTGCTTGTAGTGGGCCACGGATTATGTACACCAAATTAACTTGTTTTTTTGTGTGTGTGTGTGTGTTTTTTTTTTTAATTCCTGGAGTTGCCGCTGTGCGAGAACGCTGCACTGCGTTGACCTCCCCGGCCGGCCTCCCAGGTCACGCGGAGGTGGAGGGGGGGGGAGCACCTGTTGCCGCTGGGACTCCGCAATGCCCTGCAACCAGGCCGTTCAGTCACCAACCCTTCGCCGCGCCCGTCCAGACTCGTCTGCAGCTCCATTAACAATGACGAGAATGTCCTTCAGCGGGGCGTCCTGCGCCCGCCTTGGGACGCAAAGGACCCTTGCTGCCTCCTGTGTGTGCTAATATTCCTCGTTGTCCGTCTTATCGTTCCCGCTGTTTCTGTTGCAGTGATGGCGGGCGGCGGCGGCGGCGGCGAGGCCCGCTCGGTGGCCCTGGAGACGGCCTACGTGCACGAGGTGTACGAGGAGATCTCCACCAGCTCCTGGAACTGCAGCTGCCAGTGCAACTGCAGCACCGCCCCCAGCGGCCGCGCCTGGCCCAAGGTGGCGCAGTTCCTGCACGACCTGGAGCCGGGGGCCCTCGTCTGCGACGTCGGTGAGAGAGAGAGAGAGAGAGAGAGAGAGAGAGAGAGAGAGAGAGAGAGAGAGAGAGAGAGAGAGAGAGAGAGAGAGAGAGAGAGAGAGAGAGAGAGAGAGAGAGAGAGAGAGAGAGAGAGAGAGAGAGAGAGAGAGAGAGAGAGAGAGAGAGAGAGAGAGAGAGAGAGAGAGAGAGCGGCGGGCCTGCCTGGCCGCCCGACCACGGCCGGGTAGGCAAGCCCGCTACACCGCCGTCCGCGGCGGGCCGGCCTGCCCTCACGGCGCGCTCCTCTCGTCCTGGCGGCGTGGTCCTTCCTTGTACAGGTCCTTGCGGTGCCCGCCACCTGACTCTGCGTCGTTACTCCGTGACCTCCGCGGCGATAACAAGGGACACCGGACGCTACTCCGCGCGAGAGAGACTCCCAGGGGTCACCTTGCGGCCAAACCCAGCACGCCATTTAAAATTTTTTTAAAAAAATGGCAGTGGAAATAATGTAATGAGCTTGCATTGTGCTTCTCCTTGCAGGCTGCGGGAACGGAAAGTACCTGAGCATCAACCCGGCCGTGTTCAAGATCGGCGTGGACCGGTGCCTGTCGCTCACGGAGCTGGCGAGGGAGAAGGAGCATGAGGTGAGTGCGGTCTCGGGTTCGACCACCGGCCGGGGCCAGGAGAAGCGCGCAGTTTGTCGCCTCTTTGTCTGAGCGTCCTCCACGCCAGACGCTTATTAGCGCCGCCGCTCGAGGTTGCTCTGTCTCTCTCGCACCCCTGCGCGGCGCCCCGTGGGTGCGAGAGAGACCGACGGAGAACAATCTTCGGAAGCGGCCCGCTCAAGTGCCATTGCCGGCCACTAGCAGGCAGGGGCGGCGGCAGGCAGCATACCGCTCTGTTGGCAGCGACGCCAAACCGCTTAGGAGCGAAAATGAGCTCGTCGTCAGTCTGGCTTCAGTCTGGCGAGAGAGAGAGAGAGAGAGAGAGAGAGAGAGAGAGAGAGAGAGAGAGAGAGAGAGAGAGAGAGAGAGAGAGAGACAGAGAGACAGAGAGAGAGAGAGAAAGAGAGAGAGAGAGAGAGAGAGAGAGAGACAGAGAGACAGAGAGAGAGAGAGAGAGAGATCCTGTCGCCTTGTCGTCGCGCCACAGGTCTGATCCGATCAACAACAAAACGCGGCGAGCGCCCCAGTGGAAGGGGAGGGGGAGGGGAGGGGGCGACGACCCCAAGGAGCCCCAGCTTGTCTGTCTGGCACTTCTCTCCGTGCCAGTCTGACGCAGTGCGATCAGGCGAAGCGACCGAAGCGCAGCCAGAGGGAACGGCTCGCAATGCCGAGGAGTGTTGGGTGTTCAGTCCGCGATGGATGAGAAAAAAAAACAATGCTGCGTGCTAAAAATGTGCCAAAAAATTAACAAAAATAAAATTTAAAAAAATTAAAAATAAATATAAACAATGGCAAGCTATTGTACCAAAAAATTACTACTGTGTGTTTATTTGATGAAAATGTGTATCCTGAGAGTTGTGCTTCGATGCGTTTTGCGTCTGATTGGGGGATGGTTGATGCGGACCCACGCACTGCACTGGGGGGCTCAGTTCGGCGGTTATACGGCACGTAGCATCGATGTGCCCGTTACAACACCTAGCGCCCCGCCCCGCCCCGCCCCGCCCTGCCCCGCCCCGCCCCGCCCCGCCCCGCCCCGCCCCGCCCCGCCCCGCCCCGGCCCGCCCCGGTTCTTGGTGGGGGACGGGGTGGTGGGAGGACTCCCTTATCGACCGGGCCGTGACGCGTCTTCCATGACGTCACAGCCCGCGGCCCCGCGGCGCCGTCCATAAATGACGTCACGCCGCGCGCTGCTGTCTGTCGGCCGGTCTGTCTGTCTGTCACCGCACAGTGAGCTGGAAGACCGGCGCAGGCGGCCTAAATTCTAGATGCGTTTCGAGGCCGCTAAATGGGACTCGAGCCGAACGTGTGACCCCACCAGTAGGTTCCTCGTTCGGAGAGCAATCCGTTGGTGAGGTCGCACGTTCGGTTCGAGTCCAATTCAGCGACTCTGGAGCTGAAAACCCGTCTGGCCCACTGTGCACCGCGCCCGTCTGGCCGGCAGGTGCTGGTGTGCGACAACCTGGCGCTGCCCTTCCGGGACGAGTGCTTCGACGCGGTGCTGTCGGTGGCCGTGGTGCACCACCTGGCCACCACGGAGAGGAGGGTGTCCGCCATCCGCGAGCTGGCCAGGGTGCTGCGCATCGGCGGCAGGCTCATCATCACCGTCTGGGCGATGGAGCAGCGCCACCGGAAGGTAAAATTAAAAAAAAAAAAAAAAAAAACTGTTGAAAGTATCAGCGGGCGTTTGTAAACATTTGTAAACATGCTTGGCGCAGTTCGAGTCGCAGGACGTGCTGGTGCCGTGGCACCGCCCGCAGCAGCTGAGCACGCCGTCGCTGGAGCTGACGTCCACGACGACCACCAGCGAGGAGGACCTGCACCCGCCGTACCACGCGTACACGCAGCCGTCTGACTCGGACTCGTGCCGGTCCGGCAGCGCGGGCCCGCAGCGCCGGCGCCGCCACCGCGGCCACGGCCGCTCCATCGACACCGGCCGGCCCGTGTCCTCGTCGCCGTCCTCGTCGTCCTTGTCCTCCCCCAACGAGACGTGCTACTCCTTCGTGCGGCGCGCGCTGCAGAAGCTGGCGGGCGGTAAGCGGTCGGCGCCCTGGTTCCTGGACTCGTGGCACCAGGGCCTGCACCAGGGCCTGCACCAGGGCCTGCACCTCAAGGACATGCCCGGCTCGCGGCGCCACGAACCGGAGGGCTGCGAGGACAGTGACATCCAGGACCTGCCCATCGAGCTGCGCCGCCTGGAGGAGGACCTGGAACCGCCGCAGGTAAGAGCCTGGAATCCTGGGGGGCTCACTCGAAAAAAAAATCATTGTACACGAGTAAAAAAGAAAATCAAAATTAAAATAAAAAAAATCAAAAAAATCAAAAATTAAACGTTAAAACCATCAATGAAGACTGTTGTGGTGACTGTTCAGGGCGCTTCGTCGCAGCCGGGGCGCCGACAGACGCTGGCCTGCCCGTCCGGCGACCACGGCTCGGACATGCTGCCGCTGCATCTCAAGTCCAAGTCGCTGAGCGACATCCTGAGCACGGAGCCCCCGCGGGGGCGCGACGCGGGGCCCAGCGCCCTGGTGCGGTCGCGGTCCAGCGCCTCCAACGCCAGCGCGCCCAGCGTGGCCGCCGCGGCCCTGGGGCTGGCCGCGCTCATGCCCAGCAGTCTGGCCAGCAACCTCCCCAGCAGCCAGCAGGTAGGGGGCTAACAGAGAAAAACGAAAAAATCAACGTGGGGGTGGAAGCGAGGAAAATGATTTTTGTTTTTGTTTCCAGGTGCAGTCCAGCTCGTCCAGCCTGAGCCTGAGCGTCAAGCCACGCCTGGTGAAGCAGAAGCAGTCCATGTGCGAGGAGGAGGCGGAGGCCGAGGTGGAGCAGGAGGAGGCCGCGGGTCGGTCATCAACGCCATTTCTAATTTGGAACTTAACCTTTTGTTTAAAATTTTTTTTTTTTTAAAAATCGTATTTTTTCATACTGTTTTTTAAATCCGCCAGGCGGGGACCAGCCGACTGACATGCGTAACCTGGTGCGCGCGCTGCCCGACTTCAAGCGCCTGCACGGCAGCCACCACGGCCACGGCAACCTGTTCGCCCACGGCCTCGGCCACGGCCACCTGCTGGGCCGCTCGCCGCGCCTCAACGTGTTCAAGCAGAGCTCCATGAACGAGGAGCTCATGTCCACGGAGCGGCTGCGCGAGAAGGAGCGAGTGAGACAGAACATCCAGAAGCAGGCCTCGCTCAACGAGGAGCTCATGTACAGGCCCGGGGCGCCGCCGCCCGGCACCCTCGACTCCCTCAGGTGAGAGCTCTCTGTCTGTCTGTCTGTCTATCTCTGTCTGTCTGTCTCTCTCTATCTGTCTCTCTCTAACTGGTCGCTCTCCCTCCCACAGGGACACCCTTTTCTCCGCGTCCACTGCCAAGCGGTTCCAGCTGCTCAAGATCGGACTGACGAGCAAGCTCAAGAGCTCCACGACCAACATAGAGAAGGTGGCCGGGACCTCGCTGAAGAACGGCTTCGTCCGGATGCTGCAGGGCTGGAAGCAGGCCGGGGAACCGTCGCCCCACACCGTGAGTGCAGCCAGCGTTGGAGGCCAACTCAAGTCGTCGCTACATTCAAACTTTCAATTTTTTATTTTTTTTTTTTAATTTTTTTTTAAATCTTTTAACCTTTTTTTCAAATATTTTTTTTTTTTTTTTTTTTTTTTTTTTTTTTATTTTCAATTTTTTTTTTTTAAATATTTTTTTAATTTTTTTTTAGTCGCCGTCGCCGTCGCGGCAGGCCAGCTGCACGACGCCGAGCGGGTCGCTGACACCGTCCACGCCGCCGCCCGACATGTACGGCCTGAAGCGGCCCTCCAGCGGCAGCATCAACGGCGCCGAGGACATGAGGGACATGCGCGGCAGGAGCTGCTCGTCAGGGTCGGGGTCCGGCGGGGAGCGGCGCCACTCCAGGGAGGACGGCTCCGACTCGTCCAAGGACTCCAGGTACGTGGGTTCGAGTACCGCTCCCCCGATATTTTTTTTTCTGTCGCTCGCAGAGTGTGATGAGTGTTGTTTGGCAGCCTGCAGAGCGACACGAGCGTGGACTCGGAGGACAGCTTTGCGTCGGTCATCTACGTGCCCAAGGCCAGGAGCCAGGACCCGCTGGGCCCCAAGACGCCGTCGCCTACCCTGTGCACGTCGGCGCCGGCCTCGCCGCAGCCCAGCTCCATGCCCGGCTCCATGCCGGGCTCCATGCCCAGCTCGCCCAAGGTGCTGCTGTTCTCGGGGCAGCAGTCGCCCTCGCCGCCGCAGCTGCCCAGCTCCCCGCGCCTGGGCCCGCTCATGATGCCCGTCCACAGCGCGGCCGGCGCGGACCCGGTGCCCGTGCTGCCCGCGCTGCCCGGCCTCGGCCACCTCGCCAAGGACCACGACGGCCGCTTGCAGCAGATCAAGGAGATGCTCCGCCAGAAGAACGGTGAGTCCTGGCGATCGCACGAGTGAGGCTTGTTAAACTGATCAATCATCTGCGTGAAAGATAGATTTTGTCAGCGGAGACAAACACTAGTGAATTCAGTGAATTTAGCGTTCTCTCCTTCTGCAGCGGGGGCGGGCCCGGGGGCGGGCCGCGGCATGTTCCCCCTGGTGCGCCGGTCGTCGGGCAGCTTCCCCCGGCCCGCCCCCGCGCGGCCCGCGCCGCGCCTGCTGTCCCTGGAGCTGTTCAACCCGGAGACGGACGACGTGGACTCGGACTCGAGCGGCGTGTCGTCGCCGGACAGCGTGGACAGCGTCATCAGCGTGGCGCACACCAAGAGCTCGGCGGGGTCGTCCGACGGCAGCAAGGTGTGCGCCGCGACGCTGGCCGCGGACGCCGCCGACGCGGACGGCTCTGTGTCGCGGTCCGCGTCGCGCACGCCGTCGCCCGCCCCCGAGCGCCTGCTGGACGCGCCACCGCCGCCGCCGCGCAGCCAGTCCCCCGCCGCGGCCCGCTTGCAGCCGCACCACTCCACCTCCACCCCCGCCTCGCTCAGCCTCCTCGAGGCCGCCGCCGACGTGGCCAGCAGCCTGGAGGACGCCGTGGAGGCCGTGATCCAGGCCAGCCCCAGGGCCAGGCGCAAGCAGGTGACCCTGGACGCCGCCGACCTCAGAGTGGCGCTGGAGGACGACGTGGCCAGGTGGGTGTCCGGGACCCGAGCAGGTCGCCAACGACTTCCTGCAATCATGTTATTCCGTTGGTCCGTTTCCAGGTCGAGCTGGAGTCTCCAGCTGAGTCCGGACAACTCCCCGAACCCTTCCAACATGAGGAGCAAGTCCCGCATCAAGGAGTCCGTCAGCAGGTTCTCGCTGCCGGGCAGCCTCGGCGCGGCCAGCCGGACAGAGGGCACCGTCTTCAAGTTCCCCACCAGCAGCCCCTCCAAGGCAAGTCGTCGTCGAGACCAAACTCTTATCATGCGTTTGCCTGGGTTCGGCGTTCGACAACCTGGTGCTTGCAGGCGGACAGCGTCCGCGCCGCGCGCCGCGCCGACTCCGCCGGCCGCCTGTACGAGGTCATGGACCGCGCCGACTACACCAGCCTGGGCGCCATCCCCAAGGACTTCGCCCTCCTCAGCACCAAGATCAACGAGCCCGAGTCGACGGGCGGCGCGGACGGCGCGGCGCTCAGCCTGACCGCTATCCCCGAGACGCCGGACCCCTTCGGCCTCCAGGTGAACACCGACACAACGAAAGTGGCATCGTGAGGAGACAAGGGCGGATCCAGGGGCGGGTTCCGGGGTGAGACGGGGGCTGAGTGTGACTTGTCCGTCGGCAGGCGTCGCAGGCCGGCCAGCTGCAGTCGCCGGTGGCGCCGCGTAGCGCGGACCACAGCCCCTCCAAGCTGGGCCGCAGTGTGCCGCCGCTGGTGCTGTCCCCGCGCGACGGCCAGGTGGCCGACGGCAGCGCGGGGCTGGGCTCGCCGCTGGAGGAGGACTGCTGGGACGAGGGCGTGCGCCAGCACCTGGCGGGCTTCGCCGAGCAGCTGAGCGAGCGTCTGCTGGAGGAGATCGAGCGCTACCGCGAGGACGGCGCCGTCCGCGACCTGGCGCGCCTCGGCGAGGAGCTGCAGGGCCTGAGCAAGCTCAGTCTCGAGCTGCGGGAGCGGCCTAGCGCGCCGGGGCCGTTCGACAAGGTACGTGTCAGCCACGATGAAGAAGCAGGGCAGGCGGAGAGTGCCTTACTCCTTGACTCGGCCTGCGCAGGTGTTGGCGAGTCTGGCCAAGAACGTGGACTCGTCGTGCGAGCTGCTGTCCCGGCTCACCAAGAACGCGTCGCTGCCCAGCCTCCGCAGTGTGGACTCGTCGGAGGCGCTGACGGGGGTCTCGAGCCTGAGCAGCTCCATCCGGTCGACGCGCAGCACGGACGGCGACTCGGCGCCGCACAGCGAGCTGGCCAGCGAGGCGTCGGACGCCGAGGCGAGCGTCGCGACGCCGCTGCCGCCGCAGCCCGCGACGCGCGGGGACCGCGGCGAGCGCGTCGTCCTGCCGCCCTTCGCGCCGGCCGCCGACGTGGACCTGGACGCCAGGCCGGGGCTGGCCACGCCGCTGCGCCCGGGCTGCTCCGTGGAGTCCAGCGACGGCGGCGACTACTCGGAGCGGACGGGCACGGGCAGCGTGAGCGGCACGGACAGCCGGCGCGACACCAGCTACACCAGCTACACCAGCTCGGTGAGCCGCGGCAAGACGGCCAGCTCGGCGTCGCTGGGCAGCGCCATGGAGTCCGACGTGTGCGACGCGGCCTCGGACTGCAGCCGCGACGTGCGCTTCGCGGACCGACGCACCGCGCGCTGCGACGGCCGGTCCAGCTCCGAGGAGACGCCGGGCCGGCCGGGGCCGCTGGTCCGCCAGAAGGCCGAGCAGGGCGAGGGCATGGCCGGCGGGCTGTGCGTCACCAAGACCGAGTCCTGCACCACCTCCCTGTCCGGCTCCACCTCGCAGGACTCGCTTCCGTCCGACAACGGCGGCGGCGCCATCACCTACCACCGCTATTACCACGTCTTCAGGGAGGGCGAGCTGGACCAGCTCATCGAGCGCTACGTCGAGAACCTCCACATCATCTCGTCCTACTACGACCACACCAACTGGTGCGTCGTGGCCGAGAAGGTGCAGGTGTGGACCATCTAGATGCCCTCCGTGTCCAAGATCGGAGTGTCCTTGGATGTTCTGGGGCAAATTTTAAGAACCTTATCGAAAATGGTTTCCCTTTCCTACAATCTGCTGAGACATGTAGGGGAAATACACTTAAAATAATTGTTGTTTGTTTAATGACAATGAGAATGTACAGAGTCAGCCACAACAGGGATACAAAACGACACATCTTTTCTCATGAGTGACCAATATGTGATGCCAAGTTAGAATAATTCTTGGTGATTTTTGACCCTTTGTGTCCTATTTGAAGCGTTAAGTACTTCCCTCTAGAGAAAAATAGAACATTTGAGAAGGTTGTGGATGCAACAAATTGTGAATTAACGACAATAAGACAAACACCTTTCCTCTCTCATCTTGTACTGGGTGTTGTCTGTGGACTATTTAGGGTTTTAAAGGCTGGCATGTTTGTTTCAAAACATTTTCCGACTTAAATTATATTTTTGCCTCTGATATAGGGAATTCTCTCATTCATACCTTAGACTTCCAATACCTCTTGGACTGCTGAGAGAGTATTGAGCATGTAGATACATGCCCCTAGTTTGTCTCCTCACGATTTGAGGGGAGGAGCACAATATTTTTTGTCGAGGATAAATAGATGAACAAGCATAGGAAGAACTTGGTATGAATGTACTCTTATATATCATAAACTAACCCAAATTTTAGAACATTTTTTGAGAGTTCAGACAGTTACTTAGTTGTTTTTTTCCTAAGATCACGTTATAGTTAATAAACTATAAATCTAAATTTTTCCCCTTTTTAAAACATAAAAAATAGAAGAGAACCTTCTGGCAATGGTGATGTGACATTTATTTGGTTGTTGTTGTTGTTGTTGCTATTTTAAAGAGTCAAATTGCTAACAGCAAAATATGAAAGACATTACTTGTTAGTTAATTAATTTTTGTGATGGAGATAGAGTTAGATAGGATGTATCAGTGGAAGTGGCCTAAATACATCAGGCTTTCTGAACTTTACTTTATCCTGTTTGGACTGGTACATCAGTATGCATAAACCAAATCTTGGAAGATTTAAAGTCAGACAAGGATGAGTGCATGAATTTTTACTCATCATTTATTTCAGAAAGGTGCCAAGAGAAAAGATCGGCCAAATTGATGTTATATGTACATAAAATAATTTAATAATACCAGTAGAGTTTTGATTGTTATTGTTGTTAAATGTGTGTTGATATTGAAGTTATCCTTTTACTCTGTGTTACTAAGATAGAATAAAACTTTATGAAAGGGTTCTAAGTTACTAAGGAAGTTTACCAAAGAAACTTGGCCAGAATACATTGAGTGGAGGAATTGTACACTATTGAATCAGAGTTGTTGCTGAATCAATGCTGCATACTACAGAAAACACTGAAGTCTTCCAGCTTTTGGATCATTCTGACCAGTTTCTTTGGGCATTAAAAAGCACAACTGGATGTTTAGTCTTTTCCAGAAAAAAACAAAGGCTTTCTGTGATGATAAATTACTTTCTGAAAAGCACCACCAAGTATTAATTACTTTTCTATCCCCATTATTTCCATTGCCTTGGTGAAAAAAACCCACAAAAGTTCCATGAACTATCAGAAAGAATAGTGTGTGATATTGTGTGGCTAGAATGAGGGGTACATATTATTATACATTAAATGTTAAAGAATTGTATTCCCTGGACTGGATGTCTATAACGTTCTTTGGAAAGGATTTGATCAATCCATTATTTTTTGTCCTTGATGGACCTTAATTTGAATGTTTTATGGCATGTTACCTGTAAGTGAAGAACCATGGAACATTATTCTTTTACTTAAATATGCCATGTCCAGGGATTACTTTTTAATTTTCTGTTACTTCATCTTGTACTGTATTTGAAAATTTGACTTTATCTTCATGACAAGTGATAATTAAGCATTCTTATATATGTGACAAATCTTATTGTTCTAGTAAATAATTAAGTGTATTGATGTTTATATTGAAAATCTTCATCTAAAAATTGAAATATTTATATTTAAGAGATCTTGGACACTTACATGGATATCATATAAATTTCTAGAATATTGGAAGATGTTAAAAAAAATTTGCAAAACTACATAATAGTGGTTTTAGGTGTGTCCTAGATGCAGGCGGCAAAGAACCAACCATTCTTTAAAAGATTTGTACTGATTACATATTTCTCTAACAGCATGCAAGGAAAGATAGGAATTTGTGCAAATGAGGGTAATGTCATGTCTTTACTTTGATAAGATAAGAGATATCATAAGAGAGGTAAGGTGACACATAAGAAGGGTGGAATGGTACTCGTCTATTTTATGCAAAGAAGACTATCTTTGTGGGACCATGGAGATGAGTAAACAAGTAACAGTTTGGCACAGTGTGCAATACAAGAAAAGGAAGAAACAATTCTGCTGTTGAAACACTTTGTTGAAAAATAGACAAAACCTTCAATTCACTGTATTCTAAGAGTACTAAAACTGGGGATTTTCATTTTTGAAAAATGCTAGCCTGTATGTCATATATTACCTGTTCGAAATGACTATGCAAATGCATGACATAAAACATGCAGTAACTTTATGCACCCCAGAAATGATGATAGAACTTTCCTTAAGTACTGTCTGCTTGTTACTAACAGAAAATTAGCAGGTAACTATAACATATTG
Source organism: Stenchaetothrips biformis (assembly GCA_030522485.1). Lineage (NCBI taxonomy): Eukaryota > Metazoa > Arthropoda > Insecta > Thysanoptera > Thripidae > Stenchaetothrips > Stenchaetothrips biformis. The sequence goes on along the minus strand of CM060103.1, from coordinate 11,019,736 downwards.
CATTCCATAGATTAGTGAACCACTGAAAACCACACATCTAAAACCTACATATCAGAATACAACCGTTTTTCCAATTATATTTTACATCAAAGTTTTGCACATATCTGAAGATACATTTGGAAGATTAGCCTCAGGAGTTCATCATGCAAAATTCCGTGACTAGCCATCAAATCACTCTCTTTTAAATGAACAAGCTCAATTTAATTTTAAATGGCACACACACAAAAAAAATAATTATTGTTTCAACGAGCAGATGATAAAGAATATTCTCCACGAGCAGATTAAGGAGAGAAAAAAATCACTGTTAGTATCAAAGAGAAGGAACACTCTAAAACCCGCAGGTTATACATTGCAAACTGAAAGATTGTTCATCTAAAATTAGGCAATAACAGCAATTGAAAACAACCTACCTATCAACTATTATGTTGTTACCACATAAGAATGGGGGAGAGCAAAGCCTGACACAACCACTATGTATGTATGATTTCTTCAGCGTTGATAACTGTATGTGCAGTTAATAAAAGAAAAACTGATCCCAAAGATGTTTTATCATTATTATTGAAGAACATTTTCCCTCCTTTTGAAAGAGGAGCCTACATTGCACTTCACTTCACGTATCAAGGTAACTTATCTCAAAAAATTCATGTAGTATACATCACATAACAAAATTTATCCATAAATAAATAAATAGGTCATGATCAAACAAAATATCAAAATTAGCAAAACACAAGATAAATTATGTATTCTGACATTCAAGAACAAAGGTACATAAAAAGTCAAAAAAGTTCAAATAAAAAAGGAAAAAAAAAGAAAAAGAGGTATCCTAACACTACTGATGATCCCATTGTAACCCTGAACCTAGCCAAACCAGGTGCAGAAACAAACAAAGTCATTTGAATACCAGTTATTGAAATCAGCTATAAATTTATATGAGCAGACACAAAGACACACACACACACACATACACACCACTCACATTAGACAAAATATGCAGCTAGTTGAGCCATTTTGTCTTTAGGAGGCCGAGCTTTGCCCTTAGAGCGTCCACGACCTCCTCCTCGGCCACGAGGAGCCCTGTTGCTTACTGTTCTGGTAATGGCACGATGCTTTTCTACCAAAGGAATGAAGTCAACAAAGCAGAAGAGGCATCCGGTGGATTCTGTGGCTTCCTTAGGCAATCTGCTTCTCTCCTGTGGTTGAAGTTAAATGGTTAAAACACATGCTGACATCAATTATTAAAAAATCTTATCATTTCAATCAACACTTACCTCACGATATTCAACTTTAACCAGTTGAGCTCCACAATCGCAAGTTGCTTCCTCCACAGAGATCTTGTGGGCATCTTCAAAAATGTGGACAATGATATCACATCTACAACACAAAGCACAAATATGATTTTGTAATAAAAATAACAAGTATATCAAATTTTAAATTACAAAAAGGATACTTACTTGTTGCAGCCCAGTTTCCACTTGGGGGCAGATGACGGGTCCAGAACCATCACTCCATCACACTCACTGCATGTTGACACTCCTAGGCTATACATTCCTTGAGAGCAGTTTGGATGGGTGCAGCTATTGCAACCCATGCCTTTCAAAACACAAGAAAAAACAATATAAAATGGATTGGAATGGACAAAAGTAATCACACATGTTTCAGTGGAATAGCAAGGTTTTCATTAAAATGATGACCAAGATTGAAACAATTCCTTATACCTTTCTTCATGTCTCGGAATGGTGCATTGTTATAACAGTATGGGCAGAAAGGGTATGAACGGCCTTTGTTGCCAGCAGACCACGACAAAAGTTCAAAGTCATCCAGAGGGCACCGCAGTTCCTTGTAAATTCGAATGTTTCCATTTTGAGGCAAATTTAAGGTTTCATCACAGTGGGCACAGTGGAGACGAGAAGGTTTTGTTTGAATATACTTCATGTAACGGCGACACTTTCCACATCTGCAGACAAGGATCATAATGATAACGTCTCTCAAAAAAAATAAAATATAAAGAAACACTTGACAAAACTCAATATAAAACCCTATTTCTACTTGCCTTGAATGTGCTTTACCAGTTGTTGCTATGGGAGAGAAGGACACCTCGAATAGGTTGTCCATTCCCTCAATATTTTTGACAAAATATTGAAACTTCAGTTTGAAAATTTCAGTGGTGTGATGCAGAACAGCGTTGAAGTCTGCACGCCCTGCTGCAATCAAATTGAGTTGTTCTTCTACAGCAGACCGCATAGTCGGCAGCACCAGTTCTGGGTCAATCTGGAGACAATTCAAGCCGGTGAATACAAACCAAGCCTGCCAACAAGCATGGCAACAAGAGTTCAAAATAAAAGTTACCTTTTGATAACCATGAACTAAGACAGTCCCCAGAGTGGTTGGTATGAGGCGCCGCCCTGATCCCAAACTGACGTAGTTCCTTACGCAAATGTTATTGATGTGGACAGGGATGGAGGCATCTGTCCCAATGCCATGTTTCTCCATCAGAGTAATGAGCTCTGATTCAGTCAAATGGTCAGGAGGGCAAGTCTGGCACTCAGCTAATCTAGCCTGCATACAAATTACATTTAGGTCAATAAATTTGGCACCAAGTTAAAGGATTTGATTTACGAGGATTTTGGCTCAAATACTTACATCGTGTACTTCATAAATTTGCCCCTCAACAAAGCTGGGAACAGTTTCGTTTTTGCCAAGAGCCTGCCAGTGCATGACCGCAGTGTAGCCAGGATCTAAAAGAGTCTTTCCAGTGCAAGAAAATGTCTCGCTGCCGATATCAAAGGTTGCTGTTGTGCTTAGATACTTGCAGTCTTGCGAAAGCTGTCACAAGCAAAGGAGATTTGTTCAATTTCATAATGACACACCTAGAAATATTCTTGACAAAATTATTAAACCATTGACACTCACAGTTCCAATGAAATGTCTTGTTATGTAATCATAGAGGCGCCAGGCATCCCCATCTAACTCCGATTGGGAGGCAGATCGCATGGGTGTGATGGGAGGGTGGTCTCCAACATCTGTTCCTTTGCGAGGCTTATTGATGCCATTTGCAAGCAGTTCTCTCACCTCTGCTCCCCACTCACTGCTGCTCTGCTGCTGTCTCAACGTACCACTAAGGGGTCAAGTAAATGGTTGAATCAATCAGACATCCAAATGGTGTCAGTAATTGCTTTTAAGTTTTGCAAGTAGTACTCTCACTCACATAAGGTCAAAATTTTCAGGATAATGAGTAGTTTCAGTTCGAGGGTATGAAATGTAACCCTGAGTGTAAAGACGCTCGGCAATTTGCATTGCATGGTGAGGGCCCATGCCAAGTCCAGAACTGGCCACCCTCATCAGTTCAACAGTATTCAGAGCTTGGGGACGTTGTTTCGCCTTTTCCTTGACAGACACCTTGGAGCAACTAGAAAACATTGGTATCAGAATACACAGCTCCCTTAAATCTAATGCACAGTGCACATCACTTTAAGATTTATAAAAAACACTTACAATGTTTCTTTGTATTCCTTGGTTTGGATCAGGAACATTTGGGCAATTTCCTTTTCAAAACAACGGACTCGATCCCATTCAAGACTTACTTCTCTTCCCTCACTTGTTTTCACAACCACCTATGAAGGAAGAGAGACGATATAAGCAATACTATATTTAAAACCAACAGAGGAGATAAGAATCATCAAAAGAAGAAACACTACAAAATTACCTGGAGAACCCAATAAGGTTCAGGTTTAAATGTCTGGATTTCATCATGCCTTTGCACGCAGAAACCCAAAGTGGGAGTTTGACAAGGGCCATAAGAAATTAAAGATGCGTCCAGGTCTCCATACTTCCCCTGGAAGAATTTAGTTTGGTAACGAGTAAAAGCACAGCCAATACGAAGATCCAGTTCCTGTCTTGCATCTACGGACCGGGCTTCATTTTCATTCGGTTTGCCAAGATTTGCCATTGCTTCCTTAATGTCTTTGTCAGTAATCGCAGAGAAGTGAGCTCGCCAAACCACCTGAAACAGGCAGACAAAGAATGTGAAGAAAATTTCATATCAAAGACCTTCACTATTAAATGATTAAAGAAAAAAAGCACTTACATCAGGAACAGTCACACTTCTGCGAAGAAACCCTTCAACAGCATTAATGACCTCGTAGCAAATGTTTTCTCCCTCTTTATCACAGTCAAGCCATAGAACTAGAAAATCACAACCTCGAGCCTCTTGAGCCAGGGTGTGGTTCATGCGTAATTTTGGGGTGGCTTCTTTTTTTTCTGTTGTGCACGTAAATAGCTCAACCTGGAGTTGGGAACATAAAACTGATGTTGTAGACGTCCTCTGGTAAAAGCAAATTGTTAACAAAGAGAGATATCAGATGTAATACTTACCGGATCAACTCGATCCCAATTGTTGTACTTGCTAATGAAATCAAGTGACATTACATGACCGCAGACGGATGTCATCTTGAAGGTAACTTGCTCTTGGCGGAAAGTACCTTGCCATTCATGCACCGAGCAGGCACCGTTTACAGCTGGAATGAATGCATACCCAAATTAGTATATTTGACTTGCAAAAATATAATGGACAGTTTTCTGATCTAAGTGTTTATGAAGAAATTTAGACCTTACGTTTAACAGCAAAGAGGAATGTGCCAATAAACATTACAAATGCAGCAAAATTTAACCTTTCCTATCTACGTGTACCAGTGAAGTATTTGCAATTTTACTAATGAGACGCAGGTTATCGCATGCATTTAAAACAGAGCAAACTTCTTATATAAAATATCTAAAAAAAACCTATTAAAATTTTTCGAAAAATGAGAAAACCGGCACCGAAACCAACCTTTTCTGCTCGAACAATGTCCGTTGCTTAGGATATTAGCGAGTGAACTCGCGAGAGATGGCTTTTCAGCCACCATTAATACACTCCGCATGGTAGAGTCCTGTCAAACGCCACGAGGAAGGAGTAAATCTAATGGATCGGACCAAAACGTCAGATAACTAATTCAACCCAGCGGACGACGAGCACGGAGCACGGACGAGCACATTCTGCTCCGTGCGACGAGTCCTGTCAGGCGGCCATGTTTTCCATTTCTACCCTTCGTTCTGCCAATAGCTAGGCTGCGGAGTGCAAATATGGATTCCCGCCAACTGCGCTGGACTTTGAAGCTACTTGCTACTTGGTCCGTGTCGAGTGGGTAGTCATTTATTTGATCACAGAGAAGGACCCCCAGCGAGGGAAGTAAGAAAGGAAGTTACTACACGATTGATAAGGCTCGAAATAAAATTTATTTTATGTATAGAAACACAGTGTAGATGTACATGTTAAATATATATCGATTTGACAGGACTAGAAATAAAATTTATTTTATGTACAGAAATACAGGATCAGTATTGATAAAAAAAAATGCTGGAGCAGTACAAAACAAAAACGTGAGGAAGATTTCTTTTAATCCATTTGCAAAAAATAAATTATTTTGAAAATCGATTAAAAGATTGTTATCGATGTAAAAAATCATTAACAAACTATTAGAACAGTCAAATAGTAAGCGATGAAGAGCTAGGCCCGACAGCAATCACGACAGAATATCACAGCGTTCATGGAAGCGGCAGACAAGGCGACTTAGCTGGAGTCCTCGCGTTCCCTGGCGATCATGTCCTTGACCCAGGTGGGCGCCCTGTGGACGCGCCGGCCGGCGATGGTGCCCTGGTAGGCCAGCTCGATGCAGGCGCGGTACCGGTCGGCCTCCTCGTCCAGGCGGTCGATGCGGCACCGCAGCGCCCCCACGTCGAAGGAGTCGTCGTGGACGACGCGTGCACGCGGCCAGCGCCCGGTGCGCACGAACGCCTCCACGTCGCCGTCCGAGCGGCCCTGCACGTCCAGCACGTCGGGGTCCGCCACGGTGGTGGTGTCCGGCTCCTCGGCGGGGATCACGGTGCCGTCCAGCTCGGACCACGTCACGTTGTTCAGATCGTAGACGGTGCCGTTGAGGGACTGGCGGCGGCACCTGGAGGACGAGGCGGGGCCCCGCAGGCCGGGCGCCAGCTCCAGCACGCGGCGCGGGGACACCGAGGCGGCGGTGGCGGCGGCGGCGGCCACGCCCAGCGCGGAGCCCGACGGCAGGCTGGCGGACGCAGTCGAGGCCGGCGTCACGGCAGCATCCCGGGGCTGCCTGGACTTGGAGGCCGTCGCTGACCTCGTCGCAGGGGCAGCACGGTGGGAAGGCCTCGGCGTTGCAGCCCACTTCGCCTGCGCGGCGTGCTTGGTGTCCGGGACTCTGGTCGACGGCGGCACGTTCTTCTTTGCGTCCGCGACTCTGGTTGAGGCTGGCGCGGCCTTCTTGGTGTCCGGGACTCTGGTCGACGCCGGCGCGGTTCTCTTGGAGTCCGGGACTTTGGTCGTCGACGCCGGCGCGTCGCGCTTGGCGGGGGCAGCTCTGGTCACGGCGCGAGGCGCCGAGGCGCCGGCGGTCGGGGCTCTCGGGACCCTCGAGGCCTGGGGGCGCGGAGGCTGGCACTGCGGCATGGCGCTGTACACACAAACACTGTGAGACCAAACGCCAGGCGTGTGCATCGACGGCCGAGTGATTGTCGGACGTGTGGACACTATCACTTCACTTACCTCACAGGCTCAACAATACTTCTCAGCGAAGGGAACAGTGGGTAGATGGGTGTAGATGGGACGAAGCAGTTGGACGGATCAGCTGATTTGACGCACGGCAGTTGACTAAGTGTCGCGGGGAGCAGCAGCGAGCAGCAACGAGTGTGGGCCAGGAGTGTTGTTGTTCTTCTTCTCTCTCACTCTAGCTGCCTCTAGCTCGCTCTGCGGGCGTTGTCTGGAAGTTGTTAGTTTGGCGCGAAAGAGCTGTGTGCGTGCGCCGCGTGCGCCTTCTAAGCCGCTCTGGTTTCAACCTGGCGATACCCCGCGTGTGCTGCAGCGGTTGGCGATACTCCACGCGAAAGGGTTACGCGGCGAACGGTCGGCTATACCCCCGGCGCGGCTCCGGGCCCGCTCTCTGACCGCGCTCTGACCGCACTGTTGCCGCAGGTTGTCAAGTTCCCAAAGTGCCCTCCAGGGTGTTGGCCATCACGCGCGTGCTCCGCGTGGCCCGCCGTGCCCACCACGCCCCGCCGTGCCCACCATGCCCCGCCGTGCCCACCACGCTCCGCCGTGCCCACCACGCCCTCGCCGCGTCGCTCTGTCTCTGTCAGCGGGATACTGTAACCCTTATGAGTTAGACAGTGCGACGAAACGACTGTCTACCTCCGGTCCAGCAGGGAATGCCCGACAGGTGTGCTAGTGTGGTTTCTGAGGGGCGCTTCTCGCCCCACAAATGCCCCTGGTCCAGCCCCTTCGCCCCGTGGGGGTGGATGGATGAGGATCGAGATGTTTTCAGAATTCTGGTGGGGGCGGACCAGTAGGCTGATTCCAACAGCGGGCGGTCCCGAAAGAGAGAGAGAGAGAGAGAGAGAGAGAGAGAGAGAGAGAGAGAGAGAGAGAGAGAGAGAAGAGAGAGAGAGAGAGAGAGAGAGAGAGAGAGAGAGAGAGAGAGAGAGAGAGAGAGAGAGAGAGAGAGAGAGAGAGAGAGAGAGAGAGAGAGAAAGGGGGAGGGTCGATGAGGTGTGGTGTCTGGGCGTGGCGCGGCGCTGGGCGTCGGTGTGGTCAGCACTACGTGCACGCCGTACTCCGAGGCGGCGAAAAAGGGTGGCTGAGAGAGACAACAGATTTATCACCAGACCGGTTCGGCGCCGCACCACCCCACCGTCCGGCCCGCGTCCCCCAAACACGCAAACCCGAAACCTTTCTATTCAATATTTGTAATGGAGTCGTGTCGGACCGGCCGGACCACCAGATCGCCGCCCTGTCTCTCTCGCTCCCCTGCGGGACGCCCGGGACGCCCCACGCGTGCGAGGGAGACACAGCGACGGAGGGGCGGCTGCCCGCTCGGTCAGCCCGGCCTGGCGCATGGCAGCGAGGCAGCATGGCAGCCGGGGTGCTAAATTCACACCAACATGTCCAGGAGGCGCCCCCTTCCAGCACACGCGTTTCAACGGGCGGGCATTGTGCAGCTCGTGCCGCGAGTGTGGACTCGAACCGAGTGGTCGAGAGCGCCTGTGCGCCGACTGCCAAGTCCGAGACCTCGAGTTCGATTCCTGCCATTTCTATTGCTGATTTCAACCCGCAAGGAATCCAACCCTAGCACCGCTTCATCGGCGGTGTCTGGCCGAGAGCGTGGAGGCGTTGCATGGTCATTCATTTTGCGGTGCAGCCATTGATTCCGGAAGGCGAGTGCAGTCCTGGCGAGGCAGACGGATGGCCCGGCCGCCAGTGAGCTGTGCGATTGACTGAATGGACTCGAACATGTTTTGGCACGGGCCGCCCCCCCCCCTGCCGCCTATTCATCCAAATGCCCACGTGGGCCACACGTAAATCAAAGTTGAATGCGAATGTGAATGAGTGGCCACCGCGTGAACGTGAATCTGTCGTCGTTCCGCCGCGCGGCTGGAAGTGGCATTTACGACCGAATTAGGCGCACAGCAGCTTCGCGGAGGTGTTCCTTGCGGTGTCTTCTGAGCGGGCCCCTACACTCGCGGCTAGACAAGGCGCACGCTCTTCCCCCACGAAGGCCCCCCGCAGCTGCTGCTGCAGAGTCTGCGGTTCGAATCCCCGGCGCGGCGTCATGATTTCTTTTCTCCAACTTGGGTTCGGTTTGCGTTTGCAGTCTACAAACGAAGCCCCGCGCGCCACGTCTCCATAAAGCGGCAGTTTTTATTGGGGCTGTCAGTGTCAGTGTGTGTTCGTGTGTGTGAGTGTGAGTATGTGTGAGTGGTGCACGGCGGTGTTGGTCGGCAACAAGGCGCACTAAATCGACGCGTGGCGTCCGATCACTAATTAGCAGCGACAGAGGAATTAGAGAGAGAGAGAGAGAGAGAGAGAGAGAGAGAGAGAGAGAGAGAGAGAGAGAGAGAGAGAGAGAGAGAGAGAGAGAGAGAGGGGGGGGGGGCTCACACCGATTTAAGGACGGAAGCGAGGCAGGAGCGACCACACACGCAAGCAGCAGGGATTCAACCGTGATTTTATTGCATCGTAGCGAAACACAAAAAAATCGAACTATAGTCGCTATGGGTCTATATCATTTGACCTACCTAAAGAAGACCGAAAAAAACTAGACCTACCTATTTTTGACCGACCTGAATAAAAAACTGGAATAAAAAAATTGAATAAAAATATTTTTATGCAATTTTTTTATTCAATATTTTTCTTCAGGTCGGTCAAAGATAGGTAGGTTTAGTTTTTGTCGGTCTACTTTAGGTAGGTCAAATGATCTGCTCCGGTCGATATTAATTTTTGTTTCAAATTTTTAACGAGGTCCAATTACGCGGCACGCCCGGAAAGGGATAACTGCGCGACGCCGCGGCGGTGCGGACAGCGTGGTAACAACTCAATGAGCTTGTCAGAACGTCTGCCGTTTGCCAACATTTTTTTTTCAATATAAATCACTTCCGATTGTTTCGCTTTCTTTATTACGGGCGGCGCGCGAGCTGTCAAACAGTGCAGTGTGTTTTGTTGTTTTTTTTTTATCGCTCGTTTTAATCGGATCGTAAAATGAGGGTGAAATGTATCGGCGCCGTGGGCGCTATGTCACTCGCCTCCCCTCCGGGCCGCGGACCTGTTGAACCGCATGACGAACGCCACTCCCATCTGTCTCATATCTGTCAGCGCGGCACCGCGGCAGCGCAGCACCCACACCCAGCACTGAAAAATGGGCGCAAAAAAAAAAAAAAAAAAAAAAAAAAAAAGAGCTGGGGTTGGAGCTTGTCAGGGTTGGTTCGGTTAATGAGCGTCGAAGGGCGCAGCGACTGAAGTATCGTCGCTCTGTCTCTGTCGCTCTCTGGGCGAGTCCGTTGTTGTGCGAGGGAGACAGCGACGAAATGGCTCTTCGGAATTTTTCGGCATGTCGGCAGCACGCTCGGGGCTTCCCCTCACACTTAGAACCTTACCAAATATTTTGAGCGCATGTAAGTAAGATATGTAGTTTGTTGCACCAAGAGACTAGTCTCTTGGTTGCACGATGAGTTAGTTCGTAAATTACGAAGTATTTTCCTTGCAAGCTTGCGTGTGGTCAGAATACTTTGTTATGACAAGCTACTTTTGTTTGTAAAGCCGAAAATCGTTCGCAAGGTTTTGAGAGTGTTGGGCTCTCGCACGGCCCAAGGGGGCCGAAGGGGGCCCCGTAGGGGTGCGAGAGAGACAGCGGCGAAAGCGCTCTCTGCTCCGAGTGAGCCTGGTGATCGGCACTGGGGGTCAAGTGTAGGCCGCAATCAGGGCAATCAGCCCTCAGCCCCTCCCCGCCACCCCCCGCCGCACAGGGCGCCCCTCCAGGCCGGGGGCGGGGCTAGCCGCCGCCAGGCCCCGCCCCGCTGCCGCGCCGCCCCCCGCCGCCCCCCGCCGCCCGCGCCGCGACGCCCCCCACCACGGCAGCGTCGCGGCGGCCGTCACTCCTCCCCCGAGTCCCCGGGCGGCGCGCCGGCCGCAGCCGACGTAGCCAGGCAGGCGGCTAGGCCCGCACCCGGAGGGAGAAGGCTGCCCGCGGCTGGAGCACAGTGGGCCAAAGACGCGTTTTGAGCTCCAGAGTCGCTAAATGGGACTCGAACTGACCGTGCCGAGAGTGGGTCTGTGATGACGTGTTCGGCACGCTCCCTCCGCACTGCTCCGCACACAGATATCCAGTTTTGCTCGTGCAGCAGTCACGTCGCTCCGTCTCTCTCGCGGGGCGGTCGGGCCGTGGGGTGCGAGAGAGACAGGCGAGCACGGGCCGCGAACACATTCGACCGGAGACACAAATGGAAGCGTTCCATCACCGCCATGCAAATAGCCCAGCCCGGTCGCAACGCGCGTCGCGAAGCTCGAAGCGAACTCATTAAACGATATCTCGTTTAAAACGATATCTCGTTTAATTGACGCGGCCGTCGCCAGGCTGCGCCAGCGTCGCGCGCCGCCCGTCGAACGAACCGTTACGCTACAAGTAAATCTAGCCGGAGCCATCGAGTGGCGGGCTGCTGGCAACTGTCAACCGGGCAGGCGCCGGCCGCCACCGCCTACTGGACGCTCCTGGCGTCCAACGGCCAACGGGGAAAAATGGAGCGGAGAGGACGCATGCGCACGCAAACACACACAAACACAACCACACACACACACACACACAACAAAGTTAAATTGTTATATAATATTTTTTTTTTTAAATTAAAAAAAAATGTGGATTTTTAAAAAAGATTCAAACTTATTCCACACAATTATCCATTGCGGCATCCACCCTGCCACCCGCACCCGCACGCCCCTACACACCAAAGCACACACACATTCTCTCTCTCTCTCTCTCTCTCTCTCTCTCTCTCTCTCTCTCTCTCTCTCTCTCTCTCTCTCTCTCTCTCTCTCTCTCTCTCTCTGCAGGGTCCTCCATTCATCTTGGCAGCCGTCATAACGCGAGCCCCGAGTCGTGTGTCACGCAGCCCGCGTTGCCCACTTCGCTCAATTAAGGATTTGCCAAAACATTCACTCACCGCTGTGCGTTGGTTCCGCGCACTGGTTGCCGTCTGCCTATCCCCGTCGTCCTTTCTGAAGGGAAGGTCCCCCCGCTGCTCGCCTTCAGTGTGGCGGCCCCAACTTCACCTGGCCCAACCCTTAGGTCCTTGGTGGGGCCATCCTCAGAGACAGAGAGAGAGAGAGAGAGAGAGAGAGAGAGAGAGAGAGAGAGAGAGAGAGAGAGAGAGAGAGAGAGAGAGAGAGAGAGAGAGAGAGAGAGAGAGAGAGAGAGAGGTGTCTCATTTTCCGACGGGTCATGGCCTTGTCATTCCTATTACGTTCTTTCCACGCGAACCGTTCCTTGTTTTCTGCCGGGCGCGCACACACACAATGACTCGATGACACACACACACACACACACACACGCGCGCGCGGTCCTCGTATTACCGGTCGATCTGTTCTTCGCGCTGTGAGGCGCCGGCCGCGGACAGTGTCCTCTGCCCCCTCCCCCTGTCCTCTCCGCATTCTACTCCCCCCCTTTCTGGTGACTTACGTAACACGTGAGCCCGTTGAGCTGCCTGGAGAGGGGGGGGGGGTCGTCTGCTGATTCCGATAACACCGCGGGGAACGTATTCGGGAAACAATTTGGAGCCGTGCATGAACGGATCCAGACGGCCAGGAACAAGGGCACTCTGGAAAATAAAAATACACACTGACAAATTTCTTTTTAATTATATAGACGTCGAATCGAATATCGATAATTTTTCGGTGCCAATGGTAAGACTATGTAGTGTTGGCCACGTTGGTAGGTGTTGTGCGGTCAGACGGGCCCGCCTGCGCCGGTCTGGCGCAATCCCCAAGGCGCGGCAAAAGTTTGAACGAGACGAATGCTTTCCAGGCTTCTGGAAATGAAAGAGCGGCAGGTGTCGGGGGAGGGGGGGGGGCTTAAATGGGGTGATTAACCACACGGCCGCGGCAGCCCCCTCCCCCAGAGGGGCGCTGTATCGAACCCCCCGGCCCGCCGCACTTAGGCCCCGGGGCCGTTGGGCGGGGCTTGCAGGCCGGCAGCGCGCCGGCCAGTGGCAGTGCAGCCAGTAGTGCCGGCCGGCCCACCGCGCATGCCCGCGCGCCCCGCCGCGCCCCGCCGCGCCCCACCGCGCCCCACCGCGCCCCACCCCGCCTCCGCCGCCACGCCCCATCTGGGTGGAGGCGAGCGCGGCGGCCGCACAGCGCCGCGGCAGCGCACAGTGTGCCGTCCCGTTTGGCCGCGCCGCCGCCGTCCGTCCCGCCGGCTTCGGTTCGCGCAGCGCCGCGCTCTCAGTCCGTCGTCCTGCACTCCGCGACCTGCGCGCCGAGCGCCGCGCCAGCCGCGCCAGCCGCGCCCCTCATGCGGCGGCACCGCGGACTCTACTGCTGGCCGAGCACGCCGTGGTCGCGCTAGGCGCCCCGCCCCGCCCCGCCCCGCCAGGCGACCCCCTAGTGCTGGCCTTCTAGTGCCTCGCCGTGGCGGCACCGTACTCGGCGGCCCCGCCGCCCTGGGTGGGCGGCTGGCCCCACCAGCACCACTCCGTGCACCCCGGCGTGCACCCCGTGCACCCCGTCAGCGCTCCCCAGCAGCACCGCAGCACCAGGGTCATGTTCATCCCGGACTCGCTCAGGTCGTGCATGGTGGAGCCCGACGTGTCCACGTACCTGCAGGCGCCGTCGTCCGGCCAGGTAAACAAGGTCGCCAGCAGAGCCACGTGGTACTGCCAACAACAGGCATCTGTTCGCCACCATCGTCCCTGGTCTGGTACCCTCCAGGTCATGCATAGGTTCCTTATCTGTCCACCAGTTCAGCGCTCAGGTTGGCTTTGCCTAGCAGGCATGGCTGAGGTTGGCAACACTGCAACGCGGGAGCGTCGTGAGGCCTTTGCCTACACGAGTGGGTGGTACGCACAGGGCAGCGCCCGGCCCGGCTACGTAGGCAACCTGAACGCACGAGGCAGCGAGAGCTTGGCTGTCAGCCTTGACAGCCGTGTGGTTGGTTGGCTGGTCAACCAGCACTGCTGCAACAATATGACATCAACAACAACAACAACAGCAACACGACGCCGGACCCACCGCCATCCGTTTGCCACTGGTCCTCCCCATTTGACCGCCGGCCGGCGCCTGGCTGGCAGGCAACCTCAACGCAGCGGCGCCCGGCGGGAAAAACAAGACAAACAACGAGGCGACGGACCGAACCCAGTTGCAGAAGGAATCACGAATCTGAATAACATTACGCGGAAAGCACACGCCGGCGCGAATCTGAATCTGATTCGCGATCGCGTTATCTTCGGATCGGGGCAACCCGGTAGGAGACCGCAGGGGACGATTCTGGTTCTGACGGCCCTGCAGTTGTTGTTGTTGTTGTTGTTGTTGTTGTTGTTGTTGTTGTTGTTGTTGCCGGTGACGTTATTGTTGCATCGGTGCGGCAGAGCTGTCCGGTACTTGCGCGGTCTACGTCATAAATATAAACAAGTTGATCATCAACACACTTTTTCTTGTTCGCGTTCAGTCCAGCGCGCGCGGCGTTCGACGCGTTCCGGCGGCCGGACAGGCCATGCTGGCAGGCAGCAGGCGCGCGGGGGACTTTTTGTTTAGTTCAGCGCGCTCTCCTTTCTCATCGAACTCGGGCCGAGTGGGACTTGCGGTGGAAGCCGTCGAAGTTCAAGGACGCGCAAATCAAGCGGCCAACGGACACCGCGTGTGTCAAAGGACCACCGTCCACTGGTCGAAGAAAGGACGAAAAAAAAAAAAGGACGAAACGGTCCACGGTATTCCTGGACCGTGCGGACCTTACCAGCCACGGAGGTCCGGAACACGTTTACATCCTTATGGAGACTTCTAGCCCGGAAGGTACTTTTTCCCGCGTACCTTCCGTGCCAAAACCACGCAGCGTCCGCTGATTGGCGGCGCCCTTCGCACGCGCCGCTCGTCCTTGGCTTCGTCCTCCTGCCAATCGGCGGCGCGTCGTCCTCACCTGCCGCGCTGGCCGCCGCTGGCCGCCGCTGGCCGCCGCTGGCCGAAACGCTCCGTCGCCGTGAAGGTCGACCGGCGGCCCGGCTCGCCCCGAAATGTCACCGGCGGCTCCGACCAGGCTCCGACCGGCCGGGCCGCCTCGCCGGGCTTGGGGACTGCCAGGGACTGCCAGGGACTGCCGTGCGCGGCGCGGATTTGTATTTCGGCGATTACCAGTTTTGGGTCGTGCTCCTTTTGGCCCGGTCCCGGTCTGGGTCCCGCTCAATCTGTTTGTCCCTCCGCTCTGCGTGTGTGTGTGTGTGTGTGTGTGTGTGTGTGTGTGTGTGTGTGTCCGGCTGTCTGTGCGTGTGTGCGTGTGTTATACGTGCACTGAGACTTTTACGTCCCCGCGGTACTGGTCTCGAGGCGTGGCTTCGCGCTGGCCCTTCTCCGTCTGTCTGTCCGTCCGTCTGTCTGTCTCCCTTTACTCCTTTCCCTCGGAAGGTTCTTTATTAGCGTGTGTGTGTGTGTGTGTGTGAGCGTGTGTGTGCGTGTGTGCGTGCGGCCGGTAAGCGCCGCCGCATCTTTTCTGATGGCGACGACGCCGCGACGCGTCCCGTCACACACACACACACACACACACACACACACACACACACACACACAGACTGCCAATAAAAGGGGACGACTAATGTTCTGATTCGAACTGAGCTGAGCTTCCAGATTCCAGGACGGTAAGGCAGGCTGGAGCGCCCCCTAGTCCGGGCCGCCCGGGCCGCAAGGCACACGCGCGCCCTGCCTCACGGCTGACACACGCGGCGACGCGCGGCGCGTTCAAAGTGTCCCACCGCCGCGGCGTCGGTTTGAATGCTGCCGCCGTTTCGCGTCGCGCGGCGGCACTGGACTGCACTAGACGGTCTCTAGGCGGCACCTCCAGGCGGCGTCGGCGGCGTCGGTGCCCCCTCGGGCATCAAAATGCTTAACTTATCAACTCACACACGACTCGCCCCCCCCCCCCCCATCTCCACCCACCTGTCCCCTCCGACACGTCCACGCGTCCTCACGCACACGCACACACACACACACACGTACACACATACACACATACACACACACACACTGCATGACTTAGTGCCTGCGCGGCTTAGCATTCTTGAGCAGTGTGGCTATGCGGCCCTGGTGCCCCCACCGCCCCCCCCCCCCACCGCGCCCCCCGCCCCGCCCCGCCCCGCCCCGATGGTCATACGGCGGGCGTGGCCAGGCGTGGTGGGCCGCACCGAGCGGGCCTCTGCCAGCACGCTCCTCACTCTGATTGACATTGCAGCCGGGACGGCCTGCCAGCCTGCCACACGGCGTCCTTCCCACCGACGCCTCCAGGACGCCTCCAGGACGCTTCCAGGATCCTCCAGGACCTTCCAGGACCTTCCGCGACGTGCCACTTGGACGGCCCGCCCTTCTCCAGGGAAGCCCTCCAGCCCCAGCAGGACAGTGCGAGGACTCCAGTGATTCACTCAGTGACGTGACAGTGACCTGCAGTGGGACCGTTGTCCTTTTCTAGTGCAACCCTTCGCGTTTTTTTTTTGTTTTTGTTTTTTTAGTGGGAGCGTGCGAAGTGAAGTAGTGTTCAGTGAAGTGCCAATCTTGTGTGTTGCCGTTTTCGAACAAGAAACCCTTCTTTCTGCAAGGAACGGAATGAAGTTCTGTCCGCTACGGTGAACAGCGAGACTGGTGAAGTGACCACGACCGCGAACGGAAGCAGGCGGTGAAAATGAGTGAAGTGACGTCAGCGCACGTCCTAACCTCGCCGTATATAGTCGCGTGCCGCTACCCGTGGAGGGCGAGGCCATACCGCGGGTGACAGTGGGACGGAGATGCAGATAGGCCGAGGCGATTGTACCCTGCCAAGAAAAGTGTTGTGCTTCGTGTGACAAAGTGCAGTGATTTGAATGCGTGGTGCGGACCGACCGTCTCGCGCGCTCAGTGTGGCCAACAGTGTGACCAGCAGTGTGACCAACAGTGTGATCATCATTGAGACTAACACTTTGGCCAACAGTGCGACAAAAAGTGTGACCAAAAAGTGTGACAAACTGTACGGCGACGGGTTTGGAAACCAGTGCGGCCTTCGGCGGGAAAAGTGCGCGGAAATGAGAGTGGGATGTTAGCGCCATGTTCCAAGCGACCTACCTCCCCCACGACCACGCCTGCTGGGCCGCGCAGTGCTACCAACAGAACAAGGTGCGTGGGAAAGCCAAGGAAGCCGGGGAAGACCGGTGACGACGAAGCTGTCGGCGCGGAGCGAGGACGTCACCAGAAGCCGTTTCATTATCACGGTGTAGAAAAGATGCTTTTCTCCCGACGAAGGAAAGTCTTTCGCGGGGCTTTGGTGAATCGAACGAGGGGAAACTGATTTTGTAACAGAATGTGTGTGTGTGTGTGTGTGTGTGTGTGTGTTTTCCTGTGTTTCTGGCGACGCACTTCCGACGCCCGGCTCGCGGGCCCGTCCCTGGCATTGAGTCAAACTCAGTGGCGCCGCTCGTCTGGTAATCGCCGGAACAGTGTGCCGGTGCGTCGCCGCGTAGGTCACGCCGCTTGGCCCACATTCAAGCGGCGAATGTATGTTTCCGCGTCGAGCGTGTCTAGCGCCGCGGAAAATACGCCGTGTTGTGGCGGACCCGCGTCTACAACGCCCCCCATTATTTATTTATTTATTTTTTTTTTCTGCCCCTTGGGTGCGCGGTACAGGTCTTCGGAGCAGGACTGCCAACCTCCAGCCCATTGTCGGACCGTACCGCCGTGCTGGCCTATCGGCGGCCACGGTGCACGCTGCGATGGCACACCGACGGGAGGGCCACTCAGTACGCAGTTCACTTCACGTTTCGCAGGTGCAACCTCACAATTTTGTCGTTTGCGTGGATTTCATTTTGGACTCTGGCGAGCGGGCGTCGTCATTCCATATGGAGTGCGCGCTCCATGATCGTTCGTTAAGCTTTAGAGAGGTATTTAGTTTTTGTTCTGTTGGGAACGCGAGTGCGCGCCTACAGTGGTTGCCCTGGAATGCTTTGCAACTTTCTAGCCGATTTTATTCCCGCGTGCCGCACATATGACTGGCCCATTATTTCGCCGTGATAACGTCGGACCGCTCGGAGAGAGAGAGAGAGAGAGAGAGAGAGAGAGAGAGAGAGAGAGAGAGAGAGAGAGAGAGAGAGAGAGAGAGAGAGAGAGAGAGAGAGAGAGAGAAGGAGAGAGAGTGCAATACAGCGTGACTAATTCAAATGGGTTAACTACCGCTGCTGCCGCTACCGCTGCGCCATGCTACGCGGTGCTAGGCGGCGCCACGCGTAGCTGCGGGGAGCGTGCACGCCGCGGCCATCGATAGCTGATACCGCCGAGCGTTTCGCGCGCCGTGTCTGTCTCTCTCGCACTCACGACGCGGGCACGGGGCGAAAAGAGACCCACATGCTGCTGGCTCGCTGCCTCTCTAACAGCGCCGCGCTGCGGATTCTGCACGGCGGTGAACTCGACGGAGAGAGAGCGATAGAGAGAGAGAGAGAGAGAGAGAGAGAGAGAGAGAGAGAGAGAGAGAGAGAGAGAGAGAGAGAGAGAGAGAGAGAGAGAGAGAGAGCGTGTTCTAATGCAGCCGGGTGGGGCTAGATAGCTTGGCGACCCCATCAAGACAAAGCACTGACATGCATAAAGAAGTTAGTGGTGCAGTCTACCATGATACCCCCCACGGACTGGCCGGTCACCCGTGCGCGGCCTCCTCGCCCCAGCGGCCTGCCGCCCGGCCCACCCGGCCCTGCCGCACAAAAGGGGTGTTGGTTAGCCCTTACAAGGGTCAGGCGGTCGAGGGCAGCGGAGGGTGGCCCCTCTGGGTGGCCCTCTGGGTGGCCCCGGCGGCTAGTCAGCGGCTTTGTGTTAGGCCCCGGCATTTACTTACCGCGTGTCGGCGCCTTGTTGACACAGGCCCTCGGGCCGAGCCGGTCGAAAAAACCGGCCGAGGGGTGGTCAGCCACAGCCGAGGGGCAAACAACTGGCCAAACATATGTACACCAAAAATTGAAGTTTTAAAACATTTGAAAAAATTCAAAAATTTTTAAAATTTAAAAAAAATTGAGAAATTTCAAAATATTTGTAATGGCCTAAAAAAAAGGCCATTTTTACTGCCCTTTTCAGTGTGCTTCAAAGCCACAGCAATGCGCAGTGGTCATCATGTGCCGTGGTGGCTCGAGGTATCGTCGCGTCGGTTTCCCGGCATGAGGATCGTTGGTTCAAATCTTATTACTTCACAACTTTTTTTTTGATCGCTGCTCATTGTCACTTCAAGAGCCCGCTTCAATCGGCGGCCGACATGAGCCGTGGTGGCCGAGGGCGCAGAGGCGTCCGATCCCGACCTTAAAGTCCGGGGATCGAATCCCCAAATTTCCTTTCATTTTTCGACTGGATTCCTCTCACTGCGACTCAAACCCGTCGTCCAACACTCGGCAGACGTGCAAGTCAGGGTGGTGTAGTGGTCTAGGCTCAATCCAGGCCATTACACCCGGGTGTCTAAAAAGCAGTCCGCTTTGGCGGATTGGCCTCGGCACTGGTTCGATCCCCGATCGAGCCAGCCACTCGAAATTGGTCGCGAGTGGGTCCATTCCGATTCGTCGGATGGAGTTGATAAGTCCTTTGAAGCTGGCCCACTGACTGCATGTTCGGGTCTGGGAGCGCCGGACAGCGGGGGTACATTTGGTACCGACCACCCTGCGCAAACAAAAGCTCCCAAAACTACTCTCTCTTTCTTTCTTTCTCTGTCTCTCTATCGTCTCTGCCTTACTCTACTCTGCCCATGTTTGAGCCGTGTCGGCGGCTCGGGTCCTACTGGGTCCCCCGGCGTACGATATCGAAGTCGCTGGATCGGATTAACCCCAGTTACCTGATAGCACCGGTTCCCATCCCGAACACCGAAGTAAAGCAGGAGGCCTCCCCATTAAGACTGGGGAGGGGGTGTAGAGTTCCATTTTTTTAAATTTATTATTAGTTAAAAACGATCGCCAGCGCCTGGGTACACCGTTTACCACATCCAAACAATTTCAAAAAAATTTCACAAAAATTTTAAAGAATTGTGAAAAAGAAAATTGATTAGTTTGAAGATATTTCAAAAAAATTCTCAACCTAACCTAACCTAACCTAGCCTCTCTCTCCTCCTCGCGCGGCACGCACCGGCCGGGTGGGGCGACGGGCCGGACGACAGGCCGCAATGAAATGTCAGTGCGCGCATTAAGGGAACACCGGCCAAATGTCACCCCAACCGGCCTAGCCTCACAGCGTCACCGAAAACCGCACCGCTCTCTCTCTCTCTCTCTCTCTCTCTCTCTCTCTCTCTCTCTCTCTCTCTCTCTCTCTTTCTCTCTCTCTCTCTCTCTCTCTCTCTCTCTCTCTCTCTCTCTCTCTCTCTCTCTCTCTCTCTCTCTCTCTCTCTCTCTCTCTCTCTCTCGCCACTCGGAATAAAGGTCGAATCGAACGGCGAATCTGCTCTAAAATTGATTCTGAAATCTGGTATGTGTGCGAGGGAGGGTCGGTGGGGGGGGGGGACAGAGAGAGAGAGAGAGAGAGAGAGAGAGAGAGAGAGAGAGAGAGAGAGAGAGAGAGAGAGAGAGAGAGAGAGAGAGAGAGAGAGAGTCGTGACTTTCGAACTCACTCCCTCGTCTTGAGACGCCCGATCCCCCATGGAAATCGCTTCCTGCACCTTCCTCTGTCACGCGACATGTGGGTGTGTCCTGCGAGGCGCGGCGCGGCGGGGCGGGGCGGGGCGGGGCGGGGCGGGGCCTTACCGTTCTTGTATGTAGTCGATCTGCTAGCTGCCGTGTCGGCGGTACGAATCCGACTGTGTTCTCCGTTGCACCCTCTTCGCGGCGGTCTCGTAGGCTTGCTGGCTGTACTGGCTGTGCTGGCTGGGGGAGGGGTGGGGGAAGGGGAGAAGAGGCGAAGAAAGAATGCGATTCGCTTAGCGAAACGGAGGCCAATTTCTGCCAAATTCCGGGACTATTTCCTTATGTCAAATCATGGGTTTCCAAAAGAAAAAGAAAGTTTTTTTTTTTTTTTTTTTTTTTTTTTCTGCTTTATTATTCGCACCCCGAATGCTTGACGCCGTGCCCTTCGTGCTTCACAGCCTCGAAATGGCCGAAGCGCCGCCGTCCACTCCGCCACGTCTCGCGACGCGCGCACATATTCGTATTCAGTTTGCGTTTCGCCGTCGCTTTGTGTTTGTTGTTGCAGGCGGCAGGTAGGAGAGAGCCCTCCCCCCCTCCTACCCCCTCCCCTCCCCTCCCCCCTCCGGACTGCAAGGGCGTCGTTTAGCGGTGAGCTGCATGCCAAATCCCAATTGAAGTGCGTGGGACGGCGGAGCGCGATAGCGTGAGTGCGTCCCTCTCGCACTCGCAGCGGGCCCGCGTGCGAATAAAACACGCGGCCTTAGTGCGGCGCTGCGACACGGGCGCTGCGAATAGGCAGGGCCGCGCTTATTGGCACGCCGGAAGCACTAAACAGCGCGGCGGCAGGCCATGGAGGCGCCCCGCGACGGACGCGCGCACTCACTGGCCGTTTACTGCGCGGAGCACACGTATGTTTATAAGCAAGCTACGTTCGATTTTAGTACGTAGTTGCCCTAAACAGTGTACGGACAAGCCTGGAGGATGTGGATGCACAGGACGGTCGGCAGGGCGGCGCTGACGCACAGTGGGCCGCCGTGTCGTGTTGGGGTAGGCCACGCGAGCGCACACGTGTCGGCGCCTTGCCTATCCTCCAGGCGCTAGTCGAGTTGTCTAAGACTCTCCGGTCTTGCCGCTGCAACAATAATCTCAAACCCCCCCAAAAATGTGTTTTTTTTTTTTTAAATTAAAAGATAGCCTCAGGTCATCTTTGGTAAATAAACAATAATGTGCCTGAAGTTTTATACTCGGTTTCGGCACGGCTTTTCGCCGGGACGCGGAGACGACAACCCCGTGCCTACGCGTTTCTGGGTGATACTATACTGTTCCCACCACGCCCGGTTTGTTTTCAATTCGAGCGCGGCGGCGTGTGGCGGGGCGGGGCGGGGCGGGGCGAGGCGGGGCGGGGCGGGGCGGCGGCGAGTGGCTGCGCGTAGGCCTGTCACAATGGATGGGAAGGTTGACAATGCCGCGAGCCCGGCCGGCCCGGCTCGGTACCGGACCAAGAAGGCAGCGCGGCGAAAAAGTAAACCGATATGCATGGAGGTGGCCGACCGGCCTGCAGACTCACGCGGGGTGCCGTGGCAGTGCGAGAGAGACAGAACGCCGCCCTGGTATACTGCACGCCGTCTCGCATCATTACTAGGTGTCGCCTCGGCTCGGGGCCCACACGCGTGATGGCAGCCCCGCCCCGCCCCGCCCGCCCCACCCGCCCCGCCCCGCCTCACCCCACCCCACCCCGCCACGCCCCGCCCCGCCTCGCCCCGCCTCGCCCCGCCCGCCCCGCCCCGCCCGCGTCGGTCCGTCGCGTTATGAGTGCCGTCAATGCGGCGGGCCGGCGGGGTGATTGTTTAGGCCCAACGACACAATCCGTCTTCGAGAAGACAGAAGGAGGGGGGGGGGGGAGGCTGCCGCAGCAGCTTGTCGCTCCGTCTCTCTCGCTCTCCCACTGTGCGCGGGGAGCGCCCGGCGGGCTGGGCCTGCCCGTGGAGCAGCCGTGTGTTGCGGTGCGGCCCACCGCCGTGCCGCGCGGGCGCCTCCGCGGTGATGAGCTGCAAAAAAAAAAAAAAAAAAAAAAAAAAAAAAACAACAAAAAACTGAAACTACAGCGGAATGCCATTACAAAGTCAAAGATACAATTTAAAAATCAAGATTTTTTTTTTTTTTTTAAGTTTGGAACTACTTTTTAAAATTTATAAATAAATTTTAAACCGTTTGAAAAAAATTGTTAACCTTTTTCTCTAGTCTGACATTTTCCATGTTTATTATTATTATTATTTTTTTTTTTTGCTTTGGACTTTCCTCTTTCTGTGACGGTTCTGGCATCATACGTCAATGACCGAGGGGTAAAAAAAGAGAAGGGACGATGGAGCAGGGGGGACTCGAACCCCGGACACGGCTGCGGCGGAACTCATCCGTTTCCCCCTGGAAGGGCAGGGCTTGGCTGCCTGCTCTTGGCTGCGCCGTGGCCGTGTGGCAGCGGACATAGACAGTCGCTTTCGTTGTAGCCGAACACCGCTCGGCGCCTCGCCGCCATGAGGCCCCGCCCCGCCCCGCCACGCCCGGTGAAGCTTTACGGGCGCAATTAGAAAAGCTGATTAGGCTGTGCGCACGGCTCGGCGCGGCTCGGCTCGCCGGGTATGCGGAGAGGATCGGGATTGGGATGAGATGGCATGGGGATCATTAGTGTTATCTGGACGGGGGCGCCGTGGTCCCAAGTGTCCGCCAAAGACATATGACGCTGCGGTGACCCGGACCCGCCTCCTCTCCCACCCTACAGTGGGCCAGACGACCGGCGCAGGCGGCAAAAAATCCAGGCGCGGTTTGAGCTCCAGAGTCGCTAAGCAGGACTCGCACCGAAAGTGTGAACCCTACCAATGGATTCCTCGTTCGGAGAGAAATCCGGGGTCACACGTTCGGTTCGACTCCCATTTAGCGACTCTGGAGCTCATAAAAGAGTCCGGGATTTTGACCGCCTCCACCGGTCTTCTGGCCCACTGTGCCTCCCTGCCCGTCCTGCTGATCCTCCCCGTCGTCGGCGTGGGACAAGAAAGAAGACCCAGTCTCGTTGGAAACGGAGACCACAGTGACGCACGCCGTGATTTCGCTAAGTTGCGGGGCCCCGTGCGGTGGCGCCCACTGTGAGTGTGTGTGTGTGTGTGTGTGTGTGTGTGTGAATGTCGGAACGCGCGCCACTACTATCGCGCACGATGGCAGCAGTTAGGCGTGTTTATAATTAGCTCAGGACCAATTATTGCAGAAGGTGGAGTCTGGCTGGCAGTGGCGGTGCTGCGCGGCCCACAGGCAGCGAGTCGTTCTCTCTCTCTCTCTCTCTCTCTCTCTCTCTCTCTCTCTCTCTCTCTCTCTCTCTCTCTCTCTCTCTCTACTCTCTCTTTCTCTCTGCGTCGGTGCGAGTGGGACAGAGAGGCAGCCCGGCGTGGCAAATGAAATTACGACGCTGCCAATAACTGTCGCTGCCGGAATGCGATATCCGCACTGCAAAAGGGCGGGTCGTGCGAGCGTCCCGGCGGAGGGCCGACAAACTATAGCGCAGCCACGTGAGTGGGCGAAAATTCCCACGATGCACAGTGGACCAGAACTCTAGACGCGTTTTGAGCGCCAGAGTCGCTAAGTGGGACTCGAGCCGAACGTGGGACCCCACCAATCGGGTCCTTGACCGCCTCGACCGGTCCTCCGGCCCACTGTGCGTCCGTCCCCAAGAGGAGCCCCAGGAGCAATAAGGCGCTGGGCCACGGTTATCTGCGGCGCCACTCTATCAGCTGATTTTTATTTTTATGGTTTTAGCGCCCAGGGCGCCACTGGCGTGTGTGGAGGGATGATTTGTTGAGGAGAACTTTATCGGCTCTGTCCGGTGGGCCGGAACACCTGATTTCGTGTACGCCACTTTTCTTCTTCCTCCTCGTCGTGGACGCGCGGGAAACCCCCTGGAAAAACAATGCGGGGCTGAAGGCATGCTTTCCCGCCGCGTGGAAATGGAAAACGAGAAGGAGGAAGTCCGTCACAAGGTCGTCACTCTCTCGTCTCGGAGCCCCCGCTGCCCCATTTGGCAGCGCTGAGGGCGGCTTGGCCGAGGGCTTGGCCAGAGGGTCAGGGTGGCCGTGTCGTTCACCGTCCCTCTCTCCCTCTCTCTCTCTCTCTCTCTCTCTCTCTCTCTCTCTCTCTCTCTCTCTCTCTCTCTCTCTCTCTCTCTCTCTCTCTCTCTCTCTCTCTCTCTCTCTCTCTCTCTCTCTCTCTCTCTCACCGCACCATTTTGGAGATTGCCTCTGAAGCCACTTCTTCCTCCTCGCGTGCCCGGTCCTGTCTCCGGCGCGTCGCAGCGGGGTCCCCGCCCTCGCCCAATAACGCCGTTTCCGGGTTCCGGCGATGACTCGGCCGGACAGCCCGAGCAGCCAGCCGGCCGAAAACGTTTCGGAAGTTTCGGAAGCCGCCGCTTGTCGTGACGGATGGCGCTGCGATCGGGTGCCCCTGATTTACCGCCAAGACGATGCGCTCCTCGACGCCGCCGTGACCCCGGAGGCGGCGCGGTCATGTGCGCGCTCGGTGGCTGCAGTGGCGGAGGTTGCGGGTTCGCGTCCAGGCGGCGGCTTCTTTTTTTAATTTTTTTTTTATTGCCCCGCACGCGCGCGGCGGAGTCACCTGGCAGGGTCGCGTGGAGCCGGTTGCAGGCGGCGTGGCTCGGCGGACCAGGCCAAGCTCCTCGCCACTAGGCCCGCTGCAGGCGGCGTGGCGCGGCGGACCAGGCCAAGCTCCTCGCCACTAGGCCCGCTCCGCGCCGCGCCGCCGTGCCCCGCTCAGCTGCCCCTGCTATTCTGGTCCCGGCCGGCCAGGTCCTGAAATAGCTCGCCGTCGGCCCGCCACCGCCAGAGGGATGCTCCTCCGCGTGCCGCTCAGTCCCAGTGCGCTCGCGCCCCGCGTACGTCGGGCCCCCGTGGCCGCGCCCCGCCATGGTGCAGCACCGGTGACGGTCACCTCGCCGCCCCGCCGTGGCCGCCGTGCCGTGGCCGCCCCGCCGTGCGGCCCACCGCGCGCCGCGTGACAGTGCCGTGACGTCAGTGCCGTGACGGTCCGTGATGCTCGCGTAGTGCCGGCCCTTGAAGTGCTCCGCAACATGGCGGTAAGTGTGCGCAGTGTCGCCACTAAGGGTTGCCAACCTCAGCCTGAGAGCAGAGCGCAGGACCCGGTGAGGTTGGTCACCCTATCGATGCTGGTGCGTCGCGGGGAAGTCGGGTGGCAACACCGCACGGCCGTCTGCTCCTCGGCGTGCTTCGCCTCGCGTTTGAATCGCCGCGCGCTGGCGGCGGTGTTGCCGCGTCTACGGCGGCCTCGCGCTCCCCGCGGTGATAACAGCGTGGGAGGCCGCCAACCTGCCGACGGTCACCGGGGTCTCGCGGGCCGCGGCGCGCCGGCCGCTCTTTTGGAGGCTGCAAGTTGGCAACACTGCGAGTATATTCAGGTCGGCCAAGTCAAGTCGGCCGCCACACTGCCGCCCTGTCGCCGTCCCGTGCGAGCAGCTGAGCCCCGCGGTATTTCAGCTTCAGCGCCGCGTGTACGCCCTCGGCCTCCCGCCGTGTCGTCTTGAAAATGAAGCAACAGCCGCGCGGCGCCGTGGTGGTGGCCCCTTGGTGGTGGCCCCGTGGTGGTGGCCCCGGTGTGGTGGCCAGTAGGCCCCGTGGTGGGCCCCTGCGGAGGCTCCGCGTCGTGGTGGTGCTAAGCGCCGTTACCTCTGCGTCCACCGATTGAAAACACGTTGGAGATTCCCGCCAGAAAGCGTCGGCAAGCTTCAATGCAGGCTGCCAGCGGCGCTACGCCTCTTCCCCCTCCCCTCCCCCCGCCGGTCCGCCCTGCGGTCCTTTCCAAGATCGCCTCAATGCTGGCAGCCCGCCCCGTGTTTTGGTACCCCTGCCTCCCGCGCACCGCCTCCCTTCGCAGTCAGTGCTCTGTCTCTCTCGCACCCCTACGGCGCGGCCCGCGAGTGCGAGAGAGACAGCGCACGGCTCGGAGCCGCGTCCGCCGCCCCTGAGCCTCGGCCTTCAGCAGGCTGATTCCCAACAGCCTCGCTCTGTCTCTCTCGCACTCACGGGAGAGAGACAGGGCGACAGGGCGCCGCGCCGCGCCGCGCCTTGCTCATCGCTCATTACGCAAGCCCTTGCTGCCGGGCTGCCAAAAAATTGCCTCCACAAATGATAGACGGCACGAGGACGGACAGTTCTTTTCGCGCGTCGCGGGCGGGGCCGGGCGGGGCTCAGAGAGCAGGCGGCTCAGAGAGGGCGGTGGAGAGGCGACACACATTTCGGCTGCGGTGCTGTCAGCGGAACGAGCGCCCGGCCGGCTTATTCGTTTCGAAACCGCCAATTTGACGATCCCAGAAAGTCCCATGAATTTCAGTACAAGGTCGAGCTAATGTTAAAGTGTAAGTGTGGAACGTGCCCCGTTGATTTTCACACTATGTGTTTGCCGAAAGAGTTTTTTTTTTTTTTTGTTTTTTTTTTACATATAAATGGCGTTTTGGGGTGTAGAGAATATTCGGGAGTTTCCCTAAGTAAGTTGCAATCATGGCGAATGCCAGCAGGTTAAAATAATGCGGAGAGCTGGGCGCTGGAGAGTATTCAAACAGCCTCCAATAACACTGGCCAGGCTCTGGGCCTGGCTTACTTCGAACCCGCGCGACCCGATCTAACGGTGGACCCAGATTAGGCAGGTATTGCCCAATGAGCGCGGTGACGTCACGGGTTAGTGTCGTTTTATGGTGATGGCATCGAGTGAGCGCCGCGCCGGCACACTGTGCAGCCACACTGTGCGTCCCTCCTGGATGCCAAGACCTTCCCTCCCCCAATCCCGTAAATGGCAACCCGCAAACATTAGGGATGGTCGCCCTGATTTCTCTGACGCGCTAACCGACTCTAAACGGCGCTAAACGGCCCTTCGCGTCCTTGAGGGGAGCGCCCTTGCCTGTCTGTCTGTCTGTCCGTCTGTCTGTCTGAGGGAGAGGGCTGCCGGCAGGGGAGGCCCGCACGCCGACGCGGTAAATATTCTTCACCTCCCAGCGGGCCCACTGTGCGCACCGCAATCCGGCGCGGACACGGCAGACGCATTGTCCACTGTCAAATAAAACGGAAGAAACCGGGTGGAAAGTTTTCACCGCCTGTGCCGGTCGTCTGGCCCACTGTGCGTCCGCGATGACCCAGAACGATGACGGCACGTAGCCGTCGTTACCGCACAGTGGGCCGCGTTGCTGCGCTGCGCGCCGAGGGTTGTGATTGTTTAACTAAGGGCGACACGTCGTGGGGGTTAGCCATCCAATTAGGACTCCCCAACGGCTCACTTCGAAGGGGTTGGTTAGTTAACGGGGCTGTTCCGGCGCCACCGCCGCCACCGCCCCCTGCCGCTCGCCGCCGCAACTACGCGGAACGTTGTCGCCGTGTTGAATGCTGATTGTCACGTGTGCCCCACGTTGGGCCTAAGTAATATTGAGGCGGGTGGGGGGTGAACCTCTGCGAGGGGGTAGGTGATCAGGGCCGCTCTGGGCGAAGGGGTGGGGGTGGGGGGGCGTTGCGGGGTGACAGGGAAGCAGGGGTTCGTTGCGGTTTGACTGTGCGGTCTGGCCCGGGCGCCTCTGGCGGGTGGTTTCAGCGGTCACAGGGATTGTCACACACGGGTGCGGTCTCTCTCTCTCTCTCTCTCTCTCTCTCTCTCTCTCTCTCTCTCTCTCTCTCTCTCCCCTCACACACACACATCGAAAGCACGCTGCACCGGCGGTTTGTGCCTCTTCTTCCTCTGCTACGTTTTCTAATTAATTAATTTTCCCCGTTCGCTTTTATTTAGCATTTTTCTCAAAATTATTTTTTAAGTGACTCGGCACTCGACCCAATGCTATAGTTATAATCAAAGATTTAAAAAAAAATTAAATGAATACAACCCTTGTACAAAGCAACACGCGGCGGCTTTGTTTTGCGGTGTGGATAGAAAGGCGGTCGCCACCGCCGCCATGCCCTGCTCCTTGAAGCCACCTCATCCACGCCACACCGCACCGCGCCACACCACGCCTCGGCGTCAACAGATGGCAGAGGCAAAAACGAGGCCGTAGTGTCTCGCGGGGTAGATCCTAAATTAGCCGGGAGGCGATTATTCGCGGTATTGATTTCGCCATAATTAAGCCGGCGAGGCGGCGAGGCAGTGCTACCAACACACGTCGCGGGGGCGGCGCGATGCCCGCCGCGATACACCGCGTAATTGCGATAGGGAACCGGCCGGGTTCTGTTGGCGCACCTGGCGGGTGCGCACTAGGCGCCAGCCTCTGGCCCCCCTAGAACCCTTGCTAATGCTTTTTATTTTTCATAGCGCCGAAAGAGCTAATCTCAGTCTAATTGGACTTCCTGCCTGCGACCGTCACACGCAGAAAACGCTGTCGTTGGGCAAATGTGAAAAGATTTTCTATACATTTTCCAGACAGTAACGTTCTCTGGGATTTACCTTCTATCGAACGAACCGATTAACAGAAGCAAAGTACAGATGCCAAATCTGAAGGACGGCCCTCTCGTGTGTGAGAACAGGAGTTTCATTCACTGTACAGTTATTGCAGTGCAGGTTGAACAGCGTCGTGACCCAGGGAGGGGGAGGGGGGGGGACTCTCTGCCGAGACTAAAATGAATGCAGGTTAGTTAATAAGTTATTAGCAACTATCAAGAAAGTTGATCGGGATAGATTTAATTTCCAACGCCGCGGGTTCCATTCGCAACGCAGCCGGCCAACGAGGAGGCTTACCCCGGAGAATCTATAAACATCGACCTGTTTTCGCGCCAAGTCGAACGAGATATCGATTCTCGAATTCTTGGTGACCGTTTATTGTCGACCCAACTATGCTAAAGGCTAATCCCAGCAGCGGAGTTGACTTGTAACTGCGAATTGGGTAGTTTCCGGTGCGTGGCTGCCCTGCAGTGGGTCGCCGAGACCGGGAGGCAAAACAAAGGGTCGGCGAGGCGTGTGCGAAAGAGCGGCAAAACTGCCGTCCCGCCCACACGCACCGCCCGGCCGCTCGGCCTATGCCCGCCCTCCCGGCTAAACTGCCCCTTTCTTTAAGAGGAAGTCCCGAAAACGATGGTCGGATTAAGTGTTAACCCATTTAAAGGGTCGCGGAGGGAGGCCCCCCCCCCTCGGACGCACCCCAGCCACCCTAGCGCACTCATGTGTGGAGAGAACTACGCATGGCCTCCGCCCTCCCGGCCGGACACACACACACACACACACACACACACACACACACACACACGCGCACACACACACACACACACACACGCACGCACACACGCACAGACACACACCAAAACACAAATAAAACCAGAACAAAACCACGTTTTAAAAAAAATATTTTCTGACATTGTTTTTGTGTGAAATTATTTTTACTACACAGTGGCAATTAAAAAATGTGCTCAATTTTTTTTTTGTAGAAAAAGCTTAATTTTTAAACAATTTATAGTCAAATGTAAGTTTTCTTTGTCCGTAATCATGGAAGCGTCTTGCGTTTTGCCATTACTGAAGTCTTTAACCCTTTGCTGCCAATACACGCGAGGCCGCATGTATGTGTGTGTGTGTGTGTGTGTGTGTTTGTGTGTGCGTTTACACGCGCGCGCGCGGCCGGCGATGCTGTATCACTAGCAGGCTGCTTGCTAGCAAACTATACGCATTTTCCGGCGTTATGTATTTCCCTTTTTGCTTTATCCATATCGCCTCCCGCAGCAGAGCAGGGCAGGGCAGGGCAGGGCAGCCCCGCCGGCACCCAGTGCGGACCCGCGAAAGGGCATATGATATATTCGGTGCGTTGGCGCCTCCCCCCCCCCCTCCCCCCCTCTCCCCCCCCCCATCCCCTCTTCCCTCCGCCGCGCAGCTCGGCTTTCCATTCCCTCATTGAAATGAGTTCATATGAATTGGGATGCGCCACGCACTTTTGCGAGAGGCGCCGCGCGCCGATTGTTTGCCTCTGTGTGTTTGTGTGTGTGTGTGTGTGTGTGTGTGTGTCGCGGCACCTAACCTTGTTTCGCGAGACACCATTTCACAATTTTTTCAATAATGGCAAACAAAAGCACGCCGCGCTGTCGGGCGACACTCTCTGCTTGGTGGAGCTTTGGAATCGCGACTCCCCCCGCCTCTCTCTCTCTCTCTCTCTCTCTCTCTCTCTCTCTCTCTCTCTCTCTCTCTCTCTCTCTCTCTCTCTCTCTCTCTCTCTCTCTCTCTCCTCTCACTCTCTCTCCTCTCTCTCTCCCCCCCTCGAGTGCGTTGTTTCGGCGGTGGTTGTGTTTAGGTTGGCAGTGCGGCTTGCCAGCAATCAGCAGCGCCTCGACTTGCAGAATCCGAGGAAACAAACTCCTTTTTCATAAAAACAACAGTGTAGCTCGTACGCGCATGTCGGGGACGAGGAGAAATACAGCAGCTTGGCTTGATTTCCGCGTGGGGTGCTGAATGAGCTTCGGTTTGCAAAGTTGTGCAGAATGAACTATATTAATTGCGGGGCTTGCATGACGCACGCCGTCTCCGAGATTGACAAATTGAGGCAGCTTGTGGCACGGAGAGATAATATATTCGCGAATGAAACGGCTCACCGCTGCCCTTCTTCTCCTCTCTCTCTCTCTCTCTCTCTCTCTCTCTCTCTCTCTCTCTCCCTCGTTCTCGGTACCCTTACGCCGCGATGCTTGCGCGAATGCTCGTCCAAGAATCTGGCAACGAATGTCATGGTTAGCACCCTCCCCCTCCTCTCTCTCTCTCTCTCTCTCTCTCTCTCTCTCTCTCTCTCTCTCTCTCTCTCTCTCTCTCTCTCTCTCTCTCTCTCTCTCTCTCTCTCTCCCCCTCTGTGCGTGTTACGCGCGCCCAGCCTCACATACCGCCAAGGTCGTTATTTAAGTGCGAATGCGAGCGTGCGTGTGCACTGCATGTGTGTAGTTGGACTTCCCTCCCTCGCACGCATCAGCGAGAAATGTGGCGAAATGCGAGATAAAAGATGCGTGGATAGCCGCGAACAAAGGAGAGAGAGAGGGTGGGGGGAGAGGGGAACCTACTAATTGCTGCGGAGGTCTGGTGTCCTCGGGTTTCCTGCCCGAAAGCAAAACAAAAATTTTCGATCAAAAACGGTGACAATATTTATTTTAAAAAAAAATAAAATTTTGCAATGACAACTGTTGCTTTGATATTAAAAGTAGGAGAATACAGGAAATTTTAACCTAAAAAAAAAAGAAACAAGGACAAGAAGGAGAGCTGATTTTAGTGTTTGGATCAGTGTATCTTTGCCTAGATTTTCGGGAGATTGAAAAAAAATAAAAAAAAAAATAAAAAGAGCTCTGGGGGTTGCGAGTGTCATCCGAGGTGGTGTCACGGCGCGCGTCGCGATGGAAGGCTGGAAGGGAGGCTCACAGACACACACACACACACACTGCCGCGCGTAGGGCCTGCTGATCGGGAACCACTAACGCGTAGGCTCCGGGTGATATAGGGTCTACGTGTCGCACCCCCTCACACACCCCCTCACGCACACACACACACACCAACAGGGTCCACGCGCGGCGCGATGACTTGCTGTAGGTTTCCCTCGTAAAGCTCGGTCGGGCGCCTCCCATCCAATGTCGTCGCCGTAGAACACGGAGCCACCCCCTCCCCCTCCCCCCTCCCCCCCATTCCCCTTTGCATCCCCAGACTTCGTGGACCGCGAAACGTAGCACTGCCGCTTCCTGACGCCGCAGCCCCGCCATGGCCCCGCCCAGTGGTCAGCGGGACCGACGCACCGAACCGGACCTCCGTCCCCTAGACCGTCGGTCTGTCCGCCTGTCTGCCTGTACGTCCGTCCGTCCGTCCGGCTTTCTACTTTAAGTATTTCTACCTTTCACTCGCGGCCCAATCGCTGCATTGAGTCTTTTCTTCGGCGAGGATCATGGATCTGAAATGCTTCGACTTCACCACACCTCGCATTCTATCGTTGATCGATCGTTTTGGTAAAGTGAGTGAAAATCAAAACGCAGCTGTCCAGTGAAATTTCCAAGCTCTTATCCACCGCAATTTCTTTTCCCTGTCATCAAAATTTTGTTGAAAAAAAAAAAAGAAACTTGTTGCGAAACTTTAATATTTGCAAAATAATTTAATATCAACCAACAAAGGAAAGACCGCTAAAAAAAATATCCTAGCAGCGGGCAAAATGGAAGCTTTATTTTTGGGGTGTAGGTTGATAAACGGCGCCGCACTGTCGCACTGTCACCGTACCTGTGCCCCTGCCTCTCTGTTCTGCGGGACGCCGCCTGTGTTCTAGGATTGGGACTTGTCGGAGGTGGAGTTATGCCACACCCCACCGGGCGGAGGGGGGGGGGGGAGGGAGTACAGGACACGGGACAGCTCAGCGGGCAAACTGGACGACTTGCTCGCGCTTGGAGCTCTGCAGCAGCAGCAGCAGCAGCGCTTCGCCATGATGGAAGCGCCCCGGAGAATGTGGCGCGAAATAATAAATAAATAAGCGGGCGACGTCGCGACGCTGTTCCGAGCCATCGGACGCTGGCATGAATTACGCGGATAATGGCACGAATTATGCGCACCTGGAAGTTTAAAGGCGTGGCAAGGCCGAAAAAGAAAGTGAAAGAGGTACCACTTAAAAAAAAAAGTCATTGTTATTAACTTTATTCATTACATTTTTTATCCATTTTTTATCTAACCTCAAAACCTCAGCTTCTACGAGAAAGAAAAAATCTAAAACTAGATACATAGACTCTCTACCACTGGACCTTGTTAGAAAAAAATTGGGAGCAGTATCCGAGACTTGAAGGTTGAGCCTGGTTGCTTTGGGTAAGAATTGCTCGTTCATCGCTGTCCCAGTGGTACTCGAAATTCGAGTATCGGCGCCTAGAACCGAACGGGGACCAGATTGCTGATGAGCTAAGCCGTCCGTCGTTGGGGCGACGCGGTGAGGAGTGGGGGGAGGGGGAGGGGGGGGGGACGCCCCACCAGCATGGGGTCCTTTGTTGATCGTCCCGGGGTTGATATTTATAGTGCAGTGCCCGGCAAGCGAGCGAGATGCGGCCCCTCGGGAGCGGGAGAGAGAGAGAGAGAGAGAGAGAGAGAGAGAGAGAGAGAGAGAGAGAGAGAGAGAGGGAGAGAGAGAAGGAGAGAGAGAGAGAGGGAGAGGGAGAGGAGGAGGCGACTTTTCGGACACGCCAGTGTGTGCACGGGGCTATGCGCAAGATGCAATTGTGTGTGTGTGTGTGTGTATATGTACGCGATCGTAACTTTTGAGTCCAAGATAGTTTGCCTTCAGAGTGCCTCTCTGTGGTTGCAATATTGAAGCAGAGGCGTAAACATGCGTGTTATTTCGTTCATAGAAAATATATAATTTTTTATATTTTTTTGTGGGGGGGGGGAACTGATATTGTTGACGCCATGACCTACTTTAAGAAATCGTCAGACCTCTAGCAGATTACAACATGAGGAAGAGGGAGGTGTGTGGTTTGCGAACGATTAAACTCGATTTCTCACTGCGACAACAACTAAACTACTACTAGCCTAGCAACACACAAGGTGCTAGGTTTATTGCTTGATGTGGAATGCGACTTCTTTGATCAGCAAACACACACTCACACTCACACACGCGCGCGCAATCCGACGTGCAACACCATTCTAATGATCTTGACAAAGACACATGCAGGTGGGGATTCATAGGTGATGAGGGGAGGGGGGGCATAAGAGCACCTGGAGACGTAGCGCCAAGGCCGAGAGTGAAGGGAGAGAGAGAGAGAGAGAGAGAGAGAGAGAGAGAGAGAGAGAGAGAGAGAGAGAGAGAGAGAGAGAGAGAGAGAGAGAGAGAGAAGGGTCGCGAAAGGCTGAGAGGAGCGGTGGAAGACAAACTCACTAATCACATCTCTCCTAATCAGGTTCCGCTCAATTGAGCCTGGTGTGGCTACACCGGCTACCCTGGGGTCGGCCGCCCGGGGTGGGCCTCCGCCGTCCGTCCGGAGGGTGGGCGAGCGGGCGTCGCTCTGTCTCTCTCGCACGCACGGGGCGTCCCGCAGGGATGCGAGAGAGACAGTCACGCCGCACTTTATCTCTCAACATGATACTATCACTTGAAAGCGCCCCGCCTCGCCCCGCCCTGCCCCGCCCTGGCCCTGGCCTGCCCTTCCCCAAGTCAAAGTTCGCCCTTTTCCGAAAAACGAATTCACCGAGGGAAGGCCGCCGGGCGAAAGGTCGCACGACACGGCGTTTTAATCACCGGCGGCCCCTTTTCAAGTCGCCCAGGTTAATGCTAACGATAATTTAAATTTAAATTTAATGATGATTTTGTGCCGTGCTGCTGTGGTGACAGCCTGACTTGACCGCCGCGTCTTTGCGGCGCGTCTTGGTTTCGCTTGGCGATCAAAGTGGGGCTGTCTAGGGCTGCTCCCTGCGGACGTCATATAACGCGCCTATCCCCAAAGCAAAGCCCTGGGACGGCACGCCCTGCCACGCCCCACCCCGCCACGCCCCGCCACGCCCCGTGCGTCTTGAGGCCCCCCGTTAATTCGTCTGAGGCCTCCTTGGCGTGGCATTTCCGCAAGGGTCTGGAAACAGGACATTTTAAAAACGTTTAGGTAAAATGCAAAATGAAAATCCCCGGAGATGTTCTGTTGGCTGTGTTGGCGGCGCTAGATATAGTGCAGCAACAGCTGGTGCCGCGCTGAGTATTAGATCACCGATGGGCAGCATTTATTGTCAGATACAACAGCATAATGCGCTGAGTGTCCTTCGCAAGGACGGCTCACCGTATAAATAACCATGTCGGCGATTTGCTGCTCCTAGATCCAAAGTAATTGAAGTCCCTACATGATTAACACGCTCACTCGAAGGTTTTCAGCTTTTCAGCAATGAGAGATTAGGTTAGGTTTTTATTACGGAAAGCGCTTCTGAAAGCAGAACACTGTAGAGCACTGTGGGTGGTTCGAAGGGGACCTTCGCCTTTGGCCTTCTACACAATTGTTGAAGCAGTGTTCTTGCTGCGACTGTTGGTTTCCGCGTTGCGTGTTTGAAATACTTTTCAGTGCTGCCGTTTTTCGCGCGCGCGGTGACAAAACGACGTGCTTTATACGCGTCTCGTGTTGGCGCAGACAGGGTCACTGTCAGCAGTCGCTTGGCAACCTGCATCCCCAAGGGACCGGGTGTCTGCACGCGTTTGCACACTTCGTCGAAATTGCAAGTTTCCTCTATGCACGTTTTCTATTGACTAAAGTATGGTATGTGGCTACGCTAACTGTTTCTCAGCCCGACAATCTTGCGCATGGCTGTACTTGGGGTTGCTGTCAGGTGTCAGGGCCGGACGCAATGATGATGATGAAGATAGTCATGATTATGATGATGATGGCTGTGGGACCCAAGACCAAGCAACCCATCGTTCTCCGATTCCGTCCCGGCAGCCCGCGGGATGCGTGTAAAGCCAGTGACTGCTTCGAGTCGTTGGCGGGCACACAGACGGAGCCGTTAACGCCGTGCTGCCGCGCTGCCGCGCACCCTGCCAAGCTCCCTGCCCCGCTCCCCCCCGCCCAGAGGTCCATCCGCCGACTCTAATCGTCGCGCCGACCCTGGCCGTCTCACCCTGGCCTTGGCGGACGCCGCCCTTTACCTCCCGAAAGCAGTAATCCAACTTCTTGTCGCGACTGTCCTCCGTTTGGGGTTCATTTTGCTGAAGGTTCGCTCGCTGCTTATCTCAGAACGATGAGGTTAACCTGTCTGTGGTCATGAGGCCGCCAACTCGGGTACTCTGTTGTCCAAAGGACGCCCTGCATGTGGCCGGTCATAGGCTGACCTCACTCTGCAGTCCAATGCTGACCTTATGTACTCTGCGAACCTGAGGCACTTGGCGTGCGAGTGGCTCCCCGCGTCGTCCAGAGACGCCGACGCCGACGCCGACCCCGATCGGAGAGCAAGGCGACCTCGCTCTCCGCGGGGGGCCGCGCCGCTCCGCCCACGCGGTGCCTCTGCGCCGCTCTGCGCCCGGCGCCGACATCGAGACCGTGGCGCTGTGCACGACGCCGCACGCTGGCGCCGCAGACCGGATCGGCTCGGGCTTAGCGGAGACATATGTGTAGGCCTATTCTGGTCCTGACCGCCACGTCCCGCCGCGCCGCGCCCCGCCGCGCCCCGCCCCGCCGCGCCCCGCCCCGCCCCGCCCCGCCGCGCCACGCCCGGCGCGTCTGCCCTCGGGCGGCGCGGCGGCGCACTGTACCACCGCGTCGTCTGCATCGCGTCGTCTGCTACATAATCGCCCTCTGCATGTTCCGCTGCGCCGCCATTAATTGCACTTTGTTTCGTTTTTCGCGCATAAAGTGTCGCAAGGCCTATGCGGCACGCCCCGGCACCCCGGCAGCCCCGGCCGTACCAGGCTCTAGATAAAGCGGGCTGCACCCCAGCCGCCAGCCAGCCAGCCGGCCAGCCAGCAGCCAGCCTCCGTCGCACCGCCCAGACGGCGCTGCCGGCCATGCGGGGTGCAATATGACTTCCGCTGCACCAGTCTGCCGGCCTGCAGGCTTCCGGGGCCGGGCCTCACGCAAATCACGACGTCCTTGAGCGGGGCGGCGTCGCACAGTGGGCCAGAAGACCGGTAATGGGACTCGAACCGAACGTGCGCCCCCACCAATGGATTGCCCTCCGAACGAGGAATCCATTGGCAGGGTCACACGTTCGGTTCGAGTCCTGATTAGCGACTCTGGAGCTCAAGACGCGTCTAGTCGCCGGAAGTTTGAAGTTCTTTGACTCCCCCCTCCGTGGGAGCGAAGCAAGACTTAGCGAGCGAAGCCCCGCCCGCCCCCACCTGCGTGCCTGGGCTGTGGTGGGGTGGGGGTGGGGCCCGCGGCGCTGCCCCAGGCGGGCCCACCTGTGACTGGCTGTCGGCGACCGGCCCACCGCCCGGCCCACCGCCCATCCCTCTCTCTGCCGGGGTGACGGACAACCCGGCCCCACTCGAAAAAAAATACCAGGTGCGAATCGGGGGAAAAAATAATTTGTTTTTGTAGGGTCAATCTGTAAGGCTCGCTTTGAAGAGTGCTTCCGGTCACTCGTCCAGGCGCCGCGCTCCACCCAGTGTGCCCGACCCGACGGTCAGCAATATGAAAATGCGAAACGCTTTCGCCCGAAAATGACTTATCGCTTCTACTGGCCCATCGGAGGGCTGATTTTTCCACGAAAAAGTTTACTAGTGTCCATCCCCTCAGGGCACCCCTTCTTTTATCGGCGCCTCCTCCTTGCCTCCGCACCCCTCGGGCACCGCTCAACTTGTTATGAGGGAATGAGTTATGAAGTTTATTCACATGTATCAGACGCCGGACAAGCGGGCGCGGCGTGGCGTGGCGCGGCGTGGCGCGGCGTGGCGTGGCGTGGCGCGGCGTGGCGCGTACTCGACCAGTCGATCCCAGCCCGAGGCCCAGCCGTGCACGCTCACGGCTTTTCGTCATCGCTGTAATCACGGTCGTAATCGTGACTTTGATAATACGAACGAAGACCTGCAAAGACTGAAACAAGGAGCAGTTAACGCAGCCTCGCGGATTCCGCTTGATTGTTGCGCGCACACTGGGACGGAGTGGCCCTGCTCTGCGACTTCCGGCTTCTTCTTCGGCGC
The DNA here is from genome assembly GCA_030522485.1 of Stenchaetothrips biformis. Lineage (NCBI taxonomy): Eukaryota > Metazoa > Arthropoda > Insecta > Thysanoptera > Thripidae > Stenchaetothrips > Stenchaetothrips biformis. The sequence goes on along the minus strand of CM060103.1, from coordinate 10,981,932 downwards.
AAGTTTTGAACGATGGCGGGAACCGAACGGCGAGCCGAAAGGGGAAAAGTCGAGATAGGGGCGAGTCACAGTGGGCAGGAAGGGCCGAACTCGCAGAGCCCTTATCTATATTGTCCTGCAAACATATTTTGATGATGCGCGTCATATTTGTTGTCGTCCCATTTCTTTCCCCTCCGCGCCGTTACTGCTTCCCTGTTTTATCTAATGCACGGCCCCTGGACATCATTTGCGATGCGGACTCGCAGGCCGTGTAGCCCCGCGGGTGTCCGTCCGCCGAGGGCGGTCGTGTTTCTATTTTCACTTTGAAATAAGCAGTGCAGATGCGACACGTGCGCGGCGCACTGCTAATTGCAGGCACGCCTGGAGGAAGTGTCTGCCAGGAATGCCCTTCCTCGAAGCCAGTGTTGCCGCGTGAGAAGGGAAAAAAGGGTTGCCAACCTCGGATTGCCTTCTGGGCCTTGCGCTCAAGAAGTTGCTCAGGAGGCAGGCTCACAATCTTTACTCAATACGCCAGCAACCAGCAGGCAGAGCAGCAGCAGAGGCATGCGTTCTTCGGGGCACCGCCGGGACTTGGATCCTCGTCGATTCCCTCGCATGGCGCAGGTCAAGATGCCCCTCGCTCCCCCCCCCCTCCTCTGCGTGGCCGAGTTGGCAGGCCCGGTGTTTGGTGCCGTGTGGTGCCAAGACTTCACCTGGGCCATGCCTTGCCCCTCCCGCCGCGGCGCTCAGCTGTTCTGGAGCCCACCACCAAACCCGATAAACCCGAAGCCTAATTTCAACATTTCTTACTTGGACTGAGTTTTTTTTTCTGCTAGATGGAATCTTAGAAGAATTATTTTGCAAATCCAAAGCGGATGCACCGTTTCCCAATTTCCTGTACTTGATATTTTTTCAATTTTGCTGCGCATATTAGATAACGTTCTTTCCACCTGCGCCATCCATGGTACCAGAAATTGGCACTCCCTCTTTCGACGAGCAGAAAAAATAGTGTGGGGCTACAATGCGGAAAAGCCGCGTGCAGGAGTTGAAAAGGCATTCCGCTGTAAATAATGTTCCGCGCCATTCCGTTTCACGCATGAGCCTGCCGGCCGCCCCACCTGCCACTCCTCATGCCCCCGCCCCGCCCCGCCCCGCCCCGCCCCGCCCCGCCCCACCCCGCCCCACCCCGCCCACCAGTCGCACTAGGCGACTCTAATGACACAAGGTCCAGTCACAGCAGGACATTACTCTAAATTAAAAGGCCGTAGCTTCACGCGCAGCCAAAGCGATTCGCGGCGACCCACGCCTCGCAACCAGGAAGCGCCGACCGATTGTCCCCTGGATCGAATCCCGTTGGAGCAATCTTTTTCTCTGTGCCGATTAAATATGGAACGCCGCACTCTTTTATGGGGTCAGATTGAAGCCTTGGGCTGCGGTTTAAGTGGAAAGCTTGCAAAGTTTGGCAACAACTTGATTTTCCATCTTTCAAAAATTCTAAACTTGCGGTGTTTTTGAGAAGTGACCTCCTTCACGCGTAGCAAATCACTTGCACCGTCGGAACTCCACAATGCGTCAGAGTCCTCGAGGTTAGGACGCCGGCTTCGAAGATCCGCCTACTCTATTTCCTCCCACCACGTCGTGTTGCACCCCGTTTGGACCCACGCCATGCACCTGGCCCATCGGAGGCGGCCCAACCCAACTATATACCTACCTAGTATACAGTATGTCGGCCGCAAGCCCGCCAGAGCCGAGAGGCCATAGAAATGCTAGGGCGATAAAATACGCGGTCCGCTCGAAAACAATTTCGCGCGTGACATCTCCATTTTGCCGAGCCGTGCCGAGCCGTGCCGCGCCGTGCCGAGCCGGGCGAAGTCGCTTCTAATCTGGCTGCTGGTGCGGCGCGGCGCGCTGGCGGGCAACATAACCTCTCTAAAGTGTCGCGTCCCCCCGCTTATTGAGTGTGCGGCGAGTCGCAATGCAGCTGCAACGTCATCAGAACAACAACAACAACAAGAACAATTGTGCCCTCTGATTTAGAGAACCGCAGCGCAATGGGATCGCCTGCAACGCGCAACAGCCTGTGGGCCTTCTTCTTCTTCTTCTTCTTCTTCTTCTTCTTCTTCTTCTTCTTCTTCTTCTTCTTCTTCTTCTTCTTCTTCTTCCCTCATATCATATACTTCGCTCATTATCAATTTTACCAGGATCTGTTATGATGATGATGATAATGATGATGATGATGATGATGATGATGATGATGATGATGATGATGATGATGATGATGATGATGATGATCTCTTTGTTGCAGGATGAGTTCCATCCGTTCATCGAGGCGCTGCTGCCGTACGTCAAGTCCTTCTCCTACACGTGGTTCAACCTCCAGGCCGCCAAGAGGAAGTATTTTAAAAAGCACGAGAAGCGGATGTCACTGGACGAGGAGCGGCGCTGCAAAGAGGAGCTGCAGGTCAGTCTTTTATTTATTAGTTGTGTTTCGGCCAGCAGGGAGCATTTCAGGGAATGAAAAGTTGGTCTCATTTACGCGTTCGGCCGCGCTCGGCCGCTGTAATTTATACCGCGGGAGCTCATTCATTCGTTACTGTTTCAAATCACATGTGGCATTGATTATTTTGCACGCGCGCACTGCGCACCTTGTTGTGGAAGATGTCGTCCGCGCGATAGGGTCGAGAGCATTTGTTTGCGGGGAGCTGTGGCTTTGAGTCTCCTCAATGGACATGTGCTGCCGGTGGGTGCAGGCGGCGGCACCGTCTACCTGCGCACCTTGCGTCAACCCATCGGCAGCACTACTTAGCGCATTGATTAGGCTCCCTACGGCGGTTGGCAACCCTAGGCCACGCGACGCCAGAGTGGCTTACCTGGTTTTTGGCAACTCTATGCAGTGCCGTTTGTCACACCGGCCGCAAGTAGCAGGGCTGACGTGTGCGACCACTTCCATTATTTCTCAAGTGCCGCTCAGCAGCGATGCATTCCGCGCAGCGTCTAAATCACGGGCGCAGCGGCCTTGATGGAGGTGTTTGAATACAACTTGGGCAACTCACGTGAGAAAAGTATCGATGAAACTGATGAGTCAGATCTACAAAAAGTACTTTTTTTTTTGAAGCGAGTCTCTGGTGCTCTGGACTGACAGGCTGCGACGTTGGGTCGGGGCTGCTGGTGTTATGCATGAGACATCCCCTGCAATGTTATCTGCAACACAGCAATGCCGGCATCGGTCCGCGGCCTTCAGGCCCTAGGGCCCAGGCCAGGGCCCAGGGCCTCCCCCCGCAGTGAGTGAAATGGTCCGTGTAAAGGACGCGCCGGGCTGCGGGGGAAGACCACCGCAAGCCGCTTGCAGTGCGCCTCAGTTACACCGGCGGCGCGGCGCCACGCTGGTGGCCCGGCCCACTGTGCCACCCCTGGGGTGCGTCTTAAATACCGGCCTTGCATCCCTTTCCGCGGTAATTATTTGTCGCCGGGACGTTTCTCATATTTCGCTACTTGGCCGTTTAATTCCGCGCAGTGCTTGCCACTAAATCCCGCGCGCGACGCTCTCGTCGGTGATGGTTTATGTGTTTGCCATGGTGATGAGGCTAATTTTACTTTTGAGGGAATTTCTTGGCGCTCCCTGTAACGTCTTCCTCTTGGTAGTGATGCAGAAAGCAAGACGACAGTGATTGTCACTCCAAAGCATTGTCCGGCCGCAGCGTGGTGCGTGGTGCCTCCGGCGCCCCATTTGACACTCCAAAGCATTGTCCGGCCGCAGCGAGGTGCGTGCTGCCTCCGGCGCCCCATTTGACGCTCCAATCGCAGCACAGAGTCCAATTAGCTGTCCCAGCAGACGACGCGCGACCTACGTGTACCTCGGCGGCCGCCTGCCCCGGCATGACTGTCCCCCAGGCGGCTCAATTTGATCGGCCGGCTAAGTGACATATCTTGGGAGATCTCGCCAGACGTCATCGAGACCCATCGCCCTGTTCCCCAGAGCAATCACGACCCGTGCGCACTGCAACGTGCAATCGGTCTTTGTCAGTCGCGATTGGCTGTTCGCGCGGTGCGAGTGTGTGAGTGTGTGTGTGTATGTGCGTGTGTGTGCTGTTTTGAATGCTTGGGGTCATCCAACCAGTACGTATGAGGCCCTAGCCAATCGGGTGGGACAGTTCAATGTAACTCTGTTTTCAACGAGGAAAAAAAATCTTAAAAATTAAAAGAATAATGACAAAACTACCGCAATTTAGGCCTTAAACACGGTGAAATCTTACGAAATGCAACAAAATCTCCGCCCTTCAGAAATCTTGTGTACCAGAACATTGAAGATGGTTGCCCTGCATTTCATCCGCAGTGCTTGGCGTGAAGCCTCGCGCGAGGGCTCACGACTTGCTCCCGACCAATCACAGCACGCGATGCGGCGACGTGACCAGCCGGCCGGCTGCTGGCAGTAATAGCAGCCACGCGACACTGTACGGCCGGGGGCAACGCGCAGCAACGCGCAGCAACGCGCACTCCACCAATGACAGCTCGCTAGGAGGTCTGGGATCCCCCGTGCCGCTCCTAACCTGACCACCACAGTGTCCAGCGACGCGAGCTTAACCTTTCCCTTGATGGGATAGGCTCAGTGTTGACATGATGCGGAATAAGTCAGCCATTTGTGCGGCTTGTTTGTCTTGTTGACCGTAATCGAAATGTCAGCGCCTCTCTGCCTGCCAGCTCTGCCAGCACGGTAGGAGGTTCGGGACTGCGATCTAATGACTTGGACACGGAGCAGCGCGGAGCTCGCCATGACGTCTGTGCAGCCGAGAAGAGGCTCTTCAGAAACACAACACACTTCTTTTTGGGCATAAAGGTTCAGTGTTAGGTTAGGTTAGGGGACACCAGAGCATGCCTCGATGATGGGCGTTCAGTGCAAGCTACGTGTTATTGGAGCCACTGGAAGTGCTGGTGATCCAATAATGATAGGCAAATGTCGACAGTAATCGATGTTTATAATGAGTCTAGTCAGTGTCCTGGCGGTGAATCCGGATGTGGCTCGGTGGCTGTCCGCAGCACGGGGCTGGCTGTTTGAAGCTTCATAAATCGGAAGGCTGCAGTAGCGTCGTCTGCTGTGGCGTCTGCTCAGCCGAGCCAGATCCGGAAAGGAGTTTTACTGCCACACTGACCCACTCCACGCAGCGCCACGCCGCGCCTCGGGGGGCCACTCACCGTGGGCCAGGATCAGATCCAACGGGGGCTGCTTCAAGCGTCGAGGGTTGGCGCGGCCAAAATGAGACGTCTGCTGTGATGATATGAAAAAAGCCGTCTCGACACCTTGGGTTGCCTGCAGTGATGACAAATACGGACCCCATTCGCGTGTCTGTCGTGCGCGTTGAAACCGGTGGTAGCTCCCATCTTGCGAGCGCAGCGTTTTGCAAGTGCGCATGAAATTCAGTACCTACGTCGTGTTCGAACGTCGCGTTTTATAAATCTTCCGGATGGCGTGAGCTACCTGTCACGGCGTTTGGACGCTCAACTAGTTTATTCACGTTCAGCATTAGGCTGACGGTCTCACTCTGAGATTATAGGCCTTCTTCGTCGCGCTGGTCTTTGATTTCGTCTCGCTTTTATTTCGTTTTGTCATCGACTTATATCAAAAACAGAGAGAGAGAGGGAGAGGAGACGGGAGTGGGGAGAGCGACGGTGGTTTGCAGACCTTAATGAAGGTGAACAAGTTGACTTTTTTTACGCCATGAAATAAAAAGTGCAAATTTATGAAGAGACGCGGCTGCGCCGAGCCGACAGTCAGACGGGTTGACACTCGCATCCATATCAAATCACCTCCGCGTCTCGGCAGAAAAGGATCTCGTTTTAGATTTTAATCAAGGAATCCGTTTAAGGAGGCACATGCCCAAATTAAGGCGGGAGAAAGTTGACTTATCCGCGAAGGTTGAGGCCGTATGACGCGGCGGCTCTAGGAGTGTCATCAGATTTGCGGTGATGCAGGTTCGTTTTGTGTATTTTTGACGACCTGTTATTATTTTCTGAGCGGGAGTAAAATGAAGTTGTTGGTCCTCTTATTTACAAGATATAGTTGGAATGCCGAGTGGAACGCTTAGTGTGATTTTTTTCAGGCAACATCTTCAGTTCTGAAAATGGCTGGTCTTTGCGTTACGAAATGCCAGCCGGATATTAAGTTTCCCTCATCAACGCCTTACTGTTCTGTGCGTTGTGTGAGCTGGACTAAGTCTCGCATCTGCTCCACGCCAGGCGGCACTTGTGGCAGTCCGCGCGGGCCGTTGGGACAGAGACGTCTAGTTTCGCGAGTGGGCTGGCCGGGCGGGCGGATGCATGGTCAAATGGCGCGCGCGCTGATTTGCGTTTGGCACGGGCCGCATTTGACTGGCGTGCGCCACTCGGCCACGCATTTGACGTCGCTCGAAGAAAAACACACATTGCGGTTGTCCTTGTCTCGGGCTGGCTCGGCTCGGATCGCAATCAGTAGCGATACGGGCGACGTTTCCGAACGCGACTGTCCGCGCGGCGTCGGCGTCGTCCCGCCATTCAAATAAAGTCGCGCAAACGGACTAGCGCGGCAACGCGTCGCGACACATATATGGGCAACGCGCGCGTGCGTGAGTTTGCGTGTGTGTGTGTGTGTGTGTGTGTGTGTGTGTGTGTGTGTGTGTGTGTAGCTGGTGCGTGCGCGGGCACTTTACTCTTTTCGCGTTGCGCAAAGGTTTGATACGCGCATTCACGGCGTGTCGCCCGACGGATTTACGTCGCGCCGTATTGTGGCCGACGACAGTAGTGTCACTGTGTGTGTGTGTGTGTGTGTGTTGCTAATGCCTTGCGTGTGTTGCAGCTGCCTATCACCGCACAGGGACTTTGCCAATGGAACGGGAAAAAATATAAAAATTACGTTTGGGCGACTTTACGCGTGGGTCAGTGAAACGAAAACACAAGTGGGATGGATTGTCATTTAGTTTTGATCGCGAATACGTAAAGACAACAGGAACATTCCTTCCGTCCTTGGATTGTTACTCCCAACAATACAATCTGACTGACGGGCACTCTGGTTTGTGTTAACGGCCGGGCGCCATGTCCCTGATTGATGGATCATAAACACAACACACACAAACACACGCACGCATGCACACGCACCTGTGGCTACATTTCACCAGGGTTAGCTGCTGCTGCTGCTGCTTGAGAGGCAGAAAATGCAATGAAAATCTCAGTGCTGCGCAAACATCTGCCTCCGCTCGCCAAAATAGAGGCATAGCCGAAATATTTTCCAAGAGCGAGGCGGGATGGGCGGAGCCACGGCAGGCGGGTCCCAACAGGTGCTAAGTGATATATTCGCTACTGCCCCGCCGGCCGGTGATTGCTGCCCAGGATGATGATCGGGCCGCCATTGACGGAATAGCCGGTCGTTGAGCGCCGCCGGCCAGCCTAGTGCTGCCTCTCTCGCACGCCCCGGGGCGCGCCGTGAGAGCGAGAGAGACAGACTGCAGCGATTACGGGGCGGGGGGAGTCACTCACCCAGCGCCGCGCGCTTATTAGCAAATTTCGTAGTAAATTTCTTTTAAACTGTCGCGTCGCGGCGCGCCTGCAGGAACGGTGCCTCCGCATGAAATACGCACAGATCATGCGTTCGCGGACGTCGTCGTTTTTCAGCGCCTGGTGGTTTGCGTGCACGAGCTTGCACGCATTTAGCATCGAAATAGTTGAACATTCAGTAAAAATAAATAAATCGGAAAACTTTTTTTTTTTTTTTAATTCTAACAGGCACGTTGGCGCATCATTCATCGTTTTCCTCCGCCCCTCTTTATGCATACTTTTCCCGAGAAGGCTGATTGAAAAATGGCGCGCAGGGTGCGTGCGTGTGCGAGAGAGAGGCCCGTTCGTCACCGAGGCGCACCCCGCCCCGCCCCGCCCCGCCCCGCCCCGCCCCGCCCCGCCCCGCCCCGCCCCGCCCCGCAGCCACCCAAATAATATCTCCGTGGATCAGCTCCCCGGATCACCCGTTGAATCTGCCCAGAACAATGCCTGGCCAAGAAGGCAGGCGTCTCCAATGGATTGTCACAGGGGGGCCTCTTCATGCATACGGTGAATGGAGTATGGAACCGCTGCAACGTGTTCATTAGTCACATTCAGGAGGCATGTGTGCGTGCCACTCGCTGCGAGGAGTAGTGCCTTTGGAGTCATTTTCGCCGACAGTGAAGCACAAATTTCCATTTTTGTAGGTTACATTATTTTTATTTATTATTTATATTTATTATTACGTTCATTATTTTTCAACTGAAAATTATATCAGCTTTTGCAAATCAACACAACCTAACCTAACCTAACCGGCAAATAAAAGCAGCGTTCAACTTTTGTCTAAATTTTAGATTTTTTTAATTTTTTTTTGCGTGGTGGTGGTGGGGTGACGTTTGCACACCGAGTTGTGGGTGGGCAGATTCAGAGTCCTTGCTCGCACATATTCCCCCCGGTGATGATTTGTTGTGAGCCTCCCGCCGGCCCGCCCCGCCCCGCCACCGGTTCGACGCGCCACGCCCGTGTGTGTTTGGGGCGCGGGGCGGGGCGGGGCGTGGCGGGGCGTGGTGACCCATTGTCGTCGTAAAACGAAGACGAATAGCCCTTTCTTTGCGCGAGAGATTATTTCCAGTGGGAAATTGGCTCAGAGATTGCCGCCCACTGTGCGGCGGGGATGGTCGGAACGGGCGCACGGTTAGACTCGGTTCTCAAAGATTCAGGTCCGAAACGCGTCCTTAAGGTACGGCACGGCAGTGATGCATAATGCATATGAAAATACAATTTAATTACACTTTATTTTTTAAACCTCAATTTATTCTGCGGGTTTTTGGTGAGGTGTTGAGCGTATGGTGCCGTTGGCAGGGTTCGCACCGCACAAGGCCTTGCTCAGAGACAAACGGTGTCGGCTTAAGGCACTGAGTCCGCGGCGTCGCCAATCGCTTGTTTAGAACGCCTCTAAGCGTCACCGCTCTAATATTTTCAAGTATCGCGGCGTACATCCGGTTCGCTCTGGGACAGGGCGGCTTGAATGCACGCCAGTGCACTGGCGAAGGTGGCGCTATCTCGCCCGGTAATGGCGGCCGACGTCAGAACCAATGAATAAATCAGGGTTGCCGGGTTTGGAAGCAGAGGTGCGCGGAGCGGCGCCGCACAGTGGGCCAGAAGACCGGCGCAGGCGGCCAGAACGCTAGACGCGTTTTGAACTCCAGAGTCGCTGAATGGGGCTCGAACCGAACGTGTGACCCCACCAATAGATTCCTCGTTCGGAGAGCAATCCATTGGTGGGGTCACACGTTCCATTCGAGTCCCATTTAGCAACTATGGAGCTCAAAACGCGTCCGGTATTTTGACCGCCTCCACCGGTCTTCTGGCCCACTGTGCGCCAGTAGGAGCCTGGTCATAACCATTTAGAATGGCGCTACTATTCCCCCCCCCCTCCCTGATTGGCTCGTTTGGACGCGCGGAGGCCCTCCACGCATATCACCGTCCTGGCGCGTGCTAAGAGCACATACTACGACTACCCTTCGGCTCCAGTCGGCTCGGCTCGGCTCGGCTCGGCTCGGCTCGGCTCGGCTCGGCTAGCCTAATTGGGACAAACCTCCGAGGTCCGGGTCGGAATGCGTCCCTCCCAGTGCCTGCCTGCGCCGTGCCACGTGGGGATAGATAAGCAGATGCAGATGGCTTAGATTGCGGATAGATTGGATAGATAGCTGGGTGGATAGAGGCGAGCAGCGGGACCGCAGCGGTACGACAAATTGAAAAACACGCCGCCCTGGCCGACGTGGCGCTTCACTAATTTCTCGTTGAAGATTGGAGGTGCCGAAAAATAGACTTCCTAGTTTCTTCGGTCGTAAAAGTCTCGTAAAGCGTGTCCTCAAGATATGGACGGCCCGTTAAATCTAGAATTTCGTTTGGTGGCGGACCTCTGCTGCCTACCATGTGGTCGGGGTCGGCCGCACGCATCGGACAGTCCCCTACTTTACGCCCCTGCCGTGGCGCGGCGTGGCGTGGCGTGGCGTGGCGTGGCGTGGCGTGGCGTGGCGTGGCGTGGCGCGGCGTGCGGCGGGAGCTATCCGGTGAGGCGGCTCGGCCTCCCAGTCAGCCAAGGCTAAAATACGCCAATAAATAGTCGGTGGCGGCGCGGCGGGGCGGCGGGGCGCGCACTGCGTGGGTGGAGGCCGCATGGACGGAAGGAGTGCTCTCTCTTACTGCCGCCCTGGCCGCTCGGAACGGCGAGCAGCAAAGCCTCTTACAGTGCAAGGAGAGCGGTTCGCGTCCGGGTGTCGCCAAGCCGCGAAACCATGTGGAATTGCAAAGGGAGAAAAAAAAATCGGAAAACAAAACTCGAAAAGATAACCTACACGGGCAAATCAGGAACTGTTTTTTTTTGCCGTGTATTTCAGCAACGGCGGTAAAATTTTGTGAGGCTGCTAAAACCGTCTAGCTAAGCATCAGGAAGCAGCGAGTATTCTTCCTGCTCCTCGGTCGGAAACACTCAAGTGGGTGGAAATGAGAGACGCCTGTGTCCGTTGTTGTTGTTGTTTCCTTTACTGCTGCCGTGAATTTAGGCGGCCGAGGATTTAGCTACAGTATTCGTGAAGAGAGGAGAGGCGCAAAGTAGGCAGGGATTTCCACACTTATTTTTTTTAGGGTGAGGTCTATTTTAGAATTCTCCTCCCCCCTAAAAAACCATTTAAAATTAAAAAGTGATTTTGGGCAATAAATTAGAAGTGGTGGTAAATTTTAAAAAGTAAAGAGACCAGCAGAGGTTCTGAAGGTCGTCTTTTGCCGGGTGAAACCCCTTGCCTTCGTCCCCTGATGGTGGCGCAGCTTGACTTACGGTGGATCTGCAGCTTAATCCTAATCTGGCGGGTGAGCCGACCAAGGCATCGGCACGCCGCCGCTACCTCTCTCTCTCTCTCTCTCTCTCTCTCTCTCTCTCTCTCTCTCTCTCTCTCTCTCTCTCTCTCTCTCTCTCTCTCGTGCACCATCAGCAGTCCTTTCGGCGCGCAGAGCAGCAGCGGTCTGCGGGCCGCAAAGATCTCTATCCCTTGATCACCTATTTTCTCATATGGTGAGGGCTTTGCCTTTATGGGCTGCGGGATCAGGGTGGGGGGAGGGGGGCTTCTGGCGGCGGGGGGGGGGGGGGGAAGGTGGGAGGGGGCGGTGAACCGGTTTCGGTGCCGGGCAAGGCGCGTCGCGGTGACCGAGGTTAGGGCGAGGCAAGGGCGGCGATGAGAAATTCCGCGTAGCGCGTGGAGAGAGAGAGAGAGAGAGAGAGAGAGAGAGAGAGAGAGAGAGAGAGAGAGAGAGAGACTGCCGCTATGCGCGTCCGACTGTAGCCAGCGGTCTGGACGTATGAGAAATCCAGCGCTGTAGCACTCCAACAGAGCAGCGGCGGTGACACGCGAAAAAAAAAAGGCGAGGGCATGTCGGAAGGACAAGGGCTTTGAGGGGACGGCGTCCGTCGGGTCGGACAACCCCCTACTCGGAGCCCCTGCCGACGGAGGAGGGGGGAAGGACACAGGGAAGCACGGTGGCGCCGCGATCCATCTCCCCTGTCAGCGCGACTGTATTAGAAACAATTGGGCGCACTTACCACGCCGGCTCCCCCCTTCCCCCCCCCCTCCGCGACGCACCCCCTTGTCTTTTTTATGCGGCGTGTCTCGGTGACTCGTGGCGGTGGTCGTGTCGCCGCAGGGTGCACCTCCCCGTCGAGGACGACGGCGCGGCCGCCACGACGCCGCGGTGAGGAATGGCTGCGGGCTCCTCTATAAATCGCAAGCCGCCTCCGCCGAGCGCCTTCCGAGCGCCTCCCGAACGCCGCCCGAGCGCCTCCCGAACGCGCTTCCAGCGAGCGAGCATAGCAAAAGCGCTGGAAAAACACGGCGGCGGGGCACCGCGGGGCTGCGGCGGCAAGAAGGGCAAGAAAGCGGCGACCGGGGGTGGAAGGCGGCGGGATGGCGACACAGCGCCAACAGGGTGCACGGGCACCATCTTTGGAGGAACGGAAAGAAAAAAATTTAAAAATTTTTCTTGGACAATAAAATAAAAAAAATATATGGCTGAGGCTCCACGTGAGTTAACTGGCCAAATTTTTTCAAAATTTTTGGACAGCTCTCAATTTTTTTTTTTGACGTTTTCACCTTGTTCATCCTCTTTTTTTCGCCTTCCTTGTCTTCTTCTTCTTCTTCTTCTTCTTCTTCTTTACATCTCGGCATCCTAATCCCCTCGCAGTCCCTGTGAGTGCCGGACACACACAGCCCTGTCATGTTGGCAAGACTGATGAAGGCGTCCGCGCTGATGGCGAGATTTCATCGAGAGCCCCTTGCTCTTGTTGTTGTTGATGCTGTTGTTGTTGCTGTGGGGGCTCTCGCAGATCGGCCTGTATAGATGCAGTGCGGACATCGCATAGTCTCCTCTTTAGGTCAGGTAAGGCCGCTCAGTCGTCTCCATCATTCCTACTACTCACAACAACAACAACAACAGCAACAACAACAACAACAACAACAACAACAACAAACTTGAGAGAAACAAGGACACTGCTCGCTTCATTTATCGTGCAGAGAGGTTGACCGCCGGGGTAAATTGCAAATGGGCGCCGCCACGCCGACGGACTGCAGTCGGATAAAATGTTGTATTCATGTCAACAATACTCGGTGACGGGCAGAGAGAGAGAGAGAGAGAGAGAGAGAGAGAGACAGAGAGAGAGAGAGAGAGAGAGAGAGAGAGAGAGCGGCCCGCGGAGGCTTTGCCCCTCATCACGTGATGTGTAAGTGCGGCGACGTGGGCGTATCGGCGACGGCAACTTATTCGCCGGGCAGCTCAACAGAGAGCAGGTTTCTCTCTCGCCTCCCGCTGCGCCGCGCTTGCATCTGGAGTCCTGGAGTCCTGGACTCCGCACTACTTTACGTCGATTGGAACCCATTTGTCCCGATTCAAGCCGCGCCGCGCCGCGCCGAGCCGGGCAAACGCGAGGAATCTGAAGCCGGACCGGACGGCGAGCCTATTTACGTCGAATGTCTTGCCTCTCCTTTTGATGGCGTTCGATTCGTCGCTCTGTGTGTGTGTGTGTGTGTGTGTGTGTGTGTGTGTGTGTGTGAGTATGTGAGAGAGAGAGAGAGAGAGAGAGTGTGTGTGAGTGAGTGCGTGAGTGTGAGGCGACATGCGGGGACACTAACTTTTTATCCGAGCCGATTGAACGGACGGCGATGTCGTCGGGAAAAAAAGTGGAAGACACGATGAAAAGTGGCGGAAGAAATTAGCATGCATCCCCAGTCTGCCCACTAGGCAACCTCTCGAGTGCGTCGATATTGCAAAGCAGGCAGGTTGAGGCTGGCGACCCTAGGAGGGGCAATGCTAGTCCAGCGCCCCTGCGAGTGCCGGGGTAGGCCACACTGCAGAACGCCGCCGTGTTGCGGGCTAGGCGCGTCCGCGGACCGAAGAGTCTTCTCGTCGCTCTGTCTCTGTCGCGCTCGCGGGTCGATCCGAAGGGGTGCGAGAGAGACAGAGAGACTGGCTGCAGCGCGCGGCGCGGCGCTACGCCTGCGCCTCCCTCCTCGCCGGCCGGGTCGGGCCGGGTCGGGCCGCCGGACCGCCGGGCCCCAAACGGGCTAGACCGGTCGGGTCCTGCACGCGCAGCGCGGCAGCGTATGCAGCCCATTGGGGCAGGTCAGGGCGTGGACGCCAAGGCCAAGGCCGCAGCCCAAACCGCGTCCGACCCAGACCACTGTCAGCCACGATTAAGCCAAAAAAAAAAAAAAAAAAAAAAAAAAATCAAATTTTTGAAACCAAGCACAGTTTTCGCCGTGTACTCTTTCCAGAAGCATCGACTCGTAAGGATCTCCTTGAAGTCGTGCTGTTTCCGCCGCGCCTGGTTATTTCGTCTTTCTGGCCGTGCACAGTGTACCAGACGCCGCCGGGTGGGAGTGGAAACTATACACTCGCACCTTGTTTAAGATTCCGTGGCTGTCCGTCGATATGACGATACCGCGCATGGCGCATGCAGAGAGAGAAAGAGAGAGAGAGAGAGAGAGAGAGAGAGAGAGAGAGAGAGAGAGAGAGAGAGAGAGAGAGAGAGAGAGAGAGAGAGAGAGAGAGAGAGAGAGAGACGCAGGGAAAGAGAGATGGAAGATACACTGACGCGCGCACGCACACACACACACACACACTCACAAGTGATGTGCACGGCTGCTATTGTCACCTGAGGTGGTTGGTTCCGCCTGGAGGGAGGTGGACGGTCGCAGGGGAGAGAGAGGGAGGGAGAGGGGGGAGAGAGAGAGAGAGAGAGAGAGAGAGAGAGAGAGAGAGAGAGAGAGAGAGAGAGAGAGAGAGAGAGAGAGAGAGAGAGAGAGAGAGAGAGAGAGAGGAAAAGGAGGGGAGGGGGGAAGCGCGGCTCGCTATCCCGATTGAAGGACTCGCCTCGGAAACCTGTCACGCCCACTTTTCGCCCGGCGACTCAGCGGCGTCCGCGCCATGCGACGTTTGCGTGTGATTGTGTGTGTGTGTGTGTGTGATTGTGTGTGTGCTTGGGTGTGTGAGTGAGACGGTATGTGCGCCGCATTTTGCCAGAGAGGGTGTCCTTTTCTGCCCAGAAGACGTCTGAGTCGGGTTTCGCTTTTTGCGCCGACCGCACATCGCCTCGCACAGTGGGTTCGAATTTACTGGTCTGCGCCCCAAAGTTCCATCCACGATGGAGCGGCCGATAGAACCGGATAAGAGTATCAGTGATTGGGTCCGAGCAGGCCGAGTGTGTAGTGATGCTGGAATGTCGAGATGTCCTCGTGTCTCTCTTTTTCCCCCCTCTGCATTCCATTCCTCATGGCGAGCCTCATGGCGAGCCTCATGGCCACCACCATGAAAACAAATGCCACGGGTATCTGGACCAAACGACACGCCAGTGATATCCCGTGTCGATGCGCAAAAAAAAAAAAAAAAAAAAAAAATTAAAGTTTAACTATAAGGAATTCCTTTGCGTTTCGACCAAACGTTTCTGAGGGTTGCGTTCTTAAAATACCCACAAATGCGAATGCAGATGGAACTCCCGCGGGGCGTGTTGTCCCGTCGGCCGCCTCGGCGCACTGCCTGCGCTAAGGGCCGGCCGTCCGGCTGCTAGTGTCTTCTGGATTTATAGGCGATGATCCTTGTGGTAAGCAGTGCAAAATTAGTGCAATAAATCAAAAGCTGCAAAGGCAGGGGAATTTCCGCGTTAAAAATTTTCTCACCGTCAGGAGCAAAGTGGGCGACCACCCGTCCGTAGGGGGATCATTTTCGCGCGCATTCATTACAAGAAAGTCCCACTGAAAACGGACCCCTGCTGCAGTAATTGGACTGTACGTCATTGGGATCGGGAAGCGCCCGCAAGGAAACCAGGCCAGGCCGGTTGCTACACCCAGAAAAAGGAAGTCAGCGAGTCAAAGCTTTGGAGCGCTCAAGTTCCATGAATCGTGAAGCAGGGCTTTGGACTTGAACCAACGTGCACTCCTAGAAAATATTTTATCTGCACGGTCATTATTGATGGATTTTTTTTGTTTTCTGCTTACAGGTGAGTTGACGCGTCGTCGTGTTTGCGGTTTGGGTGAGACCAATTGCCAGCAGTGGACACATCATCAGTTTAAAATGCAGATGCGAAAACCAGAGCGACCCATTCTGCGGGTCGGACGGCCGGCTCGCGCACTGCACGCCGGGGGCTGAGTGCACGCACTGCAGGACCTACACCAAGATAACACCTCCCCCCCCCCCCTGTAGCGCCCACAGAGCGGCGGCACCAGTGTAGGCGCCGAGCGAGGGGGGAGGGGAGGGGCGGGGGTAGGGCCGCGCGCAGTGTAGGCGCCGAGCGAGGGGGGAGGGGAGGGGCGGGGGTAGGGCCGCGCGCAGTGTAGGCGCCGAGCGAGGGGGGAGGGGAGGGGCGGGGGTAGGGCCGCGCGCAGTGTAGGCGCCGAGCGAGGGGGGAGGGGAGGGGCGGGGGTAGGGCCGCGCGCAGTGTAGGCGCCGAGCGAGGGGGGAGGGGAGGGGCGGGGGTAGGGCCGCGCGCAGTGTAGGCGCCGAGCGAGGGGGGAGGGGAGGGGCGGGGGTAGGGACGCGCGCAGTTCGTTGTCCGATTGATAGGAGCGGCCTGGTCCAGCGGGGCATGGCGCGGCGTGGCGCGGCGCGGCCCCCGGTAGTGCTCGAGATCGCCCCGTCGCTGTCTCCGTCCCACTGTGGGGCGCCGCGTGCGGGTGCGAGAGAGACAGAGCGACCAAGCGATCCGTCGACATCGCTCGGCAGGTCCTAGCGGCACCAAGGTAAGAGACCGGCCTCCGCTAATTCGCATGATAATGTCTGCTGCCGGCGGCCGCCCCCTCTCACTTGCGCTCTCTCTCTCTCTCTCTCTCTCTCTCTCTCTCTCTCTCTCTCTCTCTCTCTCTCTCTCTCTCTCTCTCTCTCTCTCTCTCTCTTTCTCGCCGGCTTGCGGCGTTAAGGTGGAGATAGGCCAACCCGCGCTACACCGCGCCAAGTCTGTCTGTCCGTCCGTCCGTCTGCCGGGCCGCGCGACGATTGGACATTGTGCCTGGTGGTGCAGCATGGTGCAGTGTGGCATGAGCGTGAAAATGAGTTACAGCCCCGCTATCGTGGCGTGATCATTCATTGAAAGGGGCTCATTGGAATTAGCTCTCGAATGAGATGTCAAGCCAGATTAGAGGCATTGTGAGTCGTGGACAGGCGACTCGGCGTCCGTGAGTGTGCGTGTGTCTGTGAACGAGCCGGTGGGTCTAGGCGTTCCGTCAGGTACCAATCTCTCTGGGGAAAAATGTGCAGTTTTTTGCCGGAATGGGCAGTGTTACACAGAAAATTTCGCGAAGGCTTTGGTTTTTTGGACCTCGAATGTTTCGCGTTTTTACTGGCAGTGTCGGCGTATTCCAATGGTGAGACCTGTGAGGGATACTTTTCCAATGCGAAATGTGCGTTCGGTGCTCGGTGCGGGGGGGGGGGGGACATACTTGTGCGTGCTGCCTGCCAGCCCTGCCTGCCCTGCCTGCCTGCCAGCCCTGCCTGCCCTGCCTGCCTGCCAGCCCTGCCTGCCCTCCCTGCCGCCTTGGCCGTCTTGGCTGAGACGGTGACGACCCAGAGCCTTTGGACGACTTCCAAAGAGGTTTTGCCCCACCCACCCACGCCGCCCGGCCCGGCCCGGCCCTGCCGGCGGCCCTGCCTGCTCGGCGTGTGTGCCTACCTCTCCGACGGTGCTTCCGGTTCGCGGCGTCCCTCCCGTTCATTTCCGTTATTGGGAAATATTGCGCGAGGCAAGTGACGTCACCGCTGTGCCGGTGGTGAGTCGCCTTCCCCGCGCACGTCTTGTTGTCGGGCTTACCTGTCGGCCTCCTCCTCCTCCTCCTCCTCCGCGTTTGCCCGCCATTCTGGTGTTATTGTT
This sequence comes from Stenchaetothrips biformis, assembly GCA_030522485.1. Taxonomy (NCBI): domain Eukaryota; kingdom Metazoa; phylum Arthropoda; class Insecta; order Thysanoptera; family Thripidae; genus Stenchaetothrips; species Stenchaetothrips biformis. The sequence continues at coordinate 10,964,546 of CM060103.1, read as the reverse complement.
GTGCGGCTCCCCCTCCGCCGGCGTGCCGCTGGCTGTCTGTCCCCATTGGTCCGCCGGCCGCACCGCGGGGCCCTGAGGGCAGGCCGCGGGCCGCCTCTCCGCGCACCGCCACGCCAATCCCGCGTGGAGACACGGAGCGCTCCACGCGTCAGCCTGTCATGCCGTGCTACTCTGTCGCGAACACAGTGGTCGCTGAATGGGACTCGAACCGAACGTGTGACCCCACCAATGGACTCCTCGTTCGGAGAGCAGTCCATTGGTGGGATCACACGCTCGGTTCGAGTCCCATTTAGCGCGCGACTCTGGAGGCTTCTGGCCCACTGTGCCCTGGTGTTGTTTCCGAACACTTCCGGTCGCTGCCGCCGCAGTCCTGGCCGCCACCCACGACTGGGCTGGCTGGCTACTCGGTCTGGCCGCTGCTGGCAACATCAGCTGGCAACCCCAGCGCAAGGTTAGCATCTGGCTTGGAGCGAGTGAACGCGACCCAGCGGGGAGGGGGGCGGGGGAAGACAGGTCAGTGACACACTTTCCCACACGCCTTGGCCTTGCAATGTTCCTCGCCCTAATCATGACCCATTGGCGTGGGCGGGTGGACCTGCATCACGCCCTCCTCAAACCTCCTCTAACTCGGCTCCATTGCTGTGGCTTTCGCCTCTCTCTCTCTCTCTCTCTCTCTCTCTCTCTCTCTCTCTCTCTCTCTCTCTCTCTCTCTCTCTCTCTCTCTCTCTCTCTCTCCCCTGTCGTTGGCCACGCTAATTGCTCCGCGCGGCCCTCTCTGTCGCACACTCAGGCCGGGCGCCGCGGGTGCGAGCGGGGCGACCGCACTCGCACACCGTGTGCTACCGAGAGCTATTTAATTGCAGATATCCTTTATTTATTGGGATATAAAATTAGCCGCGTTGTAACGAGTGATCGTGTGTGTGTGTGTGTGTGTGTGTGTGTGTGTGTGTTTTGTGCTTCCTACAAAACAAAAACAGTGCCTTTGCCGCTCTCCCTCTCGGCTCCAAACTAGTTCTGCTCATACCCGTTCCCGACCTTGCGGAGTGTTCATACGTCCTGGCTAAACGGTTCGGTTCCCCGACCCACCGGGTTTATAAATAGGAGGCGTCGCCCTTCCTTCCCACCTGCCGGCATCCTGCGCATCCTTCCGCGTCACCCTCACGTTGTTGTTGTTGTTGATGTTGTTTATCTCGTCTTGAGTAGTATCCTGGTGGCGGCTGTAAATGGTCTCGCGTCCGCTGCATTGACCTTCCAGAAAACGGCCGCGAAGTGCGCGACCACGTCACAGCCAAGGCACGCGGCCTGCGCGCAAAAAATAGCAAAATTAAAGCGCGCGTCTAGAGTTGTGGGCCAGTGCGCCGCCGTTGCGATGCATCATCACAACATTTACCCAGAAGCCAGTGAAACTAGGCGCCCGCAGTGTAACGGTGCCGCGTGTCTGATCTATTGGCGGAGCGCGGCCGCACAGCCACCGGCGCTTAAAACCGCCCCGCGCTAATACATTTTCCAGACTCGCTGCGCTTAAGGGGCAAATTTGTTATTGCGGTACAAGAGGAACTAAGTCTCTCTCCGGGCATCGCACATAACATAACAGGCCGAGCGCGTATCTCGTGCCCGGAGCATCGCCGTCTCTCTCGCACTCGCGGTGCGCCCCACTGGGGTGCGAGGGAGACGGGTGGCCCGGCGCGCGGCCCCCATGATCTTGGTGCCACCGACCGACCGCTCGGGCCGGGCCGGGCCGCCTAGGGCTGCGACCGTCCCCGCCATAAATTAGATGAACGCTTCGATCGCCGTGTACCAGCATGCAAAAAAAAAGGACGTAAAAAAAAAATAAAAAAAATTGCAAATATTATTTTTTTATATATATATTTTTGGGGGATGTGTCTTTGTACAACAAACTAAACAGCGACTAAACAGTTTCGTACCGTAAATATTCTCAAAATACTTCGCAAGGTTGTGTACTTTTCTCACTCTCTACGCACTTTTCTTCACCAACTCACCCCTAGGCGCTTGAAAAATAAAAATGGCCTCTCGGCGCCCTAGGAGGAAAATGACCTCCATGTCGATGACTGTGAGGCCACCACGGCGGCAGGCTGGTGATTACCCTGGGACATAATAGCGGGTAATCGTCCGATAATTAAACGCGATCAATAATTAATCACCTGGTCAACTCGGCGCGCGCAGGGACGGAAAGGGCTTGTTTGCGGTGTAACATTGGTTGACTATGGGGTGCACTGTCGAAAAATATTTAATAGAGTGCTCAGAAAAAACGGTTCCTGATTTTTCCAGATAACCTATTGTTAGGACCAAGAGAGTTGCTCGGAAAACCAGGTACTTTTTTTTTTTTTGCCAAGTGACTTTGATTGAGTTGATTTCCGCCTTTTTTTTCTACAGTGTGCATTCGTTTGGACGCGTGAACGGCGAGCGCGCGAAAATTGGAAGGTAGTCGAGGCGAAGCGTGTTAATGAATGGTGGAAAATGGCTCGTCAAAAGCGGTGGCGGTTCACCCACAGCTGGGAAACGGACAGCCCGATCGCTCAGCCCACATGCATTGGATCGAGGCGCAATAAATCATTGCACCAGATTGTAGTCTTTAATTGCATCCAGCTCGGCTGGCCGGCTCACCTGAGGCCTCCGGGACAGGGCGCGTCCGTAAATGGCCAAGTCCGCCGCCGCCCGTCAGACTCCCTGTCGGGAGAATGAATTTCCGGCAAGTATAGTACTTTTTTCAGTTTTTTTTTCTACAATTTATTTATGATGGAATGGACACAGAGAAGCACTTTATGCGGAGAAGAGTTTCCCGATGGAACAGCGGCCGGTACGGACCATTTTCCGCGTGGATTCTGCCGAGCGTCGCGGCGGGACGCACGGACGGCCCGGCATGAGGCTTCTTACCGCGCTTTACATACGCTGAGTGTTGAGCGCGACGTGTAGGGCGACATCATCAGTTATTGCGCCACGCCGCGCCACGCCGCGCCACGCCGCGCCACGCCGACCGGTCCAATCTTCGTCCAGCCGGGTATAGGACAAGCCCGATGCGATGAGACAGGACAGACGCCGTGAGCAGAAAAATATGCGCTCGCCGGCCAAGTAGGAGCAGCCAACGTCGCTCGGTCAGCAGACGCCTTGCTTCCTGCAAAAAAAAAAAAAAAAAAAAAAAAAAAAAAAAAAGAATTACCAGTTGAGAAGCACCAAAGTCGGAATAGAGAAAAAGTCGACCATGTGTGCCGGCGGGGCCCCTGCGAGCTTGGCATAGGCCGGCCCGCAACACAGCGCAGTGTCGCGGGAGTGCCTACTCTCGCAGGCGCTAGGGTTGCCAACCTCAGCGTGCCTGCTGGGCATCTGGAGGTTGGCAACCCTACCTCGCGAGGATCCTCTCTAGTTGCTCGTAATTTTCTCCCGCTTTGTGAAGAAACCAGCGTGGAGACGCGACAAGAGAAGATTTTTCGCGGCCGGACGTGGCGGGGCGGGGCGGGGCGAGGCGGGGCGAGGTGGGGCGTTCGCTGCCGACCCGCTGTGCGACGTCGGGGAATATCATTGCCGTGCACGTGATCGTACGTTCTCCTCATCTGATGGACGGGACAAGACGGGGCGTGGTGCGGACAGGGGGCGGGGCGGGGCGGGGCGGTGATAGGGACTCACATGTTGTCCTGGCTAAACGCCCCGTCATCAGCACCGAACTATTTCATGCAGCAGACGACTGATCCCAACGAGTATTAAAGCACGGTTTTCGAAAAATAAGGGTTTAAACTACGTGAATGCTAAATAAATTGCGTGCGCTTCGTGGTGAGTTCTCGGCCGAGCCCACTGTGCTGCGCTCCGACCACTTTGAAGATTTGAAGAATCAGCCGCGGGGGCCGTTCGGGGCCCTCGGCAAGCCCTCGGCAAGCCCTCGGCTGCAGAAATATATGGAAATACTTGGGCCCATTATCCTTGTGCCTTTTGGGGTGTCATCTGGGAGCGGCCTACCCCGGCGGGGCCCAGCCCTAGCCTCTCGTGGGGCCGCGCCACCCCTGGGGCTCCCTGGGCGCCGCAGCCCCCGGACCCCCTCCCGCCCCTCTCTCCCGCTGTGCGGTCTTTTTAAGCACCGGCCAATGGCCGTGTGCCAAAGTATGTGCAGATAGAGCAGTATATTTACAGAAGTCGCGCTCGTCGGCAAAGGCTCGCCTGCTCTCCGTTGCGGTTCGTCTTCGGGTGTCGCCGGTGGCTGTGCTTCCAACGGTCATCCCGAACTCATCAACCACTGGAAAATAATAATAATATTAATAATAATAATATTAATAATAATAATAATAATAATAATAATAATAATAATAATAATAATAATAATAATAATAATAATAATAATAATAATAATAAACAAAAGCCAGGATTGCCACCATTGCACAGTGGGCCAGAAGACCAAGACCGGTGGAGGCGGTTCGATTCCCGGCAGCCTCCTCTGTTCTTCTGGCCCACTGTGCGGTGTATGTGTCAATCAGTGCAGGGGTGGCTTTGGGGAGCGCTTTGTAAAACCAGCGGAACATAATGTGCTAAATGAGGGGCCATAAATCTCGAAAACGACCTCCAAAATCGAGTGGCCAGTGCCTCTCCCCCGTCGGCGGGAAGACGCTCGGGGGAGGGAGCGGTGAGCTTCTCAATCATGCGGGAGGAAGGTTCCCCGCCCAGTGGGGTCCCCTGGCTCCCGCCCCCGGGCCGCGCTGGACAAACTGCATCAAACAATCTTTTAAAAAAATATTTGTTTCACGCCTTCATTACGGTTTGCGACCCGACACTCGCCATTGTTCACACCTGAGCCGTGGAGAAAGCCGTCAAGTGCGTCGTTAAAGCCACGCCATCAGGCGTCGGGATGAATTGTTTTTTGTGTTTCTTTTTGCTAAATTCCTCCTTGTGGGTTTAGTGAGCGCCTTTGGATGCCTTTGGCAAGCCCGTAACGAGCCGTCGAGAGAGAGAGAGAGAGAGAGAGAGAGAGAGAGAGAGAGAGAGAGAGAGAGAGAGAGAGAGAGAGAGAGAGAGAGAGAGAGAGAGAGAGAGAGAAGGTGAGAGAAAAAGAAAAGGTGAAACCACTCACGTGTCCGGACACCTTCGCTCGGAGCGACAGGCAGGTAATACCTTACTTACTTTCGGTAACTAGGCAGGACGCAGAGAGAAATTGAAGAGGCGGAATCAAATCGCGAAAGCCAGCACATACGATTTTTAGAATGTTTATATTGGGTTGAATTTTGGTTCAGGGTGGTCTTCGAGAGAGTGCTCAAAACACTGAATACATTTCCTAACCGTTGTAAGTCTTTACGGCAAAATCGGCATCTCTTTTTAGCTCCATCTGTTCCGGTTCTCTCACCCGTATGGCTCGCGCACCCAGACAGTGTACCCTTGTGGGAGTATGTACACACGCACGTATCTGCTCTCTTCCCGGTGATCGCTGACAGGTCTGTCGGACAGTCAGCAGAAACGCGTTCGCCACCTCTCTCTCTCCCTCTCTCTCTCTCTCTCTCTCTCTCTCTCTCTCTCTCTCTCTCTCTCTCTCTCTCTGCTCGCGGCTGCGAGTGCGACGAGGACGGCCTGCGCTCTCGTTGTCACTTTCGAATGCAGTCCAATATCTGCACCGCGGCGTAGCGCTGCCTTCTCCGCCTTCGGCCTTCGCAAAGAAATACGAGCGACTGGGTGACCTGTCCCGTCTAAAGCCCGTCCCCCGCGCACAACCAGCTGTACGCTCCCCACTTGATTTTTTTTCTTTTTTTTTCTTGCATTGAAGGCGTCTTTCTGTCTTCCTGTAACTCCATATTCCTTAATTTTCTTTACGTTCGAAGCGCGGTGGCTGCGTGGCGTACATGCAAAGCGCCTTGTCGAAAATTTTTAAAGCTTGTTTTACAGAGGTTGGCAAACACTGCAAGTACTATGCTGTCGTGCTACTGTTCCTGACCAGTTGACGATGATGTCTCGGGTCCCGGAACGATGCCGTAATATATGGACAGCCATATCACACCGTAATCCCCCCCCCCTTTCCATTCTTATCCTTTTCCCTGGAGGATGCTGCGAGGAATGTGGAGGCGAGCTGAGTGATTTATAGACGGTTTGACGCCTCCTCGCCCCTCCTCCTCCGCTCCTGTCAGGACGTCGTGAACCTCTTCTTCAGTGTGGTGGCGCCTGGGCCGGCCTGAGCTGACCTGCAGTCTATCGCCTCGTAAAATCGGCCCTTCACTGCTCCCCCTCCTTTCCCTCGGACACTGTCGAAAATTGAAGTGAAAGCAAATAAATATTGGAAATTCCGAAATTCCCGGCGATCTTGTTGGGGAAAAAAATTCCATAACCAGCGGTTTTTATTTCGCTCCTCATTGCCCCGCCTTTCCTGACGCGTCCTGCTCGTGCTGAGGGATTTGGTAACGAAATCGAAAGCTGGCCGCCCCGCCACGCCCGCGCTGGCCAGGCAGTTGTTGGCTGCGCCACTTGGCGTGGTCGGGCGGGGCGGGGCGGGGCGCTAGGCCAGCTGGGCTGCCTGTTGGCTAGGTCAGGGCCACTCCACGGGCCAGACCCGCCACGCCAGGCCACCTCGACCGGAACACAGCGATCAGTATTTTTGTTTTTACTTTCGACGGTAGCAGCGTGCTGCGCCAGGACCGCCAAATGCCCCCCCCCCCCCGTCCCACTGTGTGGCTTGGCTGGTCCTGGCTGCCCGCTGGCTCGACTCGCCCGGCTCGGTGTATACATTCACGCGAATATGGCTCGCAGCGTGGGGTAGGCTCCGCTCGCGTTGGTTTCGGAGGCGCGCTACAAGCCACCATTGTTACCCTACCGTATCAGTTTACCCCGTCGGAGGGTTTTAAAACGGCATTTAGGCCGATGCAAAAGCAACGCGAGATCGCGAAGCTTGACGGGCGAAAATATTGCTTGTTCATTTTCTGGTACGCAGCACACTCCACCTGTCCAAGTTCAATGTCACGCGCAGACCGGTCCTGGTCCCGCACAGAGCCCCACCCGGTGCCCCCGCATAGCCTCGCTCTGTTATGCTGAGTCCGCGGCGCCGTAAAATTTAGATCGAAATATTTGTCGGCTATCGCGCCACGATGGGTACCAGAGAGAGAGAGAGAGAGAGAGAGAGAGAGAGAGAGAGAGAGAGCGCTATTGAACACGCGACACGCAGGCTCCCATAAATTGCGTCCTTTATTCCCGTGCCTTCTCGCCGTGGTCCGCAGTAAACAACAGGCAGGAGGGGCAGATCAGTGTCACCAACGCAAACTTTCGACGCACTACCAGTTGACGTTTCCACACAGTAAAAGTCTTTTTCTGGAAATTTTGTTCCGGATCGAATACAATACTTTTTTTTTGAAAACGCCAACAGATTTTTCAAATATTTTTTTTTTTTTGCAATTGTGAGGAAATTCTTTCTTGTCCTTTTAAATTTCCCGCCCTGCAGCCTGACCCGCATCTCCTCGGCTCGGCTTGTCTGCGAGTCTCGAAACTTGTTGCGGACTCGTCGCGTTGCAATTTCTTGCCTATTTGAGCGTGTAATTACAGTCATTAGCATTCCCCGGCAGCCCTTCAGTGGCTCCCAGCAGAATTAATTAATTAGCAATCAGTCGTCGGATTGATGGATTTCGCATCGAAAACGCAACGGGAAACCGGGTCCAACGCAATCGTGATGTCCGGCTGGGACGGTGCGACGTGTTCTCCTACTTCTGCAAAGAGGTTCGACATGTTTTCATTGGTCGCGTTGAAATGATGTGCATGTGTTTGCTCTTCCTTCCAAGGATCTAAAGCTGATGTTTTTTTTCTTTTTTGGTCGATTTGCCCCAACTTTCTTTGCAGTGTGGCTGGACGACGCGACACAGGGCAGGCGACAGTGCGCAGGCTTTAAAGAACGTTATCTTTCCTCTTCTTCTTGCCTGCGTCCAATGCAAAAGGCCCCAGCCGCCAACAAGCTCGGTTTCTAATAACTCTGTCATCTGCTTGGGCACGGCACGAGTCCCCCCCCCCCTTTTCCGGTACCCGTTCGTCCCCTTCACCATGGCTGAATAAATAGAAGGTACTGTACCCCGTTATTTGTCACCAAACTTATCTAAAAAATTATTGAAAAAAAAAAACCCTTAAAAAAAACCTTTGTATGTATTTCTTATTAATGTTTTTTTATCAGTAAAGACTGAAAAAAAAATGAAAAGATTGCCTATGTCCTGCGGCGCGGGGCGGCGGCGTCAATGAAAGCACGTGGCCCGCGGCCGCCGTACTCACCGCGCCCACGGTGCAGTGCCAACCGGCCGCCGCCCTCGGCGCGCGGATTCTTGGCAAATCGCTTCGTTTTCCTCGAACAATAAAAAAAGAAGCGAATATTTGTTTTCGTTTTGTCTTTTTCCCCGCCTCGTGCGTGGTATTCGTTTTGTTGTCCGACCGCGGGGGACTTCTTGGCCCCGGGCGAGCCGGCAGCACGCGAGCGGCCCACTGCGTCCCGCCTCTCTCGCACTCCCGCACAGGTGGGGAGCTCCTGGAGGCGACCGCGTGCGACTGGGTGTCTCTGTCTCACTCGTCACGGCGGCCGCTCCACTATTCGCACGCAGCCGCCCCAGCGCGTGCCTGCGTCGTGCCAATAGTGAGTGGACTTGAGTTGGCGTGCCAATAACGTATCGCCATTCATAAATTGGCTGGCGCCGCGCCGCGCCACGCCACGCCCAGACGCGCGCGGCCACGTGATACAGGATCCGATGAACCGGTGCAATTCAGAGATACGCAGGACTTTTATTTTTGCATCCGCTGCGACGTTTTGCGCCGGTTTCTGCATGTGTTCTGTTTCTGGCCTTTTCTCGTGGATCAGAGTGTTCGAGTCTGAAGAAGAAAGCCGCTCCGCTCTGGGCTCGGTGAGTTCCAGTGGGGTGACAACGCACCTTGCGCGTGCGAATTAAAGGTTCCCGCCCAAATCGCCCGGAGGGGAGGGGAGGCTGGGGGAGACCAGTAATCCCAAGGCCGTTTCATTAGGTATAATGGCCATTCCCACTTTCAACTTCCTCGAGCCTCCCCCGAGCCGACCGACTTAGCCTTCCATTGTTTTGTTCTTTTCGCCCCCCAAGTCCTCGGCGCACACGTACCCGAACGTACCCTCCGACAAGGCGCTCCTCTCTCTCTCTCTCTCTCTCTCTCTCTCTCTCTCTCTCTCTCTCTCTCTCTCTCTGACCCATTTGGAATTTGCTGCGGGCGAGTTGGCTAACTTGTTCCGTCCGCCGCACATGCCTGCAGGGGCTTCCTAATGACGTCACGAAAAGTTGAGCTTTTATGGGACGCGTTCCGACGATACAATTGTCTCTGCTATCTATCCCCTCGCTGATTAAGCCCCCACTGCTGTTAGGCGAGGTGCGGTACGGCCGTTTGGGATCCGCGTCTCCACCCCGGTGCGGAGACGGAAGCACCGCCTAGCCCCCAACCACCCACATCGTTCCCTTTCCGGCCAGATATCGCCCTGATTTACCTCATCGGGATCCAACCCCATCCCCTTCTTTCGCGCGGCCGTTAACACTTCGCGGGACAATTAGGCGATTGGCGCCTCTGGGGTCAGGACGGCGTCGGGGGGCATTCTCACTCAGCCGCCATGACACAAATTTATCGTAGGCGCAAGTTTAGCATGATTGAAAACACAATTTACAAAAAAAAGTTAAACGTGTTCGATTTTTATTTGCTAGTGTTTTGAAGTATTCTATTAAAAAAATCTCAAGTGAAATTTACTATAACAATAGTAGCTTTCGTATTTTTCACTAAATTTCCGAAATGTGAACAGTTTTATAGTCTCTTATGGTCAAAGGCATTCTAAGAAAATCAAACAAATTTAGTCGATTTGACTCATTTTTCTGCCTCTAAAAAACGAGACAACGCCATGAAATGATTGCAGTAGGTGTGGCACGTGCTTGGTCAGAGACTTTTCGCGTGGTGTTGCTCAGAGTGGCGGGGACAGATTTCCGGAGTGAAGATCCGCGATTCGGCGGCTCGGATCCGTTTTACGGCCGTTGTTGGCAAGCTACCATCCGCCATGGCGACTCCTGGGTGAGAGCGTGACGGCCTAGCGACAGCACACGCCGCGGCCGCGGCTGCCCCGCGGAAGGCAGAGAAGTTGCCATCTTACGTAGCGTCACTTACCCTGCGTTTATGTTTCTGTTGCAGGTATGTGGCGGCACGAACGCGGATCGGGGACCCTTGGCCACCGTAAGTAGCGAGTCCCAAGTATACATGTGTGGAACAAGACGTTCGGCACTCTATTCTCCTGGACATTTTCTGTACGAAAGTTCGGATTATTTTTTTTTCCTGCGAAGGTGTTGGTCGTGCTTTTCTTACTCTCATTTATGAGTTGGGATTATCCGGGAGAAACGGCGGCCAAGACCGCGGCCCGGCCGGCTGGTCGCAGCGCCCTGTTAGCGAGGCGACACACGGCCCGAGTGGAACGCCGGCACTCCTCACTCGTCGTAAGCGTCCTCTATTTACGGCGCGAGATTCGAAATTGAACGTCCGTTCGAATCCCCCGAGTTGGACGGATTCCATGGGACGTGTCTCCATTGACGACCCTGGGAATCGGACGAAGGCGTCCTGGTCTCGGCAATAGACGCCCGCAATGTCGCCAATAGTCGGTGAAAATTCCCATGATGTGTTGAAAGGGTTGCCAACCTCGGCCCAACTACGAGGCACCTTCTCGAGAGCGAAGCCAAAATATTGCCGAGTGGGCACGCTGAGGTTGGCCACCCTTTCAACCCTGGTGCATCGTGGGAATTTTCGCCTCCTGAGATGGCAACACTGGGGCTGCTGCTTCTTGGTGCCCTATTTTCGCTGTGCGCTTTTCCATTCATATCGACTGGCTTTGGATTGCACTCGCGGGCACACTGGGAGGCCACGCGTCGCCCCAACTTTCCACCGCCCTCCTCTTTAATGGCGGAACTTGCCTTGTTATTATATTTAGTTCTAGCGGGCGCCGAAAGTAGTTTTATCTACTCCCACTACATCGCGGCGTCAAACTATATTCGTGTGCGTGTATACACAGCGGCAATTTTTTCATTTTTTTAAAAAATTGCAATTTAACGTAAGGACTTTATTTTTTATTTTTTTTAAAAACTTGTTCTGTTTTTATCTCTTAATTTAATTTTTTTCAATAAACATAACTGGCAACTGCCCACGCGAGAGACAGTGTGCAAGACAAAGTCAGTCAATTTCGCTCCGCCTATTACGCTCACTCGGTCCGTGTCCAGCACGGCCACTAAACACACCTCTCCCTGCGGTGTCAACCGCCGCCGTATATTTCATTTTACTCTGCCAATAATCAAAGGGCCAGTTCCAGGGCGGCCGCAGAAAAAAAACGCGCTCGTTCCTGGAAGTGATCTGAAATATGACGGGATAATTTACCTTAAGAGGTGGAAAAAAAGGCCTCCATTAGACAATGTAACGGCCCATAAAATAAAGAGCGCGCTGGCACGGGACGGCGCATCTGCGGGGCGTAAGTCAAACCCGGTCAAATGTTGGCGGGCGAGACGCGAACCAGTCCGGCGTCGCGGCGCTTTGAATTTCCCGCCTCGGAATTGACTTACGGTCCGGGGCCTCGTATTTGCACTCGTTCGCGTGAAACGTACGACCGCTGCCGGCGCGCGGCGTCACGCCGAGAGCACGCGAACACTTTGTCGCAGCCGGAAATGTGGAATCCATTCGAGCTGTGCACGCGTGCCGCTTTGCGTGAAAAGACGCCGTTCATCGCCACTCCCGGTTTTCTTCTTAATCCAAAGAGGATTTCTTTTTTTGAAAGGTTACTTATATGTGTACTCTGTAAACACATTAGCGGTCTATGTGTTTACTTAGTAACGAGAACACGCTTAGGTTTCAATTGTGCGCCATCGTAAGTGCCTTGTAAAGTCCGCATCCGCAAAAGTCCACTTCTGCGACACTCTGCCCTTGGGAGAGTGGGTCCGTTCGCCGGCCGTCCGCGCCGCTAACTCGACAGGGCTTGTTATGCCATCACTGGCGCAGTCATTAAGCGGCCGTAAACCGGAGCGCGTGTCGTTGCTTCGCGATGTTTATGCGATTCCGGAAAACGGCCGACATCATGATGTCCCCTTGCAAGGCGCCGCCTGCCTCTGGTCCACTGTGTGGCTATGCCTCTGGCCCGCCGTGTGGCGGCCCGCTGGCACTACAGTATTTGACTCGGTGGTTGAGCGCTGTCAAAATTATTATTTTAGCTTCCCCTGTGTTATGGCAGGCCTAGTCGCGCGGCGTGTCTGCCCCCGGCCCGGCCGGCTCTGTCGCACGCCTCGCTTTGACCACCGCGGCTGCGCGAGCGAGTGCGAGAGAGAGCGCCGCCCGAGTGCCTTCGCGCTATTTCGAGCCGATTGCGGCTCTGAGGATAACAGCTGCTGTTTTGCATAGCATGAGTGCATTCTACGATGTGCCGTTACGTCGCGCTGTCCTTGTCGCTCTCGGGTAATGAGAGAGAGAGGGAGAGAGGGGGAGAGAGGGAGAGAGAGAGAGAGAGAGAGAGAGAGAGAGAGAGAGAGAGAGAGAGAGAGAGAGAGAGAGAGAGAGAGAGAGAGAGAGAGAGAGAGAGGTGTAATGACAACTGCCAGCAAAGGAGGGGAGCAAGCTGAAGAAATCAAAATCTGCTGTTTGCTACCTCACAGTAGTGCTGACAGTGTCCGCAAAAACTACCCCCCCCCCCTCCGTCCCACTCGCAAGGCGTGCCGCAGCGGGGGAAGTACGTGAATGGCAAATTGAGAGCGTGCGCGGCATGCTCCGAAGGTTTCTCCACAGGTGTCGTTAGAGCAAGTTCGACGCTGTTTAAATTCGACCCGTAAATTTCCCCGAGCGTTTATGACTAAATACGCTGACCGCGGCGGCAGCCACACGCGCTAGCGCACGCCGGGGACATTTTACTGGCGCTACATTGGCGGCACTGCATGCAGAGCCCTCTAGCGGCAGGGGCATAATATTTATGGACCGGCCCAAGAGTTAGCCAATTTATTTGAGGGCATTAAAAGAGGCATTATTCCGAAGGCAAAGTCTCAATCAATGGCAACACTGTATCAGGTTTTCGCCATGAGGCCGACGACGCTTATGACTCGTTGGCTGGCGCGGCTCTTCGCTCTGTCTCTCTCGCACCCCCACGGGCCGAGCCATGAGTGCGAGAGGGAGAGAGAGAGAGAGAGAGAGAGAGAGAGAGAGAGAGAGAGAGAGAGAGAGAGAGAGAGAGAGAGAGAGGCTGCTGTCTGCGAGCGCCATTGGAGCGCCGTGCGTCTGACAATGTGTGGTTGGCGGGGTCCACGTCCCCCGGGACTGAGAACGGAACGAACTGCAGCCTGACCGCTGCTTCACCGCTTCGCTGCGCCCGGTGCCAAACGCCTAGCGAGGCGTAAGCCGTCAAGAGAACGCGTCTCCGCTGTTGTTGGTTCCCACGACAAACACACACCAAAAAAAAAAAAAAACTACATGTATTAAAAACCTATACTAAATGGAAACTTGGAATATTTTAAAATTATCTGGACATTTTTCTCCCGATTAGTTCTCCGAGAATTTCCAACATTTTTTTTCAAACAGTGCACCGAAATGGTGTGCCAACGCCGCGGCGTCCTTACTGGTCGTTCAGATATGCCGATGGGCCGGCTCGGTTCAAATTTGGCGCCAACAGAGGCAGCGGCACGTGGATTGGCCCGCCTTGCCAAAACGGCCCCCATGTTGCTGCCGTTGGCGCTCCATATGGGAAGCAGTCGAAGATAAGCCCCCCATCGGCCGGCCCGGCCCACTGTGCGCCGGCTACCTCTGGCACCGGCCCAAATTAAATCATCAGTGTGTTCCCACAATTAAGAATCCGTTGGCAGTAAACGGCGCCTGCTGCCTCATCGCAGAAACAAACATAACATGGAAAGTGGGCTTTGAACAGCATTCAGTCAAATCGAGTAAAATTATGTTGATTTTCTAATGTCGTTGTTGCTCCCGATTTAAGCTGGTCGCGCCCACCCGGGCCGCAGCGTCCCGCCGGCTAGTGTAGCACACATGCGCCCAGGCGAAACTATGTTCCAGAATGAGAACAACGCGGACGGACGGACGGCTCTGTAAAGTCGCGCAAACAAAACTATGTAATGGTGCAAGGCTGCAAGCTTGCCTGCAAGGGTCCAGCATGCTCCGGACTCGTCTTGCTGGGTCCACCTACAAGTCCCCCCGCCCCGCCCCGCCCCGCCCCGCCCCGCCCCGCCCTCCAGCACGACAAGATCAGCCTCCCGAACAGAGAGGAGCGAGTAGTTTGTTTATCCGTCCCACTGGGGCCTGCCCCGCTGCGTGGCTTGCCTGGATGACTTAGATCCGCGGAAGTGTCTCTCGCCAGGCCTCCCCAGGCGAATCACCTGCCGCGGCGCTCGGTCTCCCTCGCACTCACGGGGCGGCCCGCAGGGGAGCGAGAGAGACAGAGCGACGGAATAATGCCCCGGCTCTGCTGCTTAGCCAACACCTGACGGATCGCAACGTCTCGAACGTGAGATTACCGTCACAAACGTGGAACCGGCTGCGCCCGTAGCTGCCCGTGGCTGCCCGTGGCTCGGACGAGTTAACCGAGATTCCGACGGGAAGGGCGATGCTCTTTTTGTGCCGCTTTCATTATCCTGCTAACAACGTTTAGAATGCAATGGAGGTGCCAGATCCGTCAGGCTAAATGATTCCGTGTGCCTCTTCTAAACGACACCCAGCAGCTTAAAAAAAAAAAAAAAAAAAAAAAAAACTTTTTAACCGCAATCACTTAAACAATTTTTTTTCCTTTTTTGTTTTTACCGACTTTAGTAGTTCTTGCGGGTAACACAGTTAGAAAAAAAAATAAAAAAATTAACAGAGTAATGTGGTGTTGTGACGGGCGTTGCACGGCGCCGAGGCGGCGGCCCTGCCGACGCCCTCCCCGCCCCTCCGCTCTCGCTGCTTTCGCACGCCATCGCCTCCCGAGGGTCCGGGCCCACTGTGCGTCCGTGCAGCGCGACTCAAGACGCCCCGATGTTTCCGCTGAATTTCCAGCGGCATCTTCTCGGCCGCATGTTCGCCACCCTCTTTTTCTCTCTTTCCTTCTTTCTCGCTCCCCCCCCCCCCCCCTTTCCTCCTCCTCCTGCCCACGGCGCCCCCGCGCCCCAGTTATTAGTCGGCCGACTTACCGCGCGGTGTCAGTGATTGCATTTTAATTACGTGGCCTCCGTGGGTAAACAGCGTGGGGCGGCGCGCACAGTGGGCCAGAAGACCGGCCAGAGTCGCTGAATGGGACTCGAACCGAACGTGTGACCCCACCAATGGATTCCTCGTTCGGAGAGCAATCCATTGGTGGGGTCACACGCTCGGTTCGAGTCCCATTTAGCGACTCTGCGGGCCAAAACGCGTCCGGGATTGTGACCGGCTCCGCCGGTCTTCTGGCCCACTGTGGGGCGGCGCCTCACCATCCCTCACCGCCGTCCGGAGCACCGCCGCGTCATAAAATATGTGTCTCTTTTCTCTTTCTAACCGAAAGCCATCCTCCCCTCGGAGCACAAATGTCGTTCGAATTTGAATGCAAATGGCCGAACGAGCCATTCTATTTCAGCTCTATTAAATTCATGCGCCATTTTTCTTGGCGCCCGGCCTCAGTCCTCAGTTCGGCTTCGGCGCGGAGTAGCGCGGAGTGTTCACCATTCGGCGTCCTCGCTCCCCTCCCGCGCAGAGAATCGAACCAAACGACGTCAACGAGTAACACTCAGCAAAGTTACGTCGAAGCGACTCGAACTACCGGCTTTAGGTTTTTTGGAAGGAATAATGCTTTTTTTTTTTTTTTTTTTTTTTTTTTTTTTTTAACCTTTTTAAAGGCAAGTCAAGCAAATTTAGCCAAATTTCAGACGGATCTTTATAATATTTCTCACTACTACGCATCCAGACAAAGTGATGTCAATATCATGATTTTTTCATCCTCGGAAGACCTGCGCCGTCGTGAAGTGAACAGCTGGGCACTTGATTTCTGGTGGCGAAATTCCCGATTCAGGGGGTGCAAAGGTTGGCCGTGTCGGCCGGGGTGGGCCCTCCCCACGGCGGGGAGGCGGGGAGGGGGGGGGGATGGGTCGTGGATTGTGGACACAGAGTACGGTGTGTTTTATGGCCCGTCACCGCCAAAGGTTAGTCGCTCGATTCCCTATGAATAAGTCTGTAGCCGATCTCCTCCGCGGCCCCGAGTCAGCGCCGCCGCCTTTGTCGGGAAGGTGCACCCTGGAATTCAAGGGACGAAAGGTGCACCCTGGAATTCAAGGGACGAAAGACGCGGAAGAGAAGAAAGAGAGGGCTGGTGTTCGAATCCGTGAGACCAAAAGACACTTCCGTACTGTTACGGCAAAAACTGAAAGTATTGAAAATTTCGTAGTGTTTTACCTTTTGAAGTTCAACCTTTTTTTTTATTTTTATTTTTTATGTGGGCTTGTTTCAGTGAAAATGTCAGCTTTACGTGCGTGCCCGCGGTCGCATTTCGCTATAAATTTTTATCAGGGTGCGCCCGCTATCTTTCTTCTGTTCTAAAGTGGCGTCAAGAAAATAAGCGTCCTAGTAAGATGCACGGTGAATTTTTTTTCGCCCTCCTCTCTCTCTTCCTCTTTATTCGGCGTGATAGTGGCCGTGCGACCGTGCCACGCCACGCCTGTGGCGAGAATCTATAGCCTTGAAGGCACTTCATTTCTCGCAAAGCTGCCTTTGACAGAGAGGGCTGCAGGCGTCAGGACCGGCGGGCTGGGTGGCCCTAGAGGTGGCCCTAAGGGGTCCTGAGGCCCTAAAGGTTGCTCTAGAGGGGGTCCTAGAGGTAAGGCCGGAGAGGTCGTTAGCTCACACAAAGTACTTACTGCTTGCAACTTTACAAGTTCTTCGCAGTTGAGATACACTAACTTGTAGCCGATCGGTTTGCTAAAAGACTGCTATCGATGCGCACGAAAAATCACCACAGCCCCGTAAAAAAAAAGAAACAAAAAAAGAAAAAAAAGTGCAGGCTTTAGAACCCACCGAGTCTCTAGTATCAATGAAGAGGTGGCGACGCCTGGCTGGCTCGGGTATAATGGCGCTCGGTTTTCCTTTTCTATCCCACTTTGACACCGTAGGCGAGCGGCAGCAGTTTCATCTTTCCTTGTCTTTTTTTTTTCTTTTCGAGCGCGGCACGGGCTTTCCGCATAACGACGCCCAGCGATCGTACATGGGAGTATAATTTCCCTCGCCCACTCGGCGCGTCTTTGCGGCCCCCGCCTAAAAGGTGCCCGCGGTTCTTTTTAAAAGTCATAAACATAAATCAAGCAATTTGCTCGCAATCAAACAGACTACTCCTGATAATTCTGCACTAACTC